>NC_069448.1:10318220-10573133 GCF_026875155.1 Cherax quadricarinatus | reverse complement strand
GTTTTTGGTCAGTTGCACTCTGCGACAGTCATAAGTTACTGTCGGGTTGAATTGTACGGACAGCTGGTGTCTGATGCGCTGATCTAATGAGAAATTCTGGAGACAGCAGCCAAACAGTGGAATAAGACTCAGGGGAAACAAAAAGAACCTTAGTTTTTGTAGGGCAATAACGTTTCGTTCTAATATTAGTGAACTTGAGAACGTTTACTGTTATTTCAATAAAAAAGCTTCTTCATTTTTCTTGAGTCTTTTTTTTTATCACTAATCTTTTGTTGGAGGACACTTATTCTTTACCTCATATTTAAATACATTACGACTCTTACATTTATGGGTAAAGGCTAAATCTGTGAGAGGTCACAGTGCAACTCGGAAATAAAGGTATCACGAACGCAAGTGTATTCCAAAGGCGTGTTGTAACTGACCATGCAAGATACCAGCATAAGCGTATTCAAAAGAGTAAACAAGAGAATGAAGAATAAAGTATTCGCTAGATGTCCCACAAGCATATGTGCAATTATTTATACTATGTATTTGAGGTTAACTAAATGCCAAGACAGAAAACAGACTCCAGTATGGTGCTAACCAGCTCGAGGTTTGTGAGGATCTGAAGCTCCAGGGCAGACTCTATATGCAACATAACTTCCCCGGGGGGCTTTGCCCGTTCTCCCGTCCCCCTGAAGGGTAGACCTCCAGCAGAAACCAGCTATTATCCATCTTCGAATGGTGCAAACGTTCGATCCAGCAATGAACTACCATGTGAGAATAATGATAAAAAAATATGATTGATGGGCTGAGATTAATTGTATGAGCAATAAGCATAAATAATATTGCTGTAACAGAGACCTGGTCCAACCTGAAAGACAAATGTCTTCTGAATGCCACATGCACGACTATAAATTATTCGACACCGAGAAGGGTCAACATGAAAGGTTGTGGAGTGGCATGTATGTCAGAGATAATTTAAACTGTTGCGTTAGACAAGATATAAAATTAGAAGAGACGAACACTGAATCTGTTTGGCTACATAATCTGAAGGGATGTGAAAAACTAATCTTGGTATGATTTACAGCCTCTGTACCTTGACAGGGAATGAAATTCATAAGATATTTTAGATACAAAATGTGTTAATGGAAGGTTTTAACTTTAGACAGGTTACTGGAGTAATTTGACAGGAAATCTCGGGTCAATAAACTTTCTTGGTAGATCCAGAATTGTTTTTAAAACAGTTTGTGATAGAACCAACTAGAGGAGACAACCTGCTTGACTTGGGTCTTGCCAACAAGGAACAACTAATTTAATAACGTTGAAGGTAATGAGACTTGGAGAAAACGATCACAATCACTCAGTAACAATATATTATGGAATTACCCTAATAACTACAACCAAGTCAATGACCCTGAATTCCAATTACCCAATTTCATGGGACTGAGAAATTACCTGGGTGAGGTGAACTGTGTGACATGCTGGTCATTATCCTGTAGGTCAAGTAGACGGTGATGGTTGCCAATATGACTACAACCCACCACAACACTCACTACAATCCACCATAAACTACAAACCCTCCACAACACTCACTACAACCCACCACACACTCACTACAACCCACAACACTACAAACCACCACAACATCACTACAACCCACCACAACACTCACTACAACCCACCACAACACTCACTACAACCCACCACAACACTCACTACAACCCACCACAACACTCACTCACAACCCACCACAACACTCACTACAACCCACCACAAACACTCACTACAACCACCGCAACACTCACTACAACCCACCTCAACATTCACTACAACCCACCACAACACTCACTACAACCCACAACCACTCACTACAACCCACACACAACACTCACTACAACCCACACAACACTCACTAACAACCCACCTCAACATTCACTACAAACCCACCTCAAACATTCACTACAACCCACCACAACACTCACTACAACCCACCGCAACACTCACTACAACCCACCTCAACACTCACTACAACCCACCACAACACTCACTACAACCCACCACAACACTCACTACAACCCACCAACACTCACTACAACCCACCACAACACTCACTACAACCACCACAACACTCACTAACAACCCATCACAACACTCACTACAACCCACCACAATACTCAATACAAACACCACAACGCTCACTACAACCCACCACAACACTCACTACAACCCACCACAACACTCACTACAACCCACCACAACACTCACTAAACCCACCACAACACTCACTACAACCCACCATAACACTCACTACAACCCACCACAACACTCACACAACCCACCATAACATTCACTACAACCCACCACAACACTCACTACAACCCACCATAACACTCACTACAACCCACCACAACACTCACTACAACCCACCACAACACTCCTACAACCCACCACAACACTCACTACAACCCACCACAACACTCACTACAACCCACCATAACACTCACTACAAACCCACCACAACACTCACTACAACCCACCATAACATTCACTACAACCCACCACAACACTCACTACAACCCACCACAACACTCACTACAACCCACCATAACATTCACTACAACCCACCACAACACTCACTACAACCCACCTAACACTCACTACAACCCACCACAACACTCACTACAACCCACCACAACACTCACTACAACCCACCACAACACTCAACTACAACCACCACAACACTCACTACAACCCACCACTAGTCAATCTGGTCTGTGGTACTGGTCACTTTAGTACTCGCCACTCTGGTCTGTGATACTCTTTGAGTCGTGTGTGGAAAGAAAATGGACGGAAAACTAATCGTGGTTATTGGAGAACAATTTGTATTGCTCTAACTCAAACCTATTTATAATTTGTTGGGAAATTATTGGAAAACAGTATGAGAAAGGAACCCCTCTATGTGACAAGGTTTTGTTCGAATTTTAAACCCACTGGGGCAGCTACTTGGAACAACACAGTAAAGTTAGTGCGTCATCGGGGACTGTCTTATTCCAAACTATGGTTCTTTAATCTCCCACAGGCTGCGACCCACAACAGATGACTAACACCCAGGTATCTACTTAATGCTGGGGTGAACAAGGGCTGCAGGTGTGACGAAACGTGCCCAAAATATCAGTCGCGCCAGTGAGCGATCCCCGGTCCCTCAGTGTGTGAGCTGTCGTCTGCATGGGTCTTTGTTTGAACATCAGTGTTGGTGAAAAAAAAAAGACAGTTCCTGAGAGGAACTTTACTGCGACGCTTCGCCTACGGACAGACTTCTTCAGTTTGATATATGTAAAAGTCTCATACTTTTCTTACACAGAGATTTGTCATGAATGTCGTGAAAGGTTTAAAAAAAAAAAATAGGTAATGGTCATCACGACAATTCTGTAAGGAGGGGCTACCTAAGCCTGTATACAGGCTTTCAGCTGACGATGAATGGCATCAAGTTTATTTAAGAGCCCTTGAGGGATATGAAGCCTAGCTTACAGAAGATCAAGGCTGAATAAAGGAGAACTAGGATTCTTCTTTCCTCTTCCCCACGAAAAACGAGGTAGAGTTTTAAGTAAATTCAGACGCTAAAGTGAGGCTTCCAGGATGTTCGACTTTCAAAAAATGTCATCGAATTTAAGCATATGCACTGGAATAGAACATCACAGGTGTACAGCGGGTTGTGGAATGATGGTAGCTACAAGGTGTTTGTTTCACCTGTAGGAGGAACCGAGTTGGAACTCCCGTACTTGCAACCGTCTTGTTCGTATATTATATCTATAGTAACGATAACTCGGGGCCTCCTACGAGTGAAACATCTGTAGTAATTCGCTACGAGTCGATATTACGGTCCTGTGTAAGCTATGAAAAAGATTGTCAACATATTAAGTTGGAAAGAACCTTGCCAACACCGTTAATAGATTTCAGAGACAAGGTAGCACTCAGGATTCAGCCTTCGGGTATAACCTCTACCTGACGAGCAAGGGAAATAGCTGTTATTTACTCTTAACACTGAAATGTCTCCATGAGCGACTTTTTTTATATAAAGAAAGTGGCAGTTTACCTTGCATAATTAATGATAAAATTTTATAACAAACACTGACGCTTCAGTATTCATCTCCAGATCCGTTGACATATAAGAAACTTTGTACTGGGATGTCATAATTTAAAATAATAATAAAAATAATAATAATAATAATAATAATAATAATAATAATAATATTATTATTATTATTATTATAAGGAGCAGCAGTAATACCGGAATTGCAGACATCCGAAACACCGTCAAACTTCGCGACTTCCCACTTTTGATCACAAGTTAGATTAAGCGAGTGTAAAAAGTTATGAAAACGCGAATGAATTTCTTGGGAATTATTAAACGTGCTCGTTGACTTCTCTCAAACTTCCACTATAACGAGAGCAGTTAATTCCTGCATGGCTATCTTCAAGATGAAAGCTAACACTGAAAAGCTAAGTATTGATTAATGGAAATCTATTAAATGATTTGTTAAGTGATGCTTAGGGGTAAGCTAACACTTGGAGTGGTACAGCATGTTAGCTCAGTAGTAAGTAGGTACCAGTTGTGTATGGTGGCTGTTACAGGGTGTTTCTCTGTGCTAATGTGCCAAACTGCTACTTTGGCATAATTACTCAAAAATAAACATACAATCTTTAGGCTATTTCTGTGCATGACAGTTCATATCATTTGCAAATTACCAATGATATGAATTGTCATGATAAATAAAGTGAATTTCTAATACTCTATAAACTGTATATATTGCAAAAAAGAAGATGAATTTTATCTTATGCATATATTTCAAAATAAAAGCACTAGATAATTTTATTGAATTGCTCGTCTGTTCTGTTCTTCTTTGAGATGTAAATTGTTCTCCTATCTCATCATGCAATGAACTTCTCTGCTTCAGTTGCATCAGTTTACTCTTTTCAACTGAGGCTAGTTAGTCTTTCCTGGCATTGTGATTCATCCCAGGGCGGAATGAATCACAAAGCCACATTAACAAATTCTGGCAAAATAAAATAAACAGGATGATCATGAAACTGTGTAACTGATAAGTATATGAACACAACTTTCCACTGAGTGAATTACAGTAATAAAATAATATGTTTAAAAAATTACTGTAACTGTACAATATTTAAGATCAATGTTAATAAATTCTGGGATATAAAATACGCAAGAAAAATCATGAAATTGAACGAGTATATCAACACAAGTTTCCAGGTTCAACTGACCCGTTGACTTTAAACAACATCTGATATTTTCCGTCTAAAGTCCCAGACTTCAACTTTACTTAATTTTGTTTCCGAATGTGTATTATTAGATTTAAAAACAAATTACACTAGATAATATCATGATACTACTTGAAGAGAATTATTATAAAGAAAATCAGTTTCAGTTAATGAATTTTCAGCGAATTTATACAATTATGATCCATGTTTATATTTACTGAGTTTAATATTCAGCATGAATTTAACCGTCTTTGGTTGGAGTGCGGCGCTCACCTAGCACACTCAGAATATACGCCCCTGGTAGGTACTCAATAAGTAGGTACTCAATAATAAGTAGGCACTCAGCAAGTACGTCTCAATAAGTAGGCACTCAATAAAAGTAGCTACTCAATAATAAGCAGCTAGTTACTATTGACAAGGTACAAGCGTTTTGGTCCTCAGGAGCAAGCTAAAACTGGAAGCGAGGTAGCGCTCTATAGGCAAACCAAGGTGAACCGTCAGCCGTCAGGCTCATCAACGGTATTAATCGTCAATGGTATTCGCCAGCGGTATTCAGTAGGGCACCCCCATCCCCATACATTCCTGTGCTAGGGCTTCTCAACGCTTTCCTATACTACCCCTGAGCACGTTCAGTTAAGGCAGCAGACACTTGTGTTGAACACACCACCAGTGCCTCTGCCGTTCTTCTGCTTCTCTGGCCAGACCTCTGATACATTTGACAAAGAATGTTCCTCTTTAAACGTTATTGAAAGTCCAAAGCCGCGGACCTTGGAGCGTGTACCGACCTGTAGTCCGAGCAGGGTCGGCATTCTCTCCAGTCTTCTCTGAAGAGCAAGCCTTTCACACAAACACATAATTTTTTTTAAGGCACTGTATGACCCTATGGACTTAGAACATCCTCGTTAATATAATAATTAACAATAACAGATTAGCAAAACTAGGTAGCGTCTCTCTCGTTCTTGACGGAAGAGAATCAAGTTCCATTACAATGATGGAGTATAATACCTATACTCTGATTAATTAGAAACATGTGCAACGCCTGAGTATCTTGACTGGAAGACGTTTCGCTAACCAGTGGCATTTTTAGTTTATTACAGAGATAATATATGAAGACGGCAGATGAGTCAATCAGTCCCTAGTCTCACGAAATCGTAATGACACGATTGCAAACAAACCATACGGGCGGGGATAAAACCCGTGATCAGAGAGTCGTAAAACTCCAGTCCGACGCCCTAGCCAGTGGCTAGCGCGTCGGTCTGGAGTCTTATGACTCTCTGATCGCGGGTTCAATCCCCACCCGTGGTATGGTTTAGTCCCAAGTCCCTCTACCTGGCGGAATCGAATATATATCACAACCTTAGAATGATCTAGACATGTTTACCCTATCAGATAGTTCGTGTGAACTCTGAAGCAGCATAACACCAGGCGAGCACATGGTGTTTGAACGACAACACTTCAAATTAATGGATGATTTTTCCAGGTGAGATTATTATTATAATTATTATACTGAGGTGGGAATGCTAAACCGACAAGGGTCTTACAGCGCCTGAGGAATGAGGAACTGAAAAAGACCAGACTTGAACCAAGAGGAAGGTAGCTACGATTCTTTTGATGAAGAGCTCTTTCCTCGTGTTTCTTGGTACAAGAGAGGTTATGCAGGCAATCTCTTTCAAAGTTAGTAATGAAACAGATAAGATAATGCGCAAGACACATGTCGATCAGTTAGGTACCTTTGTTTCCGAAATATAGAGACGACAGAATCAGTCAATCTGCCCTGAGGCTTTGAGGTAGTCAGTCCCTCTGCCTGGAGAAGATTTCAGCTCCATATTCTTGAATAATCTGAAGAAGCCTACTCTCTAGGGATTTGTTTCGGAAATGTGTCTTACTCATCTACTGGTCACTACTGGAAAATTTTAAGCTAAACTATTTTGGAAATAGATACAAATATTTGGCAAATATTTATTAAAGAATATTAATATATAGACTAGCATATGCATATCGTATATGTGACGACGAAGAAGAATTTATTCGAATGGTTAACAGTGGAGAGTTAGTGCAGCTAAATTCCATTGGAGTTATTTGGTCTTCTTTCCCAGGATGAGACTCTTAAAAGTCGACTAATAACCGATAAGATATGTGTAACAGTTAGGTAACTTCATTTTGAAACGTTTCGCCTGCACAGTAGACTTCTTCAGTTGAGAACACAGGAGGCAGCAGAAACAGCAGAGATGTACAGACGATGTAATCAGATCCATCACTACGTCTTCAAGAGCGATGGACTGATTACATCGTCTTTACATCTATACTGCTTCTGCTGCTTCCTCTGTACTCGACTGAAGAAGTCTACTGTGTAGACGAAACGTTTCTTAATAATGTTACCTAACTGTTGAAAATGTGTCTTATCAACTTGTCGGTATTGTATCCATTATCACATACACTCGAGTACCTGTTTAACACTAGGTAAACAGGGGGAAATAGGCCGGGCCACCACTTGGAAAAGGCCCGGGCCGGGAAAATGCCGGCTAATCTTTAATAATAATAACAGGGGGAAAGAAACAACCCGGGTCCTTCGGTTGTGAGAAGCAGGCCTACCCTCACCCGTTACTTTTTTCCTTTCCCCGGCGCCTTTCCCCAAAGCAAGTATATTTTAATAACTGAAATTACGAAACTTATTAAAAAATCCCCCCCTGTTTGGCTTGCTTGAATTTCCCCTGCGTTAATTCACTTATGGACAGAACCAACAGTTTAAAAAAAGGTCTCTTTGGGTTTTCCATACCCTTCTTATAATAGTTGTAAATGAAAAATTTTTTTTAGTCAAAAATTATAAAAAGCCAACAACAATATTTCTGGGTAATTCAAAAATTTTCAAGTGGGACTTCGTCTCATACACGTCGCAAGGTAACCATACATAGCTTTAAAAATAAATGATAAAGCTCATGGATAGGGGAGAGGACTTAGTAGCGATCATGAAGAGGCGGGGGGGAGGAGCTATGCCGCCCCCGCAACCACAATAGGTAAAACTCACACGAGGGAAAAAGTGAGAGGAAGGGGAGACAAAGAAGAAAACTTTAGAACCATAATAAGACTTCTGAAGAGAAGGCCTATCAATTTTTTTTAGATGGTTGGGGAAGGAAAATTTTAAAAAAAATCACAAGACTCTCTCCTCCCTTCCACTTCCTCGACCCACTTGGCGTGAAAGAAAAAACACACACCCACACAAAACCCCAAAACACACACACACCACACACACACAACACACACACAACCCACACCAAACAACACACACACAAAACTATATTAAAAAAACGGGAAGTACTTTTTTGAGGAAAAAATGAATGTGGAATGAGGCCTTAACTATGCTACCTCTACAGAAACAACATCCTCCACTCCTTATCTAGATAATTATTGGGTAGCGTGACTGGGCTCGGGTGGGAGAAGAGTATGTAGTGCATCTGCAAAGTGTGGGTTTGGAAAAATTTCAAGCATTTGGAAAAGGCATTTATGTATAGAAAAAAGGGAAAAGGGGCCCAAGGACACTTCCCGTGGGACACCAACTGTAATTGGGGGCAGAAGGTTTTCCCCCCTTTGCGTACACATATTGGCTTCTTTGTGAGCAAGCAGCAACAAGGGCTGCTCTACATCTTGCCGTCCCCTGGGCCTATCGAACCAGTGATGGCCAAGTTGGCAAGTTGCTGCAACAACATGCAAGGAACCTATAGTGACATAAAACTGGACGGGACGACAACGAATGGACTAATATGCCCAAAAGGGGACTGGCATTCAAGCCAGGACCTGCTGTTCCCGCGTGAACCCGACATGAGAGTTTTCCATACAGTGAAATACTACCTACAAATCAACTGCACCGTGTTTACGGGAAGGACAACATGGGGAAAACGGGATCAACTAAATCCAGGAAATGACAGGTCGTAGGACTTTTTGTCAGTGCCAAACGAGGGAAGATTTGAGCCTTTAAACTGGCTGCCCGGCATTCAAACAGCCCGTACTGCGACGTCAATAGCGAAGGAAATCTCTCTTTATGACGTCATCTTTTGGGACAGTAGCATCATATCTGTACCCCCATCATTCACCTGACAGGCTACGAGAGGGAACAGGAGACATCGTCAAACCCACAGTATAAAACTCCAGGTAAGGACGGTTATCCCTCGGGGTGACGTCTGGAAAAAGTGAATAGTAAATGGTCAAGGTTAATGTTTAGTAGTGACCTTATTCAGCTGCCAGTGTACAGTGGGGAGAAAGCAGAAAAGCAATCTATCTATAAACTCGGAAAGTCAGGTGGTGTTACTCCCCTCAGTTTTTTTAAAAATGGTTGAGTCACCCAAAACAGGTCAGGAGACAACAAACACGACACAACCCCCGATAAATGGAATTGAGGGGGATTTGGAAGGATAAAACCATGGATTAAACCTTTCGGGTTCTACCAGAATGGAAAGGGGGTTAGAAGTTAATTGGTGAAGCCAGGACTGTGAAGTGAGGTGGGTAGGGAGGGTGAATAAGGGGTTAAATGTAAGGGTGTTGTGAAGTTAAGGGAAAAGTGAGCAGTGAAGATGGTTTCTGAAGAGGAAAAATTTTACTAGTAATGCAGTGGTGATTGCTAAAGCAGATACTAAGTGTACTAGGGACGGGAAAAAGAGAAAATAAATATTATTGTATATGAGTAAAGAGCGAAGAGTGAAAATGGCAGGCATTAGGGGGGTACAGGCGGCATAATTATATTTATATTTCTTCTTCAATTCCATGAAGAAAGAAATCAGTCTGGGGGTTGGAAAAGGTGAATGGAGTAACAGCGCCCCTGGACAGTAAAAGCCCAACAGTTGCCATCCTACCAGAAAAGTAAACCTCACTATCGCCGCAAGGTTGGCAACACCGGCTAAACCTAAACAGAAACAGTGGCACACAGCTCTTATTGTACGCTCTTAAGTGGTGATACCCAAAATTTTAATCCAGGACCTCAAAAACTATTGTGCAGAGGCAAAACAGACAGATAAATGACGGCAAATGAGTCTCTAGTAGCTGGGAAATGATAACCTTTAACTCCATATGTAATGCATACATAGGTCAGTGTGAGACAATAAAGCCATTATTATCTCAAAACTACCAAACAGGTGCATACACTGTATAAAGTACGCATGAAAAACAGAAAAGGCACCTTATTTTAAAAATGTGTAAGGGGTGGTGCATGATGGATGTATGTACAATTATAGCAACGGTGCCAGAATTCATTCTGTGTGTAAAAAATTTGCACTTTGGCACAGTTACCCTTTAGCAGTGATGACATTGATTTCCCCAATTTTTAATACAAAGACCCATTCCCATATATTGATGATTATATTGTTTTATGAAAACAGGCCTTCACTTTATTCATGTCAATGCAAGATCACTTTTCCTAAATTGGCAGAGATTAGGATTCTAGCTAACAAAATTAGGGCGGCAGTTATAACCATCTCTGAATCTTGGTTGGATGATACGGTGACTGACGACGAGGTCAAAATAGATGGTTCCCAATATAAAACGCTTAGATAGAACCCCAGAAGGGTGGTGGAGTATGTGCCCTACTTAGAAATGATTTTGCTTACACCAAGCCCTGATTTAATAACAATAAACTGGAGATTCTATGGTTTGAAGTGGCTGCTTCCTAAGACCAAACCCATCTTAGTAGGAACTAGTTACCGCCCTCCTACCAGGACCAGTTTTTTAGAAGACTTTTCCAGAGTCTTGTCCGGAGGTTGAAAACAATTGCGAGAAAATAATACTGGGCGACTTCAATATCTGTTTCAGCAGCAAAATAACGGGCTATGAAAAAAGGGTATAAGCAAATTCTAGGATTAAATAGTTACACTCAACTTATTAATACTCCAACCGGATCACACAGTTCTCAGCCACCCTAATTGACCACATACTTTGTAACCGCTCTGAGAACATTAGTCAGTAAAGGCTTCATTACCACAGGTCTTAGTGATCATTTAAATCATTTACTGCACCAGGAAAATAACTAGGGATAGGATAGGCCTACACAGGACAATAAAAATGAGGTCAATAGAAAACTACAGTAAAGAAACACTGGTAAATAGGCTACACAATTGTGACTGGACAGAGATAACAAGTTGCACGGGACGTAAACGATGCCTGGGAAAAATTCAAAACAATGTTAAATACCATCCTTGATAATATTGCACCAGTTAAGAGGTTTAGGATTAAACGAAGGGAAATGAACCCCGGATTTAATACTGAGATATTAGTAATATGAAATTCGAGACCACTGGGTAAAAAGATTTAAAGCAAACAGACAGGATATTGCGCACTAAATGAAATTCCAAAGGGTGAGGAACGAGTACAGAGACTTATAAAAGGAGCAAAGGCAAAGCACTACTGCCAAAAATTGAAAAGTATAACATAACCCCGAAAGTCTTGGGGAACAAATAAAACAGTTGGGTATAGCCCTAAGCCATTGTAGGTCTAACATAGTACACCACTATCGATAATGGGTTTTCCACGAAACATCTAGGTGGCAAATTGCTTTAATTCCTACTTACACATCTGTTGCTCAACACTAGTAAGTAAACTACCAGCTTTCATTCAAATACCTTTAACACAGGACTCTGAAAAAGTTTCAAACATACTATACCAATAAAAAGGGGTAACCCCAAACAGTTGTCAACTAGTAAGTGTATCTCATGACTTTATTCAAAAAGAACTAAGCAGGTTAACCCAACTAAGAGCACAGGCCTGATAACATCCCGTCTAAGTTCTAAAAGATGGTGCTTCTGAAAATGTCAATCCCCATTGTCACATAATAAATCTAATCAATCACCACTAATACAGTACCCAGAGGGTTCAAGGAGGCCAGAGTCACTCCTATCTTCAAGAAAAAATAGTAGGGCTGATGTAAGCAACTATAGGCCCGTTTGTATACTCAGTATAATATCTAAAATTCTAGGAGGGCGGTGTATTCTCAAGTAGTTAAGTTTCCTTAATGACAACAACATTCTCCATAGCTATCAATCGGGCTTTAGAAGATCCTACTCAACCGACACCTCCTTATTAATCTGATGGATACCTGAGAACTGAAATGTCAAAGGGAACCTCATTAGGCATGGTAACCTTAGAAACCCGCAAAAGGGCCCTTTGATACTGTCAACCAAATATTATTATGTAATAAACTTCAAGCTATTGGTATAGGTTCTGTAGACTGGTTTAGTCCTACCTTAGCAACAGGAGACAAATAGTCAAAATCAACAAAACAGAATCAGAACCCCTGCCGATAACAGTGGAGTTCCCCCAAAGGGAGTATTCTGGGTCCCTTATATTCTTATGTTATGTCAATGATATGCCCATCAGTGTCAAGTGCAAACTCCTACTGTATGCAGATGACAGTGCTCTGTTAGTGTCAGGTAAAGACCCACAAGATATTGCTAATGTTTTATCACTGGAACTGGAGTCCTGCAGCAAATGGTTAGTAGACAACAAACTATCATTACACCTAGGGAAAAACTGAAAACCATTCTCTTTGGCACGAAACATAAACTGAGAAGGGTAAATAATTTTAATGTTTAATGTAATGGGGAGCCATCACTTTGGTTTCATCAGTAAAATATTTGGGAATCCCCTTTGGGCCCATGCATGTCAGGAGAATTGATAGGGAACAGTGTAGTAAAGAAAGCGAAGCCAAACTGAAGTTCCTGTATAGACAAGCACAGTGTCTACCTACTGAGGCTCGCAGGACCCCATGTCTAGCCCTTATCCCAAAGCCATATGGATTTACGCTTTCTCTTCTTGGTTTCTCTGCCTTGACAAAAAAACTGAAAGTAGACTGCAAATCACCCCGAACAAAATCGTAAGATTCATCCTGGGGGTGGGAACCAAGAGAACATGAGGCCAGGATGAATTACAGCAGTTGGATATGCTAAAATGTTGAAGACAGAGTAAAACAACTGAAGCTAAATCTGTTTATAAAATTGCTACAAACAATGTCCAGAATATCTTGCTGTCAGTTTTGTCAAGGTTGGGAACCAAAGCAAATCTAGTACTAGGGGAGAGAGCACAACTTTGTAGTTACCCACAGTCAGTGGCCAGGCTTCAAACCCTTTTATTGTACAGCAATAAAGGAATGGAACAGACTACCCGCACATGTCAAAGCCAGTCAAAAGCGTGAACCAGTTCAAGAAGAGTGCCAAAGGTGTCTGATGAATGTAGCTACAGAAAGGGAGGGGAAAAGATTTTCTATTTTTTAGCTAACATACGTGTAAATTTTCCTTTTTCCCTTTTAATGACCCTCGTATTGTAGATAGTCTTAATGACCTTGGTGTAGCAGATAGTCTTTTTAGTATGATAATAAGATGTTATCTTCATTGTAGAATAATAAGAAAATATTATAACCTTTATACTATAATAATAAGGTAAAAGGACCCCAATGGAAATAAGTCACTCTGTCTGACTTTTTTGGGTTATCCTAGGTTCCCTACACATATGCTGCTATGTATGATAATTCTATGTAACTGTATTTGTGTTTACCTGAATAAACTTACTTACTTACTTACTTACTTACTACAAATACTCATGTTACTCCACTGCAAGCTACGTCTACCACCAGTTCAACTTCCTGATACTACATGTGAAGCTGGCCAGCCGGATAACCTGTGCAGTTCTGGAACTTCTGTCAGGATATCCAAAGAGAACTTTGACCAACAGAATTCCACATCTGCGAAATGAACATCCAACAAGTTCTTGAATGACTGAGGGAAGATTATTGTTTTTTCGCAGCTTTACCAGAAAGCTCGTACACACACTCGAATTGAATCACTTCTTGTAATTTTATAATACTCTACTTTGAAAAGATTTCCGGCTTGAGTATGTTGATCTTGTTGAATATGACAGTTTGTATGAGGTGACATGGTAAGGGTAAGAAGTACGCCTCAGATATGCTCAGTTATTATACTCACCAAAGATCTTTATCCTTGAGTGACGTTTGCAGTCTTGGCCCCCTAGACTATACTCTGTCTGCGGTCTTCTTTGCCCATCCCCGATCTTCATGACTTTGCATTTGGCGGGGTTAAATTCAAAGACAAATTATAATGCTAACCTTTATTGGTTGAGCTCAAGTAATGGGACTTACCTGGAACAAGTGTCTTGAGCCGTCCACTCCACCATCAAGTTCACCCAGTACCCACTCACCCCACCATCCCTCTCACCCAGTACCACTCACCACCATCCTTCTCACCCAGTACCCACTCACCACCATCCCTCTCACCCAGTACCCACTCACCACCATCCCTCTCACCCAGTGCCCACTCATCACCATCCCTCTCACCCAGTACCCACTCTCCTCACTTTTCAACAATAAATGATTCATTGCTTACATATTCAATTTTAGTACATAAAAAACTCGCTGGTCTCGCCCGTGTTCTCACTCGGCAATTTTTTTAAGGTTTTGTTAAAAATTCTTCCGAGTGTTGCATGACGCACGTGTGTGAAGTGCATGACCGTCGTCGCTGCATGACCCGTCGTCGCTGCATGACCGTCGTCGCTGCATGACCGTTGTCGCCTCAGAAAAAGATTCAGTCACTGATCTATGACGTCATAAAGTTCTATATAGGAAAAATGGTCTTCTAATTATAGCTTTTTTGAAATGTGTTTTTTCTCCACATTCAGTCACTGCTGAAACTGTTTCAGAGATCATCAAAAATCTGTGGTATTTTCCAACTTACATATGTCCTGTGGTTCATTAGTCTTCGTTTTTTTCCTTGCATTTCATAATGAAAGCCAGATTACACACACACACACACACACACAGCCCCCCATAGGCCCCCACCAAGGCTCTCACTCCCCCAACCCCAATATTCTTGCAGGACCACAGTGATAGAAAAGAAGCTGAAAGTTTGGTACACAAACACGGACGGAATAACGAATAAACATGGGAAGTGACATGAAAGAATCAGTGAGAAATCCCCAGACATCATAGCAGTCACAGAAACAAAACTCGCTGAGACAATAAGAGACGCAATCTTCCCACCGGGATATCAGATCCTGAGGAAAGATAGGAGTAGAGGAGGACGAGGGGTTGCACTGCTCATAAAAAACCGATGGGAACTTGAGGAAATGGTAGGCATGGACGTGATTGGAGAAAGAGACTACATAATAGGTACAATTCAGTCTGGAGAACATAGTCATTGGAGTGACGTATAACCCACCACAGAACTGCAGGAGGCCAAGAGAGGAGTACGAAGAAAACAACAGGGCGATGGTGGACACACCGGCTGAGGTGGCAAGGAGAGCTCACTCGAGCAGAGGAAAGTTACTAGTAATGGGAGATTTCAACCACAGTGAGATCGACTGGGAAAACCTGGAGCCACATGGGGGTCCCGAAACATGGAGAGCTAAGATGATGGATGTGGTACTTGAAAATCTCATGCATCAACATGTCAGGGACACTATCAGAGAGAGAGGGGAGCATGAGCCAGCAAGACTGGATCTTGTGTTCACCCTGAGCAGTTCAGACATTGAGAACATCACTTACGAGAGGCCCCATGGAGCTAGCAATCACGTGGTTCTGAGTTTTGATTATATAGTAGAGTTACAAGTGGAGAAGGTAACAGGAATTGAATGGGAAAAGCCAAACTATAAAAGGGGGCACTACACAGGTATGAGGAACTTCCTGCAGGAGGTTCAGTGGGACAGAGAACTGGCAGGAAAATCAGTAAACGAGATGATGGAATATGTAGCAACAAAGTGCAAGGAGGCAGAGGAAAGGTTTGTTCCCAAGAGAAACAGAAATAATAGGAAGACCAAAGCGAGTCCTTGGTTTACCCGAAGGTGTAGGGAGGCAAAAACTAAGTGCACCAGAGAATGGAAAAGGTACAGGAGGCAAAGGACCCAGGAAAATAAGGAGATTAGTAGAAGAGCCAGAAACGATTACGCACAGATAAGGAGGGAGGCCCAGCGACAGTACGAAAATGACATAGCATCGAAAGTCAAGTCTGACCCGAAACTGCTGTATAGCCACATTAGGAGGAAGACAACAGTCAAAGACCAGGTGATAAAGCTGAAGAGAGAAAGTGGAGAACTCACAAGAAACGATCAAGAGGAATGTGAGGAGCTCAACACGAGATTTAAGGAAGTATTTACAGTGGAGACAGGAAGGCCACTCGGGGGACAGACCAGATGGGAACACCAGCATGGAATATACCAACAAGTGTTAGACGACATACATACAGATGAGGAGGAGGTGAAGAAGCTGCTAAGGGACATCGATACCTCAAAGGCAATGGGACCGGACAACATCTCCCCGTATTTAATCCCGCCAAATGCAAAGTCATGAAGATAGGCGAAGGGCACAGAAGACCGCAGACAGAGTATAGGCTAGGTGGCCAAAGACTGCAAATCTCACCCAAGGAGAAAGATCTTGGGGTGAGTATAACACCGAGCATGTCTCCAGAAGCACACATCAACCAGATAACTGCTGCAGCACATGGGCTCCTGGCAAACCTGAGAACAGCGTTCCGATACCTTAGTAAGGAATCGTTCAAGACACTGTACACCGTGTACGTCAGGCCCATACTGGAGTATGCAGCACCAGTTTGGAACCCGCACTTGATAAAGCACGTCAAGAAACTATAGAAAGTGCAAAGGTTTGCGACAATGTTAGTTCCAGAGCTAAGGGAAATGTCCTATGAAGAAAGGTTAAGGGAAATCGGCCTGACGACACTGGAGGACAGGAAGGTCAGGGGAGACAAGATAACGACATATAAAACACTGCACAGAATAGACAAGGTGGGCAAAGACAGGTTGTTCCAGGGAGGGGACACAGAAACTAGAGGTCAAAATTGAAAGTTGAAGACACAGATGAGTCAGAGAGATATTAGGAAGTATTTCTTCAGTCATAGAGTTGTCAGGCAGTGGAATAGCCTAGAAAGTGACGTAGTGAAGGCAGGAACCATACACAGTTTTAAGACGAGGTTTGATAAAGCTCATGGAGCGGGGAGAGAGAGGGCCCAGTAGCAACCGGTGAAGAGGCGGGGCCAGGAGCTAAGATTCGACCCCTGCAGCCACAAATAGGTGAATACAAATAGGTGAGTACACACACACAATATATATATATATATATATATATTATATATATATATATATATATATATATATTATATATTATAATCTAACAATGTTACTCTATATTATAAAATTATTATATATTAGGTTAGAATGTTAGGTTACCTGTGGTAACCTAACATATATATATATAGTCTCCAGAGGCAGCATAATGTACGCATCACCTTACCTCTGCACCACCGATACTACAAGAATCACGCACGAGTGTCCTCGGATCACGAGAAAAGTATGTAGCTCAGCTGCATGCGTGATTCTTGTAGGATCGGTGGTGCAGAGGTAAGGTGATGCGTACATTGTGCTGTCTCTGGAAGCGGTACAACGTTCGTACGGTCGAGTCCTGGCCTGCCGCAGTTTGGTATATGACTTAAAATCACTTGTTTCGTGATTTCATATATATATATATATATATATATATATAATATATATATATATATATATATATATATATATATATTACTTTTCTATGAAATTCTGTATTTTACTGATTATTTATAAACCTTCCTGCTAATACTGCTCCAGCACCTTGCATATGTTGTTCGTTAAGGACATCGAATTTGTTGCTGGAAACTACTGCATTGTTACAATGTGGTATATAATAGCGACACGATGAGGACTGAGACACACACGCAACACCTGGTGTCTTTATCTGAGAACGTTTTATAGGCCGGAAATTATATGAAGATTATGGTAGAAGATGAGGTATTGAGTTCCTCAGCCTTGCCATGCAGAGCGTTACACAGAAGACAGTACAAGCTGAGGTAATCAGTCCCTCAGCCTTACAGACCTGTACACAGAAGACAGCATGGCAGCCGATGTATTCAATAGTTTAGCCTAAGATACTGACTACCGGTCTCCAGGTTGAGGGACTGATTACCACATCTTCTACCGTTCTCGAGTAGCATCTCTCTACTGAACTGATAAAGCTACTAGTTAGCGAAACATTTTCACATAAAGATATCCAAATGGATATCTTCAGTTAAAGATATCCAAATTCCTACTGGTCCATGTTAGGCAGGTCAAACTCACCTATCTACAAGCACTCAGGTACCTGTCCAACCTGTTTTTTAAGCTCTCCGAAGTACTCGCATCAGTGACATTTCTCAGCAGTTTGCTTTAATCATACACAACTCTATTGCCAAAACAATTCTTTCTATATCCTGTGAGTCCATTAGTCTGTATATCTGCTGGAAGTTCCAGCTTGACAGCCCTGGAGTATTAATTCTATTAATTCTATTAATTCTATTAACAGTGACAACGGAGGCAGTTTACCATGATAGAGATTATCTGTTTACCAGTGTTTACCAGTGTTTATTACCAGTGGTAGAATATTCCATCCAGAACATGATTACGACAAGATGCTAATTATGACAATTTATTTATAAGATGTTTCGACCAACAGTAACTTTACTTATCCAGAACTGATCAAGTCAATGGTGAACGAAACATTTCAATAAAATGAAATAAACAGAGTATTATGTCCTTTTTACCGACGGATCATTCTTTAACAAGTCCACTCCATTGCACAATTTATCGGTTCTTAGCAGAGAATATATCTATTTTTACTAACTCTGTGACTAGGAGAGGCTTCACAAAGTCTGCTATCCCCACCTAGAGCAGCTGAGACAAAAAGTGGCACATCCAGCAGTGTTGAGACCGAGGACACGACTGTCTCAGTGTAGACACCATGTACTGACTAGCACAGTCTGGTAGCTGAGGGAAGAACTTGTGGTCACTAAGATGGTTGAGAATGAGCAAGTACGTGAACGTAATAGGGAGAGAGAGAGAGAAGAGATAGGAGAAGAGAGAGTAGAGAGAGAGAGGAGAGAGAGGAGATGGGGGAGAGAGAGAGATGAGAGAGAGAGAGAGAGAGGAGAGAGAGAGATGAGAGAGTAGAGAGAGAGGAGAGAGAGAGAGTGAGAGAGAAACGGTGTTTGCTGAAACAATATTTATATGGTCTGACGTACTGTTGGAGTGTGAGCAATATAACATTTACGAAAAGATTCAGGGAAACTGGTAAGCCGGACTTGACGCCTGGAGGTGGGCGGTAAAGTGACTGTTAATGATGTTGCAGATCGAAGGGTCATTTGAACTGTGATGTCTGTGTATTTCTTGCAAAACAGCTATTAAGATAGTAATGGTAGATGTGTTTCATTTTTTAGCGGTCCCCCCAGCTTGTGTGGGAGACGGAGAGTGTGTTAGAAAATAGTGGTCATGTAATATGTATTAATGTTGTTGTGGCACTACCACAACAACCACCACTGGCACTACCACAACAACCACCACCACCTCTACTTCTACAACCACCACTGGCACTACCACAACAACCACCACCACCTCTACTTCTACAACCACCACTGGCACTACCACAACCACCACCACCTCTACTTCTACAACCACCACTGGCACTACCAACAACCACCACCACCTCTTACTTCTACAACCACCACTGGCACTACCACAACAACCACCACCACCTCTACTTCTACAACCACCACTGGCACTACCACAACAACCACCACCACCTCTACTTCTACAACCACCACTGGCACTACCACAACAACAATCACCACCTCTACTTCTATCTCTAGCACTATTATGCTCTAGATGACACATTTTCAACTGTTCGCTGTGATCTACTGTAGTTCCTGAACCAACATTCACCACCTAGTATCTGAGTCCAATGTTTGACAAGTATATAAAGTGCTTGTTATTAAATAACTCTATTCTTCTTTTACTTACGACTTTAATATTACATCTTTTACCTCAAAGTTTTATTCTTTTAGTTAAGGTTATTGACTCCTGTAGTTCCAATATATCTTCGTTCTTGAGGTTAACAAATCTGATCAGTGTGTTGTGAGCGTGACACAGTCTGATTTTCAGATTCGACGGGAATCACTAAATTCGTTTGGGTCATGCAGCGCCTGCGGAATGCTAGGTAGTAAGGTTTGATACGGGGAAGGGGAGAATAGCTCTTAATTCTTTGGGTCACGAACCCCTTCAGCAGCGTCATTACACCCTCTTTGAAAGATCAGTGTTTTGAATATTTCTTCACCCGGTGAGTTTTTTAATGATGGTACATGATTATCTGTACTCTACTGTACGCTCTCCAGTTTCTAGTTTATGTAACTTGGAGCAAAAATGAATACACTGTAATCGACCAAACAAATACTTTATAGAACTAACATTGTTTCTGTTGTTTTTTTATGGAAAATTCTAGCTTTGATACCGAACATTCAGTAGGTTGTGTTTCTCGCAGATATCACTTTGTACATTTAAGTTCGTTTATGTAAGTGGTATATTTAAGTAATTATATTAACGTTAGCAAAGTAAGTTCAGTTTATTATGATTAAATCCAAGTTGTCCTCTCGTTCTGTTTCGGAAAGTTAATTTTTTTAATATTTTGTGCACATACATGAGATGTTTACATAAAAAATACACTACTTTGCACTTATCAAAATTGAAACTCATCTTCTACGCCTCAGCTCAAAGGGCCAATCCATCCACATCACTCTGAATGTTCGTACCATAAGACACAGATGATGCCTTTCCCTCAGTTCCGTGACGTCCACGAATTTTCCTTCTTTTCAGGCTGGTCCCATCACAAGATCATTTATATGATCTTGAAATGGGGATCTCTGCTCTTAACCTATAGCCAGTCAGACACTTCTAGCCATCAGACATTTCTATCAATTCAGTGCCACTCACTGATTCTTTGGGTGAGTCAGATATTGATCCAAGCTTGAAGTTTATCTTCTAAACCAAGCAGTTTGGCTAGGAATCTTCGATAAGGTACTTTATCGGAAATTTAGAAACTGAGTACACATTCCATTTTATGTACACCTGCTTGTTAAGGCAAATATATAACCAGCTAATCACGTGCAACACCTTAATGCCTTCAAGGATGCAGACATGTAAAGAGGTTCAGTTGCTGTTCATACTGAACATCAGAATGAGGAAAATATGTGATCTAAGTGATTTTGACCGTGGAATGATTGTTGGTGCTAGATGGGGTGGTATGAGTATCACAGAGCTGCTGATCTCCTGGGATTTTTACCCATAATAGTCTCTAGAGCTTATAGAGAATTGTGTGAAAACGTAAAACATCCAGTGAGTGTCAGTTATATGGAAGGAAAAACTTGTTAATGAGAGAGATCAAAGGAGTTTGGCCAGACTAGTTCAAGCTGACAGGAAGAAGACAGTAACTTTGTGTTACTACAGTGGTATGAAGAACATCTTTGAATGCACAACACATCGAATCTTGAAGTGGATGGTTACAGCTGCAGACTACACCGGGTTCTACTCCCGTCTTCTAAGAACAGAAAACTGAGGCACAGGTCCACCCAAACTGGATGTTGAAAACTGGACACAACATCGCCTGGTCTAACGAATCACGATTTCTGTTGCAACATGCAGATGGCAGGGTCAGAATTTGGAGTAAACCTTTGGGATGTGGTGAAACAGAAGATTCTCAGCATGAATATGCAGCCGAGACAAGTGCAGCAACTATGTGATGTTATCATGTCAACATGGACCAAATAGTCTAATGAATGTTTCCAGTGCCTTGTTGAATCCATGCCGCGAAGAATTCAGGCTGTTCTGGGGATAAAGGGCAGCCCTACCCAGAGCCACAGATAAATGCAGCTGGCAGGAAAGTCGAAGAATTATCGCAAGAGCTTAATTATGCTAAAAAAAAAAAACACTGCAAAGTCAAGTATGTGTTTACGGCTGAGTGATTACTGACCTCCCTCATCTCCCCCCCCCCTCTCTCCCTCTCGCTCCCCTCTGTCTTTAGCTCTCTCTAAGTAAAAATGGGGTCTTACTGGGTGGCAGCCTTCAAGGTTACGGGGCTAAGTGAAGAACTCCTATTTTTATTTTTAAGCTAAGAGCTATTACTTGCCTTAGATCTTTTGAAAGCATTACTTAGCATTACCTTCATTAAATTTTCATTTTTATGAAGGATACAAATAAGAAAAGAGATGAAGTTGGAGCCAGCCGTGACTATATTTCATTAATGCTGTAATAAAGTACGAATTTGTTCCATTTATGATCTTTCTTACAAAAGATCATGACTGACAAAGTTAAAAGAATTCTGTGAAGAAATACTGGAAACTGAGAAACTGAGACGAATAAGTGTGCAAGCGTGTAACAGAAATAGAAAGGTGAGACAGAGGGTGTGTTTCCCAGGAGCTGATGTGAATGACATAGTCAGCAGGTTTGATAATATGTCAGGTAATGAGAACAAACACATTATCTGCCTGACCGCTGGTGGAAACGATACTGGGAAGAGCATGAGACAGGAGGTGCTAATTAAGAACAGGATATAGATTTAGTTAGGTCTAAAGGAGGAGTGGACAATGAGTAGGGCAACTGGTGTAAATTTCTGGTTAGATAAGTACTGTAAAGAACTTGTAATCCCATTCATAAACAACTGGGACAATTTCTATGCTAAAAATAATATGCATGCAAGGAAAGAGCTCCATCTCTGCGGCAGGGGTGGTAGCATTAGCCAACTCTGTCGAGAAGGCCGTTGCTGACTTGTCTAGGACGTTAAACTGATAGAAAACAGAGGTATGGGTGTGTGTGGGAAAAAAGTATATCACAGGACAAGGGATGAATGCAACAAATTGCCAGGATACCTCAGGGATATCTTCAAAAGACATTGCGCATCATATAGTTACTAATAAATGCAATGAAACTGGTTAATAAAGAGAGACATTGGAGGGCAGCGAGTGGCTAACGCCCTTAAAGGTTCTTCTTATCCATCATGTCATTTTTCTAGCAGAATGCAGTAGATACAGTGTTGTGGTCTTTGAAAGTGGAGATCCTCTGACATCACTCCCATTAGTTTTTTGCTCTATTGTGTGGTTGGAATTTGTTTATACTCTGATTTTACAGTTTTAATTTCCTCACGTTTTCCATATCGGAGAAAGAAAATTTAAATTCTCTTCTTTGAACTTCTATTGTTTCTGCGGACCCATTTGTAAAGATCTTGGTTGATGTTCGAAGGTGGAGACTTGCAGTTGTCTTCTCGTTATTGGACACTATCATGAAAATTCGTGATGACATCTGCCAAGTTACTATGGCTTACAATTTGTCAGTGTCAGATATGAGGATTGAGAGAAACTGGTGGGAGCGTAGTACTGTTCCTTGTGGAACAGAGCTTCTCACCAGTAGCTCCACCTAAGACTTTACATCTCTTTACTTCTACTCTGTGTGTTCTATTTGTTTAGAAGAAAATTACATAGATTCCATCTACCCTCAACTTTCCTGTTCATCTTCAACGCATTTTCGTGTGCTTTACACCAAGGTCACATTGTTCGAATGGCTTGTGCTGCGTCGTGTCTGTCTTCTTGAGCATCCTGACCTTGTCATAGTCGAAACAGAAGTTGGGAACAGAAAGGAGCGACCTGCTCTAAACCCATGTTGCCCTGGTTGTTTAACTGATGGATATAGTATCTAAAGTGTGGCTCTAACTCTTACTCCCTAGAACCCTATTCTAAGATTATATGAGAATGGATGTTAGTGCTATCGGCTGTAGCTCTTAGCTATTGCTTTACTGCCACCTTTGTGGAGTGCTTTTATGTTCTGAGAAAACAATTGAACCTCTTGAAGTATACTTTCTGCATCGTTTGAGGCTTAGAGGTGCTATCACATGTTTGGCTGATTATGATAGACTTAATGGCAGCAAGAAAAACCATAGTATAAAAAAAATATATACTCGAAACACTTTCCTGATTTGCCTCTGATCATGATAATTTGAAAACAACTAATCACGTTGGCCAGTACTATTTTTAATTCACTGTGTCTGTGATGCAAAACACTACTACACACACACACACACACACACACACTCACAACACACACACACACACATAATACGTAGGGCGCCTAGCATAGTTTAAGAACAGCATTCCGTACATCTTTATCAAGACGATCGTCAGGACCCTCGTTTTACCACTGTTGTTAGGCCATATTGGAGGATGGAGCACAGTTTGGGAACCCATTCCTAGCAAGCAAGTTAGGAAACTAGAGAAAGTGCAACGGTTTGCAACTAGACTGGTCCTGGAGCTACAGGGGGTATGTCGTACGAGGAAAGAGGTTTTTAAGGGAAATCGACTGGACGACACTGGAGGACAGGGAGTGATAAGGGGATATGGAAAACGACATACAAAATAATGAGAGGAATTCGACTAAGGGGACAAAGACTAAAGAAGCAGTTGTTGTAAATGCAAGAAAAATTCACGTTCTATACAGGTTGAATTTTAAATTATATTAATTAGCAAGAAAATCCTGCATGAATGGAAATTACTGAGTAAAAAGGGGGGCCCCACCCTCTGCATATTTCGGCCAAAAAAAACAAAATGCTTATTAATCTGCCTGGAATAGCCTAAGTCGTACGGGGTTGGTAGTACCAGGCTCTGGCGAAGGGGAGAGGCAATCAGGTTGTAATACGTGCCCTGCTAAAGAGGCCAAGAGTCTACTGGATCTTACTTTTAGAGGGGGGAACATCTCTTCTCTCTCTCTCTATTTGTTTCTTTACATGAGTTCTGTGCATGTCATGATGTTTACCAGTGTGTTGTTATAGCGGCGGGTTACACTGACGTAAGTCTCTGCCTGATGTGAAGCTTGGACCAGATCATCAGTAACTTTCTAATGGTAATTATATTTTTATAATCAAGGGGGATGGAGGAAGCGGCTAAACCCGGAGGAATTTATACAGCGCCTGGCTGGGGGGGATGTGGAAGGCATTCAGGGCTTAATTTCGGGGAACTGGAGCACAGATCCAATTCCTATATCAAGGGTCAAGGGCCCCTCACGCACTTCAAGGAACCTACTTGGAGGGGTCTAAGGCAATAGTCTTGGCCATATTTTTAAAGAGGTGGACCGTAAGCCAAGAGCTCCAACGGGCGGTTGTGATGTCTAACGATATCAGCGTCTGTAACCTTGTCGGGTTCTCTGGACAAACCTCCCTAACCTAACCTCTCTCCTCGGGGTTTCCATTGTTCAACTTTCTTTTTATTAATAGTGCTGACACCATTTTAGAATTGAGTGAGATTATAAAAATTAAATCTCTCAGTAAAGGCCGTCCCTTGAGTGTCCTAGAAGCTGAACAAATATTTCCTAATGCCCCTGTCAGTCACGTGATCCCTCGTCCTGGTTCTCTTTACCAAGAACCACAAGAACCTCACAACGAGTCAGGTTCTTGCTAAACAGTATTCTTTTGCCACAAATACAAAATATCAAACCACTTTTCTCTATCTTCTTTCTCATAACACTTAAGTTTATCCTCGTTCTCTTAACACTCGTGTTTATCCTTCTCTTACCACTTTTGCTTATCTTCCTCCTCATCTCTCTTTACACTTAATATCTTCAACGGTGATCAACAATGAACTCTGGACTCACATTAAAGTCAACTGTTACACACCTTAAACCAACCATCTCACAAATACTGAGAAGGTTCATGAAGATACTTATACCTTCTAAATTTCAATAGTTCATGTACTACGATTTTTTTGAAATGTTAACGTAATTGTTTCTCACAACAACAACGACAGCAGCAAAAAAAATACTGCACTCGGCTCACTTATAGTGTCCGTGGTTCGATCTCCGATACGGGGTGGAAACACTGGGGCGGACCTGCTGTCCTGTTCATATTGCAGCAGTGTTGGCGCCTACGATGTTAGCCGAATGTGTGTGGGTCGCATCTTAGGCGACAAAATTCACCTAAAATTGCCTGAATTACTCAGCATACAGGAGATTTCTACTTAGTATGTCATTGATGTCAGCTATGGTCTTGTATAGTTGCATCATGAATTTGTAGATATAAAATTATTATATTATTATTATCATTATTTTATTAACTCTCATACTTATAACGCCTTATTTGGAGCGTAAAATATGACTTGACCATCAATAACTAAAATATTTTTTTTTCTCAGGAGGCTGTGGAGCTTGACATCGACCTCGTGATCCTGAAACCTCAACAAGCGGCCACCAAGATCCAGGCCACCTTCGGGGGGTCACGAAACAGAGGGCGGGTGACCACTGATGACCTTAGAGCTGCCTCTTAGTTCATCTAACCCACTAGCCTCGTTCCCACCACAACCTCCACCTGTCGCCCTCTAATTCTCCTCCCCCCCCAAGCCTCACCCACCACACCACCAGCCACACACCACCACCCAACCACCACTACCTGTCGCAAACCAGACAGCAGCGTCACCGTCGCCTCCTGAGGAAGAAAATAATTAAATGATGGAAAAAAGAAGGACAAAGGAGGCAACGGCGGGGTTGCTGAGAGAGCTGCCGCAACGAGGACGCCAGCAGATGCGAAACAGATGCATTAGACGCCAAACAACCATTTGACGCTATATCCTTGGCTGTCAATAGATCGAGTGAGAATATGCGAACTGTCAGGAAAAAAATAGGCCTAACAAATAGTGAACGAGGCCAAAATTATTGTTAGAAAATCATTTAAAGAATTTTTTATTAATTTGGGGAACTAGGGGCGCATGTAGATAATAACTGAATTATTTTAAGAGTTTTGGTTTCATTATTCAACTGACTTTTATAATTTGAAATATGTGGCTCTCGGAGTAATTGTTTAAATGCGTATTTTCAAGAAGTACAATTAGGGACATGATCGTGTTTGCTGCCTTTCGATCCCCCAGCGACTCAATGCGCCAGGATCAGTAACTCGTGGCAACTGACACTACCAGCCACGGTTGTCCGGCAGATAATTTTGCAAGTTAATAGACAATAGTGTGTCGTTGAAAGATTATTATGTTTTTCTCCAGGTAGGACGCTGTTTTGCGGGCAAAATGTTCTGTGGCATCTGGTTGTTAGTCATAGACGTGCCCTCTGCTGGTGTGTTTTTTGAACGTCCCTCTGAACGTGCATTAGCCTTGCAACGTGGACGCACCTCTCTTCTGCCGTTAGGAAAATTTGGATTTTGCAGCTTCATTCTACTATTTTTTTTCCAAGCAGTATAGAGTAAGCGCGAGTTTCTTGATGTCACGATTTCACGTAGTCATCTTCAGGCTAATTTTTTTTTAGCTCCTCTCAGGTCGCTTCTTAACTATATATATATCTGCTACCTAAACATTATCACTAGAAAATTCCTTCTCTATTTCACAACTTTTGCTGTCAAGAGAACAGTCCGAGCTTGCAAGCTGCAGAGGGTCTTGCAGGTGGGGGAAGACGAGTCTTGCAAGTGAATCTTATTCTTTAGACTCAGTACGAAGGAAGCAGATTTAAATAATTAAAATTGAAAATCTATAATGTTGTACGAGATGTTTTTTTCTGCGGAGAGAAAAAGATTTTGCAGTGAAGATGGAGTAATAAAACATTGCACAGACTGGACACAATAGGCCTGCAACAGGCCTACACCAGGCCTGCAAACAGGCTACAACAGGCGTGCACCAGGCCATAACCATGTTAAACCAGGCCTACACCAGGCCTGCACCAGGGCCTGCACCATGTCTACACCAGGGGGCTTATAACATTCGTATCGGCTATAAAATACATACAGAGAGGGCAGTAACTCTGATCAAGGAAGGTCGATGCTTACATTAGCATCCAGATTTTAAGGAACATCACAATGAGTCCCACACATGCTGCGTGGATCTAGACGGCATAATTCAAGACTTGATCAACACCCTGTAGATTCAAGACTGAGAAATTCCTTTGTGGTCCAGACTTGAGGGGGACACCTTGTGTGGATCCAGACTTTGAAGGACACCCATGTGTGGGTCCAGGGACTTTGA
The DNA here is from genome assembly GCF_026875155.1 of Cherax quadricarinatus. Classification (NCBI taxonomy): domain Eukaryota; kingdom Metazoa; phylum Arthropoda; class Malacostraca; order Decapoda; family Parastacidae; genus Cherax; species Cherax quadricarinatus. Next base: position 10,544,991 of record NC_069448.1, on the reverse strand, counting down.
GGACACCTTGTGTGGATACTAAATTGAGACACCTCTGTGGATCTAAACTTGAGAAAACCTTGTAATTAGTTCCAGGACTTGAGGGACACATTTTTGATCATGAATTTGAGGGATTATGCCTTGTTATGGCTTCGGATGAGGTGGCACCTTGATTTCCTTGTGTGGATCCAGACTTGAGAACACTTGTGGGATCCAGACTGAGGGACACCTTGTGTGGATCCAGGCTTGAGGGGACACCTTGTGTGGATCCAGACTTGGGAGACACCTTGTGTGGATTCAGGACTTGAGGGATACCTTGTGTGGATTCTGACGTAATGGACTCACTTTGTTTGGACTGGAGATAATGCTCCTCTATATAAGAAAGCTCTTAGAAGACATTATGATTCCCAGTTTTGAAAGTCTCAATAGGCCAGTGCATTTGGTATAGTAGGGCAAATCCCAAGTTTTGGAAATCTCTCCTAGCAACAGAGGTGGCTGGTAGAGGAGAATGATAATGAGTAGTAGTGACTCGGACAAATGTTTCTAATTTCGGAAAGCTTTGAGAGAAGACAGAAACTTCTATTGTCTTGACCCCTATTTTAGGGCCCAATGCTGCTATTAAGAAAATACCCATATCAGGTATTTTTTTTCCCTAAACAATGCATGAATGCAAATAACGGGCTGGAACCTCCTGCAGCGCACACCTCACATCCGCCTCCACGTACCTCTGCTCGATGCTGCAGTGGAATATCCCTTGAAGAGCTGCGATCCCGTTGTTCATATCACTGACGGAAGTTACCAAACGTTAACCATCTAACTTCCTTGGATCTCAGTTCTTGCTCTTTGCATCATCTTGCCAACTGCGTGTCTGCTCAGCTGAAATCGATGTGTACATCGATTTCAGCCTTACGTAAAATTTTGGTTAGAGATGTCAACTTTATAAACGTCGATTCATAGTGGTGGCCGGCCGGCTTAGCTTGTGCCACGTCTGTACGTTGCAAGACTTATTTTCGGGTTAATAAGCACCAACTGAAGCTCCTGTGGTTTGCTGTGTGTTGATCTCCAAGTCCAGAAAAGTGATTGGAGACTAAATAATTTTGACATCCTGTTTCAAGTTGTTTATTTCTGAACGATCTATGCCTTTCTCATTCCTTACTAATCACTCGTTAGTAAACTTAATATAGTGCAAATTAAGTTGCTGTTAATGTGTCTATAACTAGTTGCATAAACACAGGCAAAATAAGCATTTACGAACAAGTGTCCATTATGCTATGGCGCAAAAGACTGTTGCACAGGAGAGTCCTGAAACTCTTTTGAAACTATGGCCTTTGTGCTTCTATATTTTTTAAAATGGATGAAAACCTATCTCCAGTAGGCCACAGGAAGCTTACTATTTGAAAGGGTCATCCTACTGAGAAACGAGTTCAGGCGGGACCTATGTTGTGTCTGGAAAGCAGAACACTGCGCCATCTTTTGAATATACAGTCCTCTCATGATCTTCAATATGGTTCGAACGCTGCGTCTTTAAACGTGACTACCGAATCAGTGACGTGAGTTGTCGGTGCTAAAGACGTCACTTACATATGTTTTATTACCCCATGATAACTGCTTATCTAATACCAAACGAAGCTATGTGTTTGCTGGAGAACTGAAAATAAATGATAATTAAGGGGTTTGGTCTTCTAAGTTAAGGTGTTTTAAATAATGATATAATGTCTTGCTCGGTAAACTATTTTTTAAATACCTAAAACTTAATAAATTTTAATTTACAGAAACGTAAAAATTTTTTGAGTTATAAAAGTTAATCGTTGCCATTGTTATACAAATATTCATTGGGATCATATATTGGATCTGAATACATCTTCTTTCACTTCAGGTTGAATCCATATCTGGTAATATTGTTCAATGGATGTATGTCCCTATCGAGGTTCAGTCAGTTCTGTGGTCAATTTATTGTGTTATCGAAGACTTCTATGCTGGTTGGTTTAAAGTTGCTGGCAGTGGTTGAAGGCAGCAAGTCCACGTACAACCCTCACACTAACAAACACCTAACCTAACCCTTGCACAACTCATTCTCCTTGGCAAATGTAAAGGGCATTCACTATACAATAAATAATCTTTGCATTGTTATATGTTACCACTGCCAAGATAAGGGTAAAAAAAAGATGCAGTGTTAGTGTGAGTGTGAGCGGGTGGAGTGCGGGAAGTTGTCCCCCCAATACCCACTGCTCGTGTGAGGAGAGGGGCGGGAGGTTTTCACCCACCTGCTAGTGATCGGGTAATAGGTGGGTAGGTGAAGGAAAGTTCACATTGCACTGCTAGCGAAGCAAGGTATGAGGTGAGTGAAGGGAGCTCACACCACCTGCTAGTTAGTGTAGCAGGTGAGTGAGGAGGAGTTCTGTAACCCCCTGTAGTGAGCAGGTGAGCGAAGGAAAAGTTAAGTGTCAACCACCTGCTCACTAGCAGCGTGAGAGTAAAAGGGAACCCCGTATCACCATTTAATACTGACTGAGTGTCGAGCATTTTGTGTAAACTTTTAAAAGAAAAGGAGCATTACGATATTGTTCACGTTTTTAAGGCGACAGTTTAGCTAATCAAACCGTACACTACCTAGTCACGAGGATCCGTGAGATGCGTCTCGCTGCTGCGCTAGCTCAACACTAACACAAACTTTTGCTTCTTTGAAAAAAGTTGGTGGTATCAGCCATGTTGCCACCATGATCATTCGGATGAATTTATTCAAATAAAATGAATTTTAGCCATGACGTTTTTTCTGCCAATATTAACACGAGTAATGTTATAGAGAAGGTCGGTACTGGAATACGTAGGAGAAAACTGTCTGAAAAAAAACAGCGAGCGAAGTGGTGCTGGAGGAGGACCGGATTTTGGATCTGACAGAACTGAGATAGAATAAATTTTTTGTTATTCATTGGGCTCTGTACGATAAAATGCTTGAGCACATTCACACACACGTAATAAGAAACACATTCGAAAAAAGCAGCTAGAATGATTCGCATTTTAATCCTGATAATATACAATATATCTAATAAATATTTAGAATCTATTAAAAACATGTGGTAATTACGATGTAATTGTTCACATAAGTGCGGCGAGGTCTCAACAGACATAGTGTCTATGTAAAACTCTTGACCAATCATAAACTATCTTGACTGTTGAACAGTTAAAATTTCAACCACAACTTGCGATAAGCTACAAGCTACAAAGAGTGGTATCAGGAACCTATGCTAGTCAGCCATAGCAACGTTGGCTATGTCTAAGCTTCATTATACAAAGAATCGTTTTGTTTCGTCGTGACCTATTCCTATGAATGAGGAAACTCAGACACCTATGTCTGTTGAGACCTGTTAAACTTCGCTGCTTATGTATATCTCTCGAAAGTACAGCTAGGTTTATTACAACATGCCAGCAACTTTTCATGCCGGGGTGGCCACGGCCGGGGGACTTCATAGTATTGACTCGTGATGTGTTTGTTACAGAAAACCCATGTCACTCCTCTTTCCAATTAACCTGTAGTTGTGTCTGCTCATGAGCTTGCGGCAAGTGGGACCCACTGGTCTAATGATATTCATGTTAGAGCTACAACAACACGCTAAGCACGTACATATTTCAGAGATTTTAATTGTCTCTTAGCGTAAATAAATTTGGTCATATATAAAGCTTGCATGCGTAATAAAATTTATGAGCAGTATATTAAACAAATATGTTAAGACTAAATCGCCTAAATTTTTTGGATTAGAATTAATCCTACCCTCCGCTTTATTCAAGGACAACTCAGTATTTTTAGTATTATAACATAAATATTATTACTTCTAATGAATAGACGTATTTTTCTCCAGTTACAGCAAAAATTACAGTCGTTTTATAAACACTGTTTTTCAAAATGACCTTAACCGAATTGTGACGTAGACAAGTACAGCTTCAAAAACAACTCGGAAGTATTTATTCTGTACGTGTAAAGTCAGCTCAAGAGCTCAGCTGTCGGGTACAGTGTACTAACTCTGACCACCTTCAGTTTAAATCATAAATCCTACATAGTTTCCTGAATGCTATCATATCTAGGTAACATTTATGAGGAAAACATTTCTTGCTGCGGTAAAATTCCTGTATGGAAATATATACATAGAACTTCTACCGAACATGGAGAAACTATCTACCTGCTAAAGAATCTTCACCAATTATCTTAGCACAACCTAATTTAAACCCGGCCTACAGAAAAGCCAAGTGACCCCTCAGTACCTTTCGTAAATCATGAAATATCACAATCATTTATCAGAATGGCTGTGAATGGCCACTCATGCTGTTGACAACGCACTGCTGAACAAGCGACGCATCTCTAGACTCCCCCCTACTTCCCCCGTCACTTCTCTACTCGAGCAATAATCAATATACAATTTGCGATATTAATCTTTGACTAGTTTCAACATTCCTATGACTGTGGGTGTACCATACGACCACTGGCCCAGTCATCATCCACCCACTTACATCATACAGACTCATGTGCTAACACTGGTAAATCTTATTCCGATCACTGCATGTCCCAATCGCTTCGATTCTTTGCCAAACTATCGTGTATCCAAAATAAGCAAAACGCAAAAGTAGAAAGTAAATAGTCAGTATTTTTAACGGTATTATTATATTCAAACGGAAATGCTAAACCCGTGTGGGCCATGGTGAAAGTGGGTTGTGGAGGACTGAGTAACCAAACTTAGCAAGCCAGTTAGGTGACAAGGTAGTGATGTACATAGTGAGCGAGAGGATATACTCTTAACCACGCAGGGAATAGATCTTTGTCAATAAGCTCTCCTAGTGAGTGATGCATCATGTCACTTCTTCACATGACATACTTTGAACTCACAAGCTAAGATACTGCACGCTAGGATTGGTTAGTGATACAAAGTGAGTGACGAGGTATGTGGGGAACAGCTGTTCTTAGGAAATGTGCCGGGGGGGGGGGGTGTAAGTGGCAGGGCCGCTGGTCGATGCTACACATTGTTTTCAACTGCTCTGTAATGTCGATATACCAGGATATTCATGTACTCAATAACTACGTTTGAAGCGTTTTCAGAAGGCCAACTACAAAATCATTGTCCTCTACTTTCCTCTATTTCACGAAGATTTCATGTTTATGGTTGATGGTCAGTTATATTGTGATTATTCTTATATAAATACTGGGGAACGAGAGGGGGGGGCGGGTTGTGGAACGTGCGGGTAGGAGAGATACTGTGAGGTGCGTGTATGAGAGACACTGGGAGGTGTGCGAATGAGAGACACTGGGAAGTGTGGAACTGTTGTCTGACCTCCTCGCACCGCCCCGAGCCTGCTCCTGGGTACTCGACCAGCTCTCAACACCATATTGGTCACTTACCCTTGTTGAATTTTGATGTGGTGTATATTCTACAGCTCTTCATCTTTTCCAATGTAATACTTAACTATATTAAGGTAGAGTTCATGAATATATTCTTGGAGCCCAAACACTGCCTTTTATTTATCATTATCACCATTGTATTATTTATTATTATTATTATTATTAGCAGCAGCAGTAGTAGTAGTATATTCATGCGAATGGCTAAACCCACGTGGGTCACATGAGGCCTGCGGACTGGGAGTCTATCTGGTTTGACTGATCCAAAGGAAGGAAGGGTATTTTAAATTCCTTGGACCAAGATCCATTAGGTTTGGACTAGGTTGTGACTATGTTCACCGCGAGAGTTGGGCAGCGTCCAGCAAGAACGAGAGAAAATATTCAATAATTGGATTCAGCTTCTAGCCACCGTCTCTACTGTTTCTGTCAGAGACGTAAACCTAATTCCGTGTCATTACGGATGACTGACGAGGAAGTAATAATGGACCTGATTACAGCAGATTAACAAGTGTAACATCACACCTGACAGCAGCATCAGTCGCAGCATCACACCTGACAGCAGCATCAGTCGCAGCATCACACCTGACAGCAGCATCAGTCACAGTATCACACCTGACAGCAGCATCAGTCGTAGCATAACACTTGAAAACACCTGACAACACTGCAACAATCGTAGCATCATACCTGACAACAGCAGCAATCTCATTACGTACACGTGACCATATAAAGGCCAGTGAATGCTGGGAAAACGAAATTACTTATTTGAGGAGAGAGGATCACCAGTAAAGGCGGAGGAACCGAGCCAGCACCAGTATTTGCACACCTTCATAAGGCACTTCTGAATCTTCAGGAAATTTTCAGTAGTAATTCTGCCTGTTGGATGAACAGCCGATGATAACTCGCCAGTAGACTAACTCAAATATATTATAGACGGCACAGTTTTCATCTAGTGGGGAAATACATCCATCATTCACTAATAGTCTCAACTTTGTGGGTAGAGAAGTGTGCCATTGCTGAAATGGGACCTGCTAAGACAAATCTCCATAATGATGTGCTATTAATTTAGGAAAGTGGATAAGAATTCTTCCTCCGTAAGCCATGCGTGTCATAAGAGGCGGCTAAAATGCCGGGAGCAAGAGGCTAGTAAGTAAGTTTATTCAGGTATACACAAATACAGTTACATAGAATTATCATACATAGCAGCATATGTGTAGAGAACCTAGGATAACCCAAAAAAGTCAGACAGAGTGACATTTCCATTGGGGTCCTTTTACCTTATTATTATAATATAAAGGTTATAATATTTTCATATTATTCTATAATGAAGATAACATCTTATTATCATACTAAAAGGACTATCTACTACACGAGGGTCATTAAGACTATCTACAATACGAGGGTCATTACTAGGAATAAGGTAAAATTTACACGTATGTTAGCTAAAAAATAGAAAATCGTTCCCCTCCCTTTCTGTAGCTACATTCATCAGACACCTTTTGGCACTCTTCTTGAACTGGTTCATGCTATGACTGGCCTTGACATGTGCGGGTAGTCTGTTTCCATTCCTTTATTGCGTACAATAAAAGGTGTTTGAAGCCTGGCCAATGACTGTGGGGTATTTACAAAGTTGTGCCCTCCCCTCCTAGTACTATGATTGCTTTGGTTCCCAACCTTGACAAAATTGACAGCAAGATATTCTGGACACTGTGAGCAATTTTATAAACATGATGTAGCTTCAGTTGTTTTACTCTGTCTTCAACATTCAGCATATCCAACTGCTGTAATTCATCCTGGCCTACATGTTCTCTTGGTCCCAGCCCCAGGATGAATCTTACGATTTTGTTCTAGGTGATTTGCAGTCTATCTTTCAGTTTTTTTTTTTGTCAAAGCAGAGTACCATGAAGAGCAAGCGTAATCCATATGGCATTGTATAAGGGCTAGACATAGGGTCCTGCGAGCCTCAGTAAGTAGACACTGTGCTTGTCTATACAGGAACTTCAGTCTGGCATTCGCTTTCTTTACTACACTGTTCCCTATCAATTCTCCTGACATGCATGGGTCAAAGGGGATTCCGATATTTTACTGATGAAACCAATGATGAGCTCCCCATTACACTGGACATTAAAATTATTTACCCTTCTCAGTATGTTTCGTGCCAAAGAGAATGGCTTCAGTTTTCCCGAGGTGTAATGATAGTTTGTTGTCTAACCATTTGCTGCAGGACTCCAGTTCCAGTGTTATAACATTAGCTATATCTTGTGGATCTTTACCTGACACTAACAGGGCACTGTCATCTGCATACAGTAGGAGTTTGCACTTGACACTGATAGGCATGTCATTGACATAACATAAGAATAATAAGGGACCCAGAATACTACCTTGGGGAACTCCACATGTTATCGGCAGGGGTTCTTATTCCGTTTTGTTGATTTTGACAATTTGTCTCCTGTTGCTAAGGTAGGACTTAAACCAGTCTACAGAACCTATACCGATAGCTTGAAGTTTCTTACATAATATATTGTGGTTGACAGTATCGAAGGCCTTTTGCAGGTCTAAGGTTACCATACCTATGAGGTTCCCCTTTGACATTTCAGTTCTCAGGTAATCCATCAGATTAATTAGGGAGGTGTCGGTTGAGTAGGATCTTCTAAAGCCCGATTGATAGCTATGGAGAATGTCGTCATCATTAAGGTACTTAACTACTTGAGAGTACACCGCCCTCTCTAGAATTTTAGATATTATACTGAGTATACTAACAGGCCTATAGTTGCTGACATCAGACCTACTATTTTTCTTAGGTTCCCCTTTGACATTTCAGTTCTCAGGTAATCCATCAGATTAATTAGGGAGGTGTCGGTTGAGTAGGATCTTCTAAAGCCCGATTGATAGCTATGGAGAATGTCGTCATCATTAAGGTACTTAACTACTTGAGAGTACACCGCCCTCTCTAGAATTTTAGATATTATACTGAGTATACTAACAGGCCTATAGTTGCTGACATCAGACCTACTATTTTTCTTAAAGATAAGAGTAACTCTGGCCTCCTTGAACCCCTCCGGTACGGTATTAGTGGTGATTGATAGATTATGTGAGCAATAGGGATTGACAGTTCAGAAGCACCATCTTTTAGGAACTTAGACGGGATGTTATCAGGGCCTGTGCTCTTAGTTGGGTTTAACCTGCTTAGTTCTTTTTGAATAAAGTCATGAGATACACTTACCAGTTGACAACTGTTTGGGGTTACCCCTTTATTGGTATAGTATGTTTGAAACTTATCAGAGTCTGTGTTAAAGGTATTTGATGCAGCTGGTAGTTTACTTACTAGTGTTGATGCAACAGATGTGTAGTAGGAATTAAAGCAATTTGCCACCTTAGATGTTTCGTGACATACCTCATTATCGATAGTGAGTGCTATGTTAGACCTATCTACTGGCTTATGGCTATACCCCAACTGTTTTAGTTGTTGCCAGAGCTTTCTGGGGTTATGCTTATATTCTTCAATTTTTGAGCAATAGTGCTTTGCCTTTGCTCCTTTTATAAGTCTCTGTACTCTGTTCCTCACCCTTTGGAATTCATTTAGTGCTGCAATATCCTGTCTGTTTTAAATCTTTTTAGCAGCTGGTCTCTGAATTTCATATTATCTAATATCTCAGTAGTCATCCAGGGTTCAGTTCTTCGTTTAATCCTAACCTCTTTAACTGGTGCAATATTATCAAGAATGGTAGTGAACATTGTTTTGAATTTTTCCCAGGCATCGTTTACGTCCGTGCAACTTGTTATCTCTGTCCAGTCACAATTGTGTAGCCTATTTACCAGTGTTTCTTTACTGTAGTTTTAGTTGACCTCATTTTTATTGTCCTGTGTAGGCCTATCCTATCCCTAGTGATTTTCCTGGTGCAGTAAATGATGAAATGATCACTAAGACCTGTGGTAATGACTCCTGACTGACTAATGTTCTCTGCGCGGTTACAAAGTATGTGGTCAATTAGGGTGGCTGAGAACTGTGTGATCCGGGTTGGTGTATTAATTAGTTGAGTGTAACTATTTAAACCTAGAATTTGCTTATACCTTTTGCATAGCCCGTTATTTTGCTGCTGAAAACAGATATTGAAGTCGCACAGTAATACTGTCTCGCAATTTTCAAGTCCGGACAATACTCTGGAAAAGTCTTCTAAGAACTGGTCCTGGGTAGGACCAGTTCTTAGAAGATGGGTTTGGTCTTGGGAAGCAGCACTTCAAACCATAGAATCTCCAGTTTATTGTTATTTAAATCAGGTCTTGGGTTGTAAGCTGTCATTTCTAATGTAGGCACATACTCCACCACCCTTTCTGTTCCTATCTAAGCGTTTTATATTGTAACCTTCTATTTTGACCTCGACGTCAGTCACCGCATCATCCAACCAGGATTCAGAGATGGTTATAACTGCTGCCCTAATTTTGTTAGCTAGAATCCTAATCTCTGCTAATTTATGACGAAGTGATCTTGCGTTGACATGAATAAAGTGAAGGCCTGTTTTCATAAAACAATTATAATCATCAATATATGGTAATGGGTCATTTGTATTAAAATTAGGTAAATCAATGTCATCACTGCTAAAGGGTAACTGTGCCAAAGTGCATTTGTTACACACAAAATGAATTCTGGCACCGTTGCTATAACTATACATACATCCATCGTGCACCCACCCTTTACACATTTTACATAAGGTGCCTTTTGTTTTTCATGCGTACTTTAGTACAGTGTATGCACCTGTTTGGTAGTGTTTGAGATAATAATGGCTGTATTGTCTCACATTGACCTATGTATGCATTACATATGGAGTTAAGGTTATCATTCCTAGCTACTAGACCGTCATTATCACCGTCATTTATCTGTCTGTTTTGCCTCTGCACAATAGTTTGAGGTCCTGGATTAATTTGGATATCACCAGTTAAGAGCGCTACAATAAGAGCTGTGTCACTGTTTTTGTTTGGGTATGCGGTGTTGCCATACCTTGCGGCGATAGTGACATTTACTTTTCTGGTAGGATGGCAACTGTTGGGCTTTTACTGTCCAGGGCGCTGTTACTCCATTCACCTTTTCCAGCCCCCATGACTGATTTCTTTCTTCATGGAATTGAAGAGGAAAGATAAATATAATTATGGCAGCCTGTACCCCCCTAATGCCTGCCATTTTCACTCTTCGCTCTTTTACTCATATACAATAATATTTATTTCTCTTTTCCAGTCACCTAGTACACCCTAGTATCTGCTTTAGCAATCACCACTGAATTACTAGTAAATTTTCTTCTTCAAAACCCTCTTCACTGCTCACTTTTCCCTTAACTTCACAAACCCCTTTCAGTTAACCCCTTATTACACACTCACCTTCCCGCCTCACTTCACAGTCCGGCTTCAGCTATTAACTTCTAACTCCTTTCCATTCTGGTAGACCAGAAAGGTTTAATCAATGGTTTTATCCTTCCAAATCCCCTTCAATTCCATTTATCGGGGGTTGTGTCGTGTTGACTCCTGACCTGGTCTGCTGACTCAGCCATTTTTAAAACACTGAGGGAAGTAAACGCCACCTACAACCTTTCCTTGAAGTTTATAGATATATTTGGCGTTTTCTGCTACGATTCTCTCACTGTACACTGGTCAGCTGAATATAGGTCAGCTACTAAAACATTAACCTTGACTGCTTAACTATTCACTTCTTTCCCACGACTGTCACTGAGGGATAACCGTCCTATATCCTTGGAGTTTTGTACTGTTGATTTGACGATGTCTCCTGTGTTTCCCTCTCGTTAGCACTGGTACAGGTGATATGATGGTGGTACAGATATGATGTTACTGTCAACAGATGAACGTCAGTAAAGATGAGAATTTCACTTCGCTAGTTGTACGTCTGGCAGTAGGTGCAGTTGATATGGAGGTCAGTTATTTCATTGTAGTGGAAAACGTCTCATGTCTGGTTCACGTCTGGCAGCAGGTCTGATACTTGAATGCCGGTACTTCTTTTGTCATATTTAGTCCATTTCGTTGTCGTCACTGTCCTGTATATATATATATATATATATATATATAATTATATATATATATATTATATAATATATAGTGCCGAATAGGTAAAACTTGCGATTTACGCTTAAATAGCAACGTTCTTGCCGAATAAGGCAAGCGGAAAATTGTGAATGCAATAATTTCGCAAAAATCATTCTAAACTTAACTAACAAAGAAAAATATTTCATTGTGCTTGTTTATAATTAAATTGTAAACTTTTCTAAAATATATTTAGTTGGATTAGGCTAATTTAAAATTGTGTTTGTTATAATAAGGTTAAGTACGTTTTCTAAGGATCTTTTGGTACAAAATTATTAATTTTTACATTAACATAAATGAAAAATAAAATCTTTAAACGTATAAGAGAAAATTTTAGAAAGTAGTACTTAATTTTATATGAATTCTTGCTAACTGACCAGTTTTACCTATTCGAACACGACATCAACCAAATCTTCAAATGGGCCACTCAAAACAATGAAGAGAAATTTCAACTACTCAGATATGATATACGACAAATTCTAACCATACAATACAGCGAAAAAGTAATGTGAGGGACCTGGGAGTGATAATGTCAGACCATCTCGCCTTCAAAGACCACAACAATGTATCTACCAAATCTGCTAGGAAAATGGTTGGATAGATAATGAGAACCTTCAAAACTAGGGATGCCAAGCCCATGATGTACACTAACAGCCCCCTAGGTCATGCAGCTCCTACGGAATGGAAAGCAATCAGGTTCGATACAAGGAAAGAGATAATATATCCAATTCCTTGGATCAAGTACCCCTATCATCAAGGACACTCCCTTGAGGGGGGCAGGGAACTTAGTGCACATAGTTTAAATACCTTATGAAGGCACAAAGTCAAAGGAGACCTTTATTATTACAACGTTTCACTTAGTGTATATAAACTGAGATTCACACTTCTGTGTATATACAGTTGCTTGTATATCGACTACACGAGGGTTGTTAATAACCCTTTAATTTTCTTTTGTGGAAATAATGGATTTGAATAAATTTCTTGTATATTATAACTCGGACCTTCCTACGACCTTTTTACTTTTATGACTTTGGCCGCAACTTTCAGAGTTTTTTCATGAATATTTGAGTCAAAACAATTATTATTCCTACTTACAAGAGATAAACAATCACCCTCTTCCAAGTCTAGAACTACTGCCCAGCTTCGTCTCACCTCCTCACTCCACCCAGGAAGGAGCTACTAGTCTCGGCTAATAGCTGAAATCTTTACTTTCCTCAGAGTTCCTGAGGAAGGTAAAGGCTTCAACTATTGGCTGGAGAAACCACAATGTATTTCAAGCTTCCTCACAGGGCTCTAGAAATTATCAAAAAGGGAGTCCCGTTCGAACTATAAGAACGACACTAGGTTTTAAGGTAGCAATACTTCCACAGTTAGTCGAGACTAATTTAATCCATAATATAGGGATAAAACTAATGTGTATTCATACTGAAATATACGCTCCACCGGGTACATGTATACTGTTGTTCTTAGTGCATACACATCAACACATTTATTAATACTAAATTTACAGCGAAGCGCTGAACCTGCAGGAGTCATAAGGCATCTTGGGAATGGAAGGCAGTCAATTTCGATCTATGGAAGTAGAGGAAAGGACTAATTCCTTGGATTAAGACCCCTACTAACCCGCATCAAGGAACCTCACTTGATGGGTCAAGTGGGATATATACCACAGAATATATACAATGTTGTGAGTAGAAAGGCTAATTAATTAGGTTTCAATTCTATCCACTACACGAGGCTCTTTGAAGCTGCAGGTAACTTCACCACCACCAGTCAAGAATACTTTAATACCTATAAACTCTAACCCTATGTAAACTCTCAGCGTAGATTAAGAGTCATACCTCTCAGTGCATATACACTGACATACACCTGTGTATACGCACTGAGACATACACCTCACTGTATACACACTAGACATGCACATCTCTGTATACATCTTCGAAAAAGACATATATTAAATCTCTATTTAAAATTTAAATAAGCACACCATTAGAATATCTATCTATCTGTGTGTTGCAATGATTTACTAAGCTGTCCCACAAAAAATCGACTCTCAACCAAACGCTCCTTTATTTGTGAAGCAAGGGGGAATCACTAAACCCGTAGGGGTCATATTGCGCCTTAGTAACGGGAGGCAATTCAGCTTGATCCAAGGATAGTTATGAGTGCAGCACCTTTGATCAAGAGCCCCTCACCGGTATGAAGGTACCTTCATACCGGTGATAAAAATGGTTTGATTCTTAAATTCTACGGTTACCTGGAGTTTACCTGGAGAGAGTTCCGGGGGTCAACGCCCCCGCGGCCCGGTCTGTGACTAGGCCTCCTGGTGGATCAGAGCCTGATCAACCAGGCTGTTACTGCTGGCTGCACGCAATCCAACATACGAGCCACAGACAACAATATGAAAAAATGTTTATGGTTAAACAAAAGATGCAGAGAAGATTCCCTGGTGAGAGAGAGTCCATGAGTGATGAATGTACTCAAGAGTGCTCGTGGCTTGGTTGGTAGCGTCAACAACTCGTACACTTAGGGGTCCGGGATCGGTCCCGGCACGGGTGAAATCCAGGGCATATTTCCCAACACCTGCTGCCCGTATTCATCTAGCAGTAAGTAGGTACCTGGGTGTTAGCCGACAGTTGTGGGTTGCATCCTGGGAACAATGCTGTGCATAAGCAGGGGCTTTCTATATAGTGTGCCAGTGACGTCAGCTATGGTCTGTATAAGCCGTACATTGTACTTGTAGAAATAAGGATTATTATTATTAATTAGTATCCATGTGTTGTGGATGTACCCAAGAAGCCAAGCTTCTGGTGAGTGCGCAGGGACCATAGGGAAATTTATCTTCGGCTTACATATTTTTGTTTCCGACAGCCTTTTTATAAGCACTGGTACCAGCCGGGACCCGGAAGATTATCGATTCTAACATCAAATCCAAACTTTCCCTGGAATTTCTGCAGGTGTCCCGGCGATTATCAGTAGTCCAACAAACATGATAAACTAATGATAATCATCAAATGTAATACTGTTAACGGCATGCCAAAAGGCAGAGAGAGAGAGAGAGAGAGAAGAGGAGAGAGAGAGAGGAGAGAGAGAGAGAGAGAGAGAGAGAGAGAGAGAGAGAGAGAGAGAGAGACAGCAGGTAACCGTGGATGGTGTGTGCCTGCCCCATCCTTAGTTTACAGAGAAGTGTCTCAAAGTTAGGTAGCTCATGGTAAGAGTCTGGCCAAACACTCGTCACTTACCACACTCAGTACAACACTGCAGGATCCACCTGGCCTCCCACACTTGTTGACCTCTTGATTATCGCCCAGAAGTATGTGTCTGATCATTATCTGCGGCCCAAACATGGCGCGGCTACCAACAGAACTACATAAATCTATGTCCACCATGAGTGGATACAATACACAAATAACGGGACATTTCGGTCCGACTTGGACCGGGTTATCTGTGTATCGTTCCAGTCAAACAATGCACCTTGTTATTCTACACACTCGTGGGACAGTAGGGCGAGACGCAGCAAACTATTCTATCAAGAGACCCTTAACGGCATCAAGGTACCTCACACAGGTGAATAAATAATCCTTACCTCTGTAAACTATTAAAAAAGGGATTACAAGCCGAAGAGCGTCCATGTAAATGTCTGGTAAGACGTCAGTGAGACATATAGTCGTAACACCAGTGAGACGCATGTAACCCTACAACCAGTGAGACACATGTAGCCCTACAACCAGTGAGACACATGTAACCCTACAACTAATGAGACATGTAACCGTGCAACAAGAGAGTCTTGTAACAGTACAACCAGTGAGACACGTGCAGTAATACCAGTGAGACACATGTAACCGTACAGCCAGAAAGACACATGCAGCAATAGAGCCAGAAGGATACATGCAGCAGTACAGCCAGAAAGACACACGTAGCTTTATTGCCAGAAAGACACATGCAGTAATAGAGCCAGAAAGATACATGCAGCAGTACAGCCAGAAAGACACATGCAGCAGGACAGCCAGAAAGGCACATCCAACAATACAACTATACGGTATCTCCTGGTTGGTAATGCACCACAGGAGACCGGCCTCGGTATTTCTCCGTATCGTAAAGGCTGAGTATCACGCTGGGACTTGCAACTCATCCAGCGATAGGAGGCGAATAAAGTTTACCTCTTTAGCGTCTAAGAACTGGTTGGCCAGGGGACGGAGATACTGTACACAGACAATATTCTTCGCTTTTCTGACGATGGATACATCAAAACTCTGCCTCTTGGGTACAGTAGGCTTATTGTACTCTTCTGTACTCTTCAAGTGTGATCAGGACTCGAGCAGATTAAAAATACACGAGGGGTTAACTGCGCAAAGTTGAAGGCCAACATATGGAACGTACTAAAGACTTCTTGGAGCAATAATTAGAATTGAATAACATTCCAACACCAGATTCACGCTCAGATACAGGGTAGCGGGGGAAGGTGAAGAGACTGGTCAAAAAGAACCAACCAGGAATGAAAAATTAGTAGAAAGGAAAATAACCCACCTCCCAAAAATAAAGAAAACAAATACGTCAGACAGCGAAACATAGATTATTATTATTATTATGATTCACAAAATGCGCCAAACCTGTGTAAGTTCTAAAAGTCTACCAGGTCTAGGGAAGCTATGGGTTAATTGAAAGTGTGCCATAAACTAACCTATAATTATATACATAATCTAACAAGAAAAGCCAAAGCTGTTTAATAATGAGGTTATAGTAAAAAAAAATCATAAAGACTGACAGCACTGAAGGTGCGGCTTTCTGTGAGGAGAGCAGGCAAAGTGAGGGCGCTCAACGCTGAAATAACAGCCGGGAAAAGAATTCCATGTACTCTTTGATATATGGCGAAATTAATCAGATAAGTGAATCAACAAGAATTGAGGTAAACTCAGTCTGATATTGGAGACTAATTAACAGGGCTTAATTAATAAAGAAGCGACAATGACTGAAACTGTCAGCTTTACTAACAACTGAAGATTTAAACACACGCAACATCTGGAAATATATATAGACATTTCACCATCCATACACCCAGATGTTGCACATGTGTCTAATTCTTCATTTTGTCGGTACTGTATACCATTTATGTAGATTCATGCAGACTATAGACAACATATACAGTGATTATAGGAACTATCTTGCAATGACGCAACATTCAACTCTACATTCAGGCTTGCAAATGAGATGTAGTGAAAGGCATTAAGATTTATGAGAGTTTCTCCGTAATGGACAGCATCGTTTGGATTATGACAGGGAAGCGCTAAACCCGTAGGATTACAAGCGCATGTGAGGGTTCAATTCAGGGAACGGGAGCACAGATCCAATTCCCTAGATCAAGAGCCCCTCACCAGCGTCAAGGAACCTCCCTTGAGGGGATCAAGCTTAGAAAGAATTGCTTTTGAAGTAGATAATTACACCTGATCCCCGTAATGAAGTTTAGATAGAATCAAAGTTGCATCAAGAACTGGCTTATCTGTCACCCCAAACAAAATGTGACAAAATTTTAAGCAAATTTAACCAGGTAAGACACTCAGGTGTCAGAGTTGTCCCAAACATCCGTCATATTCTATTAAGTGAAGCCCAAGAAATTTAACAGTTTGGCATTATGATATAAGGTAAACTATGCGGTGAGAATAAGTGTAAAAAAGACACTTATGTGCAGTTCACAATGTTTATTAGAGGCAACGTTTCGCCACGAGTGACATCTGATGGAAGAAATCATTCGTGGTGAAACGTTTTTTTCTAATAAATGTCCTGAAGTGTACATAAATGTCCTGAAGTGTACATAATAAATGCCCTTAAGTGTACATAATAAATATCCTGAAGTGTACATAAATGTCCTGAAGTGTACACAAATGTCCTGAAGTGTACATAAATGTCCTGAAGTGTACATAAATGTCCTGAAGTGTACATAATAAATGTCCTGAAGTGTACATAATAAATGTCCTGAAGTGTACATAATAAATGTCCTGAAGTGTACATAATAAATGTCCTGAAGTGTACATAATAAATGTCCTGAAGTGTACATAATAAATGTCCTGAAGTGTACATAATAAATGTCCTGAAGTGTACATAATAAATGTCCTGAAGTGTACATAATAAATGGCCATTCCTACTACTAAATTTACTAATTGTAATATTGTTATATGTTTTGTTCTACCTCACTATTATAAATCTAAATAATGTTAATCACTTCAATTACCTAATATACGTTACTGCATATACAATATGCAATAATGCATGTTAAATGTATTGTTCCATAACCTGTATCTGTATAGAGAAAGAATTAGGATTAGTCTGCCAGAAATACCTAGGCATGCTAGTGGTCTTTGTAATTAATATTTAATATGTAAGCCACACATTGTAAGCTTTGCAAAAATAAACATTCTCATTTAATTTCATTTTCATAAATGGTAGACATTACCGCCAAGAATTAGACACATGTACAACATCTGGCTATCTTAATTGTAGACGTTTCGCCATCCAGTGACTATCAATACAAGGACATAACCTGAAGAATGTAAAACTAATTACAAAAGATGAGGTAATTAGTCCCTCAACCTTGGAGCTGGTGAAGAGAACCATAGTCTTGACGATGCTCTTCACCAATTCCTGAAGAGTGGAGATATGTTGCAGTTTTTGAACGGTAGTATGGACACGCCTCTGGCAAAACAGTGATGGAGTGAATGATGATGAAAGTGGTTCTTCTTACTCGAGTCACCCTGCCTCTGTGAGAAACAGCCGAAGTGTTGAAAAAAAAATAAAAAAATAAAATATTTAAAGTAAATATTTAAAAAAACATTTAAATATTTTAAAAATATATTTAATATTTAAAAAAATATTGAAAATAATAAATATTTAAATATTTACTTTAATCCCTATTTTAAATAATAAATATTCTTGACTGGTAGTGAACAGGTTACTTGCAGCCTGAATGACCCTCGTGATCGATTAGTCACTATCATTTGAGGCTACTGAGTAAGGTACACTCGGCGAAGAGGAAAAACTTTATTGAATACACTGATCTCAAGGAACTTCATAAAACCATGTAGTCTATGAGACTAAGTCGTGGTGAATGATTGTCAGCGAGTAAACAGAGGAATGGACGGGGACTCGAACCCTGGTCCTGACAGGCAGCACATCCAGTGCTATACCACCGAGTGGAGATGCTTAAATAGGAAGGCTTTATTTTCAGGGAATTCGCAAATGACCCACAGTTTGGAGATCAATTTTTAGACTACATTTATTTCATCCAAGACCATTTTCACTTGATAAGAAATCACGACGGACCGAAACATTGTCTATTTTTCTCCATATTGAAGAACAGATGACAATTGTTTTAGTCAGGGTACTGTGACTTTCATTCTTTAATCTGAGTGAATTTCAGTCAGACACATACACACACATCTTCGACTGTAAGAAAGCTTTCGTTACAGTAACACACAAGAGACTGGTTGAAAAACTAGATGAGCAGGCAGGAATAGCCAGGAAAAGTACTGCAATAGATCAGGGAATACCTGAGAGGAAAAAAACAACTTTGTGTTGGTTAATGACAAGGGGTCAGACTGCGCGCATGTATTGAATGGGGTTCCACAAGGGTCAGTGTCTGGGCTGGTGCTGTTTCTGATGTGAATGACATGACGTCAGGGATAGATTCATAAGTGTCCATGTTCGCAGATGATGTGAAGCTAATGAGGAGAATACAAGCGGACGAGGATCAGCTAAGCCTACAAGATATGGACAGGTTGCAAGCCTGGTCCGACAAATGACTCCTGGAGTTTAACCCCGGCAAGTTTGGGGAAGCACAAAGACCGCAGACGGAGTACAGCCTAGTTCTAAGGCTACAAAACTTATTCAAGGAAAAGGATCTTAGGGTGAGCATTATACCGAGCACATCTCCTGAGGCGCACATTAACTAAGTAACCGCTGCAGCATATTGGCGCCTAGCAAACCGGAGAAAAGCGTTTCAACATCTAAGTAAGAATTCATTCACGCCGTTATTACTGAAGTTTTAAACTTATTGGAGTCTATGTTAAAGATATTTGATGCCACTGACAGTTTATTGATTAATGTTGATGCAACAGTTGTGTAGAATAAAGAGAGAAAATCTGCCACTTCATTTGTTTCATGGTTTAAATCGTTATCGATATTTAGCACTTTGGATTGTTCTTGTATTCAAAGACTTATGCAATAGCGCTTTTTCTTTGCTCCTTTTATAAGCCTCTGCACTCTGTTCCTTATCCTATGAAATTCATTTAGCGCTGCAACATCCTGCCTATTTGCTCTAATTTTTTTAGCAACTTATCCCTGAATTAGACATTATTTAATATCTCAACGGTTATCCATGGTTCAATTCTTCGTTTAATCCTAACCTCTTTAACTGGTGCAATACAATCAAGGATGGCAGTGAACATGGTTCTGAATATTTCCCAGGCATCATTTAACTTTGTGCAACTTATCTCAGACCAGTCACAGTTGTGTAGCCTACTTACCAGTGTTTCTTTACTACAGTTCCTGTGCAGGCCTATCCATTTCCTAATGATTTTCCTGATGCAATAAATGATGAAATGATCACCGAGACCTTTGGTAATTGTGGATTTTTTTTTTATTTTCCTGAAATAAGTGTGTATAAATTGAATAATATAATAGTGTTTAAAAAGGAGACTTCAACTTGGGACACCTAAAATGGAGGAGTATAGCAATGTTTTAGCAGAGATCATCCCGGGAGGCAGCTCAGATGAAAATTCAAACACACACACGAACTATTAAATATCTGCACCAAATTCACCTTAAACCAGCAAATAGTAGTCTACAAGACTAGAAAATACGCTGGACCTCATCTTCACTAACAATGACGATCTGATATGTAATATAACTGTATCAAAGACAGCATCTAGTTCACTCAGATCACATCATTATAGAGGTACAGACATGTATACACAGGGCTCCTGACCAGCAAAATGTGAGCAGTCATGAAGGTCTCTTCACGAAATTCAATTTCAATAACAAAAACATACAATGGGATCAAGTCAACCATCTCCTAAATGAAACATGCTGGGAAGATATCCTAAACAACACTGATCCGAACATTTGCCTTGAAAAAATGAATTCTGTGGTTCTTGAGAACTGCTAAAGACACATTCCATTAAGAAAAAGAAAGAGGTGTAAACTAGAAAGAGAGAGAGACGTTCCCTACACAGACGAAGGCGAAGAGTCAGAGAACTGGTGAGTGGGGCCAATATATCTGAAATACGAAGGGAGGCACTAGTCAATGAAATTGCAAATATCGAACTTAAGCTGAAGGAATCTTACAGGAGACAATAATCACAGGAAGAACTAAAAGCCATAAAGGAAATTGGAAAAAAAATAATACTTCTCTAAAGCCAAATCTAAGGAAAAAACAACATCCAGTATTGGGCCCCTGCTTAGGCGGGATGGGACATACACAGATGACAGCAAAGAAATGATGAGACACTAAAGTCGCAATATGACTCAATGTTCAGCGAGCCACTGCCCAGACTAAGGGTCGACGATCCAAATGAATTCATTATGAACGAAACCCAAAATTTGGTCACCTAAAAAAATTCGGATATTATTCTAACTATACAAGACTCTTAAGAGGCAATAAATGACATGTCCATGCACTCTGCCCCGGGCCCAGACTCATGGAACTCCGTGTTCATCAAGAATTGCAAGAAGCCCCTATCACGTGCCTTCAGCATTTTAAGGAGAGGAAGCATGGACACAGGGGTCATCCCAGACACACTGAAAACAACAGACATAGCCCCACTCCACAAAGGTGGCAGTAAAGCAATTGAAAAGAACTACAGACCGATAGTACTAACATCCCATACCATTGAAGTCTTTGAGAGGGTTCTAAGAAGCAAGATCGCAAACCACCTAGATACCCATCAGATACACAACCCAGGGCAACACGGGTTTAGAGCAGGTCGCTCCTGCCTGTCCCAGCTACTGGGCCACTATGACAAGGTCCAGGATGCTACAGAGGATAAACAAAATACAGATGTAGTATATACAGACTTTGCAAAAGCTTTCGACAAGTGTGACTATGGTGTAACATCACACAAAAATACGTGATAAAGGAATGACGGGAAAAGTTGGTAGATGGATATACAACTCCCTGACAAACAGAACACAAACAGTAATAGTAAACAGAGTAAAGTCCCAGGCAGCCACGGTAAAAAGCTCTGTTCCACAAGGCACAGTACTCACTCCCATTCTATTCCTCATCCTCATTTCTGACACAGAGATGTAAGCCATAGCTCCGTGTCTTCCTTTGCGGATGACACCCGGATTACCATGACAGTGATCTCCATCGAAGACACCGCGAGACTCCAAGCGGACATCAACCAAATCTTCGAAAGGGCCACTCAAAACAATATGAAGTTCAAAGAGGAGAAATTTCAACTACTCAGATACGGGAAATTTGAAGAAATTAAAAATTTATCAGGGTATACGATAAATTCTAACCATACAACACAGCGGAATGTGAAGTAATGTGAAGGACCTGGGAGTGATAATGTCAGAGGATCTCGCCTTCAAAGACCACAACAGTGTATCTACCTCATCTGCTAGGAAAATGATAGGATGGATAATGAGAACCTTCAAAACTAGGGATGCCAAGCCCAAGATGATTCTCTTCAAATCGCTTGTGCTCTCTAGGCTGGAATACTGCTGTACACTAACGGCCCCCTTCAAGGCTGGCGACATTGCAGACCTGGAGAGTGTACAAAGAACTCTAACGGCACACACAAGTACGATAAGACACCTAAACTAGTGGGAACGGTTGAAGGTTCTTGATCTGTATTCCCTGGAATCCTGGAGGGATTGGCACCAAACCTGCACACGAAAATCACTCCTTATGAAAGCAAAAGACTCGGCAGAAGATGCAACATTCTGCCGATGAAAAGCAGGGGCGCCACAAGTACATTGAGAGACAACACAACAAGTGTCCGGGGCCCAAGACTGTTCAATTGTCTCCCAGCATACCTAAGGGGGATTACCAATAGACCCCTGGCTGTCTTCAAGAAGGCACTGGACAGGCACCTCAAGTCAGTACCTGACCAACCGGGCTGTGGTTCGTACATCAGCTTGCATGCGGCCAGAAGTAACAGCCTGGTTGATCAGACCCTGATCCACCATGAGGCCTGATCTCAGACCGGGCCGCGGGGGCGTTGACCCCCGAAACCCTCTCCAGGTAAATTCCAGGTAGTATAAACAATTGGAGAGTGTAAAAGAGAGAAAAAGCTGGAATCAGCATCAGTGGAGGACTATGAAAATAGTACACGTCGTGGGCTACTGCAATTGTGAAATTCCAGAGTGATTCAGCTACAATAGAGCTGATAAGTGAATTATAAGAGACGTGGCATCGTCTCGTCTGGATAGGTGGCACACCTCATGTATGTAAGCTTCCCAGTTCACTACACTAGATTGCTATGTTGGTCAACCTCTCGTATATCTGTCTGTTAGGGAAGCGTTAGGATGTCAGACTCAAGAAATATTTGGGTAAATGTTCATTAAAATTTTGTATTTATAATGATGCACTTATGCAATATAAAACTGATATATGTAATTTATATACATTCTCCTATGTCTATTTTGTGGACCAAACCACTAATTAGTAAAGTCAGGTCATTAATAATCTATATACAGTCCACAAACATAATTTACCAGTGTTACTGGTTTAAATTTAATCATTCATAACTATTTAAAGGTCCAGCTTATGTGTGTTGGATGAGTGGGTGGGTATCCCAGGAGAGATACTGTTGCCACCCAGTGTCCCTAAAATCCTACCCATCTCCGAGGTACAACTAATATCAGTGTTATGTCTGTTGTGTCCTCCCAAAATATTTGTGTGTAATAATTCAGGACTGTCTGTAAAACTCATACACATAATTTCTCACAGTAATGACGCCGTACGAAAAAATAGACATCTTTATATGTATATAAACAGCTGGCGTAATATTGGACGTATTCTGGTATAAACATGCAGCTAAATAATTATTTAGCCAAGAAGAAGAGAAATGACAACTAAAAAATATGAAACTAAAGAGCAGGAGCAACATTATTATAAATATAAGTGTTTATCTAAAAGTTCATTTTCTTTAGAAAAAAATATTAAGAAAATGATAAAATTTAATGGCTAACTTCAGTAGAATGAACAGCCTCCATTCATCACTGAATCCGCAAATCCTTAAATAAGGAAAATATTACTGGTGTGAGCAGTTTATCCTGTATATATTTCTCGTCGAGGTGGCCTGGTGGCTAAAGCTCCCGCTTCACACACGGAGGGCCCGAGTTCGATTCCCGGCGGGTGGAAACATTTCGACACGTTTCCTTACACCTGTTGTCCTGTTCACCTAGCAGCAAATAGGTACCTGGGTGTTAGTCGACTGGGGGACAAGATTAAGGACCCCAATGGAAATAAGTTAGTCCTCGATGACGCACTGACTTTCTTGGGTTATCCTGAGTGGCTAACCCTCCGGGGTTAAAAATCCAAGCGAAATCTTATCTTATCTTTCTCTCATTTTCAAAACTTAGAAGTGTGTAATAAGCGTAATGGGCGAAACGTTGTCAATATTATACGGTTTATGTGTATTTTTCCAATGTGTCGGTATTTTATACCATTTATTTCCACAGCACCGTAGTCTTGTATGAACTTGGTTCCTTCAAGACTACTGAAATTTGTTAGGCAGAAACGCCCTTCAGTGTAATCGTGTTTAGACTCAATCAAATTATGCTCATCACGATGGTTTGTATAAAATCGACAATACTTGATTGTAACAATTTGCCTAGTCTTCATGGACTGTAATTTGGTGGAATTGACATACCTTGCTTTAAAGAGAAGAATTACATTAGCCATCTTTCACATCTCCAGCACAACACCAGTTTCAAGTGATGCGTTGAACTTGCTTGTTACCGGCTAAGTTCCCATTTGCACTCTTAAGAGACTGGATCTGTGTGCCAGTTCAATCAGGCTGTGATGCATGCATGAACCGGAGGGCCGCCAACAGCTACAGCCTGGTCGACCAGGCAATCAACAGGGAGACCTGGCCCAGGCCACACGAGTAGGAAATCTGAAACGGGTCACAGGTATTAACAAAGTGGCCAAATGTACTTAATAAAAATAGTTATGTGAAACAGAATTATAGCAGTTTCTTAATACTGTATTTAATACATTTCTCAAACTTTTAAATTAACTGTTGAAGTATGTGGATGTCAAGTCAAATTCTTCGAAAAACAAAATTCCTCAGAAATACACATGCATAAAATGAAAAACTTCGTAAGACATTAGATGATATTTTCATTACTTTGTTTAAATGAGTTTTGTTTTACTTGGTAGAAACCTGATTAATATTTAACAAACTGCTTTAAAATGAATTTAATGAACACTAGTGAAAATATACATGTACTTAACAGATAAATGTAAATTTATCATTAGCATGGACAAGTGATGAGGCGCGTGCAACAGCTGGGTAGTTTTTTGGCGAGACGTTTCACCTACATAACATGTTTCTTCCAATCTAAAGCTTGCTATGCGGGCAAAACATCTCATCAAAAAAGATATCCAAGTGTTACATACGTGTCGTACGTTGGCCATGAAACACAATTTCTTATTCCAGCTAGTGTTTAACCAAAGCAAGAACTTAATAGAAGTAAATACAGTGGAACCTCAAACATAGAACTTTCTTCGGTCCAGAAGGCTGTTCAAGTGTCGCTACCGAACGAATTTATTCCCATCAGGAATAATGTAAATTAGATTAGTCCATTTCAGACCCTCAAAAATACACTTATAAAAGCACTTACAAAAATACACTTACATAATTGGTTGAGTTGGGAGCAGTTTGATTTTTGAGGTTCCACTGTATTAATACATGTATGTTTTCTTTCTAAATATGCTGGATTCATTTGTAGTGAATTAAAATTCTCTTTCATGTTCATTGTCCCACCACGATGAGGTCTACGACAAGGGGCCAGGCCAGGCCAGGCCAGGGTTACTCGTCCAAAGGCAAACCTTCGTTCATGGAACCTTAAACCATGAACCAAACAAGTGAAACAAATTACATACTTGCTTGAGTACTTTGGCGTTTTTAGCGGCAGCAGCTACCGCTAAAAATATGGTTATTTTTAGAGGTAGCCGAGGCTACCACTAAAACTGGGTGGGTTTAATTTTTAGGGGTAGCCGAGGCTACCACTAAAACTGGGTGGGTTTAATTTTTAGGGGTAGCCGAGGCTACCACTAAAACTGGGTGGGTTTAATTTTTAGATGTAGCGGAGACTACCACTAAAACTGGGTGGGTTTAATTTTTAGGGGTAGCCGAGGCTACCACTAAAACTGGGTGGGTTTAATTTTTAGATGTAGCGGAGACTACCACTAAAACTGGGTGGGTTTAATTTTTAGGGGTAGCCGAGGCTACCACTAAAACTGGGTGGGTTTAATTTTTAGGGGTAGCCGAGGCTACCACTAAAACTGGGTGGGTTTAATTTTTAGATGTAGCGGAGACTACCACTAAAACTGGGTGGGTTTAATTTTTAGGGGTAGCCGAGGCTACCACTAAAACTGGGTGGGTTTAATTTTTAGATGTAGCGGAGACTACCACTAAAACTGGGTGGGTTTAATTTTTAGGGGTAGCCGAGGCTACCACTAAAACTGGGTGGGTTTAATTTTTAGGGGTAGCCGAGGCTACCACTAAAACTGGGTGGGTTTAATTTTTAGGGGTAGCCGAGGCTACCACTAAAACTGGGTGGGTTTAATTTTTAGATGTAGCGGAGACTACCACTAAAACTGGGTGGGTTTAATTTTTAGGGGTAGCCGAGGCTACCACTAAAAC
This sequence comes from Cherax quadricarinatus, assembly GCF_026875155.1. Taxonomy (NCBI): domain Eukaryota; kingdom Metazoa; phylum Arthropoda; class Malacostraca; order Decapoda; family Parastacidae; genus Cherax; species Cherax quadricarinatus. The sequence goes on along the minus strand of NC_069448.1, from coordinate 10,518,672 downwards.
TGGGTGGGTTTAATTTTTAGATGTAGCGGAGACTACCACTAAAACTGGGTGGGTTTAATTTTTAGGGGTAGCCGAGGCTACCACTAAAACTGGGTGGGTTTAATTTTTAGGGGTAGCCGAGGCTACCACTAAAACTGGGTGGGTTTAATTTTTAGGGGTAGCCGAGACTACCACTAAAACTGGGTGGGTTTAATTTTTAGAGGTAGCCGAGGCTACCACTAAAACTGGGTGGGTTTAATTTTTAGTGGTAGCCGAGACTACCACTAAAAATGGGGTAATTTTAGTGGTAGCCTAGGCTACCACTAAAAATACAATGTACTGATGTACACACATGTACATCAGTACAGCCCCTCTATCTCTCCATTACCATTGTTCCTCAACTTATACACAACTGTACATTATTACAGCACCTTTATCTTTCCATGATTACCATCATTAACCTTGTACACAACTGTACATCAGTACAGCCCCTTCATCTCACCGTGAGATCATTACGCTCGTACACAGATACGTAAACTGGATATAAATCCAAATGTGTACTTGTAACACTTATGAAGCCTAGTTCCTAGCCCTTTTATGTATCCATATGCTCTTGCGGTACCCTCCACAGGATGGATATGGGTTACACAATAAACTAGCCACTTCGGTGGCAAAATCTAAATCCTAGGCATTTACTGGTGTTAATTATGCATATCTTTATTAACTAACGTTAAAATAATGAAACAATTTCAACTATATTAGTGGTTGCCTGGGAGACTAGTGGAGTACAGTATCAGTTACTGTCCTTAATTTGTTCTTATAATGTACCCGGCGTTAAGTCTGCCAAACATTATTTTTTAATTTGTTAGGAAACCACAAATAACTAAATTAGTAACAGGGTCACAGAACCCAAACAACGTTGGTAACTGCACTGGTATCACTGGTGCCAAAATGAGTTACATCTAGGCTGCACTTGATTATTTTACCAGACCAAGTATATTAAAACAAACTGCAAACCTCAATAAATTAAAAAAAAAAATGTTGAAATCAAGAAAGGGAAGAAGTCTAGTTTTTTTGTTTGGATCAAGAGCCCCTCACCAGCATCAAGTAACCTCCCTCGAGACCTTTTAGCGGGAATGACAAAATTCAAGAGAATACTTAAATTACATTAATGGAAGAAAAGAGTAAATGACGATAATGACAAACTCCGAATTATCCTATCACAAATTATGTGAAAAATAAATAAAATGGATAATTTTCTACAACTGCAAATATAAAAATTGTTTAATTACTTTCCTAAATGTTACGTAATTATTTTAGTTTTAAGCGACGCCTTAATGTTCTTAATACATCAACAAGTCACTTAATAATGTTTGCAACACAACTACATTCCGTTGCAGCTATGGTTAGGCTACGGTATTTTTCAATCTTCATCTAAAAGCTTCTAGCTGGTACCACCATATATAAGGCTCAGCAAGACTCTAAACTTTCCACACTAAATTGCTATAATAATGACCATAATTTTTAAAAGGGTGGACCGGTAAGCCAGCGGAAGGCCTCGGTCAGATGACTAAAAGCTGCAACGGCGGGTCATCTAAGACCCGCGTAAAGAACTACTTTTCCCGTTTCCTGACAAACTTAACATAACCTAAATTGTACTCAAATTGATTTTTGTCATTTTAATGCGTGAGTTTATGAACGATCTACACGAACCATTAATTCCAATTTATCTGCTGCCCTTACCAGATTTATATAATTTAACCTCCCGCCACTACAGAATATAAGGGAAACTCCAAATTCCTTGGATTATGAGCCCTTCACCAGAAGCAAGACGTTTGTTTCCCTTTCAAGGGTGAAAGGTCGAGGCTGAGTTTCATCTTTAATTTCCCGCTAGTGGTACTACTGACTCCATCCCCCTCCGTCTATATCAATCACATGTCTCTTAAATATCCCGCCATAACAAGTCAAAATGCTCAACCAAATTTCAACATCACCTATACAATAAACAGTAGTTTTCTTCTATTATCAAAAACTAACAGCATCTACTTTAATAAGTAGAAAATGGACAGGGGAAGGAGGTATTCAGGTTCGATCCAAGGAAGGTGAAGATATGTTAAGTCAAGAGATGGTGTGAGTGGCGCCACTGGCGCCATCCTGCTACCCTCCCACCTCCTACCTGCCTCCAATTTCCATTTTCTGTAACTTATTTCCCGTTTTCTATGCATTCTTCTGCGTTTTGGCGGGATTGTCATAACATTTACGGGGAGCAGTAAAACCGTATGGGTTACACAGCTCGTGCAGGGATGAAGGCTTTCACATTATATTCTTGGAAATGAAGCAAAAATTCAATTACATTGATCAAGAGCCCCTCAAAAGCATCAAGGAACCTCCTTTGAAAATATTTGCGGGAATAATCAAATTAAAGGCAATACTTTAATTAAATAACAATAATGACGGAATGGCAAACTCCGAATAATCCTATCACAAGTTATATAAAAACATTACCCTGGTGGTTAACGCTCTCGCTTCACACTGTGAGGGCCCGGGTTCGATTCCCAGCCAGAGTAGAAACATTGGACGTGTTTCTTTCCACCTGTTGTCTATGTTCCCCATCAGTAAAATGGGTACCTGGGTGTTAGTCGACTGGTGTGGGTCGCATCCTGGGACACTGACCTAAGGAGGCCTGGTCACAGACCGGGCCGCGGGGGCGTTGACCCCCGGAACTCTCTCCAGATAAACTCCAGAATAAATATAACATCACTTTCTATTTTTTTTTTTTTTTTCAAAATTTTACTTGCCTAATTTTACAGTACGTAATTATCACGAAGTCACTTAATAATGTTTCCAACACAACTAGGTTACCCTCCCAATAATTAGGCTACAGTATTTTTAAATATTCATCTAGAAGCTTCTAGATATTCCAGGACAAATATTGTGGCACTATATTTTTCTAAGTCATTTTACTGCGTGAGTTTATCAACGATCTACAGAACCATTAACACATTTACTCTGCTGATCTTACCAATTTATATAAACTATATTTAAAATTAGGTTAACACTAACATACAATTTATCTGCATTTTTTATTCTAATGAAAGGGAAGCGCTAAACCTGTAAGGGTCATACTACACCTGGGATGCATAAAAGTTGAGAATAACTCAGTTATCTTGGATCAAGAACCCCCGTATTGACATCGAGGTGCCTTCCTTGACTGAGGGAAACAGTAACGTCTATCTCTTACCTTAATAAGCGATGCCCAGATGATCAAGACTTCTTAGCACCAACAACACATATTAACACACCGAGTGATACCACCAGAGTGGCGCCGCTGGTCGCCACCCCGCACCGCTCACCTTATTATTGGCGCCAATTCCCCGTTTTCTATAATTTAATTTCCCGCCACTACTGTACATGGCTGTAACTCCTATTCCTTGGCTCGAGATCTCTTCACCAGCATCAACACATTTGTTTCTCTTTCACAAGAGTGAAAGGTTGAGGCTGAGTCAACTTTTCATTAATTTCCGGCTAGTCACCACTCCCCCCCTCTCGCCCACATCAATCACCCCAATACATTACGAGTCAAAATGCTAACCAAATATCAAAGTCACCTACATAATAAACGAAAATTATCGCTATTATAAAAAATACTTAATAATATGTACTTTAATAAGTAGAAAAGTGACAGGAAAATGAAACATTCAGGCTTGATCCAAGGAAGATGAAGGCAGGATACCAGTCAAGTGATAGTGTGAGTGGCGGCCTCCTGCTACACTCTCACCTACTTGCCGCTAATTCCCAGTTTTCCCGCTGTATAGCCCTTGTGGCTTAGCGCTTCCTTTTTGATTATAATAATAATCCCAGTTTTCCAAAACTAGGTTAACCCCCCCCCACCCACCTACCAATATGGTAAGGCTACGGTATTTTTAATATTCATCTAGAAGCTTCTAGATGGTGCCACAATATATAAATTCTAGAAGGCTAAATTATCCTCGAATTTATTTTTCTATGTCATTTTACTGCGTGAGTTTATGAACGATCTACACGAACCATTAACACATTTACTCTGCTGCTTTTACCAGATTTATATGAACTACATCTAAAATTAGGCTAGCACTAACATACACTAATTAATCTGCATTTTTTATTCTAATAGAAGGGAAACGCTAAACCTGTAAGGGTCATACAGCACCTGGGATGCATATGAATGGAGAATAACTCAGTTATCTTGGATCAAGAGCCCCCGTATTGATACGGCTTGATAAAAAACCTGGAGAGCGAAACGTTGCCACAATAAAATGTCCTATTAGTTGCATTTGTGTCCTTTTACTTTACATATTGTCGGAAATTCTACCAAAATATGTACTTTATTGCCTTCCCAACATATTTAGTAGAGCGAGGCTTGAGTGCAGTCAAGAATTTTTCCAAATAAAGAAACAGACTGAGTAAAACTGAATGCGGGGATCTAAGATTGTTAAATAAATTATTTTACTATGTTAATTTTTATTTGTGAAATACTCTTGTTTGTAGTGTTAGATCAGTTGTTTATTTTGAATTTGCAGTACACCTAGTACCAAGAAAGGTGTGTTCGTATGTCTGTGGGGAGAGGGGGGAGGGGGTGCTAGGTCACGTTACACAAGCATCCAGTGCTACTAGGTCACGTTACAAAAGCATCCAGTGCTACTATGGTCACATTGCACAAGCATCCAGTGTTACTAGGTCACGTTACGCAAGCTTCCAGTGCTACTAGGTTAGGCTACACAAACATCCAGTGCTACTACGTCACATTACACAAGCATCAAGTGCTACTAGGTCAAGTTACACAAACATCACTGTGCTACTAGGCCAGGTTACACAAGCATGAATTGCTACTAGGTTTGGTTACACAAGCATCCCTTGCTACTAGGTCAGGTTACACAAGCATTCCTTGTTACTAGGTCAGGCTACACAAGCATCCCTTGCTACTAGGTCAGGTTACACAAGCATCTGGTGCCACTAGGTTAGGTTACACAAGCATCCCTTGCTACTAGGTCAGGCTACACAAGCATCCCTTGCTACATAGGTCACATTACACAATCATCCGGTGCTACTAGATTTGGTTACACAAGCATCCAGTGCTACTAGGTCAGGCTTACACAAGCATCCAGTGCTACTAGGCCAAGTTACACAAGCATCCAGTGCTACTAGGTTAGGTTACACAAGCATCCAGTGCTACTAGGTTAGGTTACACAAGCATCCAGTGCTACTAGGTTAGGTTACACAAGCATCCAGTGCTACTAAGCAAAGTTACACAAGCATCCAATGCTACTAGGTTAGGTTACACAGGCATCCAGTGCTACTAAGCCAAGTTACACAAGCATCCAGTGCTACTAGGTAAGGTTACACAAGCATCCAGTGCTACTAGGCCAAGTTACACAAGCATCCAGTGCTACTAGGTTAGGTTACACAGGCATCCATTGCTAATAGGTTAGGTTACACAAGCATCCAGCGCTAATAGGCCAAGTTACAAAATCATCCAGTGCTACTAGGTTAGGTTACACAAGCATCCAGTACTACTAGATTAGGTTACAAAATCATCCAGTGCTACTAGGCCAAGTTACACAAGCATCCAGTGCTACTAGGTTAGGTTACACAGGCATCCATTGCTAATAGGTTAGGTTACACAAGCATCCAGTGCTACAAGGCCAAATTACAAAATCATCCAGTGCTACTAGGGTAGGTTACACGAGCATCCAGTACTACTAGGTCAGGTTACAAAATCATCCAGTGCTACTAGGTTAAGTTACACAAGCATGCAGTACTACTAGGTCAGGTTACACAAGCATCCAGTGCTACTAGGCTAGGTTTCACAAGCATCCAGTGCTACTAGGTTAGGTTACATAAGCATCCGGTACTACTAGGTCAGGTTACACGAGCATCCAGTGCTACTAGGTCAGGTTACACAAGCATCCAGTACTACTAGGTCAAGTTACAAAATCATCCAGTGCTACTAGGCCAAGATACACAAGCATCCAGTGCTACTAGGTTAGGTTACACAAGCATCCAGTGCTACTAGGTTAGGTTACACAAGCGTCCAGTACTACTAGGTCAGGTTACAAAATCATCCAGTGCTACTAGGCCAAGTTACACAAACATCCAGTGCTACTAGGTTAGGTTACACAAGCATCCAGTGCTACTAGGTTAGGTTACACAAGCATCCAGTACTACTAGGTCAAGTTACAAAATCATCCAGTGCTACTAGGCCAAGTTACACAAGCATCCAGTGCTACTAGGTTAAGTTACATATGCATCCAGTGCCACTAGGTTAGGTTACACAACCATCCAGTGCTACTTAGGCTAAGTTACACAAGCATCCAGTGCTACTAAGTCAGGTTACACTAACATCCAGTGCTACTAGGTCAGCTTACACAAGCATCGCTGTGCTACTAGCAGTGTATGCCTGTGTAAGCTCTGGACATAGAGCTCCCATTCAGAGGCATTTTTTGAAAGTGTTGAGCTGCTTCTCCTTGGCCTTTTTTAATGATTTAACTGGGCCTTATTCCAGCTTCTGACACTCTTAAAGTAACTAAGGCCTTTTAGATACTTTTGAGAATATCTGTGCATCTCTCTGATCTCAAATTTTCACTGCGTTAAGGCGCAGCTTGTGGTATTGTACTCTAGCTCCTGTAGATTTTAGTAGTGTTGAGCTATAGCTTTCTATCTCATGAAAAAGGTAAGCTGCAAATTTTCAGCCACTGTAGAGTATTGGGAGTGCAGGGGGCTGGGAGTATTATGTCCAGTTATAAGTTTTCTCGCAAAAACTGAACTGGTTTGGGTCACAGAGCCGCCGGGCGAAGTCGTGAGCGTTGCCGGGTTCACGGAAGAGCCCTCTTTAGCCACCAGGCGTTCCCATAGCCACTTACTTGCAGAGCTCACTTCTAAGAATGGTACATAATTCAGACTTCCTATGTCGGAGTTTTTGTTTTAGAGATTATGAACGTAGCGAATATATATGATTTTTGTAGTTTTCTGGTGAAGAGTGTGTCGCTACGTCTGGCAACGGGAAGGACCACAGACAGGTATATATGTGCTGACCTGAGTGTTCTTGTTCTCTGAGACAGTCAGTAACCTCTATCCGCAGCAGCGTAGGTCAACACGCACGTGCAACCACTTAACGTCTCTCAGCACGTGCAACACTGATTCGAGTATTAATTCAAGCAGGACTTCCACAGTAAAAACGATACAAATATTCCAAGACAGCACCATGTCAGTAAGTCACCACAAAACCTCTCAATAATTGCTCCAGACCTACTGTACTAACTAGGAACCTCATATCAAACATTAACATAAAGAAGTTAATACAAGTCATTGGTTAATGGCGCGATTCAGTAAATATCTTAATGTTTACTTAATGAGTTTTGTGTTTAGTTCTTGTCCAAACTTCTGTTATTTTCTAGCTGTTGCCGGAGTTTTTCTTTGTTTAAACAATCTGGTTAGCTTAATCAGAAATTATCCTTAACTAATATAAACTAACGAGAAGGTACGATTGTGTAAGCTGTAAGGAATGAGAGACTGATATCATGGATCTGAAGTCAAGGTACATTATGTATAAATTCAATCTTGTACTATGATGCATGTCTTGCCATGTGAGAATTCACTTACATAATATTGTATTCTTGTAACTCCAGGAGTCACTTGTTAGACCAGGCCTGTAGCCTGTCCAGATCCCTTTGAAGCCCCCCCCCATATCTCGTCCACTTATATTTTCCTCATTAGTTTCACGTCGTTTGCGAACAGGGACACCTCTGCCTCTGTCCCTTCTGTCATGTCATTCAAATACACAAGAAACAGCACCGGCCCTAAGATTGATCCTTGTGGAACCCCACTCGTCACAAGCACCCATTCCGACACCTCATCACGGACCATCACTTGTTGTTTTCGACTTTTCAGGTATTTCCTGATCCATTTCAGTGCTTTTCCTGTTATTCCTGCCTGCTCCTCTAGCTTTTGTACTAGTCTCTTGTGCGGTACTCTGCAAAAAGCCTTCTTACAATCTAAGAAAATGCAGTCTGCAGATCCAACTCTCTCTGTCCTGCCTTCTGTTACTGTCCCTGAAGCCGTGCTGGTTGTCATGTATAAACCTGTTCCTTTCCAGGTGCTCCACCACTCTCCTGATAATCTTCTTCATAGCTTTACATTCTGTACATGTCAGTGGCACTGATCTATAGTTTAGTGCTTCCTTTTCGTCTCTTTCATAAAAACTGGGACTACATTTGCTGTCTTTCAAACCTGTTGCAGTTGCCCTGTTTCGACACACTTATTGAAGGTTGTTTCTAACGGCACACACAGTGCCTCAGCTCTCTCTCTCGGGACCCATAGATATATATTATTTGGTCCCACCGCCTTTTAGGTATCTAACTCATATCAGTTTAGTCGTCACCTCCCTAGACGTGTGTATTGTCTCTAACACTTGCTGGTACAATCTTTTGCCTCCAAGAACACCTCCCTAAATCTCTTGTTGCGCTCTTTACATACTTCCTGGTATTGTGAGCTCTCCATCTTTCTTCTTCACCCTGATTACCTGGCCCCTGACTGTTGTCTTCCTTATGATGTGGCTATGTAACAAATTTGGGTCAGATTTGGCTTTCGATGCTATGTCATTCTCAAATTGCCGTTGAGCCCCCCTCCGTATCCATGCATACTCGTATCTGGCTCTTTGGCTCAGCTCTTTGTTATCCTAAGTTATTTGCCTTCTATACATTTCCATGCACTAGCACATGTTGTGGCTTTGGTCTCTCTACACTTCTGGGTAAACCATGGGCTCACTCTGGTCTTTCCATTGTTTCCATTGTTCCAGGGTACGAAATTATCTGCCTCCCTTCACTTTGTGGCCACGTGTGCCATCATCTCAGTCACTCTCTTTCCCACCAGTTTTCTTTCTCACTGCACCTCAGGAATTATTTTATGCCCGTGCAGGTCCCACTTTCAAAGTTTGTCTTCTCTCCTTCCAGTGTTGCTTCACTCTCTTCTTTTAATTCCACAAGCTATTCGAAACTCAAGACCATGTGATCACTGCGCAGGGGGGGGGGGGGTTAATATGTGTGCACCAAGGAACTCCGGTAGTTTTTGTTCGGGTTGAATCCAGTTATGCTGGAGGAGCCTAGTACAGTTTCACCTGATCTAGAGTCAACCTGACTCTCAACACAATATGCGACGTACAGTTATCTTCGCTTGTATGGAATAGAGTTTCTTGCGAAATTGGAAGAACATCCAACGTAAAACTACGTAAAAAAATTAAGTTCTACTAGCACGAACAAACACAACATATATACATATCATAGCACAAAGTTAAAATAACCAGCATCATTTAGAAATACTATTTAACTCAATAAAAAAAAAACCACTGAAAAGTTCCTGTGGCTGTTCAAGACACTCCGGAAATAAGACCCAGGTCTTTAACAAAAAATCTATGACAGCAAATCTCTAAAACTGAAACAAAATTATGAAAATAATTAAGCAATTATTCAAAACTAAATTCTTTCAAGTACAGAAGTTGAAACTTTTAAACACCACACAAAGTCAAAGTGAGACAACTAGTGGGAGAATTCTCCACTAAATGAGGAAAAAAGTTTATTAAAAATATATTCGATGGATGTAGAAAAGTTTTTTAGAGTTTAATTGTAATAAACTGGGTAAGAGGAGGAAAAATATTTTTACATTTATAATGTATATATAATCAATAACAACACTACGACTAGCCGAGGATTCGAACCCATGTCGTTTTGGTCCGACTCATGGTGAGCTAAATTCACACATGACTAACCCACAGGACCACGCAATCCTACAAGAATCAAGCACCCTGCAGATCTGGGTGATTTGCGCTCGCCAAGAGGCGGGCCAAAACGACATGGGTTCGAATCATCGGCTAGTCGCAGTGTTGTTATTGATTCAATACCACTCGTTCGTGGCTAAATAATAATATATATATATATATATATATATATATATATATATATATATATATATATATATATATATATATATATATAATATATATATATATACGTGCAGTTTTTGCTTAAATGGCAACGCTTTTCTTGACGAATAAGGCAAGCCAAAATTTGTGTATGCAATAATTACTCAAAAGTCATTCTGAACGTAACGGAAATAATATATTTCATTGTATTTATTAAATTATTCTAAACTTATCTAAAATATATTTTGTTGGATTTGGCTAAACTGCGCTTGTTATAATAAGGTTAGGCAAGTTTCCTAAGATTATTTTGGTACAAAATTATTAATTTTTACATTAACATAAATGAAAAAATATATATCTTTCAACGTATGACAGAAAATTTTAGAAAGGATTTAATTTTAAATCAGTTCTTGCCAATTGACAAATTTTACCTATTCGGCACACACACACAATATATATATATATATATATATATATATATATAATATATATATATAATATAAATATATATATATATGTAACCACGAACAAGTGGTATTGAATCAATAACAACGCTACGACTAGCCGAGGATTCGAACCCACGTCGTTTTGGCCCGTCTCATGGTGAGCAAAAATCACACATGACGCTCTAACCTACTGGACCATGCAATCTTACAAGAACCAAGCACCCGGCAAAGCTAGGTGTTTTACCATGATCCGAGGACATACGGTGGTGTGGGTGCCTCTGAGTTAATTTCATTCTACTCCCCGTTTGGTGTACTAGCCTCCACGAGCAGTATTTTATATTGTAACTACGAACAAGTGGTAATGAATCAATAACTACATTGCAAGTAGCCGAGGATTCGTGATTACAAGAATATAAAATACTGCTCGTGGAGGCTAGTACACCAAACAGGGAGTAAAGTGAAATTAGCTCAGAGGCACCCAAACCACGGTATATCCTAGGATCAAGGTAAAACACCTAGCTTTGATGTGTGTTTGGTTCTTGTAGGACTGCGTGGTCTAGTGGGTCAGAGCGTTATGTCTGATTTTCGCTCACCATGCGGCGGGCCAAAATGACATGGGTTCGAATCCTCGGCTAGCCGCATTGTTAATTATATATATATATATATATATATATAATATATATATATATATAATATATATATATATATAATATATATATATATATATAATGTGGCGAAAACGTTCAACTTGCGATTTTGGCTTAAAAAGCAGCGCACTTCTTGCCGAGTAGGGCAAGCGAAAATTTGTATATGCATCTGCCTCCCAGTATGCATGAGGGGGATTACCGATAGACCCCTGGCTGTCTTCAAGCAGGCACTGGACATAAACAAAGTCGGTACCTGACCAACCGGACTGTGGTTCGTACATAGGATTGCGTGCGGCCAGCAGTAACAGCCTGGTTGATCAGGCCCTGATCAACCATGAGGCCTTGTCTCAGACCGGGCCGCGGGGGCATTGACCCCCGAAACCCTCTCCAGATAAACTCCAGGTAATAATTTCGCAAAAATCTTTCCGAACCTAACGATAAATATATATTCATTGTGTTTATTATTTAATCATTGTAATCCTGTATAAAATATATTTAGTAGGATTAGGCTAAATTAAATTGCTCTTGTTATAATATACATAATATATATATATATAATATATATATATATATATATATATATTTATAAATATATATATATATATATATATATATATAATATATTTTTTTTTTTTTCAACAAGCCGCCGTCCCCACCGAGGCAGGGTGACCCAAAAAGAAAGAAAATCCCCAAAAAGAAAATACTTTCATCATCATTCAACACTTTCACTCACACTCGCACATTATCACGTTTTTGGCAGAGGTGCTCTGAACACAACAGTCTAGAAGCATACACATATAAAGATACACAACATATCCCTCCAAAACTGCCAATATCCCAAACCCCTCCTTTAAAGTGCAGGCATTGTACTTCCCATTTCCAGGACTCAAGTCCGACTATATGAAAATAACCGGTTTCCCTGAATCCCTTCACTAAATATTACCCTGCTCACACTCCAACAGATCGTCAGGTCCCAAGTACCATCGTCTCCATTCACTCCTAACACGCTCACGCACGCTTGCTGGAAGTCCAAGTCCTATATATATATATATATATATATATATATATAGTATATATAATATATATATATATATAATATATATATATATATATATATATATATATATGTGGAGCCAGCAAGGTATATATGACACCACGAGTATATCTAATACTTGTAGCTACGTATAGACTATTTAACACACACACACACATACATACACACACGTACTTAGGTTTGGATTATCTCGATACTTTATCTTCAACAGATGAAGGTCACCTTGGTACTACTGATGATGGTCACCGTGTTGGGACTGTGTGTCTCTCATGCACACGTCCACCACAGGCAGGACCGCCAGACTCAAGAACGGACGAAGCCCCTGATTCCAGAAAAGACGCAGCGCCAAGTGCAATACCAGACTTCGTCCGGAACGCAGGACACAAGTTCCTCTCAGACGCTACCTGGGCAGTCGAACGAGACCGCGTCCCTGACGCAGGAACAGACCGCGTCCCAGACACAGCCTCAGACCCAGGGCACCATTCCCTGCCCAGAGACGCTGGCTTCTCAGTGTAGCAGACTATTTTTCTCAGTAACTATATTACCAGATCCCAATGACTGTAGCAGTTACTGCCAATGTACTCAAGCCAATGCAGGAGAAATGGTCACCTGTCCAACGGGATATTACTTCAGTGAAAACCGTAATAAATGTTTGTGGGGAAAGGCGGTAAGCAGAGTGTGTGAGAGAGAGAGAGAGAGAGAGAGAGAGAGAGAGAAAGGTAGAAAGTGAATGAGAGAGAGAGGGACAGAGAAAGAGATGAACAGAGTGAGAGATATTAGCAGACTAGCCATCAATGGTCTATTATCCTGAGTTTATGTAGTTGTCATAGCCTTTAATAATCATGATTAGTACAATGCTGATATATTATTGCTAGAGTTGGTGTAGTTGTTCCTCCACCTGTTCTACAACTGGTGTAGTTCTTCCTCCACCCGCTGGCGACAATCACCTGCCGGTGATTGTCGCCAGCGGCGGAACAATGGCTCAGTTGAAAGCCAACGAAAACGTGAAATACCGACAATAGGTGCTGTATATACGGTGTCCAAACCATACCACGGGCGGGATTTGAACCCGCGGTCAGAGTCTCAAAACTCCAGACCATCGCGTTAGCCACTGGACCAGCTAGCCACAATAAGATTCATCCAACTAGGTATATTTCTACACCATAGGAAGGTTAGCATAGGCACCTCTGTGACCACAAATACAAGTGGTGCCTATGCTAACCTTCCTATGGTGTAGAAATATACCTAGTTGGACGAATCTTATTGTGGCTAGCTGGTCCAGTGGCTAACGCGACGGTCTGGAGTTTTGAGACTCTCTGACCGCGGGTTCTCTCCCCACCCGTGGTATGGTTTGTTTGCAATCGTGTCATTAAGATTTCGTGAGTTATACAGTGTCCTCCTGTGCACAAAATTTTGTTTTATTCCCTATTTTAGGGATTAAAGTATTTTTGCCTTGTAGTGAAAAGCTTACAGCAGTCTTAATAACTCAAGTGTAGCCTATGGGCTTTAAACCCCATTAACTATTCATTAGTGCAGCAGAGTTGTACCGACATGTGCATGATTCTCAGCCAACTGGTCTCCATGGGCGAAGCGGGTGTGGCATGATTCAAGTTGGGGTGCGACTAGAGTACAAATTACGCACACTTGAACTTTTAGGACTCAGCTAGAGAATAACAGACTTGGTGATATCTAGCAGATATAGGTGGAGTTGTTCACTGTAACTGTCAGAGTTTCTCGTATTGTCAGCTTAATGTTTCTGTTCCACAGGTGGATTGCGGCACCCGGGGTACAACCACTACTACTACTACTGCCAAAACAGAGTAGCCTCTACAGCCGCTACTACTACCACACAATAGTAGCCTCCACTACCGCCACTATTACTACCCCAAAATAGTAGCCTTCACCACCACAACTCCGGCAGCCTTCATCATCAATACTGATCTGCACATCAATAATATATTAAATCACATTATAAAAAATACGGGACTGTGCCTGTAACTCCTTTTAACAAATTAAGAAAATCAACTACGATCACCTTCCAAATAGTTCCCTTCTGAGTTGACACACAGTTGCATACGATGCTGCCAACCTTCAAAGCAATTCCACAGATCATTATCTGAATGTCTGTTGAGGATCTCCATCGTTTTTGCTTTCGCATCTACGAACAAAAACAAATGGGGTCCTTTGAACATCGACTTGAACTTTGGGATGAGGTAAAGTTGCTGGGAGGCAGCCAGGTCTGGCGAATAGGTTGGGTGCTCAAGCACAGTGTTGTTTTTATTAGCTAAAAGCTGCTTCACAGACAAAAAGTTGTGGGCTGGCGTGTTGTCTTGGTCCAAATCCACCCGATTCTCCACAATTCTGGTCGTTTCCTTCTCACGCATTCTCGCAATTTCATCAAGACTAAGAGTAATATTGCTGATTTACCGAAAGGCCGCTGGCAACCCACTCTGCCATCATGGTACCCTAGATATGGAAGGAGACAATCAACATGACCTGAAAGTTCGAACGACTCGTGCGTCCTTTTTTTTCTTTTTCTTTTTTTTTTTGGTCTTAGAGATGTTGTTGACATGAACTACATTGACTGTCACTTGGTTTCCGGATCATACGTTAATATCCAAGTTTTATCACAAGTAATTACCGAATTCATCAAATCTTGTTCATCCTCAATACACTGGAAAATATCCAAACAGTTCCTTGCAATGTTCTTTTTGTTCATTTGACAACATTCTTGGAACCATTTTTTGCACAAACCTTTCTCATGTTCAATTCTTCCGTTAGAATGCGTGGAACACTTTCCCTGTCCAAATGACCTTTCTCAGCTACTGCTCGAATACCGAACCTTCTGTCTTTTTGAATCACATCTCGCACTTTTTCTATGTAACTATCGGTAACTGCTGTGCCTTGGCCGCCTGGGCGATCATCTTCACGCTTTCTCTGCCTTCAGAAAATCGTTTATGTCATTCAAAAACGTGCATGAGACATGCATCCTTCACCGTACTTCTCAGTTAATAACTGAAAAGTTTCCGTCGCGGATTTCTTCAGTTTCACAAGATACTTGATGTTAACTCGCTCTTCACTCTGACGTTTTCCGACCGAGGGTAAGAAAACGTTTACATTTGAACGCGTGTCCACTCGTACTGAGTGAAGTGATTGACTTGAACCTTGTCTCATTGTGACACGTTATAACATGTTCCATAATCATCTCTTATTTTTTCTCCCCTCCCACTCTTGCTTCTCCAGCTATAGGCTTAGGCTAGTTTTTTTTTTTTTGTGTCGGATCTCCTGTATTTTGGCTTAAATAGCAACGCTCTTCTTGCCGATTAACACAAGCTAAAATTTGTGTATGCAATAATTTCGAAAAAATATATTTCATTGTGTTTATTTATTGTTAACTTATTCTACTCTAAAATATATATAGTTGATTAACGCTAAATTAGATTGCGCTTGTTATAAGTTAGGTAAGTTTCCTAAGATTCTTTTGGTACAAAATTTTTAATTTTTACATTATCATAAATGAAAAAAATGTATCTATAAACGTATAAGAGAAAATTTTGGACAGGATTTAATTTTAAACGAGTTCTTGCTAATTGACCAATTTTACCTATACGGCACGACACACACACACACACACACGCATAATATAATATATATATATAAATATATATATATATAAATATATATATATATATATATATATATATATATATATATGTCGTGCCGAATATGTAAAACTGACCAATTAGCAAGAACTCATTTAAAATTAAGTCCTTTCTGAAATTTTCTCTTATACGTTTAAAGATATATTTTTTCATTAATGCTGATGTAAAAATTTATAATTTTGCACCAAAAGAATCTTAGAAAACTTACCTAACCTTATTATAACAAGAACAATTTATTTTAGCCTAACCTAACTAAATATATTTTATATTTGTTTACAATAATTTAATGCTAAACAAACACAGTGAAATATATTTTTTTCGTTAGGTTCAGAATGATTTTGGCGAAATTATTGCATACACAAATTTTCGCTTGTCCTATATGGCAAGATGAGCGTTGCTATTTAAGCCAAGATCGCAAGTTGTGCCTACTCGGCACGACATACATACATACATATATATATATATATATATATATATGTATATATTATATATATAATATATTATTGTAACCACGAACGAGTAGTATTGATCATAACAACACTGACTAGCCAAGGATTCGAACCCATGTTGTTTTGGCCCGTCTCATGGTGAGCGAAAACCACATGACGCTCTAACCCACAGGATCACCATCATGTGGGTTTCGATCACCATGAGAGGGCCAAAATAACATGGTTCGAATCCTTGGCTAGTCAGTGTGTGTTATTGATATATATTATATATATATATAATATATATATAATATATAATATATATTATATATATAATATATATATAATATGCATTTTCATTTGCAATTCCCACTGTTACTAAATTAGTTGAAAAAGCAGGAAACACTCTGATGTATACGAATGAATATTGTGGTCATGAGGGAGTCTATTCACATAACATTTGTTCCATACAGTCTCCCCATACAATTGGTTGTTAAATAATAATATACAATAAAGATATTCATAAATCCCTTGTATTAGATGTAATGTCCTCATACGTGAATCCGGTTAACTGTACCATTGATGTTAATACATCAGTTCACTACTAGCGGATGTTTTTGTGTTTTTTATTTCACTCAGTAAAACTCTAAAGTACTAAGGTTCATTTATTTATCTCTGCGTGGCTTGACAGGTGCAGGAACAGCTGTGGCTTGACAGGTGCAGGAACAACTGTGGCTTGACAGGTGTAGGAACAACTGTGGCTTGACAGGTGCAGGAACAACTGTGGCTTGACAGGTGCAGGAACAACTGTGGCTTGACAGGTGCAGGAACAACTGTGCTTGACAGGTGCAGGAACAACTGTGGCTTGTGATAATGAGACCAGATGTTAGGACTGACATAAAGAAGGGGAAGAAGATTGAACTGAAGACAACGAATGTAAAGAAATAAACAAGATTTGAGAAGGCATTCGCAGGCGAACAGAGATGATGAATTATTAAAACTATTAATGAACTGGGCAAAACGGAAGCCGTGTGACCCGACAAAATAACGTTATGGGTGCTGAAACTGCAGAAATAATGATTCGTCCCTTGGCAACAGATCACTGGACGAGGGAAAGCTGCCAGAAAAATGTAGGAAAAAGGGAAAATTGTCTTAATATTCGCACAGAAATAGGCAAACGTCCTTAATTACGCCAGTTTTGTTGACATATATAATACCAAAAGTTCTGGAGTATATTGCAAGGAGAAGGTTGAAGGAGTAACTAGAGACAGAGGAGTATTTGCAAGGGACATCCAACATTGGATTCGGGGAATTGGAAACATGCCTAAAAATTCTTTTGAAGTTCCGTAACAAAGTTAGCAATGTAAATAATAATAGCAATAATAATACTAATAATAATTATTATTAATATTATTAATTATTATTCTTACGGTATTAAAAAGAAGCGCTAAATACAAGTGAGTAGGTGCGACCACAAGTCTCATTCTCCGTCTAACATTCTTGGGACACTCCCTGAAGTTAAGTCAGCTGCAGAAGCTTTTGTCTTCGTATCTACACAGATATGAACAAACTGTTGTTAAACTCACAGCGAGGTATTGTGTTCAAACTAATAACATACGGAATGTGCACTAAGTGATGATAAATTAATAATGTCTTATGATGCTCATGCATTATACTTGCTAGTCTGCAAAACACGTGTAAACAACTTCCTGATTACTGGCTAGGAACTAGTTATCCTACGTCACCGTATTTGTAAGCTCTGACCTGTTCCACAGGATGTGATCCGCTACAGTCGGCTAACACCTGGAACCTATTTACAACTAGGTGAAGAGGAGCAACAGGCGTAAGGAAATATTCCCAACAGCTGAGAATACCTTTTATTTACAAGTGAATTTCAGAGTATAGCACTACAGCTATTTGGTCAGAATAATACATTACTGAATTAGAGTAGTTGTGCTAAATTGACTTCTGAGATTTATTGCAAACTGTTGAACTGTTTGTACGTTTTGTACGTTTTTGTTTTGTGTATTATTATAGTTATTATATTCATCATCATAAAATAATCATAATCATTAGCATCCTATTATAATAATAACTGTAAAGCTTTCGATGCAGAAGAACACAACATCCTGAGATCATTCTCTCAAGTTCTGCCTTAACGGCAGACATCAACATGCCTCCGTCTGTGACACGATCTGGTTAACTCGACCTGTTAAGACAGGGGTGCCTCAGGGCAGTGTTCTTGTCCATCTACTCTTTCTAATTTATATATCAACGACCTTCCTAGGGCATCTCGGGTATTTAAACCTGTTTTACTTGTAGATGACAACTTTTGTCGTCTGATCCTGATCCGGCTTCTCCCTATAACAGTGTTTCTATTAGTTTATAAAGATACCTACTTGGATGACGACCAATAGACTTACTCTGAGAATACCTTCTAACAACTCTGACAAGACCTTCTGACAACTCTGACAAGACCTTCTGACAACTCTGACAAGACCTTCTGACAACTCTGACAAGACCTTCTGCATAATGTGTGGCATTAGAGCTACAAATTTACGACTCATTATAATATTACTATAATGTGTCTAATTCCTCATCACTATAATGACAAATGATTCACTCATTGGAAATTGTAAGATAAGTTGAGGCAAAATTCTTAGTTATATACCATACGTGGGCAAACTGTATCTCTCGAGCCGCATGCGGCTCCCGATGGTACTCTGTGCGGCTTCTGAGACAATATTGGGTTTCATTGCCATTTCTCGTAAAATATTATATTAATAATCTATAATAGTATAGGATGTACCAATATTAGAATGAACCGATAATAGAATGTGTCCAGACATAATCAAAACGATGTTTAAACAAGTGCTGGCGATGCAACTAGAAGCTGAGCCATCACTCTCCATACAGTACGTCAGTTACTCGCTTGTGGCAGTAGCGGAATTAATGCAGTGCAGTGTAGATAAGTACTTTTCTGATTAACTAAAAGCAGTCTTTAGTATTTATTAAAGTTATAAAACCCTTGTTTAAAATGTCCGATCAACAGAAGAGTATTAAACTATATGAACAAGAAAAGAGAATGTTTAACCAACAGTGGGTAAGACGATTTTGTTTTTACTGTTAAGGGTGAAAAGAATCTGAGTCTTATTTGTCATACAACCATCAGCCATCTGCTGTAGTAACACTACTGTATAGCTGCATTTTTATTATAAATATAATTTTAGAATAATATTTTCTGTGGCTCTTGAACATTCAAAATATGAAAAGTATTATATATGGGCTCTTCTTATCGAAGAATTTGCCCACCCCTTGTCTATATCTTGACAGCAATTTATCCAGCACATACAAAAAGTTTCCAAAATGTTGGGCATCCTTTCCAACACACGTAGATACGTAATTATGTACTTCAAAACAGCATTAGTTGCTCCGTACAACTCTCTGATCCGTCCTTACCTCACCTATGGTATTTGTGTCTGAGGGTATACTACAGCAAATCACCTAACGCCAATAGTAACTTAAAAAAATAAGCTGCTTTATGGACGATCACTCAAGGAACTGCTAGACAACACACTCCTCCACCCTTACTCAACTTACATAACATTCACTCATAATATTTTGCATACCAAATATACAGAACAATAATACAAATATAGACTATACTCTGAAACTCTTCCTGGATTGCTGCAAGAGAACTCATAGGCGTGATGCGAGATACAAAATGAAGTTCAGCGTGGACAAATGTAAGGTCCTAGTCCTTGGGAATGAGAATAACCCTCGAATTTATAAACTAGGTGAAGTAGAGCTTGATCATATACAGTGTGAAAAGGACTGGGGAGTCATGGTAAGCAGAAACCTTAAGCCAAGATAACAGTGCCTGTGTGTGTAATAAGACTAAAAGATTACTAGGATTTATTTCAAGAAGTGTAAGTAACAAAAGTCCGAAAGTTATTTTACAGCTCTATACATCACTAGTGAGGCTTCACTTGGATTATGCCGCTCAGTTTTGGTCTCCTTACTACAGGATGGATATAAATTCACTGGAGAACATACAGAGAAGAATGACCTAAATGATTCACTGTATAAGGAATCTCCCATATGAAGATAGGCTTAAAGCCTTGAATCTTCACTCTCTGGAGAGACGTAGAATGAGAGAAGATATCATCCAAGTGTATAAGTGGATGATGGGCATAAACAAAGGAGACATTAATAAAATACTGAGGATATCGACTCGGGTAAGAACCAGTAACAGCGGATTCAAGTTGGATAAATTTAGATTTAGTAAGGACATAGGTAAGTACTGGTTTTCAAACAGAGTGGTCGATGCGTGAAACAATCTTCCGAGTAGGGTAATCGAGGCTAGGACCCTGGGTAGCCTTAAGAAGAGATTGGACAAATATACGAGTGAGAGCGGCTGGGTTTGATTGGTGTCGTGGATACGGGAGTAAATTCCTGGGAAGCTTTGGCAAGGAGTGGTTTTGATAAGGACCTGCCTTGTATGGGCTAATAGGACTTCTGCAATGTTCCTCCATTATGTTCTTATTTTCTCTTTGGTACCCGCTGTGTACGACTCGACCACAGCAAAATCTCAACCCGAGTAAGTTCCTAAGTCCTGAAACTCTCTGCCAGAAGATTTTAAAGGTTCTCCATCTGGCAAGCGCTTCACAGCTATTGATGAAAAAAACAATCTTACCTTGATGTGATTCATGACAGCAATGTACTCTGAACACGTCTTGAAACTCGCTTGTTGAGTGTTCACCCGTTATATTCATCCTCTTGTGCTTCTTGAACTGTTTCAATTCATTCAGACTAAGCTGTTTTACCGAGAATTTTACATAGAATGCTCATTGTACATAACATCTTACAACCATGCCTGCTGAAACAATCCTCAGATAACCTGCGTTGCATTATATTGCATTGTAAAAATGAGAATTAGCTCCACTCAGTTATTTTTTACTGCTAGTTATAATTTTATTAATATCTCGTAACTTTGATCTCGTTTTTTTTTACTTCCCGAATACCTTGTATAGACCCTTGAAAATTTAAAAAATAAAACTTTGTGATATGAAATAATATGAATGTGAAATACATTCATCTAATAAGAGCTGAACCTATAAGGGTTATATAGCACCTCAGAGAATGAAAGACAATCAGGTTCGATCACGGAATATCCAGAGATAGTATCTATTAGTTTTAAGCTATTTATCATTGATAAAAATAAAGACATGTGCAACTTCTGGATATCGTTATTGTAGACGTTTCGCCATCCAGTGGTTTTACCAAAGTACAAATTCTAGGACATAATATGAAGAAAGTAGAACTATATACAAAAGATGAGGTAACCAGCCCCTCAGCCTTGGAGTTGGTGTGAAGAGCACTGAAGTCGTGAAGAGTCTGGAGCACAGGCAAGGAGGCTGGCGCTTATATACTAACGTCAGGTGGAAAGGGACGGGTAGAAGACGAGGGCATAGTTACTGGTAGGCGGGATTCCCCAGTGGAAGTAGGTCATACCCAAAGAGATGGGTTACTTCTATTAGTAGTTGTCGTAGCCTGTGAAGGTCATGTAAATGTCCTCTGAACCAAGATTCCATGATGTTTCAGTGTCTAACAAGTTGCACAAGAATGGTATACAATACCGACAACATGAAAATTTAGACATGTGCAACATGTGCCTTAATTTTCATCTTGTCGGTATTGTATACCCTTCTTGTACAACTATTTCTCATTGTACGAAACATGATCTAGACATGAATGAACGTTGTACGTATGGTTTCTCCAGTACTGACTTTGCATTTGATTGTGTATTCGGCCCTGATAGGCTGTTGCCTGGTTTGGTATGTCCCATTGTGCTGCCCATCTGCTGCATTCCCCTTTTTTGTCTCTTTCTTTGGTGTGATCGTTTCTCTTTATATCTGAAAAAGATTGCTCTTCAATTTCCCTTTCTTTGCTTTCTGTGTAGCGTCGCATTCCTTTTACATGATGGTCTGGGCAGTTAAGGTCATAACATTCTCTGAACTATGTTGAAGCTATGCACATCACTGGGTGGAAGTACCTGTACTCTTTGTCAGAGTGACACTTTCCCTTTCTCAACATGTTGGCACATTTTCTGTTGTGTTTATTCCAGCAAGCTGTGCCATATAGGCACATACCTTTTGCATAGTATCTGCAAATGTTCTGACTGCCTGTATTTACTAATTTTGAGTCTTTCCCATGTTCTAGCACCTGCTCTGAATTCTCTTTTCTTTCCTCGGAAGAAATACACTATTTCTTCCGAGCAAAAAGACAGCAGAGAAAAAAATAATGTATTTCCTTCACCAAAACAAGCTGGTATTTACAACATATATAGCCTACATATAGTATTTACAGCTATATGCAATGAGGCAAATGCAAGCCTTAGACACGGTAATCAATGAGGCGAATGCAAGCATAAGACATGGTGATCAATGAGGCAAATGCAAGCATAAGACATGGTGATCAATGAGGCAAATGCAAGCATAAGACACGGTAATCATTGAGGCAAATGCAAACCTAAGACATAGTGATTAATGAGGCAAATGCAAGCATAAGACACGGTAAACCATAGTGACCAGCAGGGAAAGCAAGTCTGCCCAATTTATTAACGAGTGAACCACATCGCTTCACAGCTTTGGCGGGCTTCCTTGTGAATGGTTGGTTGAACCGAGGTACCGGAATAACGACGGGCCCCCTGATCATTAAACCCTTAGCACCTGGTTCACTGGTCGTGAGGCAGCTTATATGGGAGTGTGACATATACTGAATAAAATGTAACATACTCTAAGCATGACACCCTTAGTGAAAGTTATTGTAGGTACTGTACCCTTAGTGAAAGAGACTGTAGGTAATGCACCCTTAGTGAAAGCTACTGTAGGTACTGTACCCTTAGTGAAAGTTACTGTAGGTACTGTACCCTTAGTGAAAGTTACTGTAGGTACTGTACCCTTAGTGAAAGTTACTGTAGGTACTGTACCCTTAGTGAAAGTTACTGTAGGTACTGTACCCTTAGTGAAAGACTGTAGATAATGTACCCTTAGTGAAAGACTGTAGGTACTGTACCCTTAGTTAAAGAGACTGTAGGTACTGTACCCTTAGTGAAAGAGACTGTAGGTACTGTACCCTTAGTGAAAGAGACTGTAGGTACTGTACCCTTAGTGAGACTGTAGGTACTGTACCCTTAGTGAAAAGTACTGTAGGTACTGTACCCTTAGTAAAAAGTACTGTAGGTACTGTACCCTAAGTGAAGAGTACTGTAGGTACTGTACCCTAAGTGAAGAGTACTGTAGGTACTGTACCCTCAGTGAAAAGTACTGTAGGTACTGTACCCTTAGTGAAAAGTACTGTAGGTACTGTACCCTTAGTGAAAAGTACTGTAGGTACTGTACCCTTAGTGAAAAGTACTGTAGGTACTGTACCCTTAGTGAAAGGTACTGTAGGTACTGTACCCTAGTGAAATACTGTAGTACGTACCATTTTGAAAAGTACTGTAGGTAACCCTTCCCTTAAAGGACTGTATGGTATTTGTACCCTTATGAAAGGCCCGTAGGTACTGTACCCTTAGGAAAAGTACTGTAGTACGTACCTTTAAGACTGTAGTATGACCTTATGAAAGGACTGTGACTGTACCCTTAGTGAAAGGTACTGTAGGTACTGTACCCTTAAATGAAGGACTGTAGGTACTGTACCCTTAGTGAAAGGAGACCCGTAAGTGGGACTGTACCCTTTTGTGAAAAAGACTGTAGGTACTGTACCTTAGTGGGAAGAGACTGAGGTATGACCTTAGTGAAAGAAAGGGTACTGTACCTAGTGAAGGGGACGTGGTATGTCCATAGTGAAGAGGGGGTACGTACTTATGAAAGAGGACAGTTTGGTACTGTACCCCTTGTTAAAGAACTGAAAGGGACTGTACCTTAGTGAAAGGTACTGTACCCTTAGTGAAAGAGACTGTAGGTACTGTACCTTAGTGAAAGAGACTGTAGGTCTGTACCATTAGTGAAAGAACTGTATACTGTACCCTTAGAGAAAGAGACTGTAGGTACTGTACCATTAGTGAAAGGTACTGTACCATTAGTGAAAGAGACTGTAGGTACTGTACCATTGGTGAAAGGTACTGTACCCTTAGTGAAAGAGACTGTAGGTACTGTACCATTAGTGAAAGGTACTGTACCCTTAGTGAAAGAGACTGTAGGTACTGTACCCTTAGTGAAAGAGACTGTAGGTACTGTACCCTTAGTGAAAGAGACTGTAGGTACTGTACCCTTAGTGAAAGACTGTAGGTACTGTACCATTAGTGAAAGGTACTGTACCCTTAGTGAAAGAGACTGTAGGTACTGTACCATTAGTGAAAGGTACTGTACCTTAGTGAAAGAGACTGTAGTACGTACCCTTATGAAAGAGACGTATGTACTGTACCCCTTTGTGAAAGAGACTGTAGTACTGTACCCTTAGTGAAAAAGACTGTAGGGACTGACCTTAGTGAAAGGTACTGTACCCTTAGTGAAAGAGACTGTAGGTACTGTACCCTTAGTGAAAGAGACTGTAGGTACTGTACCATTAGTGAAAGGTACTGTACCCTTAGTGAAAGAGACTGTAGGTACTGTACCATTAGTGAAAGGTACTGTACCCTTAGTGAAAGAGACTGTAGGTACTGTACCCTTAGTGAAAGAGACTGTAGGTACTGTACCCTTAGTGAAAGAGACTGTAGGTACTGTACCCTTAGTGAAAGAGACTTTTAGGTACTGTACCTTTGTGAAAGGACGTGTACCCTTAGTGAAAGGTACTGTACCCTTAGTGAAAGAGACTGTAGGTACTGTACCATTAGTGAAAGGTACTGTACCCTTAGTGAAAGAGACTGTAGGTACTGTACCCTTAGTGAAAGAGACAGAAGGGACTGTACCCTTAGTGAAAGAGACTGTAGGGACTGTAAACCCTTAGTGAAAGAGACTGTAGACTGTACCATTAGTAGAACAGGAACTGTACCCTTTGTGAAAGAGACTAGTGTACGTACCCTTAGTGAAAGAGACTGTAGGTACTGACCATTAGTGGAAAGGTAAATGTACCCTTAGTGAAAAGACCCGTAGGTACTGTACCAAAGGGGAAAGGTACTGTACCCTTAGTGAAAGAGACTGGGAGGTACTGTACCCTTAGTGAAGAAGTACCCTTAGTGAAAGGGACTGTACCCCTAGTGAAAGAGACTGTAGGTACTGTACCCTAGTGAAAGAGACGTAGTACTGTACCATTAGTGAAAAGCTGTAGTACTGTACCCTTAGTGAAAGAGACTGTAGTTTCTGTAACCATTAGTGAAAGAGACTGTAGGTACTGTACCATTAGTGAAAGAGAGGAACGTACCTTAGTGAAAGAGACTGTAGGTACTGTACCCTTAGTGAAAGAGACTGTAGGTACTGTACCCTTAGTGAAAGAGACTGTAGGTACTGTACCCTTAGTGAAAGAGACTGTAGGTACTGTACCCTTAGTGAAAGGTACTGTAGGTACTGTACCCTTAGTGAAAGAGACTGTAGGTACTGTACCCTTAGTGAAAGAGACTGTAGGTACTGTACCCTTAGTGAAAGAGACTGTAGGTACTGTACCCTTAGTGAAAGGTACTGTACCCTTAGTGAAAGAGACTGTAGGTACTGTACCCTTAGTGAAAGAGACTGTAGGTACTGTACCATTAGTGAAAGAGACTGTAGGTACTGTACCATTAGTGAAAAAAGACTGTAAGGGATGTACCTTAGTGAAAGGTACTGTACCCTTAGTGAAAGAGACTGTAGGTACTGTACCTTAGTGAAAGAGACTGTAGGTACTGTACCATTAGTGAAAGAGACTGTAGGTACTGTACCATTAGTGAAAGGTACTGTACCCTTAGTGAAAGAGACTGTAGGTACTGTACCCTTAGTGAAAGAGACGTAGGTACTGTACCATTAGTGAAAGAGACCCGTAGTACTGTCCCATTAGTGAAAGAGACTGTAGGTACTGACCCCTTAGTGAAAGAACTGTAGGTACTGTACCTTAGTGAAAGAGACTAAGTACTGTACCCTTAGTGAAAGAGACTGTAGGTACTGTACCATTAGTGAAAGAGACTGTAGGTACTGTACCATTAGTGAAAGAGACTGTAGGTACTGTACCATTAGTGAAAGAGACTGTAGGTACTGTACCCTTAGTGAAAGAGACTGTGTACGACCTTAGTGAAAGAGACGTATACGTCCTTAGTGAAAGAGACTGTAGGTACTGTACCCTTAGTGAAAGAGACTGTAGGTACTGTACCATTAGTGAAAGGTACTGTACCCTTAGTGAAAGAGACTGTAGGTACTGTACCCTTAGTGAAAGAGACTGTAGGTACTGTACCTTAGTGAAAGAGACTGTAGGTACTGTACCATTAGTGAAAGAGACTGTAGGTACTGTACCCTTAGTGAAAGAGACTGTAGGTACTGTACCATTAGTGAAAAAGACGTAGGTACTGTACCCTTAGTTGAAAGGTACTGTACCCTTAGAAAGGCTGTTACTGTACCCTTAGTGAAAGAGATTGTAGGTACTGTACCCTTAGTGAAAGAGACTGTAGGTACTGTACCATTAGTGAAAGAGACTGTAGGTACTGTACCATTAGTGAAAGAGACTGTAGGTACTGTACCCATTAGGAAAGAACTAGGGACTGTACCCTTAGTGAAAGAGACTGTAGGTACTGTACCCTTAGTGAAAGAGACTGTAGGTACTGTACCATTAGTGAAAGGTACTGTACCCTTAGTGAAAGAGACTGTAGGTACTGTACCCTTAGTGAAAGAGACTGTAGGTACTGTACCCTTAGTGAAAGAGACTGTAGGTACTGTACCATTAGTGAAAGAGACTGTAGGTACTGTACCATTAGTGAAAGAGACTGTAGGTACTGTACCATTAGTGAAAGAGACTGTAGGTACTGTACCCTTAGTGAAAGAGACTGTAGGTACTGTACCATTAGTGAAAGAGACTGTAGGTACTGTACCATTAGTGAAAGGTACTGTACCCTTAGTGAAAGAGACTGTAGTACTGTAACCCTTAGTGAAAGAGATTTTAGGGAAATGTACCCTTAGTGAAAGAGACTGTAAACTGTAACCATTAGTGAAAGAGACTGTAGGTAAATGTACCCTTAGTGAAAGAGACTGTAGGTACTGTACCATTAGTGAAAGAGACTGTAGGTACTGTACCCTTAGTGAAAGAGACTGTAGGTACTGTACCCTTAGTGAAAGAGAACTGTAGGTACGTACCCTTTGTGAAAAGACGTAGGTACTGTATCCTTAGTGAAAAGTATGTAGGTACTGTACCCTTAGTGAAAGACTGTAGGTACTGTACCCTTTGTGAAAGAAATGTAGGTACTGTACCTTAGTGAAAGAGTGTAGGTAAATGTACCTTAGTGAAAGTAGTGTAGGTACTGTACCCTTAGTGAAAGAACTGTAGGTACTGTAACATTAGTGAAGAAGTAGGTACTGTACCTTAAATGAAAAGTACGTAGGGAAAGTACCCTTAGGGAAAGATACTGAAGGACTGTACCCTTAGGGGAAAAAATGTAGGGGACTGTGCCTTAGGAAAAGACTGTAGGTACTGTACCCTTAGGAAAAAAGACTGTAGTACTGACCCTTAGTGAAAGGAAATGTAGGTACTGTACCCTTAGTGAAAGAACTGTAGGTAAATGTAACCCTAGGAAAATTTTCGAGGGACGGGCCCTTAGGGAAAGTTACTGAGACGTACCTAGGAAAAGAAATGTAGGTACTGTACCCAGGAAAAGTTCGTAGGGTTCGTATCCTTAGGAAAGTTACTGTAGGACTGTACCTTAGGAAATTACTGTAGGGACTGTATCCTTAAGGAAAATTACTGTAGGTATGTATCCTTAGGGAAAATACTGTAGGTACTGAACCCTTAGTGAAAGTTACTTAGGTACAGTACCTAGTAAAATTACCTAGGTACAAACCCTAAATAATCTCACTAAGGGTACAGGGACCTTAAGGAGTCTTACTTCATTATCCTTATTGGAAAATACTGTGGACGATAAAAGATGTACTGTTGGTACTCCCTGTAAAAGCTTGGAGTATAAAATGTACCCTGGAAAATACTTACTGTACCCTGGTGAAAGTATACACTAAAATTCCCTTGGTGGAGTATATATACTGTACCCGGGAAGACTGTAGGTCTGGGGGGAGGAAAGACCTGTTTGGGCTGTACCTTAGGAAAGGACTGGGTACTGTACCCTTTGGAAAACGTAGGTCGTACCAGGAAAGACTTGTAGGAACGCCTTGGGAAAGAACTGTATCCTGATACCATAGTCAAGAATTACCTGCTTTAATAAGTTGTATCCTTAGGAAAATGTTACTGTATTACAAGAACCACTTAGTAGAAAGATACGTAGTAGCGTAAAATACTTCCTTAGAGACAGTGTTTCCTAGGGTATCTCACCTAAAATTGTAAATTTTAACACAGGTAACAAAGGTTTAATTTACAAGCTTATATCTGTGAAAAGCGCAACCCTGTTTTGGGCGTAAATCCGTGAAAGAAGACGTATTTTCCCTGCTTTAGTACGTCCACCTGGAAAGCTTGGAATTACAAGTGAAAAGGTGATTGTAATTATGTGTCCTGGTGAAAGTTAAAATGCAAGGTCCTGTGATTAAAAATGAACTGTGAATCCTGGTAGATAGTATAAGAGGACTTTGATCACTCATTGGGTTAAAATCAGTTTTCCTCCAATGGAGCTTACTAACAAAATAAAAGATCTGTAGGATGTAATATAATACGATCCTTTAGTAAAACTAAGTGATACTAGTATAAAAAGACTGACTTGTGTACTGTAAAAGGGCAGTAACACGGAAGAGCACAGGGACGTCCAGTGAACGACAGGTAGTAACAATTTCATACCTTAAACCTGTAATATGATTTTTTACAAGAAAACTTTTTTTAATTATAAATTTATTATAAGTAGTAGTAGTAGTAGTAGTAGTAGTTGTTGTTGTTGTAGTTGTTATAGTAGTAGCAGTAGCAGCAGCAGCAGCAGCAGCAGCAAATAAGCAGTTAAACCGACAAGGGTCATGCAGCAAAATATATATATATATATATATATATATATATATATATATATATATATATATATTATATATATATATATATATATATATATATATATATATATTATATATATATATATATTTTATATATATATTATATATATATATATAATTATATATATAATTATATATATATATATATTATATATATATATATATTATATATAAATATATATATATAATATATATATATATAATATATATATATAGTCTGTACTTAATACGACTAATTTAATGAAATTCATCACTTGATTTTTTGATTGTAAAAAGCTGTATGTTCACTTCACCAGTCCTTTGTACAATTCACTCAATATTGTGTTACGTAGTTGCTTAGGGTTATGCTTAAATTTACGAAGTCTTAAGTAAGTAGATAAACGCACTTAGGACAAAGCTCTGTGAATGATGCTTTGAGCCATGTAACTTAGAGTTCACTGGAACACTTGTGTTAATCACAACGGTGGGATCCCAACAATTTGTTACTATCGTCACTAATTTACTGTCTTATTTCAGATATCTTAGTCACAATATCATTATATAGCGATAGTCTTGTTGTAACAATGTTAAACCCACATTTGGACTTACACAAAAATGACCGATTGAATTAATATTTATTTATTCCAGTTCATGGATACAAATCTGTCCTTGGACTGATGGGTCAGTCACTTGCCAGTTTTCGACACTTAATTTTATTTCTGACACACTCACCTTGTACACATTACGTATACATGTAGTAAAGGTATTTAGTATTTATAATAAGGAGAGACTGGGATGACTAATAAAGATTATAAAAACAGACTTGTAATTAACATTTACTTTACTCTCTCTCTCCGTGTGTGTATATATATATATATATATATATATATTATATATATATATATATAAATATATATATATATATATATATATATGCAATAAGATCACAGTAAACAGGTGATTTCAAAATATGAAAAACAACCACTCTGAAAGAATAGAGAAATTCCAAGCGCTTTCGTGACTACTCACATTATTATTGATAATGTGAGTAGTCACGAAAGCGCTTGGAATTTCTCTATTCTTTCAGAGTGGTTGTTTTGCATATATATATATATATATAATATATATATATATATATATATATATATATATATATATATATATATATATATATATATATAATATATTATATATATATTTTTTTTTTTTATCAACTGGCCGATTCCCACCAAGGCAGGGTGGCCCGAAAAAGAAAAACTTTCACCCATCATTCACTCCATCACTGTCTTGCCAGAAGGGTGCTTTACACTTCAGTTTTTAAACTGCAACATTAACACCCCTCCTTCAAGTGCAGGCACTGTACTTCCCATCTCCAGGACTCAAGTCCGGCCTGCCGGTTTCCCTGAACCCCTTCATAAATGTTACTTTGCTCACACTCCAACAGCACGTCAAGTATTAAAAACCATTTGTCCCCCATTCACTCCCATCAAACACGCTCACGCATGCCTGCTGGAAGTCCAAGCCCCTCGCACACAAAACCTCCTTTACCCCCTCCCTCCAACCTTCCTAGGCCGACCCCTACCCCGCCTTCCTTCCACTACAGACTGATACACTCTTGAAGTTATTCTGTTTCGCTCCATTCTCTCCACATGTCCGAACCACCTCAACAACCCTTCCTCAGTCCTCTGGACAACAGTTTTGGTAATCCTGCACCTCCTCCTAACTTCCAAAGTACGAATTCTCTGCATTATATTCACACCACACATTGCTCTCAGACATGACATCTCCACTGCCTCCAGCCTTCTCCTCGCTGCAACATTCATCACCCATGCTTTACACCCATATAAGAGCGTTGGTAAAACTATACTCTCATACATTCCTCTCTTTGCCCCCAAGGACAAAGTTCTTTGTCTCCACAGACTCCTAAGTGCACCACTCACCCTTTTCCCCTCATCAATTCTATGATTCACCTCATCTTTCATAGACCCATCCGCTGACACGTCCACTCCCAAATATCTGAATACATTCACCTCCTCCATACTCTCTCCCTCCAATCTGATATCCAATCTTTCATCACCTAATCTTTTTGTTATCCTCATAACCTTACTCTTTCCTGTATTCACTTTCAATTTTCTTCTTTTGCACACACTACCAAATTCATCCACCAATCTCTGCAACTTCTCTTCAGAATCTCCCAAGAGCACAGTGTCATCAGCAAAGAGCAGTTGTGACAACTCCCACTTTATGTGTGATTCTTTATCTTTTAACTCCACGCCTCTTGCCAAGACCCTCGCATTTACTTCTCTTACAACCCCATCTATAAATATATTAAACAACCACGGTGACATCACACGTCCTTGTCTAAGGCCTACTTTTACTGGGAAATAATTTCCCTCTTTCCTACATACTCTAACTTGAGCCTCACTATCCTCGTAAAAACTCTTCACTGTTTTCAGTAACCTACCTCCTACACCATACACTTGCAACATCTGCCACATTGCCCCCCTATCCACCCTGTCATACGCCTTTTCCAAATCCATAAATGCCACAAAGACCTCTTTAGCCTTATCTAAATACTGTTCACTTATATGTTTCACTGTAAACACCTGGTCCACACACCCCCTACCTTTCCTAAAGCCTCCTTGTTCATCTGCTATCCTATTCTCCGTCTTACTCTTTCAATAATAACTCTACCATACACTTTGCCAGGTATACTCAACAGACTTATCCCCCTATAATTTTTGCACTCTCTTTTATCCCCTTTGCCTTTATACAAAGGAACTATGCATGCTCTCTGCCAATCCTTAGGTACCTTACCCTCTTCCATACATTCATTAAATAATTGCACCAACCACTCCAAAACTATATCCCCACCTGCTTTTAACATTTCTACATTTATCCCATCAATCCCGGCTGTCTTACCCCCTTTCATTTTACCTACTGCCTCACGAACTTCCCCCACACTCACAACTGGCTCTTCCTCACTCCTACAAGATGTTGTTCCTCCTTGCCCTATACACGAAAACACAGCTTCCCTATCTTCATCAACATTTAACAATTCCTTAAAATATTCCCTCCATCTTCCCAATACCTCTAACTCTCCATTTAATAACTCTCCTCTCCTAGTTTTAACTGACAAATCCATTTGTTCTCTAGGCTTTCTTAACTTGTTAATCTCACTCCAAAACTTTTTCTTATTTTCAACAAAATTTGTTGATAACATCTCGCCCACTCTCTCATTTGCTCTCTTTTTACATTGCTTCACCACTCTCTTAACCTCTTTTTCTCCATATACTCTTCCCTCCTTGCATCACTTCTACTTTGTAAAAACTTCTCATATGCTAACTTTTTCTCCGTTACTACTCTCTTCACATCATCATTCCACCAATCGCTCCTCTTCCCTCCCGCACCCACTTTCCTGTAACCACAAACTTCTGCTGAACACTAACACTACATTTTTAAACCTACCCCATACCTCCTCGACCCCATTGCCTATGCTCTCATTAGCCCATTTATCCTCCAATAGCTGTTTATATCTTTCCCTAACTGCCTCCTCTTTTAGTTTATAAACCTTCACCTCTCTCTTCCCTGATGCTTCTATTCTCCTTGTATCCCATCTACCTTTTACTCTCACTGTAGCTACAACTAGAAAGTGATCTGATATATCTGTGGCCCCTCTATAAACATGTATATCCTGAAGTCTACTCAACAGTCTTTTATCTACCAATACATAATCCAGCAAACTACTGTCATTTCGCCCTACATCATATCTTGTATACTTATTTATCCTCTTTTTCTTAAAATATGTATTACCTATAACTAAACCCCTTTCTATACAAAGTTCAATCAAAGGGCTCCCATTATCATTTACACCTGGCACCCCAAACTTACCTACCACACCCTCTCTAAAAGTTTCTCCTACTTTAGCATTCAGGTCCCCTACCACAATTACTCTCTCACTTGGTTCAAAGGCTCCTATACATTCACTTAACATCTCCCAAAATCTCTCTCTCTCCTCTGCATTCCTCTCTTCTCCAGGTGCATACACGCTTATTATGACTCACTTCTCGCATCCAACCTTTACTTTAATCCACATAATTCTTGAATTTACACATTCATATTCTCTTTTCTCCTTCCATAACTGATCATTCAACATTACTGCTACCCCTTCCTTTGCTCTAACTCTCTCAGATACTCCAGATTTAATCCCATTTATTTCCCCCCACCGAAACTCCGTACCCCCTTCAGCTTTGTTTCGCTTAGGGCCAGGACATCCAACTTCTTTTCATTCATAACATCAGCAATCATCTGTTTCTTGTCATCCGCACTACATCCACGCACATTTAAGCATCCCAGTTTTATAAAGTTTTTCTTCTCATTTTTAGTAAATGTCTACAGGAGAAGGGGTTACTAGCCCATTGCTCCCGGCATATATATATATATATATATATATATATATATATATATATATATATATATATATATATATATATATATATATGCAAAATAACCACTGTGAAAGAATAGAGAAGTTCCTTGATAATGTGAGTAGTCACGAAAGTGCTTGGAACTTCTCTATTCTTTCACAGTGGTTGTTTTGCATATTCTGAAATCACCTGTTTACTGTGATCTTATTGCATATATATATATATATATATATATATATATATATATATATATATATATATATATATATATATATATATATATATATATATATATGTCGTGCCGAATAGGCAGAACTTGCGATCTTGGCTTAAATAGCAACGCTCATCTTGCCATATAGGACAAGTGAAAATTTGTGTATGTAGTAATTTCGCCAAAATCATTCTGAACCTAACGAAAAAAAATACATTTGATTGTGTTTGTTTAGTATTAAATTATTGTAAACGTATTTAAAATATATTTAGTTGGGTTAGGCTAAAATAAATTGTTCTTGTTACAGTAAGGTTAGGTAAGTTTTCTAAGATTCTTTTGGTGCAAAATTAAAAATTTTTACATTAACGTTAATGAAAAAAATACATCTTTAAACGTATAAGAGAAAATTTCGGAAAGGACTTAATTTTAAATGAGTTCTTGCTAATTGACCAGTTTTACATATTCGGCACGACTATATATATATATATATATAATATATATATATATATATATATATATATATATATATATATATATATATATATATATATATATATATATGTCATGCCGAATAGGTAAAATTTGTGATTTTAGCTGAAACAGCAAGGCTCTTCTTGTCGAACAAGACAAGCAAAAATTTGTGTATACAAAAAATCATTCTGAACTTAACGAAAAAATATATTTCATTGTGTTTATTAATATTATTATTATTATAATCAAAAAGAAGCGCTAAGCCACAAGGGCTATACAGCGCGTGTTTATTAATAAATTATTGTAAACTTATCTAAAATATATTTAATTGGATGAGGCTAAATTAAATTGCGCTTGTTATAATAGGGTTAGGTAAGTTTTCTAACGTTCTTTTGGTACAAAATTATTAATTTTTACTTTAGCATAAATGAAAAAATATATCTTTAAACGTATAAGAGAAATTTTTAGAAAGAACTTAATTTTAAATGACTCCTTGCTAATTGACCAACTTTACCTATTGTGTGTGTGTGTGTGTGTGTGTGTTGCTCACCTACTTGTGGATGCAGGGGTCGGATCATAGCTCCTGGCCCCGCCTCTTTACTGATTGCTACAAGGTCCTCTCTCTCCCTGCTCCATGAGCCTGATCAAACCTCGTCTTAAAACTGTGTATGGTTCCCGCCTCCACTACGTCACTTTCTAGGCTATTCCACTGCATGACAACTCTATGACTGAAGAAATACTTCCTAACATCTCTTTGACTCAGATGAGTCTTCAACTTCCAATTGTGACCCCTTGTTTCTGTGTCCCATCTCTGGAACATCCTGTCTTTATCCACCTTGTCAATTTCTAGCAGTATTTTATACATCGTTATCATGTCTCCCCTGACCCTCCTGTCCTCCAGTGTCGCCAGGCCGATTTCCCTTAACCTTTATTCATAGGACAATCCTCTTAGCTCTGGGACTACTCTTGTTGCAAACCGTTGCACTTTACCGTATGCTGCAGCAGTTATCTGATTGATGTGTGCCTCATGAGATGTGCTCGGTATTATACTCACCCCAAGATCCTTTTCCTTAAGTGAGGTTTGTAATCTTTGACCACCTAGACTATACTCTGTCTGCGGTCTTCTCTGCCTGTCCCCGATCTTCATGACTTTGCATTTTGCGTGGTTAAATTCAAGGTGCCAATTGCTGGACCAGGCTTATAGCCAATCCAGGTCTCTTTGTAGTCCTGCCTGATCCTCGACCGATTTAATTCTCCTCAATAACTTCACATCATCTGCAAACAGGGACACTTCTGAGTCTATCCCTTCCGTTATGTCATTCACATACCAAAAATAGCACAGGTCTTAGGACTGACGCCTGTGGAACCCCGCTAGTCACAGGCAGCCACTCTGACACCTCGTCATGTACCATGACTCGTTGCCTTCCTGTCAAATATTCTCTGATCCATTGTAGTGCCTTTCCCGTTATGTGTGCCTGATTCTTTAGCTTTTGCATTAACCTCTTGTCTGGAACTGTGACGAAGACCTTCTTGTCCAAAAAAAAATGCGTCTATCTACCCCTCCCTCTCTCGTGTCTTACTTCTGTTACCTTGTCGTAAAACTCCAGTATAAAATTATCCTTCCGTGAAACCGTGCTGGTTGTCGTTTATAAGCTTGTGTCTTTCTAGGTGCTCCACCACTCTCCTCCTGATGATCTTTTCCATGACTTTTCATACTATACCCGTCAGGTGACAGGTTTGTAGTTTAATGCCTAGTGTCTGTCTCCTTTCTTAAAAATTGGGACTAAATTTGCCATTTTCCATACCTCAGGTAGTTACCCAGTTTCAGTCGATGTGTTGAAGATCTTTGTTAGTGGCACACACGACATCTCTGCTCCCTCTCTAAGGGCCCATGGAGAGATGTCTGGTCGCCACCGCCTTGGAAGTATCAATTTCACATGGCATCTCCTCCACCACTTTCTCGGTTGTATTTCATCCTTCCCTATTGTGAATTCCTGGAGTTCTTCCTGTCTCCACTGTAAATACTTCTTTAAATCTCATGTTGAGCTCATAACATGGTTCTTGGTTGTTTCTTGTGAACTCCCCATCATCCTTCCTCAATCTGATTACCTGGTCCTTGACTGTTGTTTTCCTCCTGATGTAGCTATACAACAGCTTCGGGTCAGACTTGACTTTCGATGCTATGTCAATTTTGTATTGTTGCTGAGCCTCCCTTCTTATCTGTGTATATTTGTTTCTGGCTCTTCAGCTAAAATCTTTATTTTCCTGGGTCCTTTGTTTTCTGTACTTTTTCCAATTTCTAGTGCACTTGGTTTTGCCTCCCTACACCTTTGGGTGAACCAAGAACTCTTTCTGGTCTTTTCGTTATTTCTGTTTCCCTTGGGAACAAACCTCTCCTCTGCCTCCTTGCATTTTGTCACATAGTCCATTTCTTTTACTGGTTTTCCTGCCAATTCTCTCTCCCAGTGAACGTGTTGCAGGAAGTTCCTCATACCTGTGTAGTCCCCCCTTTTGTAGTTTGGTTTTCCCCTTCCTATTCCTGCTACTCTCTCCACTTGTAGCTCAACTATGTAATCAAAGCACAGAACCACATGATCACTAGCTCCAAAGGGCCTTACATACATATCTTCGATGTCCGAACTACTCAGGGTGAATACCAGGTCCGGTCTGACTGGATCATCTTCACCTCTCTCTGGTAGTGTCTCTAATATTTTGATGCATGAGGTTTTCCAGTATCACACCCATCATCTTGGCTCTCCAAGTTTCAAGACCCCCATGGGGCTCCAGGTTTTCTCAATCTCCTTGTGATTGACATCACCCATAACTAGTAACTTTGCTCTCCCCATGCGAGCTCTTCTGGCCACCTTGGCTAGTGTGTCTACCATTGCTCTGGTGCTTTGTTGTACTTTTCTTCTCTTGGCCTCCTCCAGTTGTGTGGCGGGTTGTAGATTACGGCAATTATCACCTTATGGCCCGCAGACTGGATTGTTCCTACTGTGCAATACCTTTCGCCCATACCATCCATTTCTTCCATTTCCTCAAATCCCCACCGATTTTTAATGAGCAGTGCAACTTCCCCCTCTCCTCCCTCTATCTTTCCTGAGTATTTGATATCCCTGTGGAAAGATTGCATCTGTTATCCTGGTGAGTTTCGTTTCTGTGAGTGCTTATTATGTCTGGGGAGGTCTCCTTGATTCTTTCATGCCACTCCTCACATATATTTGATATTCCATCTGCATTTGTATACCAAAACTTCAAGTTTTCTAAAACTATGGCCTGGGGTGTATGTTGGGGTTGGGGAAGTGGGAGACCTGATGAGGAACTATGGGTGGTTGCTGTGAAGGTGGAGTTTGTAATGAGATGGATGGGGGCATTGGGTATGGCATGTGTGTTTTGGGTTAAATTGTTTGGTAGCACTGAGGTTGTCCTGGTTGGGGGAGGGTCATCTGTAGGTGGTTGTAAGGGAGATTGTATTTGAACTTCCTCTTGAGTCTGGGTTCTCCTGTCCATCTCCATCTTCACCTCTCTTTCCTCCTTTCATCTTTGTACCCTCTCTTTCAGTTTCTGCCTTTCTTCTAGTGTTCTGTCGTGGTCGAGATACACCCTCTGGTACGCTATGTCCCTTAGTCTTGCTTCTCTCTTGCAGGATCCTGTTTCGAGCCAATTCTGCCTTGAAAATCCCTTTGACTGGTTGGTTTCTTCCTTTTGCAAACCCCCCTATTCTCAGAAAATTTGCCAGCTGGGTCATGCCATCTTTTCCTATTGTTTTGCATGATGCTTTCAATCGCTTTTTTCTCCCCTTGTCTTCTTGCTTCATTAGTTTTCCCTTCAACTTCTGTGAGCCCATAAACAAAGACTGATCTCTCCCTTTAATTCTCCCACTGCATATTCCTATGTATCCCCTAATTCGATTTAATTGCGTTCATTTCAGCTTTTCTTTCTTCTATCTCTTCACTATCTGCTGTCCTTGGGTCCAATGGTCTGTCATTTTCCCTTTGCAGCTTTCCCTAGGCACTGCTATGGTCTGTTAGTGCCACTACGTATAGCTTAGCTCTTTCATTTTCTACAGTCCCTCGATTGTTCCTGATGTGATCCTCTTAATTTCTCTAGCTCGACGATGGTCTAATAGAGCCTCTGCATACAGTTTCACTCCTTCGTTCCCTACAGTCCCCTTGTTTGTGACTGACATAGCAGTTTCTGATGCCATGCCCACATTGCTCTTTAGTTCTTTAGGCTGTTTCATATTTTTCAGTTCCTCTTCTAATCTCTATATCTTTGCCTCTGCTGAGCCAGTATCTCCTCTCTTCTCACGTGGATGAAGCTTCTCTCATCTCTTAGCCCCCCTTTTCCTCTCTTAGCCCCTCTTTTTCCTCTCAACCCCCTTGTTTACTTAAGGTACCCTGCCCTTCCCCTAAACTAAAAGTAATTAACGAGATTATGATCTTAAGCACAGGATACAAATGTAACAAGAGTCAGAATAACAAGTGGCAAATTATGAATCCCGACAGCTGTTTTAATGATAGTACTCAAGCAAATAAAATAGGTTGAAGACAGGTCAAAATTTTGAAATTATCTCTGTTATTTAAACAGGAAATACACTGATGGAATCCTAGCTACTCTGACCACTCGTATCTTTAATGTTATGAGGTTCAGTGCTCTGTTTTTTAAGTTATCCTATTAGCTTCGGAATTAGCTCTTAGAGAAACCTTGAACTTTCTCTAGTTTCCGGACGTGTTTGCTCAGGTGAAAGCTTCAAGCTGGTGCTGCATACAAAATTATATGTACCTAAAACAGTTCTTAAGTTTGCCCAAGGTATGTATACCACAGTTTTCTCGCAAGTCCTTCCCTTGTCTGAAGTTGTACAGCATCCGTCTCCCACTGTATTTCCGTATTCCATCATCTCTCGTCTCCCACATTTTCATAAACATGTCTTTGCTGGGGCTACAGTATAATAGTCATTTGTTTGATTACTGCAGTCTGTCCAGGTTTTATTCTTAGACTAAAGAATTACTTCATGACAATTCATCAGGGCCTTTAAACTTATATTTATACCTCATTGTCCCAGGTCATCTCCTTTCAAACAAGCAGTTATAGTCTCTCCTATGGAGACCTCTGAGTATTTTGTAAGTAGTAATCAGGTGTCCTTCTGGTTGTCCTGTCTAAGTGGTTACTACAGTTCAATAGAGATTGAAATCCGGCAACTGTGACACCTTTTATTGGTAATTCAGGAGTGTGTGTGTGCGCGCGTGCGCGGTCTTGCTGGAGAATAGGAAGTGGAGATTCATCTAAGCTCTTTTGGAGGAGTCCAGAACGGAGATTCACCTGAGCCAAGTTCTGCTGGAGTAGTCCAGAACGTAAATTCACTTGAGGCAGGTTCTACTGGAGTAGCCTCGGGAAGAGTTTCACCTGAGCCAGGTTCTGCTGGAGAAGCCCCGAAGCGAGATTTACTTGAGCCAATCTCTGCTGGAGGAGCCCAGGACGTAGATTCACCTGAGTCAGGCTCTGCTAACTAACAGCACAAGTTATGATGTTTTCTGTTCCTATGCAGCAAATATAAACAAATGGCTAAAATATATTTTACATAACCGCCCCTAACACCCCACTCTCCCCAACACAGTTATCCCACCACACTCAACTATCCCAACACTTTACTACAGTAGGTGTCTATTTGAGCAAATAGTACATGGTCTGTGTTTTGTACCTTTCCCTTCACGCCTGTTGTCTTTAACTAATATACAGACTTAGATTTCTGAGTTAACTACGCCACTCCTTTTCCTAGGCGATTCTAATTCTCATCATTTGCTCTTGAGAAGGTGACAGAGTGGCTCTTGGAGACCAGCGAGACTTTTTTTTTTTTTGATCTCCACACTCTCGCCATATGTTAAATACTCGTGTTTCACGTTATATTTGCAGATATACTCTATGGGGAAGTGGAATAAGAATCTTCCTCTGTAAGCCATGCGCGTTGTATAAGTCAACTAAAATGCCGGGAGCAATGAGCTAGTAACCACTTTTCCCGTATAGCTTACTAAAAGTAAAAAGAAGAAAATCTTAAAGTTTGGATGTTTGAATGTGCGTGGATGTTATGAATGAAAAGAAGCTGGATGTCCTGGCTTTAAGTGAAATAAAGCTGAAAGGGGTAGGAGAGTTTCGGTGGGGAGAAATAAATGGGAATTGGTCAAAGGTTTCTAGCAGAGTTAGAACAAAGGAATGAGTGGCAATAATGTTGAAGAATTAGTTATGGCAGGAAAAGAGAAGATATTAATGTATAAATTCAAGCCATATCACGGGCGGGGATTTAACTCGTGGCGAGTGAGTCGTAAAACTCCAGGCCAGCACGTAAGCCACTGGCCACCTGGCTACAATAAGACTCATCCAGCTAGGTATATTTAATTCAAAGTTTATTCTCTATAAGGATTACAATGCTGAGTTTACAGAAATTTGGTTATTGTTTGGTTTACATGTAGTAAAATTGTGATTACAGAGTGTACCACTAGAACGCTTAGCATGGCTAGGCATTTCGGGCATACTTAGTTTTATTCTTAATTGTAAAATATTACAAATTATGAGGTAAGTTGGTATTATGGCTAAGTGACTAAATACTAGTTTATGAGTTTAGCAATGTGAATGCTTTTGTTTTGGCACAGTATATAGTTTCAGTATTGGAGTATCACAGGATTCATTATTTTAAGACTGAGATTAATATTTCTGTTTATGGTCAAATGAGTGAGCGAGTGTAAGTGTGAACCACCAGGTGGTATTCGTGTAGTTAGTTGACGGGGTGTATCAGGGAGATAAGATGTTTTATACACCACAGAGGTTAGCATAGGCCCCACTGTGACCGCAAATACTAGCTTGTACAGATGAGTTTCACGACTCACTCGCCAGTGGTACTTTTGTTCAATATATGTATGAAAGAGGTTAAGGTAGCTAGGGATTGGCGGAGAGCGTGTATAGTTCCTTTACATAAAAGGAAAGGGAACAAAAGAGAATGTAAACATTATAGGGGAAGAACTTTACTGAGAATACCAAGTAAAGTATATGGTAGGGGTATTAGTGAAAGAATTAGAGGTAAGACAAAGAGCAGGACTACAAATGTACAAGGCTTTAGAACGGGTAGGAGATGTGTAGAC
The DNA here is from genome assembly GCF_026875155.1 of Cherax quadricarinatus. Lineage (NCBI taxonomy): Eukaryota > Metazoa > Arthropoda > Malacostraca > Decapoda > Parastacidae > Cherax > Cherax quadricarinatus. The sequence continues at coordinate 10,477,189 of NC_069448.1, read as the reverse complement.
CAGGTGTGTAAATTGAAGCATTTAAGTGGACAATATTTAGATAAAGTTAGGGAAGTTTTCGTTGCATTTATAGGTTTAGAAAAGGCATATGACGGGGTGGATAGGGGAGCAATGTGGCAGATCTTGCAAAGTATATGGAATAAGTGGTAGGTTTTTTATGAGGATAATGAGGCTCAGGATATGAAAGAGATTATTTCCCAGCAAAAGAACGCCTTAAACAGGTATGGGTGATGCCATCATGGTTGTTCAACACATTTATAGATGGGCTGGTAAGACAAGTGAATGCTCGGGTGTTGGCAAGAGGTATGAGATTAAAAGATAAAAAATCTAACACAAAGTGGGAGCTGTCAGATGCTTTTGCTAATAACACTGTGATTTAGGGAGAGTCTAAAGAGAAGTTGAAGAGGTTAGTGGACGAATTTGGGTGGGCATGTAAAATAAGGGAATTAAAAATTAACATATTAAAGAGCAAGAAAATGAGGATAACAAAATAACAGTAAATGAAAGATTGGATATCAGATTAGATGGAGGAAGTGAATGTGTTAAGATATTTGGTTGCGGAATTATCAGCAGATGGGTCTATGAAATACAAAGTGAACTATACAACTGATGAAAGAAAAGAGGCGAATGGTACTCGCCTAAATGTACTCAACTAATTGTGGTTGCAGGGGTCGATACTCAGCTCCTGGCCCCGCCTCTTCACTGAACGCTACTAGATCCTCTCTCCCCCTGCTCCATGAGCTTTATCATACCTCGTCTTAAAGCTATGTATGGTTCCTGCCTCCACTATATCACTTGCTAGACTATTCTACTTCCTGACTACTCTATGACTGAAGAAATACTTCCTAACATCCCTTTGGCTCGTCTGAATCTTCAGCTTCCAACTGTGACCCCTTGTTTCTGTGTCCCATCTCTGAAACATCCTATCTTTGTTTACCTTGTCTATTCCACGCAGTGTTTTGTATGTCATCATGTCTCCTCTAACCCTCCTGTCCTCCAGTGTCGTCAGGCCGAATTCCTTTAACCTTTCTTCATAGGACATTCCCCTTACCTCTGGAACTAGATTGTCGCAAACCTTTGCAATTTCTCTGATTTTTTGACGTGCTTGACCAGGTGTGGGTTCCAAACTGGTGCTGAATACTCCAGTATGGGCCTGACGTACACGGTGTACAGTGTCGTGGACGATTCCTTACTAAGGTATTCGAACGCTATTCTCAGGTTTTCCAGGAGCCCATATGCTGCAGCAGTTATCTGGTTGGTGTGTGCTTCCGGAGACGTGCTCGGTGTTATACTCACCCCCAGATCTTTCTCCTTGAGTGAGATTTGCAGTCTTTGGCCACCTAGCTTATACTCTGTCTGCGGTCTTCTTTGCCCTTCCCCGATCTTCATGACTTTGCATTTGGCGGGGTTAAATTCGAGAAGCCAGTTGCTGGACCAGGTGTCCAGTATGTCCAGGTCTCTCTGAAGTCCTGCCTGATCCTCATCTGATTTAATTCTCATTAACTTCACATCTGCGAACAGGGACTCTTCAGAGTATCTCCTCCCTCATGTCATTTACATATACCAGAAATATCACTGATCCTAGGACACTGAGGAGAGTGTAGAGACAAAGAACGTAATCCATGGAAGTAAAAAGGAGAATGTGTGAGAGTATAGTGGTAACAATGCTCTTGTAAGGATGTGAAGCAATTGTGATGAATGTTGCAAAAAGGAGAAGGCTGGAGGCAGTGGAGATGTCGTGTCTGAGGGCAGTGTGTGGTGTGTATATTATGTAGAGAATTCGTAGCTTGTAGGAGGTGCTGTGTTATTAAAAATATTATCCAGAGAACTCAAGAGGGATGGGTTCTAGTGGTTCGAACATTTAGAAAAGATGGAACAAATCAGAATGGCTTGGAGGGCGTATTAATCTGCAGTGGAAGGAAAGTGGGGTAGAGGTCGTCCTAGAAAAGGTTGGAGGGAGGGGGTAAAGTAGGTTTTGTGTGCGAGGGGACTTAGACTTCCAGCAAGCGTGTGTGAGCGTATTCGATAGGAGCGACTGGAGACAAATGGTTTTTATGGCTTGACGTGCTGTTGGAGTGAGAGCAAAGTAATATTTATAAAGGATTCAGGGAAAACAGCCGGAATTGATTCCTGGAGGTGTGAAGTACAGTGTCTGCACTCTGAAAGAAGAGTGAAAAATGTTGCAGTTTATTTATAATTTCTGCACGTCTCTGCCAAGACAGTGAAGGAGTGAGGATAAAACGTTTCTTCTTTTTTATCGGGTCACGCTGTTTCGATATCAATATCATCACCTTCCTCCTCTGCATCACCATCCTTATTGTTCTTCGTCATACTGTGTAAATATCAGATTATGGCAAAAGACATGCAACTTTTAGTACTGTCCATGAAATTCCAACTTCATAGAGGATGTCTAACATTGTTTCTCCTTCCTCACACTTCTGTGATAGCGAGCAATAGTGATGGCTGTTAGTGTAAAGCTTTAATGGCCTTTACAGACTTTTTTTGTGTGTGTTTATGTCACAGTAATGTGCCACCGTATTACAACCCGTGAGCGCTTGAGCTGAAAACAATTGCAACTGTGTTCACTCCAAAACTGTTGGTGCATTAACGTTAAAAAGACTGTGTTGATTGTTATCTGTATGTTTGGACTTTCAAGTTGTTAATAAGGCAAATGAATGGGTTAATTTTAGGCCATTGGGTTAAGAAATATTAGGAATAAAATTATCCCCATTGACCTGTACTAACCATATATCTATTTCTTTCGACGCAACCATTGTTTCTGATGCTTGAAATCCCAATACACCAGTTCCAGTTTGCAAAGACTGTGGAATTTTTTTGATTTATTGACGGAGAAGCACTTAACCTGTAAGGGTTATATGTAGCCTGGGGGTAATGGGAGACATTCAGGTTTGATACAAGGGGAGGTTACGCCCAATTTCTTTGATCAAGAGCTGCTCCACAACAAAGTGTATAATAGAAGATATGAACCGGCTCTGGAAACCAGGAATCAATAAGCCAGTCAACAGAAAATAAGACGATGTGTCTAGACCACACTCATGAGAGTACATATTTATTAGAGTACAAGTAGGTGAGTACACGTACACGCACTAATTATCTCCCTCATGTCATCAACAGATGGGGAAGACTCTCCTGATGCTGCTGATGACGGTGCTGGTGTCCCTGCCTCCCACGCAGGCACAGAGGCAGTCTTCATCGTCGACGCAGACTCCAGCTACAGGCCCGGAAGACTGCCCTGAGGAAGTGTCCAGGGGTTGCTTTTTATTACTTGCTCCCTTCCTGACACGAGCTGACCCGAATGACTGCTCCAAGTACTGCCAGTGTACTGGCAACGACAGCGGCATCATAGTACCCTGTCCAGCCAACATGTACTACAACGATATACTTAATATTTGTAGCTTTCCTTCCTGGGTAAGTAGAGAGAGAAAGAGAGAAAGTGAGAGAGAGAGAGAGAGAGAGAGAGAGAAGAGAGAGAGAGAGAGAGAGAGAGAGACAGAGAGAGAGAGAGAGAGAGACTAATAAATTTGTAAATATATTAGCCAGCAATATTGCTATTTCTTACGATAATATTTAATTGATAGGTCTTCTAGCAGTTGTATTACCCAGGTGTCTTGCAGGTCGTGTAGTCATTCGCCAGTCATACAGATGGTGTAGTCAGTCCTCCACCAGTCATACAGATGGTGTAGTCAGTCCTCCACCAGTCATACAGATGGTGTAGTCAGTCCTCCACCAGTCTCAAGTGTCATCCCCACCAGTCATACAGTTAGTGCAGGTGTTCCTCTACCAGTCATACAACTGGTGTAGGAACCAGACCTGAACTTGATAGACCTTTTCTCAGTGAAACAATAAAAAATAAATAAATAATAAAGGCGCATTACTGTGACTGGAACAATGCTCAAATAATGAAAGCTATGGCGAGGTTTCGGTTCAGTCCGGGCTATTAAATAGTCACAAAAAAACGTGAAGGGAAGAAAGCCAGAGTACACACGAGAGATGGTGGGCGGGGCCGGGAGAAGAACAAGGAGACGTAGCAGTGTAAGTGTAGAATTGGTAGTGGTAGTTTTAGTAGTATATGTACTGGTTTCCTTCCCTTCGCGATGCTGGGTGACTAGTTAAATGATCCAAGTCGAAGCGAGATGTCATGAGTTTGACTGTCTTATGTGCGGATTGTGAATTAAGACAAACAACAGCCACCAACAACCACAATAACCAGCAATCCCCTTAAACCAACAACCGCAGCCACCAACAACCGCAGCAACCAACAACCACAGCAACCAACAACTGCAGCAACCAACAACCGCAGCAACCAACAATTGCAGCAACCAACAACCGCAGCAACCAACAACCGCAGCAACCAACAACCGCAGCAACCAACAACCGCAGCAACCAACAACCACAGCAACCAACAACCGCAGCAACCAACAACCGCAGCAACCAACAACCGCAGCAACCAACAACCACTATAAAAAAAAACATTTTTATCTTTATTATTATTATTCTAAGCTGCTGAGTCTGAGACAGATCCTCGGGACCGAGAGTAGAGAATAATCAGACTTGATCTGTGAAAGGGGAAGATAGTTCCAGTTCTTTGACTGAAGAAGCCTTCACCAGCAACACAGTGCTTCTGTGATGCTGTGATACAACAAACACTGCACAGATGTTCATCTCGACGGAGACACTTCTCCAGTACACTCTTCATCAAGAGGATAGTATGTTGCTTAAAACTAATAAACAACTTGAAATAGGGCACGTGAATAAGTACCAATTTAAGTAAAATGTTGAATGATCAGTTATGGAAGGAGAAAAGAGAATATGAATGTGTAAATGCAAGAATTATGTGGATTAAAGTAAAGGTTGGATGCGAGAAGTGGGTCATAATAAGCGTGTATGCACCTGGAGAAGAGAGGAATGCAGAGGAGAGAGAGAGATTTTGGGAGATGTTAAGTGAATATATAGGAGCCTTTGAACCAAGTGAGAGAGTAATTGTGGTAGGGGACCTGAATGCTAAAGTAGGAGAAACTTTTAGAGAGGGTGTGGTAGGTAAGTTTGGGGTGCCAGGTGTAATGATAATGGAGCCCTTTGATTGAACTTTGTATAGAAAGGGGTTTAGTTATAGGTAATACATATTTTAAGAAAAAGAGGATAAATAAGTATACAAGATATGAACCATACCCCCGGCCGGGATTGAACCCGCGGTCATAGAGTCTCAAAACTCCAGCCCGTCGCGTTAGCCACTAGACCAGCTAGCCACAATAAGATTCATCCAACTAGGTATATTTCTACACCATAGGAAAGTTAGCACAGGCACCTCTGTGACCACAAATGCAAGTTTTTACAGACGAATCTCCAGCTAGCGTGGCCGTGACGAACTCTAGCTCAAGTCCCTTCACTGCCGTCAACATGACTCAAGAAATCGTAATGACACGATTGCAAATAAACCATACCCCCGGCCGGGATTGAACCCGCGGTCATAGAGTCATTTCTTGAGTCATGTTGACGGCAGTGAAGGGACTTGAGCTAGAGTTCGTCACGGCCACGCTAGCTGGAGATTCGTCTGTAAAAACTTGCATTTGTGGTCACAGAGGTGCCTGTGCTAACTTTCCTATGGTGTAGAAATATACCTAGTTGGATGAATCTTATTGTGGCTAGCTGGTCTAGTGGCTAACGCGACGGGCTGGAGTTTTGAGACTCTATGACCGCGGGTTCAATCCCGGCCGGGGGTATGGTTTATTTGCAATCGTGTCATTACGATTTCTTGAGTTATACAAGATATGATATAGGGCGAAATGACAGTAGTTTGTTGGATTATGTATTGGTAGATAAAAGACTGTTGAGTAGACCTCAGGATGTACATGTTTATAGAGGGGCCACAGATATATCAGATCACTTTCTAGTTGTAGCTACAGTGAGAGTAAAAGGTAGATGGGATACAAGGAGAATAGAAGCATCAGGGAAGAGAGAGGTGAAGGTTTATAAACTAAAAGAGGAGGCAGTTAGGGAAAGATATAAACAGCTATTGGAGGATAGATGGGCTAATGAGAGCATAGGCAATGGGGTCGAAGAGGTATGGGGTAGGTTTAAAAATGTAGTATTAGAGTGTTCAGCAGAAGTTTGTGGTTACAGGAAAGTGGGTGCGGGAGGGAAGAGGAGCGATTGGTGGAATGATGATGTAAGAGAGTAGTAAGGGAGAAAAAGTTAACATATGAGAAGTTTTTACAAAGTAGAAGTGATGCAAGGAGGGACGAGTATATGGAGAAAAAGAGAGAGGTTAAGAGAGTGGTGAAGCAAATGAGAGAGTGGGTGAGATGTTATCAACAAATTTTGTTGAAAATAAGAAAAAGTTTTGGAGTGAGATTAACAAGTTAAGGAAGCCTAGAGAACAAATGGATTTGACAGTTAAAAATAGGAGAGGAGAGTTATTAAATGGAGAGTTAGAGGTATTGGAAAGATGGAGGGAATATTTTGAGGAATTGTTAAATGTTGATGAAGATAGGGAAGCTGTGATTTCGTGTATAGGACAAGGAGGAATACCATCTTGTAGGAGTGAGGAAGAGCCAGTTGTGAGTGTGGGGGAAGTTCGTGAGGCAGTAGGTAAAATGAAAGGGGGTAAGGCAGCCGGGATTGATGGGATAAATATAGAAATGTTAAAGCAGGTGGGGATATAGTTTTGGAGTGGTTGGTGCAATTATTTAATAAATGTATGGAAGAGGGCAAGGTACCTAGGGATTGGCAGAGAGCATGCATAGTTCCTTTGTATAAAGGCAAAGGGGACAAAAGAGAGTGCAAAAATTATAGGGGGATAAGTCTGTTGAGTATACCTGGTAAAGTGTATGGTAGAGTTATTATTGAAAGAATTAAGAGTAAGACGAAGAATAGGATAGCAGATGAACAAGGAAGCTTTAGGAAAGGTAGGGGGTGTGTGGACCAGGTGTTTACAGTGAAACATATAAGTGAACAGTATTTAGATAAGGCTAAAGAAGTCTTTGTGGCATTTATGGATTTGGAAAAGGCGTATGACAGGGTGGATAGGGGGGCAATGTGGCAGATGTTGCAGGTGTATGGTGTAGGAGGTAGGTTACTGAAAGAAGTGAAGAGTTTTTACGAGAATAGTGAGGCTCATAAGCAGTAGAAATGTCAGTACGATGTAATCAGTCCACCATTGTTGACGACGTAGTTTTGAGGTGTTCTGCTCCATAGTCCGGAACAATGTGAAGCTGAAGCGACAGAATGGAGACATATATACTGTCAAAGATGAGACGCAGAAAATACTGAAGACAGGAGAGGAGGGACCCACTAGTGTAAGAATGTAATCATGGAGACAGCAGAGGTCCTTGTCAACTCCAATCCTTCTTACTGTTAACTAGTGGTCAGGTAAAAGTTATAGAAGATGTCCTCTGAATGGGTATTATCCTGGCCATAAGATGCACATACATAAAATGCAGACATAACACAAAATATTGAAGCTGTTCAGAAGAGGTAAACGTATACATTGTGATCGTCATGATTATACAAGAATAGTTTTCTTTTTCTTACAAAAGATGGTCAGTTCTGCAGTTATACACTTGAATTTCATTCTTAGTCTCGTCGAATTAGGAAGCAACTTTTTCTAAACATTTTATCTTGGAAGTTACTGGAGTCATTTCGTGACACTGGGAATGGGTGTAATAACTTCGGCCACAGGCCACCTCTGTTCTACAGTTATCACAAGGAAACAAAATCTAGTACCGCGTTGCATAACTTTGTCCACTGGGCAAATAGTCCCATGAAAGTTGCTCTATTGGTCCTAGAATCTAGTCCTCGTTACCGTACACAAACGGTGAGAATTTGAAGCCCACTCAATGAGGCGTTGTTGAATTAGACGCGAAATAAAACCGAGGAAAGGAAAAAAAAGTACATAAAATTTTAGGCAACAGTTTAAAGGTTCCCCTTCATGGATATTAAAATAATTAAACAAGTATATACTGGGTAAGACAGTAAAGGACTTGGGTGTCCACACTCACAGGCTGAGAACTATCTACATCTAACTAGATTTAGAATTATCGTGTATTAGATACGAACCTGATTCAAGAAGAGTAGAGGAGAAGACTCCCCTACCAACGCTCCTCTTAGCAGGATGAAAACAGGGACAAATAAAGCATATTAGTAAAATAACACTGAATTTACAGGAAAGATAAATTCGCTATAAAGCATTTGCTACAACTTCCTCTAGTTAATTAATAATGCTTATATATTAAACAACTTACTTCTGGTCCCGTGGTGCGGGAAAACGTACGCCACTCCAGTGGTTTATTTTACGACTGCTACTATGGTTAATGTTGTTGGCAAGTTTTCAACTTGTTGTAGCTGCAGTAATCCACTGATTCGTGATTGTTAACAAGAATTCTGCGTATTAACGTTATGTTTTTGTTTTACAGGTGAACTGTGGAATCCGCCCCAAACCTTCATAGAGTTCCAGCAGCATCCACCACCAGATACCACCAGCACATACCACCAGATACCACCAGCAGATACCACCAGCATCCACCACCAGATACCACCAGCATCCACAACCAGATACCACCAGCATCCGCCACCAGATACCACCAGCATCCACCACCAGATACCACCAGCATCCACCACCAGATACCATCAGCATCCACCACCAGATACCATCAGCATCCACCACCAGATACCACCAGCATCCACCACCAGATACCATCAGCATCCACCACCAGATACCACCAGCATCCACCACCAGATACCATCAGCATCCACCACCAGATACCACCAGCATCCACCACCAGATACCATCAGCATCCACCACCAGATACCACCACATCCACCACCAGATACCACCAGCATCCACCACCAGATACCATCAGCATCCACCACCAGATACCATCAGCATCCACCACCAGATACCACCAGCATCCACACCAGATACCACCAGCATCCACCACCAGATACCATCAGCATCCACCACCAGATACCACCAGCATCCACCACCAGATACCACCAGCATCCACAACCAGATACCACCAGCATCCGCCACCAGATACCACCAGCATCCACCACCAGATACCACCAGCATCCACCACCAGATACCATCAGCATCCACCACCAGATACCACCAGCATCCACCACCAGATACCACCAGCATCCACCACCAGATACCATCAGCATCCACCACCAGATACCATCAGCATCCACCACCAGATACCATCAGCATCCACCACCAGATACCATCAGCATCCACCACCAGATACCACCAGCATCCACCACCAGATGCCACCAGCATCCACCACCAGATGCCACCAGCATCCACTACCATACACCAGCATCTACCACCACATACCACCAGCATTCACCACCAGCATTCACCAACACATACCACCAGCATCCACCAGCACATACCACCACCAGATCCACCAGCATCCACCAACAGACACCACCAGCAGCCACCACCAGATACCACCAGCATCCACCACACAATACCACCAACATCGACAATCATATACCACCAGCATCCACCACCATATACAACTAGCATCCACCAGCACATATCACCAACATCCACCACACACCAACTTACACCACCACATACCACCAGCCTACACCACCACATACCACCAACCTACACCACCACATACCACCAACCTACACCACATACCACCAGCCTACACCACCACATACCACCAGCGTAACCACCACCACATACCACCAACCTGCACCACCACATACCACCAGCCTACACCACCACATACCACCACCTACACCACCACATAAAACCAACCTACACCACCACATACCACCAACCTACACCACCACATACCACCAGCCTACACCACCACATCCCACCAACCTACACCACCATATACCACCAGCCTCCACCACCACATACCACCACCTACACCACCACATACCACCAACACTACACCACCAGCCTCCACCACCACATAACACTACCCTCCACCACCACATACCACCAACCTACCCACCACATACCACCAGCCTACACCACCACATACCCCCAAACCTACACCACCACAAAACCACCAGCCTCCACCACCACATACCACCAACCTACACCACCACATACCCCCAAAACCTACACCACTACATACCACCAACCTACACCACCACATACCACCAGCCTACACCACCACACCCCACCAACTTACACCACCACATACCACCAACCTACACCACCACATACCACCAACCTACACCACCACACACCACCAACTTACACCACCACACACCACCAACCTACACCACCACATACCACCAACCTACACCACCACACACCACCAACTTACACCACCACATACCACCAACCTACACCACCACATACCACCAACCTACACCACCACATACCACCAACCTACACCACCACAAAACCACCAACTTACACCACCACAAAACCACCAACCTACACCAGCACATACCACCAACATCCACCACACACCAACTTACACCACCACATACCACCAGCCTACACCACCACATACCACCAACCTACACCACCACACACCACCAACTTACACCACCACACCTAAAATGCCTTATCTGCCATATCTGTATCACTATAAATTATTCCGTAAGCTTACAACATAATTATAGATAATAAGTTATATCACTACTTGATGAATAACAGGAAACTTTTAAAAGATATGAAGAATCCTGCGAATATTTGCACATGTTTATCTAACAGTAGATAGTTATAATACTTTATGTATAACTTACGCGCTGGCGTGGAGATTACAACTCTTTTGCCGCGAGTTCAATCCCCACCCGTACCGTGGTTTATACTTTCTGTAAGTGTAATAAGAAAAATCACATAAAACCCTCTTGTGTTAAGTAATACGTCCTCACAAGCATATCAGTGACAGTATTACTGTCGTGGCCATAACTCTGACAGAGCCATCTATGTGCGGTGTGATGAGTCTCATGCGGTAAACTGCTTTCTCGATAGTACGTCTCCAGAGAGGTTACTTGGCGCTTGTGTGAGGCTCTTGATCCAAGGAACAGGGTTTTTTCTACCCTTCCTTGGATCTAACCTGATAGACTTCCATTCCCCCAGGTGATGCATGACCCCCTTCGGGTTTAGCGCTAAAAATAAATAAAATGATTATAATCTTCCTTAAGGAATATAATGATACCGGCAGCGACACAGACCACCAGACCAACACGTTCTTACGACACCAGGTTGTGCAGCTGACACAGACCACCAGACCAACACGTTCTTACGACACCAGGTTGTGCAGCTGACACAGGCCACCAGACCAACACGTTCTTACGACACCAGGTTGTGCAGCTGACACAGGCCACCAGACCAACACGTTCTTACGACACCAGGTTGTGCAGCTGACACAGACCACCAGACCAACACGTTCTTACGACACCAGGTTGTGCAGCTGACACAGACCACCAGACCAACACGTTCTTACGACACCAGGGTTTTGCCTGACACAGACCACCAGACCAACACGTTCTTACGACACCAGGTTGTGCAGCTGACACAGGCCACCAGACCAACACGTTCTTACGACACCAGGTTGTGCAGCTGACACAGACCACCAGACAAACACGTTCTTACGACACCAGGTTGTGCAGCTGACACGGACCACCAACCAACAGGGGTTTTTACGACACCAGGTTTTGCAGCTGACACAGACACCAGACCAACACGTTCTTACGACACCAGGTTGTGCACTGACACAGACCCCCAGACCAACACGTTCTTACGACACCAGGTTTTGCAGCTGACACAGACCACCAGACCAACACGTTCTTACGACACCAGGTTGTGCAGCTGACACAGGCCACCAGACCAACACGTTCTTACGACACCAGGTTGTGCAGCTGACACAGATCACCAGACCAACACGTTCTTACAACAGCAGGTTGTGCAGGTTCTTGCAACAGCAGGTTGTGCAGGTTCTTGCAACAGCAGGTTGTGCAGGTTCTTACAACAGCAGGTTGTGCAGGTTCTTACAACAGCAGGTTGTGCAGCTGACACAGGCCACCAGACCAACACGTTCTTACGACACCAGGTTGTGCAGCTGACACAGACTACCAGACCAACACGTTCTTACGACACCAGGTTGTGCAGCTGACACAGACCACTAGACCAACACGTACTTACGACACCAGGTTGTGCAGCTGACACAGACCACCAGACCAACACGTTTTTACGACACCAGGTTGTGCAGCTGACACAGACCACCAGACCAACACGTTCTTACGACACCAGGTTGTGCAGCTGACACAGACCACCAGACCAACACGTTCTTACAACAGCAGGTTGTGCAGCTGACACAGGCCACCAGACCAACACGTTCTTACGACACCAGGTTGTGCAGCTGACACAGGCCACCAGACCAACACGTTCTTACAACAGCAGGTTGTGCAGGTTCTTGCAACAGCAGGTTGTGCAGGTTCTTGCAACAGCAGGTTGTGCAGGTTCTTGCAACAGCAGGTTGTGCAGGTTCTTACAACAGCAGGTTGTGCAGGTTCTTACAACAGCAGGTTGTGCAGCTGACACAGACCACCAGACCAACACGTTTTTACGACACCAGGTTGTGCAGCTGACACAGAGCCACCAGACCAACACGTTTTTACGACACCAGGTTGTGCAGCTGACACAGACCACCAGACCAACACGTTCTTACAACAGGGAGGTTGTGCAGCTGACACAGGGCCCCCAACCAACACTTCTTACGACACCAGGTTGTGCAGCTGACACAGGGCCCCCAACCAACGTTCTTACCAACAGCAGGTTGTGCAGGTTCTTGCAACAGCAGGTTGTGCAGGTTCTTGCAACAGCAGGTTGTGCAGGTTCTTACAACAGCAGGTTGTGCAGGTTCTTACAACAGCAGGTTGTGCAGCTGACACAGACCACCAGACCAACACGTTCTTACAACAGCAGGTTGTGCAGGTTCTTGCAACAGCAGGTTGTGCAGGTTCTTACAACAGCAGGTTGTGCAGGTTCTTGCAACAGCAGGTTGTGCAGGTTCTTGCAACAGCAGGTTGTGCAGGTTCTTACAACAGCAGGTTGTGCAGGTTCTTACAACAGCAGGTTGTGCAGGTTTTTTACAACAGCAGGTTGTGCAGGTTTTTTACAACAGCAGGTTTTTGCAGGTTCTTACAACAGCAGCTTGTGCAGGTTCTTACAACAGCAGCTTGTGCAGGTTCTTACAGCAGCAAGTTGTGCAGGTTCTTACAACAGCAGGTTGTGCAGGTTCTTACAACAGCAGGTTGTGCAGGTTCTTACAACAGCAGGTTATGCAGGTTCTTACAACAGCAAGTTATGTAGGTTCTTACAACAGCATGTTATGCAGGTTCTTACAGAAGCAGGCTGTGCAGGTTCTTGCAACAGGTTGTGCAGGTTCTTGCAACAGGTTGTGCAGGTTCTTGCAACAGGTTGTGCAGGTTCTTTCAACAGGTGTAGCAGTTCTTACAAGAACAGATCTAAAATTTGGTACAGCAGATCTAAAAGGTATTACGACAGACCTAAAAGGTATTACGACAGACCTAAAAGATATTACAACAGACCTAAAAGGTATTACGACAGACCTAAAAGGTATTACAACAGACATAAAAGGTATTACAACAGACCTAAAAGGTATTACAACAGACCTAAAAGGTATTACAACAGATCTAAAAGGTATTACAACAGACCTAAAAGGTATTACAACAGACATAAAAGGTATTACAACAGACATAAAAGGGGATTACAACAACCTAAAGGTATTACAACAGACATAAAAGGTATTAACAAAAAGACCTAAAAGGGATTACAACAGACATAAAAGGTATTACAACAGACATAAAAGGTATTACAACGGACCTAAAAGGTATTACAACAGACATAAAAGGTATTACAACAGACATAAAAGGTATTACAACAGACATAAAAGGTATTACAACAGACATAAAAGGTATTTCAGCAGTAGTCCTAAAGGTTTTTGCAGCATCCGGCCCTAAATGTCCTTACTATAGGAGGACTAAAGGTTCTTAAAACAGCAGACTTTCAACACTCAACTGACTTATAACTTTAAATTTGACTCTGTTCTTCATACCGGTGATGTCTCTTCTGCATGATGACTGAGGTGGTGTGTTAGAAGCAACACTGAGGTAGTGTGTTAGAAGCAACACTGAGGTAGTGTGTTAGAGGCAACACTGAGGTAGTGTGTTAGAGGCAACACTGAGGTAGTGTGTTAGAGGCAACACTGAGGTAGTGTGTTAGAGGCAACACTGAGGTAGTGTGTTAGAGGCAACACTGAGGTAGTGTGTTAGAGGTAACACTGAGGTAGTGTGTTAGAAGCAACACTGAGGTAGTGTGTTAGAGGCAACACTGAGGTGGTGTGTTAGAAGCAACACTGAGGTAGTGTGTTAGAAGCAACACTGAGGTAGTGTGTTAGAGGCAACACTGAGGTAGTGTGTTAGAGGCAACACTGAGGTAGTGTGTTAGAGGCAACACTGAGGTGGTGTGTTAGAGGCAACACTGAGGTAGTGTGTTAGAGGCAACACTGAGGTGGTGTGTTAGAGGTAACACTGAGGTGGTGTGTTAGAGGTAACACTGAGGTAGTGTGTTAGAGGCAACACTGAGGTAGTGTGTTAGAGGTAACACTGAGGTGGTGTGTTAGAGGCAACACTGAGGTGGTGTGTTAGAGGCAACACAAAATTCTGTAATCACTATAGTCAATTACAAAGACTAAGAAAAAATTCTTAACAGACGAGAATTTCAACGAACTGTTATGCAACATTAAGGCGAATCCAATCAAATTCTCCAAATATGTTTGGAGAAAAAAAAACTGTTTTGTACTTCATTCTTCATCTATTTGCACATTATAACATGACACAAAAATATCCTGATCATATTTTTTTTTCATAGAGGAAGAAACCTACCCAAGCCCGGAAGATATCCTAATTAACATGGATCCGAACTTTTGTCTAGAAAAAAATAACTCTGTGGCACTTGAGGTCTGCTCAAGGAACGTTCCATTAAGAATAAGAAAGAGAAGATGAAAACTAGAAAGAGAGAGATGCTCCCTATACAGGCGGAGGCGAAGAATCACATAGCTGCTCAAAGGAGCCAGTCTATATGAAATACGAAGGGAGGCACTGGTCAGAGAAATAGGAAATATCGAGCTTAAGCTTGGAATCTTACAGGAGACAAGATTTTCAGGAAGAACTTAAAGTCCCAATATGACTCTCTGTTCAGTGAGCCATTAACCAGACTCAGAGTCGACACTAAATGAATTTTTTATGACAGACTCATAATTTGCTCATTTTAAGAATCTCTGCTGCTATCCTAACACCACAAGACTTTGAATAGGCAATTAATGACATGCAAATGCACTCTGCCCCAGACCTGGACTCGTGGAACTCCATGTTCATCAATAACTGCAAGAAGCCCCTGTCACGTGATTCAGCATTTTTAGTGAGTGGGGGATGACAGTAGTCATCCCACACTCACCAAAAACAACAGACATAGCCCCACTCCACAAAGGTGGCAGCTGCATTCTTTGTAATTTCCACAAAGGTAGCAATTGCAAAGAACTGCAGACCGATAGCACTAACATCCCACATCATGAAAATCTTTGAAAGGGTTCTAAGAAGCAATATCTCCAACCACCAAGATACACATCAGTTACACATTCCAGGGCAATGAGGGTTTAGAGCAGGTCGCTCCTGCCTGTCCCAGCTACTAGACCACTTTGACAATGTTCTAGAGCTTTAGAGGATAAACAAAATGCAGATGTAGTATACACAGATTTTGCGAAAGCCTTCGAGAAGTGCGACCATAGTGTAACAGCACACGAAATGCGTGACAAAGGAATAACAGAAAAAGTTGGTAGATGGATCTATAACTTCCTAACAAATACAACACAAAAAGTAATATTAAACAAAGTAAAGTCTGAGGCGGCTATAGTGAAAAGCTCTATTCCACAAGGCACAGTACTCGCTCCCATCCTGTTCCTCATCCTCATATCTGATATAGACAGAGATGTGAGCCTTAGCTCCGTGTCTTCCTTTGTGGATGACACCCAAATTGCCAAGACAGCGTCCTCCATTGAAGACACTGCAAGACTCCACCGGACATGAATCATATCTTCAAATGGGCCGCAGAAAACAATATGAAGTTCAATAAAGAGAAATTTCCACTACTCAGATATGCAAAACTTGAGGAAATTAAAACTATCAGAGTATAAAACAAATTCTAATGACACAATAGAGCGAAAAAGTAATGTGAAGGACCTGGCAGTGATAAAGTCAGAGGATCTCTCACTCAATGACCACAACAATGTATCTACCTCATCTGCTAGAAAAATGAAGGGATAGATACTGAGAACCTTCAAAACTAGGGACGCCAAGCCCATGATGATTCTCTTCAGATCGCTGGCTCTCTCTAGGTTGGAATACTGCTGTAGACTAACTGCCCCCTTCAAGGCAGGCGAAATTGCTGACCTGGAGAATGTACAGAGAACTTTCACAGCACACATAAGTACGATAAAGCACCCTCTGGGTGGGAAAGTAAGACCCTTGGACAAGGCTAGACATGCCAAAGACGTTAAAGGGAAAGGTGTTAAGAACACTGGAACCGACAAGTTTCCACCCCCAGAGGTCCACGCAGTGGAAACTGGACAGTGGAAGTTAGACCAGAGTCTGCTCAACGAGAGTGGCCAGTCTTAGGAACTAAAGTAGGTAGGATTAGGTTTAATGTAGGAGCATTAGGTCTAGAGCTGGCAATTCAAATTTCGAATGAAGTCAGTTACGAGACGTTAGCTCGTCAGTCATAGCTCAGATACCATCGGGAGTACAAGCGACACGTGGACAGCCAGAAAATCGGTATTAACTCACTTGGATTGGGGGACGAGCAGACCAAGGAAGCTTCCCCAAGTACTGAGTGTACTTGTATCTAGGGAACCCAACGGGCTAGACCTTCGTTTCCTGTCAGCATAATTGGCCGATCTTTCTGCGGAAACGCGGGTTGAGTACGTTTACGGGGTGATCTAGGTGAACTAGTAAACACCAGAAGTCTGTCACTAATGGGGTACTGAGGGTAAAGGAAGCATAGTACTCCATCCTAACAAGTGAGTTAACTCTTTCCTTTGTATAGTTAAGGATTTTCACATCACTATGAATAACTGGAAATTTGTTGCACGAGCCACTGGTGTGCCTGAGAGAATTAACTCAAGGTGTCTGTGTCAACAGCACTTGCTAATTTGCAGCACGCAAGAGGGTAGTTTACACAGAAGATTCCAGATTTTTACAAGATCCCCTGCAGTATATGTCCCTCTCGTATGCAGGACTCGATCAGGATGACACAGAAATCAAATTCAATTCCTAACCATGGTAGTGCTTGCAGTCATCCACCGAACTGGGCAGTGGCTCAGCATAATTGAATCCTCTCTGTTAAAATATGATGGTCATGCTTTATATAAATCAAGTCGAGAGTTATACAAACTCGACCCTTAGTAGAGTCAATTGTACACAATGTCAAGCAAAACTAATTTACTAATTGCTCAATATACATTGTCTCTTGCATTAGACTTGTGTCTAGCCTCTACTGCACGTACTTCGCCCATCGTAAAGCACATCCTGCCCATAGTACCACCATACATTAATATTTCATAATCATGAAACGCCTGTTTCCCCGCCACTATTTAAGTCATGGTAATTTGAGGCGTCTACCCTCTGTGCATTGGAGATTGTAAGTATGGACTCTGAGATTGTGAAACTACACTTTAACGATGCTAAAGTAACTTAAAATTCTAATCTATAGAATTCTAATCTATATATTTTTAAAAGCAGGATTCAGAAGGGACTTTTACGTAAACCCACACTGATGCAGGGTTAACAGGTATGAGATAAAAAATATTCTTAAACTCTCTGAAATACTATAAATGCCCAGAAATCCTTAGGATTATTTAGAAATACTCAGGAGTGAACTGGAGAGGGGTTGGGGTAAAACGTAAGATAGATAAAACTAGATATCAAAGAATGTAATAAGAAAGCAATGTATCTAGGACTAAGGCCCAATAAATTCAGTAACCAGTTGTTTTATTAATCTGCCTGGATTGTACAGCAACTAGACTAGATTCTGAGCAAAGCATTTGTGTTGTCACCTTGCTGGCAATGCACAGACTCCAGAAACTTTTAGGGTCTGAGAGTAGAATTTAAACAAAAATATACATGCCAATATCACATAGTTGTTCTAATGCAACTGTGAATAATGGTAAAGTAAATTAATGTAGTATATCAGTGTTTATTATCAGTGTTTATTTACTTATCAGACTATGGCATCTAGATTATATATCCCATAATTAGTTACAACTATGGTTGTTGACGCTACGTGACCACGAAAGTCCTTGTATATGAGAATGGTAGTTCCTTGATGAGTCTGATGAAGTAACACTGAGGACACCCAGAATATTGAAGTGATAATGCAAAGTTAGCAAAATTATCATATATTTTTAAATATGTTTTAATTCACAGCTGCCAAGATGCTGAAGAGTGATGGTGAAACACTGTTGCCAAAATAGACGTCCCTGTTCCCTAGTTAAAGAAAACGTTTGTGCCATGTGAGAGGCAGAGGATGTGGTGGCATAGAGGTAAACAAGTCACGTCCTGAGATGTATTCTCCGATATTAAATGCATAGTGTCTGTTTTAAAGTGGCATTAATTAGCTTTTAGGAAAAGAGTGAAACATGCTCAGAACAGATGTGTGGTCTAATACTGAGCTGTTTAAAACAACTAATAATTAGTAGGGCACAACTTTTCACAATAAAAAGTCTAGTGAATTTGAATAATACCCTTGTTTAATATTACGGACTATAGACTCTGCTTACTTAATTACGATCTAATTTGAATATATTCGAAGAAGGGTGTAGGATTATTGGCTAATGTGTTTATGGATGGGCTAAGAACACTCAAAGATATGTATAATTTAGATGTCAGTAATTATACAAGAGGGGGGTTTGGGCACTAATATATTATACCTAGATTTCAATTCTATGCCACTGTGATGGTTGAGGCGCTCCCACAGAAAGGTATAAGAAAATTATCGAATGAAGAGAAGGATGCTTTCACTGATGTAGAATTTAGTAACATTTCAAGTCAGGAGTATAAGGGGTATTACATATCGTGCGGTACCAAGCCAATAAGCCCAGCCCTGGTATGGCAAGGAGCACACAAGATCTTTCCTTGTCACTTTCACAAATGAATATAACAGATGTGGTATGCAAAGAGTATGTTACAATTCGGCGTATGTCACACTCCCATATAGGCTGCCTCCCAACTAGCGAACTGGAAGCTAACGGTTTAACGATCGATGGGGTACCCGTCGTTAAATTAGTACCTTCGTTCATTGGCCAATCACAGGCAAACCCGTCAAAGTGTAGAATATAAGCTGTGTTTCACGGATCGCTGACTACCTACCTACATCACAAGAAGTCAGGTGTTGTTGTGTTGGGAGGGTTCGTGGAGATGTGATGGTTGGAGTTAAACACAAGTGCTGAGACTACTATCCCTGCGATGGCGACTTGTTCAAGTAGTCGTTCCTTCCAGGGGACGCTTTGTGAAGAACGTTACTGGTAATGAGTTATGCCATCTCTTGTTGATGTC
This sequence comes from Cherax quadricarinatus, assembly GCF_026875155.1. Taxonomy (NCBI): domain Eukaryota; kingdom Metazoa; phylum Arthropoda; class Malacostraca; order Decapoda; family Parastacidae; genus Cherax; species Cherax quadricarinatus. The sequence goes on along the minus strand of NC_069448.1, from coordinate 10,457,557 downwards.
ACTTGCCGTCTGCAGAAAGACGTTTCTGTTGCTGCTAGTGCCCTCACTAGAGATGGCATTATTAGTTTCATGAAATAGTTTTCCGACGAGGCGTCCCCTGTGGAGAAATTACTACTTGAACTAGCAGACATTGCAGGGATATTCTGAGCACTCAAGGCAGTCTGAGTGTCCTCGGACACGTAAGGCAACTGAACACTATCTTGCATGTCTGAAGGTGTAGGTGGAACACAGATGGGAGTGACAGAGTTACCGTCACTGAGCCTAGCTAGGGGTCAACTATGTGAAACATATGGATGGTACTATGATACTTAGGTAACATATACATATACAAGGGATCAGCAACTATGCTGACAGTTGGGTTTGGCAGCGAGGTGTAGTCTTATCCTCATAAGCTTTCTTGTTAACCTTTTATTTTTATAGTTCCTTGATAATGTGAGAAGTCACGGAAGCACTCAAAATTTCACTATCTTTCACAGTGGTTATTGTGCATATTGTTGCCCCGAATAGGCAAAACTGGTCAATTAGCAAGAACTCATTTAAAATTAAGTTCTTTTAAAAAATTTCTCTTGCACGTTCAAAGATATATATTTTTTCATGTATGTTAACGTAAAAATTAATAATTTTGTACCAAAAGATTCTTAGAAAACTTACTTAACCTTATTATAACAAGCATAATTTAATTTAGCCTAATCCAACTAAATATATTTTAGAAAAGTTTACAATAATTTAATAATAAACAAACACAATGAAAATATATTTTTCGTTAAGTTCGGAATGATTTTTGCGAAATTATTGCATACACAATTTTTTGCTTGCCTTACTCGGTAAGAAGAGCGTTACTATTCAAGCCAAAATAGCAAGTTTTACCTATTCTTCATGACGTTTATATATATTATTTTTTTTTATTAACACATCGGCCGTTTCCCACCAAGGCAGGGTGGCCCGAAAAAGAAAAACTTTCATCATTCACTCCATCACTGTTTTGCCAGAGGCACGCTCACACTCCAGTTATAAAACTGCAACATTAATTCCCCTCCTTCAAAGTGCCGGCACTGTACTTCCCATCTCCAAGAATCAAGTCCGGCCTGCTGGTTTCCCTGAATCCCTTCATAAATGTTACTTTACTCACACTCCAACAGCACGTCAAGTGTTAAAAAGCATTTGTCTCCATTTGCTCCTATCTAACACATTCATGCACGCTTGCTGGAAGTTCAAACCCCTCGCACACAAAACCTCCTTTACTCCCCTCCCTCCAACCTTTCCTAGGCCGACCCCTACCCTGCTTTCCCTCCACTACTGATTTATACACTCTCGAAGTTATTCTATTTCGTTCCATCCTCTCTACATGTCCAAATCATCTCGATTCGCCCTCCTCAGCCTCTGGATAATAGTTTTGGCAATCCTGCACTTCTTCCTAATCTCCAAACTACAGATTCTCTGCATTATATTCACACCAAACATTACCCCTAGACATAACATCTCCACTACCTTCAGCCTTCTCCTTGTTGCAACATTCACCACCCATACAAGAGCATTGGTATAACTATATTCTCATACATTCACCTCTTTGCTTCCATGGATAGAGTTCTTTGTCTCCACAGACTCCTCATAGCACCACTCACCTTTTTCCCCTCATCGATTCTATGATTCACCTCATCTTTCATCGACCCATCTGCTGACACGTCCACTCCCAAATATCTGAATACATTCACCTCCTCCATACTCTCTCCCTCCAATCTGATAACCAAAAATTTAGGTAACGGAAGATTAGATATCCTCATCACCTTACTATTTCCTATATTCACTTTTAATTTCTTTTTTTACTTACCCTATCAAACGCATCAACCGACCTCTGCAACTTCTCTTCAGAAATCTCCCAAAAGCATAGTGTCATCAGCAAACAGAAACTGTGGCAACATCCATTTGTGGTAGATTCTTTATCTTTTAACCCCACACCTCTTGCCAACACCCGAACATTCATTTCTCTTATAACTCCATCTATAAATATATTGGACAACCATGGTGACATCACACATCCCTGTCTAAGGGCCTACTTTTACTGGGAAACAATCTCCCCTTCGCCTGCATACTCTAACCAGAGCCTCACTATCCTCGTATAGACTCTTCACTGCTTTCAATAACCTACCTCCTGTTCCATACATTTGCCACATAGCCTTCTTATCCACCCTATTACATGCCTTTTCCAAAATCATTAATGTCACAAAAACCTCTTTACCGTTACATAAATACTGTTCACCTATGTTTCACTGCAAACACTTGGTCTACACACCCCCTACCCTTCCTAAAGCCTCCTTGTTCATCTATTCTGCTCTCCATCTTACTCTTAATTCTTTCAATAATAACTACCATACACTTTACCAGATACACTCAACAGGCTTATTCTCCTATAATTTTTACACTCTCTATTGTCCCCTTTGCCTTTATACAAAGGCACTATGCATGCTCTCTGCCAATCCCTAGGTACCTTACCCTCTTCCATACATTATTAAATATAAGCACGAACCACTCCAAAACTATATTCCCACCTGCTTTTAACATTTCTATCTTTATCCCATCAATCCCAATTACTTCACCATTTTTCATTCTACCCACTGACCCACGCACTTCCCCCACACTCACAACTGGCTCTTCTTCACTCCTATAAGAAGTTATTCCTCCTTGCCCTATACATGAAATCACAGCTTCCATATCTTCATCATTTAACAATTCCTCAAAATATTCCCTCCATCTTCCCGATACCTCTGACACTTCATTTAATAACTCTCCAAGTTTTAACTAACAAATCCATTCGTTCCCTAAAATTTCCTTACTGTAACCATAGTGAAATACCTGATGATATCTTCACCATACTATAGTCAGATGGCTCAGGCTAAAAGAGTTCATTTTTTGCAGTCTGAAACCTATCCAGTGTGGAGTCTGGCAGGAAAACCATGCAGTATTAAGGATGCGTTAAGTAAACGTAACTCTGCTATAACCTTCTCCAGTGTCTTAAAGATCAGGTAACCCCAAAATATATGTATGTAAATATTTTTATGTAAAGTAGTTATTAAAAAATTATGTATAGCGCAGTACAAGTGTTGGGTGAGCGGATGATCACCTTATAAGTAGGATCTTATATATATGTCACAGCTGTTGGGTGCGCTGTTGTTGACACACATTCTAGAGTGTGAATACAAATTGTGACGAGTAACTGAGGAATCTGGTCGAGCAGCGGGGTGGTGAGTGTCGTCCTGGGTGGTGAGTGTCGTCCTGGGTGGTGAGTGTCGTCCTGGGTGGTGAGTGTCGTCCTGGGTGGTGAGTATTGTACTAGGGGTGAATGCCGTCTTGAGTAGTGACTGTCGTCCTGGGGTGGTGAGTGTCGTCCTGGGTGGTAATTGTCGTTCTTGGGGGGTGGTGAATGCCGTCCTAGGGGTGACGGCGTCCTGGGGGTGGTGAGTGTCGTCCTGGGGAGGTGATGTCGTCCCGGGTGGGGAGGTGAGTGTCGTCCTGGGGGTGGTGATGTCGTCCTGGGGGTGGTGAGTGTCGTCCTGGGGGTGTGAGTGTAGTCCTGGGGGTGGTGAATGTAGTCCTGGGGGTGGTGCGTGTAGTCCTGGGGGTGGTGCGTGTAGTCCTGGGGTGGTGCGTGTAGTCCTGGGTGTGTCGTCCTGGGGTGGTGAGTGTCGTCCTGGGTGGGAATTGTCGTCTTGGGTGTGAGTGTGGTTCTGAGGGTGGTGAGTGTCGTCCTGGGGTTGGTGAGTTTAGCCTGGGTGTGGTGAGTGTAGACCTGGGGTGTGATGTGTCTGGTGGTGTGTCGTCCTGGGGTGGTGAGTGTCGTCCTGGGTGGAATTGTCGTCTTGGGTGTATGTGGTTCTGAGGGGTGAGTGTCGTCCTGGGGTTGGTAGTTTAAGCCTGGGTGTGGCGAGTGTAGTTCTGGTGGTGAGTGTAGTCCTGGGTGGGATGTCGTCCTGGGGGTGTTGAGTGTCGTCCTGGGTGGTATCATCTGGGGGTGAGGTCGTTCTGGGGTAGTGTGTCTGGTGTGAGTGTCGTCCTGGGGTGTTAGCGTCGTCGGGTGGTAATTATCATCCTGGGGGTGAGTGTCGTTCTGGGGGTAAGTGTCGTCCTGGGGGGTGAGTGTCGTCCTGGGTGGCGAATCTCGTCCTTTGTGGCGAGTATCGTCCTGTGTGGCAAGTGACGTAATGGATGGCGTATGTCGTCCTGGGTGATGAGTGTCGTCCTGGAAAGTGACTGTCGTCCTGAGGGGTGAGTGGCGTCCTGGGGGTGTCTCGACGACACCAGCGCTCCGTATGACCCATGACAATGCTCATTTCGAAGTAGAAAACGTAACGTAAAGAAATTTCATTTGAGCCGAGAGGTTTTGTACTGGTGGTCAGTTTTCTGTGTGATGTGATCCACGAGTTTCCAGTGTGTTTGTAAGGTGAAGAGTGTGCCGCTACGTCTGGCAGCGGGAAGGACCCCAGACGGGTATATATCTCATGACCTCCTGTTTATTGTCCTCTTTCGCAGTAACCTCTGTAGCAACACAAGTGTGAGTCAGCACACGTGTGCGGTGCCTTGACGTCTCCCAGCACCTAAGACCAAGTCTCTACGTTTAGTCAAAGATATCTGGTGTGCTTCAAGCAACACCTTCAACAGTCCAGGAAATCATCCTAGACTCCACTTCTGTAAGTCATTAGTAAACCTCTCAGCACTTGACCACGAGTCAGTAAATATCTTTTGTTTACTGCATCAGTCTTGTGTATAATTCACATTTACACTTCTCTCATGTAGCTGCTGGAGGGGTTTTTTAGTAAATTATTACATAAACCTGAACAGTAGACCTGAGCTTATGAAACCTTGCAAAGATAAGTGTGATCACTCAAAAAATAGTTAATGCAATCCTGGACTACGTCTATGAATTCATTTGATTCTGGATTTCCCATTACAGTACCCAAGTCATATAGCTGAAATTAGTTCTCCCACAGGGAATTTTCCTGGGTTCGTTTTCTCAGCCATAATACAGAGAATTTGCTCTTCCCGTATCTCAAGAAACCGTTATCATGTTGTTTCTGTTCCAATTTTAGTATCGATAAAACATGAGTCTCGTTTATCAAAGGGAATTATTTTGTATGCTCTTGTGTGTGTATATTTATCTGTAATTAAGTATTTATGGTTGCAGGATCAGTAGTTTGCTCGTGATGTCCAGTAGTAGTGTTTATCTGTAGTTTTTTAAGTCAATGCTGAACTTCTTACATTTTCCTTACTATTATTAACCAGTTTATGTTTGACTGCTCTGTGGAGAAAAATCTTATATCGTTTCAGTAGAATCAAGGCTCCTGACACTGCATTTTGGCTACTGTCGACCAGCCTGACTGATTCCTGACTTTCAGGGCCTGATCAAACCTATTCTCGAAACTGTGTATGGTGTTTACCTCAACCTATTCTAGTTTGTTTCACAAAATTTTTCCGTCTTCGTGGCTCGTCATGGTGTGTAGTTGGACTCTACACTGCAACTTCTCGTATCTCAAACTTCTGGGACAAATTTCTATCACTTTTTTCTTCAGATGCTTTATCCTTCTAGAACAGATTTGTTTTAATTTTCCTTCGTATCGTAACAAACTCATCCCTACCCACCTTGTTTCTTGGATTTTAATTAATTTATATACTTCATTGCTTTCAAAATTTCCACCACCTTCCTTTCATTTCTCTCCATTCCTTGTCATAACATTGATTCATTTTTCTCTTCTTCTTCAGCTTTCAGCATAAATCTTTTACCTCTTAACGTTATATTGCTGTGCCTTTCGATTTCTTTTGTCCAGTTGTTCTCATCAACCAACTCAACACAGCACCTCCCTTCATTGTTAGACTCGGGTTGAGGACGTTCAACACAGTTATCTGCACTAGGACCAGCAACAGATGTTCTAAATCTAGTAAGAGGCTCGTCATAAGAGAATCGCGAACCACGATGAAACGATTGCAAACTCAGTGAACGGATTGGAATTCGAACCGATGGAAAATCAGTTCTAAAACTGGCAAGTGCTTTGTTCTTCCAGTTTTAGGGCTGGCTTGCCACTAATTCGGACCGAACCCTTCTCAGCGAGGTGGTCATTAGTGACAGTGAAGCCGTATAGCGAGACTAGTTACTTTGATCCGAATTTACCAGTTAAAATCACCATAATTCCTAAACTAGTCCGATTTATTGTACGTGAAAAAATGTTGTTGGATACACTGAGACGAGACCAGTGATTTCCGTGTGGTTTCACCCCTCAGACACCAGTGGAGACAACGTGAAGAGTTTGTCATGTTTGACACACACTGGTTGCGAGTAAATTGTCCAGTTGGCCCCTGTAATGAATGGTCTTCAGGCAATCTTACATTATATATATATATATATATATATATATATATATATATTATATATATATATATATATATATATATATAATATATATATATAAATGCACATTACCAGAGTCATTAGATTTAACAACTTAGATTATTTTTGACACTATGACGAAAACAGAATTACGCCACTTTCTAAAACAGCACCAAATTAGGATCCTAAAGTATTCAGATAACCTGGAGTTTACCTGGAGAGAGTTTCGGGAATCAATGCCTCCGCGGCTCGGTCTGAGACCAGGCCTCGTGGTGGATCAGGGTTTTATCAACGAGGCTGTTACTGCTGGCCACACGCAAGCCGGGGTACTAACCACAGCTCGCCTGATCAGGTACTGACTTTAGGTGCCTGTCCAGCTCCTCCTTGAAGACTTCTAGGGGTCTATCTGTAATCCCCCTTATGTATGCTGGGAGGTAGCTGAACAGTCTTGGGCCCCTAACACTTATTATGTTGTATCTCAGTGTACTAATCCCCGCCCGTTTCTGAATGGGGGAATGTTGCATCGTCTGCAGAGTCTTTTGCTTTCGTAGGGAGTGATTTTCGTGTGCAAGTGTGGTACTAATCCCCCTAGAATTTTCCAAGTGTATATTATCATATATCTTTCGCGCCTGCAATCCAGGGAATACAAATCAAGGAACTTCAACCGTTCCCAGTAATTTAGGTGCCTTATCGTACTCGTGTGCCGCGAAAGTTCTCTGTACATTCTCCAAGTCATCAATTTCACCTGCCTTGAAGGGGGCAGTTAGTGTACAGCAGTATTCCAGCCTAAAGAGAACAAGCGATTTGAGGAGAATCATCATGGGCTTTGCGTCCCTAGTTTTGAGGGTTCTCATTATCCATCCTATCATTTTTCTATCAGATGAGGTAGATACATTGTTGTGGTCTTTGAAGGCGAGATCCTCTGACATTATCACTCCCAGATCTTTCACATTAGTTTTTCGCACTATTGTGGGGTTACAGTTTGTTTTATACTCTGATAAAGTTTTAATTTCCTAAAGTTTCCCATATTTGAGTAGTTGAAATTTCTCTTTATCGAACTTCATATTGTTTTCTGTGGCCCATTTAACAATTGAGTTGATGTCTGCTTGAAGTCTTACATCTCTATGTCAGATATGAAGATGAGGAACAGGATGGGAGGGAATTCTGTACTTGGTGGAACAGAGCTTTTCACTTTACCCGCCTCAGACTTTACTCTGTTTACTATTACATTTTGTGTTCTATTTGTTAGGAAGTTATAGTGATTTCTGCTAAAACATTATTTGCTACACTCCTCCATTTTAGGTGTCAAGTTGAAATCCCCCAGTAGCAAGATGTTTGAGGCAGGAGTTGGGAGATTTTCCAGACAGTGGTCAATTTTTAAAAGCTGTTCTTGGAACTGCTAGGAAGTTGCATCCGGAGACTTATATACAACCGCAATGACAAGGTTTTACTTCCAAAACTTCAACTACATCATTTGAGGTGTTTAGTGATTCTGAGCATATGAACGACTCAGTGATGTACAAGCCGACCCACCCTCCTTGTTGCCTGTTTAGTCTGTGTCATCTGAACAGGTTATAACCTGGGATCCATATTTCGTTGTCAAAATGATCTTTTATGTGGGTCACTGTGAAAGCTGCAAACATTGCATTTGACTCTGTAAGCAGTCCCTTGATGTAAGGTATTTTGTTGATGGCGTTAGACCCTGTATGTTTGCAAAGATAAATATCATTATATTCATGGAATTTAGGGGGGAATTTTTTGCAGGCATTAATGTCTGTTGTTCTGGAGTGGAGGCCAATGACCGCCCCTCCACTCCATCAGTGTCTTCAGTTGGTGTAGCTAGTTTTCCCTAACAAATATATAGTTGATAAAGTACCAGTGTTACTCATTTATATTTCCAGCAGGTCCAGTACTGTTGTCCACATTTGGTATTCATTGCTAAACACGTTATCTATTACACTATAAGAAGAAAGATTGATAACAGTACATTCATAGTCTATTTCTTAACCGGCGGTATGCAGAACTTGTCATAACAGCATACATGGCAGTGTGCATCTGTTACATGTAAATCACATGTTGCGGCTTGGAGTCGAACCTGGAAGACTTGAGCCTAGATATTATTCTTTTCTTCACACGTTTCAAGAAGGCAGTCATGAAATATTTCTCATGTGGTCTATCAGCGGCCCTTCATGTTTTACTTTGCGCAACCTCTTTAGATTCTTTGGCTCTGGAAGTACACAGCATCTACCACAAAAAATGCAGTGTCACCTGGAACGACGGCGTCTTTGCCCTGGAAGCTCACTACCTGATCTTGAACCTGAACCTGCTCTTTTTTGTCAGACATCAATATAGTGTGATTCACCTGTCTTTATACTCCATAACTTTCTGAACTAGTTTATACATGAAACATACCTATTATTATTTATTGTAACACGATAAGAGGTCTCTTAACGCTGATCTGTAACTTCTCTGCCTCGTAAACGTTTTTAAATCCAATTACCAAGTTTCTTGCATGCATTAAGACACACTGGGTACACAGGATACCTTCCTCAGATCACGCATCGACGGAATCACTTATTTGTAGGTTCAAGAGGTAAACTCCTGGTGTCTTGTCTTAGGTTTTACTTTATTATTCAATCAGTGTGTTCTTTCGTACGCACTCTTGTCCCTGTTTTTAATTTAAAATTTTTAATATGCTTTCAGCACAGCTACCGAGGTGTAAATAGAGCCAATGTAACAGATTATATCTGTATTTCAGGTATGTGAGCACTGATGCTCTGATGCTTGCAGGAAAGTTGAGCTCTGCAAGAAGGACCTAGGAACGCTTCACCTGAGCCAAGCTCAAACTCACAACATACAGTTAATGGTCAGTTATATTCTAACTCAACACATAGTGCGACGTCATAATATATTTACCGATACAACAAACCACCAGATTGTAGATGACCTGACAACATTATATTTGTTAAACTGAGTCCAAAACAATAAAAACACTTTACGAATGTATCCTTCAATAGTCAACAGGTAAGGTGCAGAAGTTAGAACTAACTTCAAAACACTAAGGCAACGTGAACAGAAATATTGTAACCTTCTTATGAAAGTGGTAAGAAACAATCAGCAACAAATATTACCTAATAAAATCCAGAGGATATTTTCACATGTTACTGTAATAATGTTACGGCTTTTAAATTCTTTTAAACTTTAATATTTATTATAGTGTTCACGTCTCGGATGCACTGTCTTGACAAGCTAGGTCTGTCTCCTTCAGTATTCTCTTATACGCTAGTTACATTGGTTACCTAACAGTAAAGGGATACTTATTAATTAGTCAATAGTAGTTGGTTGCATCCTGGTGAGGGATTTAAGAACCCCAATGGAAATAACCGACGCTGCTTGACTTTCTTTGGGTATCATGACCCCTCAAGGAAGGTTCCTTGATGTTGGTGAGGGGCTCTTGATTTAGGGAATTGGATCTGTGCTCCAGTTCCCCGAATTAAGCCTGAATGCCTTCCACATCCCCCCCCCCAGGCGCTGTATAATCCTCCGGGTTTAGCGCTTCCCCCTTGATTATAATAATAATAATAATTTGGGTATCATGAGTTATTAACACTCTGGAGGTTAATCTGATTAAAGTTTTCTTCTTCCTGCCGAACGAGTATATCTATAAACTGTCAATATTCCTTGAGGATGACTATTCCCTGATTATTTATCCGTCTATTGAAGATTACAATTCCGACACCTGCTCCTTAACTGTTCGCAAACAAAAATTAAAAGAAGCAGACTGGGTGATAATCTCTGTGGATTGACAACTTCGATAAACATGTAGATGACAGATACAAAGAGGCACTCAGACTGAGTTATTCGTTCTTAACACCTCAGTAACTTCACTAAATTACAAAGTTATCTCGTGGATGCAAGAATTCCACGAATCAGTCAACTTTATAATTTAACAAGATTTTCGACAAACAACCCACCGCATAAAACAACCTCTGGCAGGGACAATACAATTAGTCAACCAATACAACGATAAATTTACCCAGACTGTTTCCACCATCACAATGGCAAATCAGCCAGAGTTTGTCAACAACATTTCTCTAGGACGTAAGTCTTCCACTCTTACAGTAGTAAAAATTATAATAGGCACAGCTCTGTGCATAAGACCAAAGCCAGGAGTGTTATATCAGTAACTGCTCGGTTTACTATCACCCAAATTTTGCCAAACACAGTGTAATAAGAACAAAACTCAGTAACGTGCCGGAGGAATGCATAGGTAGCCCACAAATTAGAGATAAATGTTTAGACGACGTATCAACTCCGGCTGGACGATTATCACACCGTGAAAGAGGGACAATGAGAACTAAGTACCATCGTTCACACAGAAGGCTAAAAAAAAAAAAAGGCCTTGGTCCTTCAAACATGACGCGTGACAAGTCTTTGATACCTGTCTATCACATTTAAATGTCAAATAAGTTTCCAAAACCGTGGAGCCTTGGCCTCCAACCTCTTGGTTTAAGAGGCCGATTTGTTACTTGATTTACTTTGTTTAAAATATACAGACTACACTGAGGTCAATAAAGCTACACGTTATTATACTAATAATTTATTCTCTAAAGTAGGGATTTAAATAAATATCTACCTGATATAGATACCTGTCGGTGTATATAACCTCAAGGATAGTTAACACTTTTGTTAGAAATTTTATGATTCAAACAAAGGAAAGAGTTATTACGTGTAAGAGAAGTGATAACAAATGTCTCACTCATGGTCATGTAGACGTTATTAACAACACTGAACCATTAGACAAGGATTCTGTAATGTATAGGTCATAAGAAGCATGGCAAGAATTGGAAGGGAAAACCTGGGATAGAGGATAGAGCAGTGGAAAAGATAGTGGATAGAGAGGGAGAGAAATGTAAGAAAGGTTAAGTGATCTGACCACTTTGGGTGGGTTTTAACAGAATGGTTTCTCTCACAGAGTGATAAATATTTTTCCCAATGTTTTTACTGGGTATAAATAATTTGCACTTTTTTTCTTACAGCAATATTGTTCCTGTAATCTGTAACAGTTATTTCAATGAACTTTTATAATGATGCTTACACGCAGACGCACGCACGCACACACACAACACACACACACACACACACACACACACACACACACACACACACACACACACAGGGAGCAGATATACTGTGTGTGCCACTAACCACAATCTTCAACACATCCCTTCAAACTGAGCAACTACCTGAGGTATGGAAGATGGCAAATGTAGTCCCCATTTTTTAAAAAAAGGAGACAGAAAAGAGGCACTAAATTATAGACCTGTGTCACTGACGTGTATAGTATGCAAAGTCATGTAGAAGATTATCAGGAGAGTTGTGGGGCACCTGAAACGTAACAAGATTATAAACGCCAACCAGCACGCTTTTACGGAAGACAAATCCTGTGTCACAAACCTGGAGTTTTATGATAAAGTAACAGAAGTAAGACATGAGAGAGAGGGGTAGGTTGATTGCACTTTCTTGGACTGCAAGGCCTTGGACACAGTTCCTCACGAGAGATTAGTGCAGAAGCTAGAGGACCAGGTGCGTATAACAGGAAGGGCATTGCAATAGATCAGAGAATACCTGACAGGGAGGCAACAACGAATCATGGTACGTGATGAGGTATCACAGTGGGTGCCTGTGACGAGCGGGGTCCCACAGGGGTCTGTCATAGGACCAGTGCTATTTTTGGTATATGTGAATGACATGATGGAAGGAATAGACTCAGAAGTGTCCCTGTTCGCAGATGTGAAGTTAATGAGGAGAATTAAATCAGATGAGGGACCTGGACAGGCTGGACACCTGGTCCAGCAACTGGCTTCTCGAATTTAACCCCGCCAAATGCAAAGTCATGAAGATCGGGGAAGGGCAAAGAAGACCGCAGACAGAATATAGGCTAGGTGGCCAAAGACTGCAAACCTCGCTCAAGGAGAAAGATCTTGGGGTGAATATAACACCGAGCACGTCTCCGGAAGTACACATTAACCAGATAACTGCTGCATCATATGGGCGCCTGGCAAACCTGAGAATAGCGTTCCGATACCTTAGTAAGGAATCGTTCAAGACACTGTACACCGTGTACGTCAGGCCCATACTGGAGTATGCAGCACCAGTTTGGAACCCACACTTGATCAAGCACGTCAAGAAATTAGAGAAAGTACAAAGGTGCGCGACAAGGTTAGTTCCAGAGGTAAGGGGAATGTACTACGAAGAAAGGTTAAGGGAAATCGGCCTGACGACGCTGGAGGACAGGAGGGTTAAGGGAGACATAACGACATACAAAATACTGCGTGGAATAGACAAGGTGGACAGAGACAGGATGTTCCAGAGAGCGGACACAGAAACAAAGGGTCACAATTGGAAGTTGAAGTCCCAGATGAGTCAAGGGGATGTTAGGAAGTATGTCTTCAGTCACAGAGTTGTCAGGAAGTGGAATAACCTAGCAAGTGAGGTAATGGAGGCAGGAACCATACATAGCTTTAAGATGAGGTATGATAAAGCTCTTGGAGCAGGGAGAGGACCTAGTAGCAATCAGTGAAGAGGTGGGGCCAGGAGCTGTGACTCAACCTTTGCAACCACAAATAGGTGAATAAAGAGTACACACACACACACACACACACCACCAGTGCTCACTATCAGATATCATCAACAGATGAGTGTGAGCCTCGTGGTGACGGTGACGGTGATGGTGATGTGCTTGCCTCACACACAGGGCCAGTCGCTGCCCCAAGAAACCCAGGTTTATGAAGACTGTCCATATGAAGTCGCCCGGGGCTGCCGCATGTATTTTGCGCTTTTCCAGCGCATAGCAATCCCCACTGACTGCACCAAGTACTGTCAGTGCACCGCTGAGAACACTGGACTCGTCACATCCTGCCTACCTAACCTCTATTTTAATGATGTACTGAACGCCTGTATAGTCAGTCTTCTGGTAATTATTTTTTTATTTTTTTAGTAGTAGTAGTAGTAGTAGTAGTAGTAGTAGTAGTAGTAGTAGTAGTAGTAGTATAATAATCTCTGAAGAGGAACTTTTAAGAGACTACCTGATTTTTTCTTCCTTCAAACATTTCAGTTTTATTTTGCTCTTAACTAATGAATGCCTCAACCACTCGGCTTCAGATTCTGAACACTAATGTACAGTAACGGTGAACAATTAGCATGTTCGCGTTTCCTACGGCCGAAGCTACCGAACCCATTCCCAGCATCGTTGAATGACTTACTCCTCAGTGACGCAGCTTTAATGTTCAGAAACGATCCCCAAAAATACGACAACGGAGAAGAGTGAAATTCTAACCTGGAGGAGCAGATTTACCGATTTTGTGTGTAAAACTGTCAAATTTTTATTTCCGTTAAATTACGTTATATAAATATAAATTTTTCTCTTCCGACCGACTTTATTATTTAATGGCTGATATATTTTATTGCCAGGATAATACTGCTATTTGCCAATTTTATTTAATAAATTGTGATTAGGTATTGAATAAAAAATGAAAGGTTTCTGCGAAATTATTGCACACAAATTTTCGCTTGCCTTATTCGGCAAGAAGAGCGTTGCTTTTTAAGCCAAAATAGCAAGTTTTACCTATTCGGCACGACATTATAGATATTTCCAACGACACAAAGCCTAGCGTAGAGCCCGGATCAATCCGAACTTTCTGAATAGAATGTGTACTCGCTACCAGGTCCATGAGCCGCCGTCTGTCAGGTAGCAGAACACGTCATGTCGTCTCCCCTCCACTCCCTCCCTCCACTCCCTCCCTCCCTCCCTCCCTCCCTCCCTCCCCCTCCACTCCCTCCCTCCACTCCCTCCACTCCCTCCCTCCACTCCCTCCCTCCACTCCCTCCACTCCCTCCCTCCACTCCCTCCACTCCCTCCTTTGAAGCTAATTGTCTCAAAACTTAGGTTTGGTGTTGCTCATTTTTAGTGACTCAATATATATAATTTTTAAATCGTCAGATTTTCAGGAGAATTTTCAAAACTTCTTGTAGATACCGCAAAAAATTGCGATTTACCACCCTTGTGGGATCTATTGACCCCCAGTGTGATGACTGCTGACTTGGTCCCATGTACCTCAGTGCAAGAGTCAGCAGTTATACCTCAAAGCTGGAAGTTATAACTTAACCTCATCCCCACAAAGCGTCAAAAAGCTGACAATCAGCGCCCATAAGAGACCCAGGAGCCTTAGCTCAACATTTTCAGGAAGAATAGCACCTGTAGCTTAACTTTTAAAAGCCCAGAAATTGAAAACCAACCCTCTTGCTCAGGAGCTGCAGCTCAACCGTATAAAACATTGAGAATATGAAATCAACCGGACAAACGTAGATTCAGCATTTTTTTAAACCTGTTTCCAATAAAGTTTACGAGTCATTTTAAAGTTATATCACGAATAACAGTGCCACTTGATAAATTAGACATGTGCAACAACTGGGTATCTTTTATAGTGGAAACGTTTCGCCACACAGTGGCTTCATCAGTCCAATACAAGAATAGTGAAGATCAGAAGGAGACTGAGGTAATCAGTCCCTCAGCCATGGAGTTGAAGAGTAGCATAGTCTTGAAGACTACGGTGCTCTGCACAGACACCAAGGCTGAGGGACTGATTACCTTGTCTTTTGTATATAGTTCTTCAGTCTTCATATTTTACCCTTGTATTAATCAAGTTACTGGATGGTGAAATATCTACAAATAAAAATACCCAGATGTTGCACATGTATCAAATTCTTCATTCAGTAATTTATTAACCAGACGCTAACGCAACTTTTTCAAGCTATAATATTGAACAAAAAAAAAATTAAAATACGTATTTCTAAATAAATAACGATGAAGATTTTTTATATATTAAATTTTCCGAATAGTTAACTATCATTTTTACAAAATGTGAAATTCCAGTTTTTTACGTAAAAAAAAAAGTGTAATATATGTGAACAAAAAAATAAATTTTTTATATAAGTATAATATTTTATGAAATAAAAGGAAGAAAGATGGGAATTTAATTTTTCAAATTACCTCCCGCCAGAATTTGTCATTCATATCAGGATGACCTTACAAACATCCACATGAAAATAATATAAAGAAATGTTGCTGATAAAAAAACGTCAGTTTATTTAACGGTTTTAAAAATGTACAGTGATTCCTTCATTAATGTAAATTTCTTGTAT
Source organism: Cherax quadricarinatus (assembly GCF_026875155.1). Lineage (NCBI taxonomy): Eukaryota > Metazoa > Arthropoda > Malacostraca > Decapoda > Parastacidae > Cherax > Cherax quadricarinatus. The sequence continues at coordinate 10,441,980 of NC_069448.1, read as the reverse complement.
TTCACAGATGAATTGTGGCACACGACCCATACCACCAAGCAGCCTACCAGCCTCTTAGTAACAGATACACACGACCCATACCACCAAGCAGCCTAGCAGCCTCTTAGTAACAGATACACACGACCCATACCACCAAGCAGCCTACCAGCCTCTTAATAACAGATACACATGACCCATACCACCAAGCAGCCTACCAGCCTCTTAATAACAGATACACATGACCCATACCACCAAGCAGCCTAGCAGCCTCTTAATAACAGATACACATGACCCGTACCACCAAGCAGCCTAGCAGCCTCTTAGTAACAGATACACACGACCCATACCACCAAGCAGCCTAGCAGCCTCTTAATAACAGATACACATGACCCATACCACCAAGCAGCCTACCAGCCTCTTAGTAACAGATACACATGACCCATACCACCAAGCAGCCTACCAGCCTCTTAGTAACAGATACACACGACCCATACCACCAAGCAGCCTAGCAGCCTCTTAATAACAGATACACACGACCCATACCACCAAGCAGCCTAGCAGCCTCTTAATAACAGATACACACGACCCATACCACCAAGCAGCCTACCAGCCTCTTAATAACAGATACACACGACCCATACCACCAAGCAGCCTACCAGCCTCTTAGTAACATACACACGACCCATACCACCAAGCAGCCTACCAGCCTCTTAATAACAGATATCTCTCACTGTTGCAAGAGACAGTTGGATGGGTAACTGATGAAGATGTTTTCAGTAGTGAAAAATGGGCCATCATATTTTCCTACTGTGCTTAGTGGCTATCAGTTGTCTCAACCTTTTCTTATATTTTATTTATTTTTTCTGTGGTATAATTTCTTATTTTTGTTATAGAGAACAACCTAACCTTACTATCGGAAATACAGAAAATTACTACCATTCAGAAGCTCTCTGTTTAAGACAGATGGGTGACTGTTGAAGTTACCTTAATCAATGACAGTGTCACATTAAGCAGCTTCCATCACCCTAACTAATTTCTAACTCTACTGTTATGACTATCAGTCTGCTATTTTTTTTTCAAATTTAGATTAATGTTTGTTAAAGAACAGGAAACTGTAGAAAATACGCAGCAGTTTTCGTTGTTTCTGCAGTAGTAACTAAGTTTATTGTTCGTTGTTGAAGAATATTTAGCAATAAAAATATACATTAAACTTAAGTTGCATTAAACATCCTCACAAGTGAATAAAAGTGACAGTATTACTGTCGCAGATAATTTATACTTATATATATTGTAAACACTTAAGATATTATATCGTATATACAAGATATGATATAGGAGGTAGTGACACTAGCTTGTTGGATTATGTATTGGTAGATAAAAACTGATGGTAGACTTCAAGATGTACATGTTTATAGAGGGGCCACAGATATATATCATTTTTTTAGTTGTAGCTACAGTGAGATTAAAAAGTAGATGGGAAACAGAATGGAATCAGCAAATAAGAGTGTGATGAAGTTTATAAACTAAAGGAAGAGATAGTTAGGGAAAGCTATAAAAATCTATTGGAAGAAAGATGAGCTAGTGAGAGTATAGGTAATGACGTTCAAGAGGTACGGGGTACATGCAAGAATAGTGTTCGAGTGTTCAGTAAATGCGTGTGGTTACAGGAAAGCGAGTGTGGAAAAGAGGAAGAGCGATTGATGGAATGATGAGGTAGAGAGAGCAATAAAAGATAAATTTAGTATATGAGAGGTTTGTGCAAAGTAGAAGCGATAGGAGGAGTATATGGAAAGAAAGAGAGGGGTTAAGAGAGTGGTGAAGAAATGTAAAAAGAGAGAAAATGAGAGGGTGGGTGAGATGTTATCAACAGTTTTTAATAATAAAAAGTTTTGGAGTGAGAATAATAAGTTGAGAAAGCCTATGGAACGAATGGATTTGACAGTTAAAAATAGGAAAGGAGAGTTATTAGATGGAGAGTTAGACGTATTAGGAAGACGGAGGAAATAATTTAAGGAACTGTTAAATGCTGATGAAGATAAGAAAACTGTGATTTCGTGCAATGGGCAGGGAGGTATAACATCTTGTAGGAGTGAGGAAGAGCTAGTTGGGGGAGGTGTGTGAGGCAGTAGTACCGTCGCAGGTTATTTGTATACTTATATTTAGATGTTATAAACACTTCAAGCAGCTGAGATTGATGGGAGACAGATATGTTAAAAGCAGGTGGGGATATAGTTTTGGAGTGGTTGGTGCTTTTAATAATTGTATGGAAGAGGGGAAGGTACCTAGCTAGGGATTGGCAGAAAACATGTATAGTTCCTTTGCATAAAGCCAAAGGGGATAAAAGAGTGTAAAAATTATAAGGGAATAAATAACAAAAAGACACATTACCGTGAGTGAAACGCTTTGGGTGTTTGGTTCTCCAAACCCCCCAAACCCCAGTGTTTTTGTTCCTACCCTTTGTGGGCCCCCGTCCTCTTTCTTGGTCTTTGACTCCACTATTACTATTACAACTACTACTACCACTACCTCTCTACTTCCTTTCCCACTACCTCTCTTGTTCCGTCCCTGTCTGCTGGCCTATTTATACTCCTTCCTCCTCTCCTTTCAGTTAGTGTGACTTTGTAAATGGTCCAAGTTGGACAGAATTGTCGTAAACTCCTCTCTCCTTTGTGCGGGTTGTTTGTGTATAATATGGGAATAAACCTGTTGAGTATGAATGGTACAGTGTACGATAGTTATTTTTGAAAGAATTAAGATTAAGACGGAGATGAGATGAACAAGAAGTCTTTATGAAGGATAGGGGGTGTGTAGACCAAGTGTTTACAGTGAAACATGTAGGAGAACAGTATTTAGATAAGGGTAAAGAGATTTTTGTGGCATTTATGGATTTGGAAAAGGCATGTGGTAGGATGCAGGGGAACAATGTGGCAAATGTTGCCACAGGTGGTAGGTTACTGAAAGTAGTGAAGAATTTTTACGAGGATAGTGTGACTTAGGTTTCACTATCCTCAAGTAGGCCTAAGACATCCCTGTCTTAGTGGGCCTTAGATAGGGATGCGTGATGTCATAATGGTTGTTCAATATATTTATAACTGGAGTTGTAAGAAGAGTGAATACTCGGGTGTTGGCAAGAGATGTGGAATTAAGATAAAAAATCTAACCCAAAGTGGGAGTTGTCACAGTTTCTGAGAGCAATGTGCGGTGTGAATATAATGCAGAGAATCCGTAGTCTGGAAAGTAAGAGGAGGTGCACGGTTAGTAAAAGTATCTTCCAGAGAGTTGAGGGTTGCTGAGATGGTTCGGACATTTAGAGAGGATGGAATAAAACAGAATTACTTGGAGAGCATATAAATCTGTATTGCAAGGAAAGCTGGGCTGGGGTCGACCTAGGAAAGGTTGGAGGGGGTAAAGGAGATTTTGTGTGCGTACGTAAGCGTATTAGACAGGAGCGAGTGGAGACGAATGGTTTTTATTACTTGACGTTCTGTTGGAGTGTGAGTAAAGTAACATTTATGAAGGGTTTCAAGAAAACCGGCAGGCCGGACTTGAGTCCTGGAGGTGAAAAGTACAGTGCCTGCACTCTGAGGGAGGGGTGTTAATGTTGCAGTTTTATAACTGTAGTGTAGGCGCGCCTCTGGCAAAACAGTGATGGAGTGAAAGATGATGAAAGTATTTCTTCCTTTTCGGGTCATCCTGCCTTGGCAAATTATATCAAATTATATCACGTGGCAAATTAATTCTTCACGCTTATCTTATATCTTCTTCAGACGCTATTTGAGGCAGCCAAGTGCAACCCACGGAAGGCAAGGGTAGGTTCAGTTCCTTTGATTAAGAGTCCTTTACTAACATCAAGGCAGTTCTCCTTAAAAAGGGGTCCTAGAGTCTTCACATCGGCACAGTCTTTATGACCTTGATTTAGTGTTGTCCCAGCACCCAACTGGGCAGTTAACACAGCAAGTGCCATGATAGGCCTGTGTGGCACTAACCGGTGTTAACTTAAGAGTGCTATGTTGCTGAAAAAAAATATTAATAAGACCTACCGAAACTACTAAGCTGAAAGGCTGAAATAGCTTTAGTAATTTACCCTCATGCCGTACCTATTATGGTAGTTCTTAGCTAATAACAATCTAGATTGTGGCTACAATTTGTTATAGCAATTATCTTTAAACAAAGCTTGACATTTACAAAAAAAAATCACACCACACTGAAGCTCATTTCAAAATACTTTTATGAACAGCGTCATATGTAATTATCACAATGTATTATATACATGATGCTCAAGAACAACATTAACGCTATCAGTCAGCACAATTCCCAGCACTGATTTTAATTCCTGGCCCAGTAACCCGCCCACTCGACAAAGAATTCACCATATGTTGAAACGAATTTACTCATGATCTCTGCAAAAATATTTCAGTTGGTACAAAGTCATATCATCATCCACTCCCTTTGTGACAGACGTCGAACACTCTAAAGTAAAAATTTACAGTTGTAGATTGTCTGGGGCCTTGAAGCACCATCTTTCGTAAGAGCGACATAATTCACTTCCACATAGTGTTAAGCGCCTCATAAACCTTCTACTCAGTATTATCTGCGTCAAAATTTGCCCCATCATTCTTCACCTTCCTTGTTAAGTCAACAACTCTCTCAAACCGGAATATACGCCACACGAAGCAACTATCCGTGTGTGCCAACACATTACTGCCACCCCACCATTCACATTTCTCACGGAGCAACTTCCTGTTTGCATAGTAAATAAATACAACAATTACCCACAAGCACAGGCTCCACCTTATAAAATATGCTCCTTGTGAGTACCCCCCCCCATCATGATGTTTTAACAAACCTGTAAATTAATGGATATGGGCGAACATGACTCTTATCTCAAGCTGTGCCACTTACATCAAAACTCCAATAACACACAAGGAACCACTAGCAACTAAGTCACAAAATCTATCTCAGAAGCCAACAAAATAATATTCAGCATCAAACTTTACTACATGATCAAAATGAGCATCAATATGTGACAACCTTGACAGGCGTACCGTCAACACCTTGCTATAGACTCAGACTCTCCAAAGGGGTTCGTTGAAAGGGAACTCACCTCACAAATTCAAAGTCCGTAGTTTGGTCTCTGGTATGGGTGGACACCATGGGTACTTTTCCTAACACTTATTTTCCCTGTTCACCTAAGAGTCAGTAGGTACCTGGGTGTTAATCGACTGTTGTGGGTAGCACCCTGGAATGTGGTAGAATACCTTAGATAAAAAATAGGTACATGTCCTTAGCAAGTATCTTTCAGTCACGCTTCTCGCAAGGTAACACTGAATATGATAGATTATTATGTTCACTCTCTCCATGACAGTCACGGTCCAGACTCTCCATGACAGTCACGGTCCAGACTCTCCATGACAGTCACGGTCCAGACTCTCCATGACAGTCACGGTCCAGACTCTCCATGACAGTCACGGTCCAGACTCTCCATGACAGTCACGGTCCAGACTCTCCATGACAGTCGCTATCCAGACTCCCCATGATAGTCACGGTCCAGACTCCCCATGATAGTCACGGTCCAGAGAACCGACACGATAATGAATTAGATACTTGTCCAACACTTGGGTATCTTTATTGTGGAAACGTTTGGCCTGGTCTCAGACCGAGCCGCGGGGGCGTTGACCCCTGAAACCCTCTCCAGGTAAACTCCAGGTAAACCAGTGGCTTCATCGGTCCAATACAGAAAAGAACGATTGAAGATCAGGAGGAGTTTGAGGTAATCAGTCGAAGTAATTAGTTCATCACTCTTATTAAAATTTATGGATTGATCATATCGACTCCAGACTGAGGGACTGATTACCCTAAACTCCTTCCGATCTTCAACCATTCTCTGTATTGGACTGAGGAAGCCACTGGTTGGCGAAGCGTTTCCACAAAAATACCCCAGTGTTGCATAAGTGTCTAATTCATCATCCTGGAGTTACCTTATGTAAACTTCCTTGTGTTGATCTGATGTCTCAGTGAGCGTAGGATTCAAACTCTCACACACAAACTCACGTCATCTGAAAAATTAGGTGTACCTGAAGGGGTACCTAAGGAGGTTGCCTGAAATTAGGTGTCCCTAAAGGGGCACCTCAAGATGTTGCCTGAAATTAGGTGTCCCTGAAACGGTACTTTAAGAGGTTGCCTGAAATTTTTCTTCCTCCTAATTTTCGATTTTATTTTGCTCATAACTCGACAACGTCTTATTCAATCGGCTTCAAACTTTCACCACTTGTTTATCTAGGCAAGTACAAATAGAAAGCGTGTCTGTCTCGCACTCGGCGGACGGAAGGTCGAGCCTCCACCATGTCTTGCAGTGAATGACCCACATGGGTTTAGAGCTTAACATAATACTGGCAATTCACTTGTGTATGGTACCCGAGAGCAGTTTCTTGCAACAACTGGTATCTTGACGAGCTCTACCATCAAGGTTATTGAACACATTCCCAGGATCCTGGAATGACTCAGATAACTTCCATAATCCTCCAGGGCGGAGCATCAAACGTTCACAAGGTGGCAAACACCACGATGACGGAGGAGAGTGAATTTTCGAAGTGAATTTGCAGATCTGAGGATTTTATTTGTAAAAATTCTATGATTTTTTTTTATTCCCGTTAAATCGCATTAAATAAATTTCAGTTTACCTCTTATTAATGCCTCCAATGTTTAATGACTGATGCATCTTAGTGTCAGGATAGTGCTAATTACGTTTCATTTACGCCCAGGCTAATTAGTTTATATAGTAAGATAGTAAAAAAATAACTTGGGATCGTTGGAACCTGTACCATAACTGGAGAATAACTCATCTGATATAATGGTTTAAAAAATCGAAAAACTGAAGAATGAGATACTCGGGAATCTTTGTTACAGAAACGTTACGCCGGCCAGTGGTGTCTTCAGTCCGGTACAGAGAAGAACAATGAAAGATAAGGAGGAGTTTGGGGTATTCAGTCCCTCAGCCTAGCGTCGATGTGTTCAGTCCATCAATCTCGAGATACAGGGAATTCTTCAACTCTTGCCTAACCTACAGACTTGACCATCTTATGCTAGTGACTTTTTCCAATGGTGACTCCACCTCCTGCTACTTCAACTCACCTGACTGCAGTATATAAGCCACTTCCCAGAGCATATGCTGTACCTTTCTCAAGACTGATTGAACACACAGGCTGAAGGACTGATTACCTGTAGATATATAATACCTGTGGATGGGACACGTCAGTTCACCAGCCCAGTCCAACACTAGTTACAGTCACACCAAGTTTAGTCTTGAAATATCAGTTTATTCGTTTAAAGAAGCGTATTACCAAAACAAAGTATAATGACAAGATGGAAGGGAAATTCTCTCCACTATAATAAAATATTTAAATAAATATTTTAATTCATTTCAGATTTCCATTTCTTGAAACTCTGCGATTTATTATTGCTAACCGCGACCCCCTAGGGGTCATCGCCCCCAGTTTGTGAACATCTGTGTTAGCGCCTGAAATTGTAAAAATACTGAATTAAACTTAATAGAAGTGCTTGAAAAATACATCTAATAGACTAAAAATTTTCAGCTCGATACCATAACTAGTTAACATTTCAGGAAGGTAAATATGACCCTTCCAGCTTTATTAATAAAATTAGCAAATTAGAACCTTCAGAGTTTTATAAAAACCAAACTCTCCTATAAGTGTGTCCACTAACACAGGCCTCAAATAATCACAAGGAAAACAACAAAATATATCTGATAAGGTTAACGAATTGAAACTTGTACTCGCAGTCGCAGACTGAGTAATACATCGTTGTGATGAGTCTCAAGACTCACACGAGGACTGTTTCCGTTATCACACGAAAACCAATGTCTCTGTTGGTTTATTAAAACAGCAAATTTCTACTTACACATCCAAATAACAATGAAAAGCTTCTCCTGAGCAACGATGCAACATTGCACACATTACGAGCCGATCATTGCAACACTTTTCAAATCACTGCAGCGAAATAAATAATCCCGAACTTATTAGTCAGCAATTGAAAAATTTACATCTACCCAAACATAAAGTACAGCGATATCTTCTCTCTGTTTGATGCATTATTGCTGTAAGTTTCAATCTATTCGAAAGAAGCATTCTAAAGGTAATGCAAGGACAATATACCAAAACTTAAAACATATATGACAAACTGACACCAACACACACTAATAACAAGGTAACTTTGAAAAAGTGAAGACGATCTCTTGATATTCTCAAGTTACGGCAAACAAACCGATTTCACATTGTGTTCCATAAACTGGACAAATTGGTATAACGCATCTCAACAACAATCTCAACTTCATATAGGTATAGCGCATCAGTGTTCAAACAGATGAGGCAGACTTAAGTTACCTCCAGGAAACCTATGGAGGAAACACAACAATTCCAGTGTAACAAGGATAATGTAGCTGCAACGGGTTATTTTCTTTAAAGTGGTTGTCCCTTTCCTGCTGAGGTCTTCATATTTATAGACTTCCACGAATCCTGAGTAGTATATTGTCATTACCTGTCTGCCTGTCTGAGTGCCTGCCTGTCTGCCTTCACCTGTGGTAGTATAGCCAGTACCTGCCTGCCTCCACCTGTGGTAGTATAGTCAGTACCTGCCTGCCTTCACCTGTGGTAGTATAGCCAGTACCTGCCTGCCTCCACCTGTGGTAGTATAGTCAGTACCTGCCTGCCTTCACCTGTGGTAGTATTAGCCAGTACCTGCCTGCCCTCCACCTGTGGTAGTATAGTCAGTACCTGCCTGCCTTCACCTGTGGTAGTATAGTCAGTACCTGCCTGTCTTCACCTGTGGTAGTATAGTCAGTACCTGCCTGCCTTCACCTGTGGTAGTATAGTCAGTACCTGCCTGCCTTCACCTGTGGTAGTATAGTCGGTACCTGCCTGCCTTCACCTGTGGCAGTATAGTCAGTACCTGCCTGCCTTCACCTGTGGTAGTATAGTCAGTACCTACCTGCCTCCACCTGTGGTAGTATAGTCAGTATCTGCCTGCCTTCACCTGTGGTAGTATAGTCAGTACCTGCCTGCCTTCACCTGTGGTAGTATAGTCAGTACCTACCTGCCTCCACCTGTGGTAGTATAGTCAGTATCTGCCTGCCTTCACCTGTGGTAGTATAGTCAGTACCTACCTGCCTCCACCTGTGGTAGTATAGTCAGTATCTGCCTGCTTTCACCTGTGGTAGTATAGTCAGTACCTGCCTGCCTTCACCTGTGGTAGTATAGTCAGTACCTACCTGCCTCCACCCGTGGTAGTATAGTCAGTACCTGCCTGCCTTCACCTGTGGTAGTATAGTCAGTACCTACCTGCCTCCACCTGTGGTAGTATAGCCAGTACCTACCTGCCTCCACCTGTGGTAGTATAGCCAGTATCTGCCTGCCTTCACCTGTGGTAGTATAGTCAGTACCTGCCTGCCTTCACCTGTGGTAGTATAGTCAGTACCTACCTGCCTCCACCTGTGGTAGTATAGTCAGTACCTGCCTGCCTTCACCTGTGGTAGTATAGTCAGTACCTACCTGCCTCCACCTGTGGTAGTATAGTCAGTATCTGCCTGCCTTCACTTGTGGTATAGTCAGTACCTGCCTGCCTTTTCTTTTGGTATAGTCAGTACCTGCCTGCCTCCACCTGTGGTAGCATAGTCAGTACCTGCCTGCCTTCACCTGTGGTAGTATAGTCAGTACCTGCCTGCCTTCACCTGTGGTATAATCAGTACCTGCCTGCCTTCACCTGTGGTATAATCAGTACCTGCCTGCCTTCACCTGTTGTATAGTCAGTACCTGCCTGCCTTCACCTGTTGTATAGTCAGTACCTGCCTACCTTCACCTGTGGTAGAAGTCAGTACCTGCCTGCCTCCACCTGTGGTAGTATAGTCAGTACCTGCCTGCCTCCACCTGTGGTAGTATAATCAGTACCTGCCTGCCTTCACCTGTGGTAGTATAGTCAGTACCTGCCTGCCTTCACTTGTGGTATAGTCAGTACCTGCCTGCCTTCACTTGTGGTATAGTCAGTACCTGCCTGCCTTCACCTTTGGTATAGTCAGTACCTGCCTGCCTCCACCTGTGGTAGCATAGTCAGTACCTGCCTGCCTTCACCTGTGGTAGTATAGTCAGTACCTGCCTGCCTTCACCTGTGGTATAATCAGTACCTGCCTGCCTTCACCTGTGGTATAGTCAGTACCTGCCTGCCTTCACCTGTGGTAAAAGTCAGTACCTGCCCGCCTCCACCTGTGGTAGTATAGTCAGTACCTGCCTCCCTCCACCTGTGGTAGTATAGTCAGTACCTGCCTGCCTTCACCTGTGGTAGTATAGTCAGTACCTGTCTGCCTTCACCTGTGGTAGTATAGTCAGTACCTGCCTACCTCCACCTGTGGTATAGTCAGTACCTGCCTGCCTCCACCTGTGGTAGTATAGTCAGTACCTGCCTGCCTTCACCTGTGGTAGTATAGTCAGTACCTGCCTGCCTCCACCTGTGGTAGTATAGTCAGTACCTGCCTGCCTTCACCTGTGGTAGTATAGTCAGTACCTGCCTGTCTTCACCTGTGGTAGTATAGTCAGTACCTGCCTGCCTTCACCTGTGGTATAATCAGTACCTGCCTGCCTTCACCTGTGGTATAGTCAGTACCTGCCTGCCTTCACCTGTGGTAGAAGTCAGTACATGCCTGCCTCCACCTGTGGTAGTATAGTCAGTACCTGCCTGCCTCCACCTGTGGTAGTATAGTCAGTACCTGCCTGCCTTCACCTGTGGTAGTATAGTCAGTACCTGCCTGCCTTCACCTGTGGTATAATCAGTACCTGCCTGCCTTCACCTGTGGTATAGTCAGTACCTGCCTGCCTTCACCTGTGGTAGAAGTCAGTACCTGCCTGCCTCCACCTGTGGTAGTATAGTCAGTACCTGCCTGCCTTCACCTGTGTAGTATAGTCAGTACCTGCCTGCTCTTCACCTGTTGTTAGTCAGTACCTACCTGCCTCCACCTGTGGTAAGTTAGTCAGTACCTGCCTGCTTCACCTGTGGAGTATAGTCAGTACCTGCCTGCCTTCACCTGTGGTATAATCAGTACCTGCCTGCCTTCACCTGTGGTATAATCAGTACCTGCCTGCCTTCACTGTGGTATAGTCAGTACCTGCCTGCCTCCTGTGGTAGAAGTCAGTACCTGCCTGCCTTCACCTGTGGTAGTATAGTCAGTACCTGCCTGCCTTCACCTGTGGTAGTATAGTCAGTACCTGCCTGCCTCCACCTGTGGTAGTATAGTCAGTACCTGCCTGCCTCCACCTGTGGTAGTATAGTCAGTACCTGCCTGCCTTCACCTGTGGTAGAAGTCAGTACCTGCCTGCCTCCACCTGTGGTAGTATAGTCAGTACCTGCCTGCCTTCACCTGTGGTAGTTATAGTCAGTACCTGCCTGCCTCCACCTGTGGTAGTATAGTCAGTACCTGCCTGCCTCCACCTGTGGTAGTATAGTCAGTACCTGCCTGCCTCCACCTGTGGTAGTATAGTCAGTACCTGCCTGCCTCCACCTGTGGTAGTATAGTCAGTACCTGCCTGCCTTCACCTGTGGTAGTATAGTCAGTACCTGCCTGCCTTCACCTGTGGTAGTATAGTCAGTACCTGCCTGCCTCCACCTGTGGTAGTATAGTCAGTACCTGCCTGCCTTCACCTGTGGTAGTATAGTCAGTACCTGCCTGCCTCCACCTGTGGTAGTATAGTCAGTCCTACTGCCTTCACCTGTGGTAGTATAGTCAGTACCTGCCTGCCTCCACCTGTGGTAGTATAGTCAGTACCTTACCTGCCTCCACCTGTGGTAGTATAGTCAGTACCTGCCTGCCTTCACTGTGGTAGTATAGTCAGTACCTGCCTGCCTTCACCTGTGGCAGTATAGTCAGTACTGCCTGCTCCACCTGTGGTAGTATAGTCAGTACCTGCCTGCCTTCACTGTGGCAGTATAGTCGGTACCGCCTGCCTCCACCTGTGGTAGTATAGTCAGTACCTGCCTGCCTTCACCTGTGGTAGTATAGTCAGTACCTGCCTGCCTTCACTTGTGGTAGTATAGTCAGTACCTGCCTGCCTTCACCTGTGGTAGTATAGTCAGTACCTGCCTGCCTTCACCTGTGGTAGTAGTCAGTACCTGCCTGCCTCCACCTGTGGTAGTATAGTCAGTACCTGCCTGCCTCACCTGTGGTAGTATAGTCAGTACCTGCCTGCCTCCACCTGTGGTAGTATAGTCAGTACCTGCCTGCCTCCACCTGTGGTAGTATAGTCAGTACCTGCCTGCCTTCACCTGTGGTAGTATAGTCAGTACCTACCTGCCTTCACCTGTGGTAGTATAGTCAGTACCTGCCTGCCTCCACCTGTGGTAGTATAGTCAGTACCTGCCTACCTTCACCTGTGGTAGTATAGTCAGTACCTGCCTGCCTTCACCTGTGGTAGTATAGTCAGTACCTGCCTGCCTTCACCTGTGGTAGTATAGTCAGTACCTGCCTGCCTCCACCTGTGGTAGTATAGTCAGTACCTGCCTGCCTCCACCTGTGGTAGTATAGTCAGTACCTGCCTGCCTTCACCTGTGGTAGTATAGTCAGTACCTGCCTGCCTTCACCTGTGGTAGTAGTCAGTACCTGCCTGCCTTCACCTGTGGTAGTATAGTCAGTACCTGCCTGCCTCCACCTGTGGTAGTATAGTCAGTACCTGCCTGCCTTCACCTGTGGTAGTATAGTCCGTTACCTGCCTGCCTTCACCTGTGGTAGTATAGTCAGTTACCTGCCTGCCTTACCTGTGGTAGTATAGTCAGTACCTGCCTGCCTTCACCTGTGGTAGTATAGTCAGTACCTACGTGCCTGCCTTCACCTGTGGTAACATGTTGTTTAAGTAACATTGTTCATTTTATCTTTATAACTTGCATAATTTTTGATAGTGTGAACATTTATGTGTCACGAAAAATTCTTAATTATAATGAGTGATCAACGAATAGTTGAAATTTAAATAAATATCCCAGAGAAAAATAAAATTTCTTATCTCCTACGTAATAATGCAGGATATATACACCGAGCTTTATATATACACCTAGCTGAATATATACACCCAGCTGTATATATACACCGAGCTGTATATATTTTTCAGTATATCATTGTATGCTCACTAAGTGTTCACCCTAATCCCTATTTTAGGTTAAGTAAAGTGTTCTTTCGCGGTCGTTCACAAATTCCACAAAATCTTAATGACAATCCTGCAGTCGGCAGGCAATTTACACTCAACCAACTAAGCGTACTTGGTGTGGAACTTCATATAGACTTACTAATAATCACCTTTCCTTACTAATGAGATACAGAGAGTGGCAAGTCTGGTATCACACTGAAAAAGGAACTGGTTCTCCCACACAACAAAATATATGTTGCCTTGGACGCCTAGCTTCCCTGGCAGGCTGGCAGCTAGGTTGGAAGGCGAAGTGCTCCTGATCCAAGAAACTGGATCTCCCCTCCCCTTTCCTCGGATCAAGTCTGATTACCTTATATTTTTTTCCAAGCGCTATACAATCTCTACGAGTTTAGCGCTTCCACGTGAATTTAAAGATAATCAACAGCTGCAAAATTTGTTTCTTCAGGAAATACTGAACAATGTTTTTTTCAATAAGTTGGGGAAAAAAGAGAGTAAAACCAGACCAAAAGGAACATTGTTATGCTGAAAGAAAATGTTTCAAAATCTTTGGAACAGACGACAGTAACAAATTAGAGATATATTTGGTAGAGAATCCAACGAGTCGTAGTCAGCGAGTAGGTTTTTGTGCTAGGTATTCACAGCATTAATATATATACATTTATATTTATATATATATATATATATATATATATATATATATATATTATATTATATATATATATTATATATTATTAGATATAATGCGTGTGTGTGTGTGTGTGCGCGTGTGTGTGTGTGTGTGTGTGTGTGTGTATGTGTGTAAGAGAGTCGATATCATGACTGACACAGGAGATAAATGCCAGCAATAAAGCTCTGACTGCTATACGTAAACATTCTCTTTCACTTTCAGACGAACGATTCAACAACTGAAAATTTAAAAACATAAATTTGTTGACGTTAGAGCGGCGGTTGCCGCAAGATACACAACAGTACGCGTGCTTCAGTGAGACTTTCACCCTAAGTAGTCGCCTCAAGTCTTTCCTAATAAGGAAGTTTTACTTGGAGGTGGAGCGCTCAGCCCACAAACGAAAGAGCCCGGGTTCGACTCTGGTATGAGTCGAGACTAGTGATAAACCTTACACCTGTTGCTCCTATTTATCGAACAGTAAATAGGTACTTCGGTGTTGTGGAAATTTTTTACACAATTTCCTAACTATAGAAAAAATGACTAATATAATAATTGCATATTAAAATGTGATGCTATTTGGTACTTCTAAAAAATTTTAAGTGGAGGGGGGTGTGAAACAGCGGCTAATTGATGCCGGGGGAGACGCTATTTTGAATTTTATGTGTGAATATTGGTCCAAGTAATGCAATGTAATTCGGCGTCTTCCGAGGCCAGTTGGGGTGTTTTGACTTGAATTTATAATTAGGAACTCGTGTTAATGTCCCCTACTGAAGAATTGGGACAGGAAATTTGCGGGACCTCAAGAATTGCATGTAGATGGAGAAAAATAAATGCGGACATCAATCACAGGAAAGTGCACCAGTCTTTGCATTTACATCACTAGCTGGTAGTTTAGGGTGTAGGTGTTAGGCAGGTGTTGTGGTGTGATCCATCTACAGCAATTAAATGGTAAGTGTTAATAATAATTATATTTGTTGCTTCCAGCAAGCTTAATCCTATACAGTCCACACAACTTTAATTACCAGCATAGCTGGTTTTAATATTATAATATTAATTTAATGTCCGGTCTTAGCTTTTTGTGAGTGGTGAAGTGGGCAGTCGAAGGAGTGGCAGTTCAGCGACCTGCTGTGACTGAGTCCCACTTACCTCTCCTAAATTACTTGCAGGTAATGTCCTGTAAACCTCCTCCAGGTAATTTAGTCACATAATAATAATAATGATATCAATAATAATAATTTTTCAGGGGTGTTATTCAACTGGCTGTTGTTCCATGCTAGGTGAAGAACACCTTAGTGATAGGTTTTGAAGTGAAATAACAGATCTTAGCTTGAAAATTTAACTATGTAAAAACATACACAGTACGTTTTCGCAAACAATCTAAATGAAGCTACAAAAACATTCTGAACCAAACATATTTTACAAGCAATTCAGTCCTTACAGTCCTCTTAAATTTAATCATACATGTCCTTACTACCATTAAATTTGATCATACATATCGTAGCAGTACTGCTGAAACTTATTTTTTGTGGCTTAACTGTGCTTACGGAGTTTAACTCAAGTAATTATTACCAATATTATCATTCATAAGAAAAGAATGCGAAACATTGCTTAATTAAAAAAATATTGAAACGAAGCGAAAATTTTTATATTTTAGTTGGAATGAAATTACTGATGAATACAACATGGACAAATTTTGGAAAAAAAAATAATGACAAACTATCAGAAAGTTTTTCTTTAGAAAAAAAACCAGTTGAATCCAACAGAATTAAATGATAGAATAATGAGGCAAAAATTTACCTCGCATTTAAACACATCTTGTGTCAGAGATGAAGACCAACGTATAAGGAAAATACTGTTTATAAAGGATACCAAAAGAAATAATCTTGATAAACGTATCAAATGATAAATAGAATAATATTTCAACAAGCTAACGAGTAAAAGACATGTGCAGTACCTGTGTAACACCTAGGTGTAACACCTAGGTGTAACACCTAGGTGTAACACCTAGGTTACTACAAAAAACATGTGAAACACTTTGATATAATAATTGCAGAAAAGTTTCGCTTGCGCAGGAGGCTTCATCAGTCGAACATAGAGATGGCTGCAGTACTGGAGACAGTAATGCAGCCATCAGATGATCAGTCACCCAGATGATCACTCAGTCCTGATAGACTGTGTTCAGTCTCTCAGTCAGTGCTACACATCCGTCTTGTTCAGCAACTTACTGGTAAACGATTATTTTTCAGATTTTGCTGAAAACAAAAACGAGAGACCTTCAGAGCTTTATAACTACACAAGAATTATTTAAGCGCTCAAAGAAACAGAAGAGAGAGTTTATTATGAACTATTTATGGCAGAAATTTGTAATTCTATTAAATTACTTTGATTTATCAGCGTTTATAATCAGAAAGCTATAAAAGATAGTGATCACACAAAAAACTCAAGGAAATAAGCAGACTAGTATGTGAGGAGGAGTCAGGGATGTCTGATGGTAATTAAAGACGCAGATGAGCGACCAAGATGTAATGTACATCTCTGTGAGCTGAGGTAGCAGTCATTACCACATTGGTACACAGGTCAGGAGAGGAAAAAATAATAATCTAGAAACTGTGGCAGGAAAAAGAACAGATTAATTTGTAGATAAATAATGGGGAAGCAAAAATCAGTTAGAAAGTGAATTAACATAAAAAATCAGTGAGGTGAAAGTAGGGAATTAGGGAAAGTCCAGCCCAGTGTGGCACTTAGGCACTAATCACAGCCAGGCGTAAGACACAACAGAAGGTCCGGCAATTTGTGTTTCACAAGGGGGACATAGCATGGAGATGAAAAGTTGGAGAAAGCATTCACTGTCCATATTTGTGCGAGTTGGCTGAGGGCGTGAGTCTGTTTGGTCTTGCCAGGGCGAAAGATGAGCCAATATTTACTGGAAGGGAGATGAAATACGGCTGGGAGGAGTAAAACAGTCTTGTGCTTCAACTTTGGGAGAGAAAGCCAGGCGAGAGGGAGATGAAAAGATGTTTTTACGTGATGCTTAATTAATAAGATAAATAAAACGACGGAGGGAGACTCGCTTGGGTTACATGACTCAGTATAAGAAGACAGAAGCAAATAATAAATAGGGAAGAGTATTGTACAATGAGGCAGGATTTATCAATTGTCGGTGAAGTGTTGTCATTGATAAATGTATCCGCTGCATCTTATACTTATTTATTCCACCTTCTTGGTATTTAGATACAATTCCTGTCCCATGAATGTATAATAAAGGAGAAGATCCGCAAATATGACGATAAAAATTAGAAAAGACTATTAGAGGTGATAAGGACTAACAGGGAAGGGGAGAGAGAGAGAGAGAGAGAGAGAGAGAGAGAGGAGAGAGAGAGAGAGAGAGAGAGAGAAAGGGCCTGCAAACAAAGGAGCAGAAGCAGAGGATACTCAAGTTACAAGATATGAAAGCTTGAAGAAGTGAAGAAGGATCAGAGATAAGGACCATAATGAACAGAGCAATTAATAAGTCACGATGGGAATAGAGAAAAGAGACATGATAAAAGATGCAGAGGAAACAAGAGGAAGATAACACAAGTTCATACTGAGGCTGATCCTAGAGAATAAGCTTCATGTGTCTTGTACTTTAACCAGCAAAACCGGGAAGAAAAAAAAGGAGGATGAGGAGGCAATTTACTGGAACGGAACAATGGAGGATATTTGTGAAGAATTATAAATTTAAGCTTAAAGGGACAATACAACAAAATTGGAACATATCCCTTAAATAGCATAAATTCACTTTCGAGATTGGTCTTGCAAGTTCGACGTGGTCTAAATAAGAGAGCTGTCACAAAAGAAAAAATAATAGAAGATGAGAAAATGATTGCTACATCATGGAGGGGGTCAATGACTCTTCCCAGGAAAGGAAGCGAGTGGAAGGCCAGGAGAGAAAATTGTTACAAATACCCAGCACCATCATGTTTCTTCCATCTTCAATCTTCAATACGTGCAACCCTTCCCCTTACACTCAAATACTTCCACTACTCCATTAACCTCGTTCTTCCTTCCCCACCAACCCATATTCCCACCCCCGCATTTCCCTCCCACATTCTCTACCGGCATCCGAAACTATATATATCACTCAAGCTGTGATGGAGAGAAGTTTGGGAAGCCGTCGTTACTGGTGAACTCATAGAAGTCAGACGATATCATCTCCCTACTGAGGTCTCCGCTATGGTTGACTGATTTCATTACCACGAGTATGCAACCCATCCTGTGTGTGGAATTTTTTACAACAAACCATGTGTCTCCCACCATGGTAGGGTGGCTCGATAAGTAGTTAGTTTAATATGTTTATTATGCACCCCATACCCATCCTGTGGGCGGTAGTCAAAAGATTACAGAGGTACATAATTGGTCCAGGGACTGGACTCCAAAGTTTTGATAGCTGAGCAAGTTACAGAGGTAATGAACTCACAATTTACAAAGGTAATGAACTCCAGGTAGGTCTGGTCACAATCATGACAAGTTACAAAGGTATTTACAGATTACAGAGGTAAGTAATGGGTCCAGGGACTAGGCCCCCAAAGTTTTGATAGCTGAACTAGGTACAAAGGTAATGAGCTCAAACTTACAAAGGTAATGAATTCTGTAAGAATGGTTACTTACGTTTATACATGGCTACAATCATGAACAAATTATAGAGTAATGAGTAATTCACACTTCCACACCCGGTCACAACTGTAATGAGTTATTGGTGCAAATATTGATTGTTGAGTCTCACACACACACACACACACACACACACAGTTTAGTTTAATATCTTCATTATGCACCACATACCCATCCTGTGGGCGGTAGTCAAAAGATTACAAAGGTACATAATGGGTCCAGGGACTGGACCCCAAAGTTATGATAGCTGAACTAGTTACAAAGGTAATGAACTCCAGGTAGATCTGGTCACAATCATGGCAAGTTACAAAGGTAATGAATCAGCTTCACTCCTATACATGGTTACAGTCATGAGCAAATTACAAAAGTATGAACCACTGATACGTCCACACCTGGTCACAATTGTAATGAGTTATAAATACAAATATTAAGTGGATCATACACCCACACTAGCGCGCGCACACACACACACACACACAACACACACACACACACACACACAACACACACACACACACACACACACTCCCAACATACACCCTAAGTAAGAAACTCTTTCACCATCACTCTCACTACCACCGTCTTGCCATAGAGGTGCCAACATTACAGCTCAGAGACCTCTCCAAACTCCAATATCCCCCACCCATCCTTCAAAAAGAAAACGCTGTACTTCACACCTCCAGAACTCAAATCCGGGTAACCTGTTTCCCTGAATTTCTTCATGTCACCTTGCTTACACTCCAACAGCGCGTCAAGTTATAAAAACCACTTGCCTTCATTAACTCCTAGCACGCTCACACCTGCTGGATGTCCAAACTCCTGGAATATAAAAAGAAATCCTAGCAAGTTCCTGTTACGTAATTATCACACAGAGGAGGATGGCAGCATGCATCTCATGCACACAGTTTTGTTATAAAATATAACCTGTGGTCCTCTCCCTTGTTCACTTACAAATCATTCCATCCACTTGGTTGTCTCCACCTGGGGACTGGTCACTCGCTATCCTCGGAAACAGCAAGAAAGGAAATATAGACCCGTGGTTTGGTTGCAGTGCTTTCGCCTCACACACTGAGTGTCCGTGGTTCAGTACCCGGCATGAGTGGAAACGTTGAACATGTTCTGTTACATGTGTTGGCCCTGTTCACCTAGCAGTAGGTACCTGGGTATTAGTCATCTTACACGTGCTGTCCCTCTTCACCTAACAGTAAGTAGGTACCTAGGTATTAATCACCTAACACCTGTTGTCCTTGTTCACTAGCAGTAAGTAGGCACCAGGGTGTTAGTCGACTGGTGTGGGTTGCATCCTGGAGGACGAGATTGACGCACTGTCTTGGGTTATCCTGGGTGGCTAACCCTCTCTACCCTGGGTTATCCTGAGTGGCTAACCCTCTCTACCCTGGGTTATCCTGGGTGGCTAACCCTCTCTACCCTGGGTTATCCTGGGTGGCTAACCCTCTCTACCCTGGGTTATCCTGGGTGGCTAACCCTCTCTACCCTGGGTTATCCTGAGTGGCTAACCCTCTCTACCCTGGGTTATCCTGGGTGGCTAACCCTCTCTACCCTGGGTTATCCTGGGTGGCTAACCCTCTCTACCCTGGGTTATCCTGGGTGGCTAACCCTCTCTACCCTGGGTTATCCTGGGTGGCTAACCCTCTCTACCCTGGGTTATCCTGGGTGGCTTACCCCCTCTACCCTGGGTTATCCTGGGTGGCTAACCCTCCCCTGGGTTAAAAATTCCAACAAATCTTATCTTACCATGAAGTAATCGAGCGAAACATTAAAGCATAGCTCACACAAAGATGACATCAACAGCGGTGGAGATGTGAAAGAAGGAAGAGAGAAGAACCATGGCATGACAGCTATTTAAGAGAAAAACAGAAAAGATAGGAAGCAGAAGAGGGTAACTGGAAAAGCCGAAATATTATAAGGAACCTGTTTGAATTTTGACAAACTTGGAGGCCTGGCAGCGAGGAAGCACAGAGACTACACAACTTCAACACTAACTACCAGAGAGTCTTCTGTAAACTTAATAACAATAGTATTCCTGAAGGAAGTATGGTGTGAAAGGGAAATGAATGGCAAGGAAACGGCCGAGGATGGTCGATGGAATACACGATTAATGTGTTGTATTACTAGCACCAGTGTTGTAGCATTACCACCAGTGTTGTAGCATTACCACCAGTGTTGTAGCATTACCACCAGTGTTGTAGCATTACCACCAGTGTTGTAGCATTACCACCAGTGTTGTAGCATTACCACCATTGTAGCATTACCACCAGTGTTGTAGCATTACCACCAGTGTTGTAGCATTACCACCAGTGTTGTAGCATTACCACCAGTGTTGTAGCATTACCACCAGTGTTGTAGCATTACCACCAGTGTTGTAGCATTACCACCAGTGTTGTAGCATTACCACCATTGTAGCATTACCACCAGTGTTGTAGCATTACCACCAGTGTTGTAGCATTACCACCAGTGTTGTAGCATTACCACCAGTGTTGTAGCATAACCACCAGTGTTGTAGCATTACCACCAGTGTTGTAGCATTACCACCAGTGTTGTAGCATTACCACCAGTGTTGTAGTATAACCACCAGTGTTGTAGTATTACCACCAGTGTTGTAGCATTACCACCAGTGTTGTAGCATTACCACCAGTGTTGTAGCATTACCACCAGTGTTGTTGTATTACCACCAGTGTTGTAGCATTACCACCAGTGTTGTAGCATTACCACCAGTGTTGTAGCATTACCGCCAGTGTTGTAGCATTACCACCAGTGCAACATAACCATCAGTGTTGTAGCATTACCACCAGTGTTGTAGCATTACCACCAGTGTTGTAGCATTACCACCAGTGTTGTAGCATTACCACCAGTGTTGTAGCATTACCACCAGTGTTGTAACATTACCACCAGTGTTGTAGCATAACCACCAGTGCAACATAACCATCAGTGTTGTAGCATTACCACCAGTGTTGTAGCATTACCACCAGTGTTGTAGCATTACCACCAGTGTTGTAGCATTACCGCCAGTGTTGTAGCATTACCACCAGTGCAACATAACCATCAGTGTTGTAGCATTACCACCAGTGTTGTAGCATTACCACCAGTGTTGTAGCATTACCACCAGTGTTGTAGCATTACCACCAGTGTTGTAGCATTACCACCAGTGTTGTAACATTACCACCAGTGTTGTAGCATAACCACCAGTGCAACATAACCATCAGTGTTGTAGCATTACCACCAGTGTTGTAGCATTACCACCAGTGTTGTAGCATTACCACCAGTGTTGTAGCATAACCACCAGTGCAACATAACCATCAGTGTTGTAGCATTACCACCAGTGTTGTAGCATTACCACCAGTGTTGTAGCATTACCACCAGTGTTGTAGCATTACCACCAGTGTTGTAGCATTACCACCAGTGTTGTAGCATAATCACCAGTGTTGTAGCATTACCACCAGTGTTGTAGCATTACCACCAGTGTTGTAGCATTACCACCTGCGTTGTGGCATTACCACCAGCGTTGTAGCATTACCACCAGTGTTGTAGCATTACCACCAGTGTTGTAGCATTACCACCAGTGTTGTAGCATTACCACCAGTGTTGTAACATTACCACCAGTGTTGTAGCATAACCACCATTGTAGCATAACCACCAGTGTTGTAGCATCACCAGTGTTGTAGCATCACCAGTGTTGTAGCATCACCAGTGTTGTAGAATCACAACCAGTGTTGTAGAATCACCACCAGTGTTGTAGCATAGCCACCAGTGTTGCAACTTTACCACCAGCGTTGTAGCATTACCACCATTGTAGCATAACCACCAGTGTTGTAGCATAACCACCAGTGTTGTAGCATTACCACCAGTGTTGTAGCATTACCACCAGTGTTGTAGCATTGCCAACAGTGTTGTAGCATCACCACCAGTGTTGTAGCATAACCACCAGTGTTGTAGCATAACCACCAGTGTTGCAACTTTACCCCCAGTGTTGTAGCATTACCACCAGTGTTGTAGCATTACCACCAGTGTTGTAGCATTACCACCAGTGTTGTAGCATTACCACCAGTGTTGTAGCATTACCACCAGTGTTGTAGCATTACAACCAGTGTTGTAACATTACCACCAGTGTTGTAGTATTACCACCAGTGTTGTAGCATTACTACCAGTGTTGCAGCATTACCACCGGTGTTGTAGCATTACCACCAGTGTTGTAGCATTACCACAAGTGTTGCAACTTTACCACCAGTGTTGTAATATTACCACCAGTGTTGTAGCTTTACCACCAGTGTTGTAGCATTACCACCAGTGTTGTAGCATTACCACAAGTGTTGCAACTTTACCACCAGTGTTGTAATATTACCACCAGTGTTGTAGCTTTACCACCAGTGTTGTAGCATTACCACAAGTGTTGCAACTTTAACACCAGTGTTGTAGCATTACCACCAGTGTTGTAGCATTACCACCAGTGTTGTAGCATTACCACCAGTGTAGCATAACCACCAGTGTTGTAGCATTACCACCAGTGTTGTAGCATTAACACCAGTGTTGTAGCATTACCACCAGTGTTGTATTAGCACGTAACAACAATGGAGGTCCAGACTAGACTGTGAGGCTGGACATTAGATATATTATGGAACTTGGTTTCACAAGACTAGAAAAACTAAAGTTCAGCAGAAATATGTTCACAGCATAAAAGATACTCAGAGGAATCGACAATGTGACGAAGCTCAGGACGAGGAGTACAGCTCAATGCACACTGAAGACAAAACACAGGTGCAAGGCAAGCTATAAAAATTGTGGAAACTTTTCACTCTGAGGAACTTTATTATATATGATAAATTTCTGCACAGCTCTGTTGCATTACATCTTTGTATTGAAACTAAATATCAAAATAAACCAATGAGATCCTAAGGAAGAACTTCAGCATGAGACTGATGAACAGGTGAGCTGGTGAGAGCTGCCGGGAGAGGAGAAAGTGGAGGCTAACTCCATACAAATATTCAAATGTAAACACGACGGTACCTGAGGATTTAGGAATGTGTTACATTGGGCCAGCAGTAGGTGAGAGGGAACTCGAACCAGAAAGATCAACCAACCAACAAACCTATCAACAAACCAGTCAGCCTGCTACACACACACACACACACACACACACACACACACACACACACACACAACCTTCAGTAGTGCAGGTATTGAGGATATCACATATGAAAGACCCCTCGGGGCCTGTGATCACGTGGTTCTGAGCTTCGAATACATAGTAGAGTTACAAGTGGAGAGGGAAGCAGGAAGGGCAGGACAAATGAAGCCAAACTACAAGAGAGGGGACTACACAGGCATGAAGAATTTCCTGCACGAGGTTCAGTGGGACAGGGCACTGGCAGGGAAGTCAGTAAATGAGATGATGGAATATGTGACAAAAATATGCAAGGAAGCTGAGGAGAGGTTTGTACCCAAGGGTAAGAGAAATAACGAGAAGGCCAGGATGAGCCCATGGTTCACCCAAAGGTGCGGGGAGGCCAAAACCAAGTGTGCTAGAGAATGGAAGAAGTATAGAAGGCAAAGAACCCACGAGAATGAGGAAAGCAATCGTAGAGCCAGAAATGAATATGCACAAGAAGGGAGGCCCAACGACAATTCGAAAATGACATTGCAGCAAAAGCCAAATCTGATTAGTGGCAGAGTGTCTGAGGGTATCAGTGTGACAGAAGCAGTGTGTTTGCCAGAAGCCAAGTGTCTGCCTATAGATAAGTGTCTGCCAGTAGCAGAATGTCTGCCATAAGCGAAGTGTCTGCCAATAGCAGAGTGTCTGCCTGTAGATAAATGTTTGCCAGTTGGTAAGTGTGGTATGTGAAAAGTATGTTACATTTTATTCAGCCTGTGTCACTCTCCCATATAGGCTGCCTCCCAACCAGCTAACCGGTGCTAAGAATTTAACCATCAATAGCGTTCCCATTCGTCAGCCATTTTCCCCTTACATGTAACATAAAAGTGAATTATGCAGCACTGATAATATTGTTTATTTAAAGTTGTAAAACCGTTTTGAAAAGTGAAAAACTTACTTTGTTGTAACAACTTGAAATTAAAAATCTAAAGTTATATTTCTGAACTTAAACAACTTCTTTCATTATTAAACTAAATTAACTGACGTTTCCATTATAGAATTTATTTAAATTTCATAAATTAGTTTTTTCATTTTGTTGTCGACGCGGCTAGTTTGTTGTGCACTCAATCCGTCCTGTGGACAGTAGCGCAAAAGCATGTAGATGCACAAAAAGCCTAAGAACTAGGCCTATTAAGGTTAAGAAAAGTGCACCTGGATTTGTATCTACAGTTGACTTAACTGTTTTAATTAAATTTAGGAAATCTGTTGAATATGTCTGGCATCTGATTTCATTAATAAGATATCTTGACATATCACATAGGTTATTATACTGTATTTTTCTCAGTATGCGGACAATTCAGCATATATTGTTCAAGATAGTGACCATAGGGCTGGCCACATATTTTGCATTTGGTTTGATCATCTGTGTCTTCCAAACTGCCAGAAGTACTTGTAACCAAACCTAAGCCTGGCCACTACAACATCAGTCTGGTCACATAGTTTCTCCAGAAACGTACTAGTCTACGTTGATGTTATAATATTAGATTATAGATCTACTTAAGTTTCTAACTGCATTCCAATATCTTTCAACTTCATTATTTGTTAATATATTTCCTGCCATCACACATTGGATTACTTCATGATATAGTTGGTATGTTAAATTTTATGAAAACACTGAAAAAATAGAAGAAACGCATTATTCTAATATCTGACATAAAAAAATAAATATAAATCTTACTGTAATGGCTAAAATTGACAAATCTCAAACTGAACTTGAAGAACCCATTTTCTGAAGTTAATCTGTTCCAATTAAGAGTAAATGTTCCTTTCAGCGCTCAAAAATATTTCACTTTCTCTCTTAAAGTGCGAATTGTACTTTTATATTCACTGGTTAGGCTTGAGGGAGGATCAACTACGATAGTTTCTCTCCACTACTCTAGTGTATTTTCTCTTTAGACAACAACGTCAGTGCCATATATTTGTCTATTTTTTTTTTTATGTTTACGATAACACGAATACCAGCGTGTTTGTTTTTGGTTGCTGCTTTTTGTGATAAGGAAAAGCATCGCGAGACAGATATCTGTGATGTGCTCTTGTTGGGTATACTGGTAACAATTACTTCATAATATTTATCATAGACAAGCTCGCAAAATTCTTCAGTATTTGTTACATTTTAACTTTCTTCATCATGCTAAGTATTAATTGATGCTGTTAGTAAACCAGATGCATTCTAACAATAATGTTTTCCAGCCGTACCGGGAAATCGATCTTCGGGCCTAAGTGTGTGAGCTGCTAAATTCTCTCCTGAGTTTTTCAGGTCATTCTCAAGGTTTGTTTTACATGACGCATCCGCTGCACTGACGAAGGTTATTCTTATAACAGTGATCTACACATGCTGAGTAATCTTGTTACAGTCAGTGGTGTAACTCTAGAACTTAGTTAACATTAACACTTTCAGAGCTAGTAGTGATGTACCCAAGCTTGAGGATCCTGAATCACTCTTAAGCTTTGTTGATGAAATGTTTCAAATATTGGGCTTGATACAGTATCTTTGACACTAGACAATTTCTTTCACTAAAACATGTAGTTCTGTGAAATATTTTCAGCAAAAAGATAACTTGGTAGTAAGATTTTATTCACTTCCATCAAATGATGGAAGTTGTTTGATATCTAAGAAATAAACTGTAATGGCTTTTTTTTTCAAAGATGTGATCCAACATTAAGTGCAGTTCCAGCGGGAAGATACATTTTGAATGGGTTTTGATGAGCCTCTATTAAACTGTAGGCTTGAAGAGAGTGACAGAACTGGGTCTAAATGCCTTTTATTGCTCTCCTCTGTAGAATGCAGTCATGGATAACCAGTTGGAGTGTATGAATATAGAAAACATGGCATCCTGTGCCTTTAATTTCTTTGACAACATTAGCATCATTATCCAGAGCTGTCAAATGAAATTTGGAAGCTCGTATAATCTCGGTGATATGAGCTGCTGTATATGATCCAGAAAATGGAATTACGCTAAAGACAATAGTTGCCTGAACAAGGTCTTTGCTGAGGCATACACCAAGATGGGCCTGAGTTTTTATTAGGATAGCGAGGCTCAGATTAGGGTGTGAAGGAGGGAGATACTTTCCAGTAAAAGTAGACCTTAGACAGGGATGCTTGATGTCACCATAGTTGTATATCATATTTACAGATTGGGTTATAAAAGCAGTAAATGCTAGGCTGTTGGCGAGAGGAGTGGGATTAAAACATGCGGAATCTAACACAAAATGGTAGTTTAACAGTTACTTTTTGCTGATGATACTGTTAGTGTACGACTTTTGGATGGTGTGCAAAGGAAGATGAAAGTGAACATAGATCAAAGTAAGGTGATGAGGGTATCAAATGAGTTACACAAGGAAAATGGATACCAGATTGATGAATGTTGCAACGAGGAGAAGGCTGGAGGCAGTGGAGATCTCATGTCTGAGGGCAATGTGTGGTGTGACTATTATGCAGAGAATTCGTACTTTGGAAATTAGGAGGTGTGGGGTTACCAACTATTATCAAGAGGGCTGAGGAAGGGTTGTTGAGGTGGTTCGGACATGTAGGGAGAATGGAACAAAACGGAATGACTTCGAGTGTTTAAATCTGTGGAGGGAAGGCGGGGTAGGGGTCGGCCTAAGAAGGGTTGGAGGGAGGGGGGGTAAAGGAGGTTTGTGTGCGAGGGGCTTGGACTTCAAGCAAGCGTGCGTGAGCATATTTGATAGGAGTAAATGGAGACAAATGGTTTTTAATACTTGACGTGCTGTTGGAGTGTGAGCAAAGTAACATTTTGTGAAGGAATTCAGGGAAACCGACAGGCCGGACTTGAGTCCTGTAGATGGGAAGTACAGTGTCTGCACTCTGAAGGAGGGGTGTTAATGTTGCAGTTTTATAACTATAGTATAAAGCACCCATCTGGCAAGACAGTGATGGAGTGAATGATAATGAAAGTTTTTCTTTTTCGGGCCACCCTGCCTTGGTGGGAATCGGCCGATAATATATATATATATATATATAATGTCGTGCCATATAAGCCGCATTGGTGTGTTTGGTCTATTTATCAAGGGCGTTCCGGGTCATATAAGCACGATACAACCTTGCCAAATAAATGTAATATGACCTATGATGTGTATATAGCAGAATTTAACTAAAACAAAAATGCATTAGTTAAAGTGAGGTTTCTAAGTTGGTTTTGGTCCAAAACTAAAAATCTTCATATTTTTGTCAAAGAAAAAAAAATTATCTTATTTTCTTTAAAATATTTTTTTGGAAAAAGTTTAATTCTTAAGGAAGTTGAGCCTATTCGGCAAGTTCCAACTCCCTTAACCAATTACCTCAATCTCCTTCTGATTTTCACTATTCTTCTTCGTACTGGACTGATGAAGTCACTGTGTGGTGATACTTTCCAACAATAAAAATACCCAAGTGTTGCACATGTGTCTAATTTATCAACTTATCGGTTCTCTGAACCATTTATCTACATATAGGTTCTAGTGTTGATACTTTTGGAACCATCTGTCGGAGTTGGTGATAATATTGTGTAACTATTCATCATATTGAACAATGATGAATAGATTTAATGACAAGAAGTTTCACCTGTGTAGCAGACTTTTTCAAGGCTAAATTTTATACTAGAGAATGACAGACGAGGAGAGGTAACTTTAAGGTGGTCAGTCCCTTAGTCCTGATAAAAAGTTATATCCAAAAACTACACCTCGTCTTCCATCTCGCTGGAATCTGTATCATTAATTAGTCACCAAAAAGATCTACTAAAATTGTTTTTCTATCAAAATGAGTTTTTTATGAATGAAAGAGATTCAGAATTCAGTCAATTCAAAAATCTCTGATATTATCCCAACACCACATGACTTTGAAAAGGCTATTATGACATGACGATGCACTCTGCCCCAGGCCCAGACTCGTGGGACTCTGTGTTCATCAAAAAGTGCAAGAAGCCCCTGTCATGTGCCTTCAGCACTATGAAGAGGAAGCATGGACACAGGAGTCATCCCACAGCCACTCACAACAACATAGCACCACACCACAAAGAGGGCAGTAAAGCAATAGCAAAGAATTACAGACTAATAACGCTAACGTCTCATATCACGCACAAAATGCGTGAAAAATGAATAATGGGAAAAGTTGGTAGATGGATCTAAAACTTCCTAACAAAAAGAACACAAAGAGTAATAGTAAAAAGAGTAAAGCCTGAAGCCGCTACAGGGAAAAGCTCTGTTCCACAAGGCACAGTACTCGCCCCCATCCTGTTACTTATCCTCATATCTGACAGAGATGTGAGCCACAGCACCGTGTCTTCCTTTGTGGCTGACACCTGAGTTTGCATGACAGTGTCCTCCATCGAAGACACTACAAGGCTCCAAAGGGACATCAACCAAATCTTTAAATGGTCCTGGAGAATGTACAGAAAACCTTCACTGCAGGTATAAGTTCAACAAAGCACCGAAATTACTGGGAACGGCTGAAATCCCTTGACCTGTATTCCTTGGAAGGCATGTGAGAAGGATACATGATTATATACCCTTGAAAAATCTTAAGAGGGACTAGTCCCAAATTTGCACACGAATATCACCCCCTACGAAAGCAGAAGACTCGGCAGGCGGTGCAACATTCCCTAGTGAAAAGCAGGGGTGCCACCAGTACACTAAGAGACAACACAAGAAGTGTCAAGGGCCTAAGTCTGTTCAACTGCCTCCCAGCATACATAAGGGGGATTACCAATAGACCCTGACTGTCTTCAAGAAGACGCTGGACAGGCACCTGTAGCCAATACCTGACCAGCCGGGCTGTGGTTCATACGTCGGGTTACGTACGGCCAGCAGTAACAACCTGGTTGATCAGACCCTAATTCACCATGAGGCCTGGTCACAGACCGAACCGCAAGGACTACCCCCGGAAACCCTCTCTAGGTATACTCCAGATCAAGATCAACATTCTGGCCATCCCCGTCAATTTGACACACAACGCGGCCCAACAATCCCAACTTTACCCTAAAACACAAACACTGAAACTCTGAAGCTGATCAGAATAAACATTTAAAATTCATCGTAATGGAAATCAGTTGTGGAAAATTTTTGATAATTTTCCTGTAATCTGTGTAATAATTGAAGGATATAATAGCGTTTATGGTTTAGAAAGACACGTAAGCAAACACTATAACATATTTATTAGAAAACGTTTCGGTCCTGGGACCTTGATCAAGGTCCCAGGACCGAAACGTTTTCTAATAAATATGTTATGGTGTTTGCTTACGTGTCTTTCTAAACCAACTTGTCGGTATTTATTACCAAGGTTTATACCAATAGCGTTTATATAACGTGGTGCATAATGTGACTTTTAAAAGATGATAAACCACACAGGAACCAACATCTAAAACTTACTTTTTCATGGTAATCAGTTGAGTAAAATATAAACAGTGTAAAACAGAGGAAATTAATATTTGAATAATGACAATGCATTACACACCTGGAAGTGTTATTGAATTAAATGAATACATATATATGAAAATGTTTTGGGAAGGAAGCCGGAACATGGCGTAACGGAAGAAAGGACCGGAATTTGTGGGCATTTAATCCAGTGTATTCGGAGGCGACAGAGAAGATACCGGCAGTGTGGTTTAATGTCGGGATAAACGAAGAGACTGTGTATCTTGAAAGGTCCAGATCTGTGAATTAAGTCAGATATATGCTGATAATGAAGATAATACTGGACGCAATGACTGGACATGTTGAACACCGCGAGTATTGGAGTAAGTTATGTTCGCCTCCTTATATGTGGTATAATATCGATCGTTAGGTTATATCACCCAGAGAATAATTTCGTATCTTTTAATTTTATGTACACTTGTGTTATAATTATTGGAATCGTGTTCAATAAATAAGAAGATACTAACATATTATATAAAATCTGTCATGCCCAAAGTAACTTGTCAGTAATGTATACAGCCCACAACAAATTTTAATACAGCCAGTGATACTGACTTTAAATTCTTTTATTAATCAATATGCAAGAACTATATGGTCACATAAAATAATGTCCAGATGTATGAGTTGGGGAGCTGAGAATGTGGGCATCGAATGTGTAATGTGGTGACCCATTATTCCTAAAGTCCCACCTGTCTCCGAGGTACATCTGTATAAGTTGAAACTGTTTTAGATGTGCCAGAGTTCTTCCCAGTTGTGTGTGTGAAATGTTAATTCAGGATTGTACCTGTGAAATTCATATCCATAATTTCTCATACCAGTATCCCATATTTTTTTTTTAAGAAAAATTCAAAATTGGCACCTACGTAGTCCAAACCAAGCCAAATCTCTACAAGATCAAAAAAATAAAAAAGGTTACAAATTTTAAACCAGTCCAAAAACAAAAAACTTAAATTATCGCACAGAAACCATTATCAAAATTTGTTCATTATAACCAGGACTACCTAATAACGAAAGGAGAAATTCAGTGCTCGTTTAATTTAAGAAAATTAGACGAGCACTGAAAATTGGAAGTCAATCCCACGGAAACTTTTGAAAAAGAAAATTGCGACAACCAAAACAAGTATCCGCCCGTTTCGATGGATAACACGTATGGAAAACAGTAAAAATTAGACGTGTTTTCTTTGCTGCGTATTTCGAGAAAGATTATCTCCGTATCCAGCCACGTCAGTACACGTAAAAGGTATACTAGTTAGACCTCAGAATCCCTAAGAGGCTTAGGAGTTGCAGCTTAACTCCCTCAAGAGAACTGGGAGCTATAGTTCAGTCCTTCCAAGATGAAGATCAACACCTTTAAGAGGCCCAGGAGCTTTAGTTTAACACATTCAAGAGGTCTACCTTTGCAGCTTCGTACCCTCAAACTTCCCAGGAGCTGTAAATTGACATCCTTAAACAGAGCCAGAAACAGGAACTCAACCCAGTCCTAGAGTAAGACCTAAGGACTCCAATGGAAATAAGCCAGAGTACTTGACTTTCACGGATTACCCTGCGTTAATAGCCGCCCCTGTGGTTAATACATTTAATGAAGGCATCTTTGTCCTGTCCATGAAAAAAGACTTCACAATATTGTAAAAGCAAAGAATGTGTAAGAGTGACTCTGGTGTGACGTTGGTTCTGCTTGTAAAAAAGTCACCTATGATGTTTAACTTTAACTCTGATACTCTGACCTTATACTGTAACGTCCACTTGAGCAATACACACACTGTATAAACCTATATTTCAGCGTATCTTATAATGAAAATAATATACTTGAAAATGTGAATATCTTCAGTTTGCATGTAACGCATGATTTTATTCAAGCAACTTCAGTAAATATATCCAGGTGTACAACACAGGATATATAGATTGAGAGGTACAAGTCAGTGTAAATACACCGAGTTTATTTTAATCCCTATTTTAGGGATTAAAGTATTCTTGACTGGTGGTGAACAGGTGACATGCAGTCTTTAATAACCCTCGTTTAGTCGATAGACTTTACACTCTATTAGCCAACTAACTGAAAAAGAGACAAATGCATTTGTGTCTCTTTCATTAAGCACCTAAGTGTACTCTACGTAAGTCCCTCAGGGTTTATTATCAAGTACTTTGTGTCGTTGCTTGCTCTCGCTGCTTTCAACACTTTTACAGGATGGATAAGAGTACATAATAAATTAGTACCTTCAGTGTTCCCCACCAAAAAAAAAAATAATTGGTGAGTACCTGTGGAAAGTGGCATGGTGGGTAGTGCGTGAGGCTGGACGATGCCACGGTAAGTGTCCTCAGGCTATGAACATCTAGAGATGCAACAAGGAAAAAAAACTTTACATTTAATTATGTAATGAAGCTAGATTTGTAGTACCCGGTGTTGTCTTCCGTCAGTTTTTGTGGAGCTCCGGGCCCTGGTCTCTCCTCAGGCTTTAATTGGCTTATTTTTGAGAAGTAAGGCACATACGTCTGGCAGAGGCTAGAGCCCCAGGCTGGGGTATAAATCACAGTGATGTAATTAGGTGCGCAGAGAAGAGTCAGCAGGAAGCATACTGTGGCTTACTTCACCTCCCGCAGTGACTGAGACAAAGACTCAGCTTGTCCTGGTACAAGCACGTCGAGTCAAGGACGAGTATTGTTTGGGTGTTCTTTCAAGCAAGATCACCACAGCCCGAGACATCCTCTAAGATAATTAACCTCAGTAAGTTACTACGATAATTCTCTTCCATGAGTCCACTCACATGTTTTCTGTATTTACTGGAAACTTTTAACATGTACTTCCCTGGGAAGAATTTAATTAAATTCTGTGCTAGTTCCGTCAGTAAATCGTTGTTACAACTCGGTAGCGAGATATCGCAGGTATCCTTGTGTGTTAATACTAAACCCGTGTCGGTCATTTAGCGCAAGTGGTGAAGGCTCGATCCTCCGTCCGTTAAGTGCACAATAGAAAGGATACTACCATGCCAGTAAGTTTAATTCAGGTAAAGGTACACATAAATACATAAATTATCATACATAGCAGCATATGTGTAGAAAACTTAGGATAACCCACGAAAGTCAAAGTGAATTATTTCCATTTGGTCCTTGATTTCCTTGATTTTCAATCTTGCGATGAATGACCCATACGGGTTTAGCGAACCTCCACGACCACTTGAGTTAAATAACTCATAAATGTGATTGTTCGCAATAAAGATTATAGAATTCTTGGCTTTATGTCACTAAGTTGTGAATGAATAAGAGAACCCTGGGTTATGTTACTGATTTACATATCCTTGTTAAAGTCCCATTTAGATTTTGCTAAATGAACATCAACACGATGGAAAGTAAACACAGAACGATGATGAAGTTGATCCCATGCAGAGTGCAATATTGGTTTTCATGCAAGAATTTCAAACGCATTTTGTGATTGGTTTCCAGGTGGGTACGCAGGTGTATCTTACTCTCACCTGTATCTTACTCTTACCTGTGTCTTACACCTGTGTCTTACTCGCACCTGTGTCTTACTCGCACCTGTGTCTTACTCGCACCTGTGTCTTACTCGCACCTGTGTCTTACTCGCACCTGTGTCTTACTCGCACCTGTGTCTTACTCGCACCTGTGTCTTACTCGCACCTGTGTCTTACCCACACCTGTATCTTACCCACACCTGTATCTTACCCACACCTGTATCTTACCCACACCTGTATCTTACTCACACCTGTATCTTACCCACACCTGTATCTTACTCACACCTGTATCTTACACCACTGACTCGACTATTAATAAACTGTGTAGGAGGCAATATACTAATTTTATTTAAAATATTTTGATATATTTTGGTTCAATATCCTCAGAACACGTCAGTAAAGAATGTCACACCTACACTGCTGATAATACAACACAAAGGTTGAAGATAGGTGCAGACTTGTAAATTTTATACAGTTAAATAAATGGAAATTATTGGTTTCCGCGGGATAGATGTAAGACGCCTCTTACGATCTCCTTCAAACTCAGCACTGATGAAGTGTTTTCAATGGGAGATTCTTACTTTTGGTCCGTGTAAGTCTTATTTTTCTAATTTTATTAAACGAAATTGTAAAAAAAATTAAGCTTCTCCCCCCTTTTTATATGTTTTAAATGTTAAGTTCTAGCATATCTTCTTACACAAGAGAAAAACATCTGAGAGTTTCAAAAAAAATATCAGTCTATAGGATTCCATGCTGGGAGAACCAGACCTTCAGTCCCTGGAAACCATTATTCTCCCTCAGTCTGGAAATTCGTGGAAGACTCGGTGGACATCACCAACCTGATAAATATCTTACTTGCTTCATTATATTATGAAAGTAACTGGTTGGAATGACGCTCAGATCAATTTTCTCTTGAGGGTGTTGACCTATAGCTCTTGTGCCCCTCGACGTGATCTATAGATCCTGTGCCCCTTGAGGTGTTGATCTATAACTCATTTGCTTCTTGGAACTTTGAGGGTGGTAAGCTATAAGTATCAGGCTTCTTGAGTGTCGAGCTGAAGCTCTTGGGCCTCTTGAAGGTACTGATTTCTTCTGCTTTTTAATAGAGTTAAGGTGCACTCCTAGGCTTCTTGAAGGTTTTGAGGTGCTGCTGCTAGACCTCTAAAGTGAGTTTAGGTACAGACATTCAAGGTTCATGTGAG
This sequence comes from Cherax quadricarinatus, assembly GCF_026875155.1. Taxonomy (NCBI): domain Eukaryota; kingdom Metazoa; phylum Arthropoda; class Malacostraca; order Decapoda; family Parastacidae; genus Cherax; species Cherax quadricarinatus. The sequence goes on along the minus strand of NC_069448.1, from coordinate 10,407,244 downwards.
ACAAGTGCAGTATAATACTATCTTTAATCTGCTTGATAAAGCCCACACAGTGAACTTTATCAAGTCACAAACAGTTCTGGTTGTTACTTGATAAAGCTCACTGTGTGGGCGAAACGTTGTCAATAAAGACTCGTATTATAATGCTTTTGTGCCTCTTTTTATTTCATGTCAGTATTTTATGTCATTTCTCTCTACCAGAGCTATGTGATACAAGTGATACCTTGTTAGGTACAGTGAACTGATGTTATAGGATGTGTTTGTTCCCTCTGTGTGATCTTCCAGCTGCTGAGACAAGTCTAGTTTTCATTATTACACAGATCACTGGACACAACCAGGTGTTTATTCTCGCTTACTATCAGCATTACAATTGTTTCAGTGTATTATGCATAGAAAATATGCATGAAAATCTTCATGAAGTAGATGAGCTTCAGCTCAGCTCTCGAGAGAGACCTGTGAGCTATAGCTCAACCCCAGGAAGTTCAGAAGCCGGATGTCGACACCAAAAAAAAAAAAAAAAAAAAAAAAAAAAAAAAAAAAAAAAAAAAACCAGGAGTATGAGGTCAACATATTCGTGAGGTCTAGTGGCTGTAGATCAACAGTCTCAAGAGGATGAATGAGACACTTGTGCAGCACTTGGGTTTCTAAATTATAGAAACGTTTCACCAGTCACTGGCTTCATCAGTCCAATACAGAGGGAAAAACGGTGGAAGATGTGAAAGTTCGAGGTAATTAGTCCCTCCGCCTGGAGATGTGTTCAGTTAATCAGTTTGATGAAAATACAGCATCTTCAGGCTGAGGGACTAATCACCTCAAGCTCCTTCACATCTTACGCCATTCTTCTTTGCACTGAACTGAGGAAGCCACTGGCTGACGGAATGTTTCCACAATAAATATAACGAAGTGCTTCACTAGACATTCATCTGATTGTCGATTTTCTAAATTATGTAATACCTATCAAGAGGCCAAAGAGTTGTAAATGCCCAGGAGCTGGAGATCAACACCCTAAAGAAGCAGTGAAACAGTGAAAATTCAATGAAATTACTCTGAGGAACCTCAGTGAGCCACAGTTGTTGTTTTTCAATAGAAAAACACTTTGCTGATGACACTGCTTTTGAGAGATTCTTAAGAGAAGTTGCAGAGGTTGATGGACGAACCTGGGAGAGTATGTAAAAGAATGAAATTAAAAGTGAACTTAGGAAAGAGCAAGGCGATGAGAATACAAAAAAAAAAAAATAGGCATTGAAAAACTGAATATCAGATTGGAAGGAGGGAATAAGGATTAAGTTAATGTGTTCATGTACTTGGGAGAGAACTTGTCAGCAGATGTGTCTATGAAAGACGATGTGAACCACAGAACTGACGAAGAAAAAAATGTTGAGTGATACACTGAGGCATCTCTGGAGACAAAGAACGTTATCAATGGAAGCAAAAAGGGCAATAAATCATAGTATAGTGGTACCAACAACTTTTGTGTGAAACATGGGTTTTAAACGCTGCAGTGAGGAGGCTTGAGGCAGTGTAGATGTCATGTCCGAAAACATGTGGCGTGATTATTATTATTATTATTATTATTAACACATTGGCAGTTTCCCACCAAGGCAGGGTGGTCCGAAAAAGAAACACTTTCACCACCATTCACTCCAACACCGTCTTGCCAGAGGCACGCTCACACTACAGTTATAAAACTGCAACATTAACACCCCTCCTTCCGAGTGCAGACACTGTACTTCCCATCTCCAGGACTCAACTCCGGCCTTTCTTACACACCAACAGCACGTCAAGTTCTAAAAACCATTTGTCTCCATTCGCTATCTAACACGCTTACATATGCTTGCTGGAAGTCCAAGCTCCTAGCGCACACAATTCGTAGTTTGGAGATTAGAAGGTGAGGGGTTAAGAGTATTATCCAGAGAGCTGAACTGGGGCTACTGAGGTGGCTTAGATATTGCTAGAGGATGGAGCATAACAGAATAACCTGGAGGGTAAATGAATTTGTAGTGGAGGGAAGGCGGAGTAGGGGTCGTCCTAGGAAAGTTTGGAGGGAATTGGTAAAGGAGGTTTCGTATGCAAGGGGCTTGGACATCCAACATGCTTGGGGGGGGGAGTTAAATAGTGGAGGAAAGTGGCTTTTATGACTTGACCTTCTGTTGGAGTGTAAGCAAGGCAACACATTTGAAGGGCATCAGAGAAACGGCACAGCTAGACTTGAGCCCTGGAGGTGGTAAATACAGTGCCTGCACTCTGAAGGGGTGGTGTGGAAACTGCAGTTTGAAAGGACATCTGAGACGTAGTGTCAGTACACCTCTAACAAGACTAATGTGGAGTAAGTGATGGTGAAAATATTTCTTCTATAACGGGTCGCTCTCCCTCGGTGGGAGAAGATCCGTGTGTCAAAAAAATAATATAATAATTTTCCGAAATGCAATATAAAAGTTAGTCTCTGCAACAAGCAAAAGGAGTTGCATCAGAATTAATATGGTGAACAATTGAAATAATCAGAGATGGTGTTTAACTCTGAACTTGACATCATCTGATGAATGTTGCACACGAGTAAACTTAGTTTTTTATATAAAACACAAATTTACACCCAGCTTACTAAACCTAATATAACGGTGTTGGTAACGTACATCAGTGTTGAAGGTTTGAAACCTGTGTAAGACGGATGGTCACTTACACAACTCACTAACAGTGAAACTCTTTCTTTGAGCATAATACACTACAGGTTTGAAACTTATCCGAAGGGAAATTCTCAAGGTATACCACAGAAATCAGTGATTCACATTATATAATTGTTATAAAATTCGTTAATTAGATATCCTTTAATGGACATTTTTAAGTCTTTGCTTGAATTTTTTTCCTTTTCTTTACTTTTTTTTCTCCTCCAATTTTCGCGTTTATTTAGTTCTTAACAGAAGAATGCTTCATCCAGTTGGCTTCATAATTTCCATGTTGGTGTACCGTAACTAGGGCAAGATTCATGTAACTACTGGTAAATGCAGGTTCCCTATGACACGGCTGCAGAACTCATTCCAGGTTGGCTGGAATGGTGCCATTAACTTTCAATACTACTACTACTACCACCACCACTTCTTCCTCCTCCTCTTTTTCCTCCTCCTCCTCTTTTTCCTCCTCCTCCTCTTTCTCCTCCTCTTTCTCCTCTTCCACCTCCATACGTTCATCAAGGTGTTTCTTACCTCGACGATGGAGAGTGACAATCGTGTTGGCGCACATTTATCAATATATGTAAATTATTGTGAAGGTTTTATTCCCGTTGAATCATGTTCAGTAAGTTTGCGTCTTCTGGAGGCTTTAAAATATAGTGGCTGTTGCATCTTATGGAAAGGATAGTGTTCATTATGTTTAATTTGTGTGTAGGTAAATTTGTCAGTATACTAAATTAAAAAAAAATGGAATCTTTGGAATTTGTTTTAACTGGAGAATGCCTTTTCTGATCGGTTTCAAATTTTCAGCCCTGGTGTGTTCTCCAAAAAGTAAGGTTAGCGATGTTATTGAACTGCATAAGTCCCAATTTTCTAGCTTCAACTTGATTTTAGGTCTGCAGATTTTGTTCTGCTAATTTTGTTAAGTTATGAGGATGATTTTCTCAGATCGCACAGTGAAAGAAATATATTCATTTTACACCTAGATATTTTAATATTACACAGACCCGTCACTTAGGTCCGATGCGTCGACACTGAAGACTCAGTTACGGGATACAGACAATACTTATCTTGGATTCCACAGTGATCAGAACACATCTAGTTTTGTTTATACTGTAGGTTCCCCAATATTTGAATCATATACTTATCCACGTCAGAGTTCCTCTCCCACTTTTCTGACATGCGTCAGGCGATATCTGCCATTTTTTCTGGCCACGATATTAACCTATCCTAATTAAAGCTCAATAGTGTCCTTAAAATTAATTTGAAGGTCCATTTTTTAGGTTGTCCTCGATTTTTTTTGTAATAGTTCACTCCTTATTCTAGGTCACTGACGATTATTGTCAACTCACTGGCTCCTGTGATCTGCATATTTTTTGTTTACCCAGTTAAATATGCTTTCTTGCATGACCTATGTGGATCATACCGTGCAATGAATGGAGGCTCGATCCTCCCTCTTTTAATCGCAGCCTGGTCTGTGACCAGTCTGGCTGTTGATGAACTAAGAACTGTTCTTTCAGAGACACTTCCACGCAAACCTTTCAGGTTTGAGTTTGATAATGATATCTGAAATCTTGAGGATGTATCCAGATTTTGCATCTACTTGATGTAAAAAAAAGGTTTTTATAGATGAGATTACAACTCATTTATGACCAATGTATTTTAGTGGTAAAAAAAAAAAAGATATTTTTTGAGATCGTATTCCCTACTTTATTGTGTACACCAACTATATGAAGCAACTGGATAATATGAAATGACTAATACTTCTATCTAGTGATGTAACATTGCTCACTGGGGACTGACAGACCCATTGTGACCTCTATAACCCTGTTTCGTATTTTCTTGCCCTACCGTTCACGGGATGAGCCGCGAGTGTGCAACAAACTAGGCGCCTTGACGGCACAGCTAAGAAATAATAGCGGTTATTGTATTTCAGTTTATTTCAAAGTTCAGTTGTATCTAATATACTACCACCCCAATACACCATTCACAACGGTCAACTAACACTGGTAGCAATTTATTGCTAGGTAAACACCGGCAGGAGGTGTAAGGTTGCTTTGTAAGACAAGATGACAATATTCATGGTAATACAGAGACGCTCATAGAAGTAACATCTTTGTAGACAAGGATTGACTCACGTGTGAGCTTCAAGTTATACATAGGAATTTACACACTGCGCATACTAGTCGTTCTTAGTCAGGTGTCGAAGTGTTGGGAAAGGTAGGACAAAATTCCACTCGGCTTCGTGCAGGTGAGTGACCGACCACGCAGGAGCTGCAATTGGTAGTTGAGGGATGTACAAGGCGCTATTATTTTGTTTTTTTTTACCTCTGGCACAACTCATGCTGCGTGGACAGACACTTAAGGTCCCCCATACTTCGACGATTCAGCGACATTTCAATCATTTTCTGACAAACCTCAGTTTTTAGCTAAAATATTCATATATGCTACTTGAAAAAATAGTATGTCTGCTTACGTTTTCCATATTTATTATTACAATCATGCAACACTTATCCCATAAAAGCAACATTAGCAGCACTTTTAATTAGCCTTACCCACCACTTCTGTCAATACTTCGGCACCTGTCAACTGTGCTTTGATCCAGGAGAAAAGTTCAGTTCTACATTCCGCCACTTTCTCTTCATCAGCTATTTGTAAGAACCTTTATCAAAAATCTTGCTGAAGAACAGCTTCAACAACACTATGTTCTTCTATCATGTGGGAGTTCGATACGTGGATTAGGGTAGAAATACTCACGTAGGCTGTTATTACTTATAATTGCTGTTATGTGGAGGGAGCCCTTGCCAGCCCTACCTATCTCCTTGGCTACACTCGTAATACTGACTAGCCGGCTGGCCAGTACCCCGTAGTGGGTCTTTTGAAATAATGTCAGCTCAGCACAGACCGTGACTCAAGACGGTTGGTCGTTGAGTCAACGGACAGGTTACTGGTAACTGGTTACTACTACTGAGACTGGTAACTGGTTACTACTACTGAGAGCTCGGCGACGCTAACGTATGTCGTCCCGACATACAACTAATACGAACTAGAGATGGCAGGTATACGGCTTGAGCTGATTCTATACAATGTCAAAGTACACAACATGAAACATTATAGATACATAAGTAGAACATTGGAATGAAAGCTTACGTAACTGAAACTGTAATGTAATACAAGGTATACTATAGTACAACTTAAAACTCAACAAATGAACAACGAACTCAACATTGAGATTACAAGTAATAAAAAACAAAAATTTTGATCGATCGATCTGTATTCGTGTGATCTACGGATTCTGAGGAAGGAATATATACAAGAAAGAGTGTTTAACAGAAAGGCAGATTCGGTGCACGCAAATCTAGACTGTTAACTCTCAGAATGCGGAGAGAACACAAACACACAAAAAAATTCTTGAATACTGATAAGTTGATACTGTAATTATTCATCTATACAGGTTATTTACATTTAGCCCCAACTCTGCTAGGGTAAGATTGGCATATGCAGAATGGGTGTCATCTCTGGGAGGATCAAACTCTGTAGCATTGGCTAACTCATGCTGTATTTGAGGCAAATCTGAATTGGAAGTTACAAATGATACTTGAGGATTTCTCAATACCTGTCGTGTACGTAGGGAATAACGACATTCAGGTTGATCATCTGACTGAGTATCAGAGGAAGAGAGTACAGGATCAGGAGGATTGTCAGAGTCTGTCACATTAGTCTGGGTTGGAACATCATTATCATCACATACTAACTTCATATGATCCAAATGCGATTCTTTATACAGACCAGTACTAATCTCTCTAACCTTATACTTATTACCAGTGATATGTTCAACTACTCGATAAGGACCAACAAACTTTTGATCAAGCTTTGGCATTGCAGACGTTTTGTTAAAATTAGTCAACATAACTCTCGAACCTACTTTGATTTTGGATGGCTTTACTCGAGTATTTGCGACTCTTGTAAATTCAGCTGTTGATTTATGAAGTGTTTCACGGATTCTTCTAAAAACACTTTGAGCTAAGCTGGTACGAGTTGCTACGAAATCACCAAAAGTTCAGTTCTACATTCCGCCACTTTCTCTTCATCAGCTATTTGTAAGAACCTTTATCAAAAATCTTGCTGAAGAACAGCTTCAACAACACTATGTTCTTCTTCATCGTCCACAACTTACGTTAACTATAAGAAAAAAATTAATAATTTTATGCATATTCTTATTACGTCTGGTGAGTCATAAGACTCGTAATTCTGTCACAGAGTTCTACTAAATTTAGTAATTTTAAAATCCCAGTAACAATAACATATCTCGTCCAAGAAATTAACACCAGTCTGACGTAGGTGTAAGCAGCAGCATGTACCCGGGTCCGTGATAAGTAACTTTATTCAGGTATACACAAATACAGTTACACAGATTATCATACATAGCAGCATATGTGTAAATGACCTGGGATAACCTAAAAAAGTCAGAGTGACTTATTTCCAATGGGGTCCTTTTACCTTGTTATAATATAAAGGAGATAATATCTTATTATTATTCTATACAGGATATATTCAGAAGACATACCAAACATGCTTTACATAGGTTCAAGCCCCACCCGTTCCGTGGTTTGTTTACAATCTTGTTATTACTATTTTTTGAGTCATGCTCTGCATACTTATAGACTTTTCCACATAAAGAATTAACAAATTGTTAACCTTCCCTCGTATCACTTGTGTATTTCATGCAAAATAAATTACTGATACATTTATTTTTCAAGTTAAACTAGACCTTAGTCACTGTAATACGTCTGCTGTGTATGCTAATAGTTTTTGTTCATATACCTGGGAACGTTTTACGTACATGGGAACGTTTTACGTACCTGAGGAGGTATGGGCAGGGAAAGGGAGCATTATATTTAGCTGCAGTACTGGCGAGGGCAAGGAATGGGTGGAGAGAATTTTCAGTAACTGGAGAAGAAAATAGTTTTACCACCACCTTGCTGGCTCAGCATCAAGTATCTCCGTTCTAGAGAGAAATACTAATATCCTGACCGGTCAGAGATCTAGTCAGGATTAGTGAGCGAAGGATCGAGCCTATACGTCTGGTTACTCTTAATAATTCACACGAGATTACGGGTTTACATAAATAATAATAGTAATCCGCACAAGAGCAGCTCCTCCTAGCCCAAACAACACGGACTCTCAGTAACAAAACTGACAGATACTGTAAGAGTTTCCAGCACCGATTACAATGTAACGCAACATTTCGAACGATATTACGGAAAGTAAACGAAGGCGGAATTATTATATTTTTATGTGAAGTGTTGAACCAGCGTGGCTCACACAGCACAAGAATCAGAGGCAGCGTCATCGTCCCTCCGCTAGCCGCTAGACGGATGCCAGAGTTAACTGTTCCCAGGTGAAGGTAAACAGTGGAGGAGGTCAATATTTGCCTGATGTAGTCCCAGTTGATGCTCAGTGTGAGTGACCTCCACACTCCAGTGTTTGTTCATCCTCCACCCTAACCTCCGTTGCACACACGCGCGTGCTCGTGCAGCATCTGGAAGTCTTAATTTGAAGACGTTTCGTCAACCAATGGCATTATTATTTCATTAAAGATATGCGATGATAGAAGATGAGGTAATCAGTCAATCAGTCTGGGAGTCGGTGTTGTATCTTAATGTATCTGAAATATTGGTGTTTGATGTATAACGTCATCACTTTACTGCTTAACATTCCTGTTTTTTTTCTCATGCTTTGCTAGTGTGTTATTGTATTTCCCATTATGTTGCTGTAACTACATCGATGTACTGCTGGTGGAACTAGTACCCAACAGGGGGACAATGAAATTAGTCTCAGTTTACTCTCCCTGAAGCAGCCAGCACCAGAAGGAAAAAGTAGCTAGAGATTTCGGTGGGCAGCTGCAGCGTTATGATCTGTTGTGGTGCGATGGTCTAGCATCCTGAGTGTCAATAGTACTGTCTGTGAGGCTGGCCAAGGAACAACCAAATTATATATATATATATATATATATATATATATATATATATATATATATATTTTATATATATATATATATATATATATAACACATTTTATTTACATATCGGCCAAGGGAAGGTGACTAAAAAAAAGAAAAAAAAAAACACTTTTTATTCACTCCATCACTGTCTTGCCAGAGGTGTGCCTACACTACAGTCAAAAAAATGCAACATATCAACACTACTCCTTCAGAGTGTAAGCACTGTACTTTCCACCTCCAGGACTCAAGTCCCGCTAACCGGTTTATCTGAATCCCTTCATGTTACTTTGCTCACACTCCAACAGCACGTCAAGTCCTAACACTCATGCACGCTTGCTGCAAGTCCAAGCGCCTAGCAAACAAAACCTCCTTTACCCCCAAGTTATTCTGTTCTGTTACATCCTCTCTGAATGTCCAGACCACATAAACAACCCTTCCTCTGCCCTCTGGATAATACTTTTGGAAACTCTGCCCCTCCGAATATCCATGGTATGGATTATCTACATTATATGCACACTGCACACTGCCCTCAAATACGACATCTCCACTGCCTCCAGCCTTCTCCTTGTAACAACATTCACCACCCATGCTTCACACCCATATAAGAGTGTTAGTACCACTATACTCTCATACATTACCCTCTTTGCTTCCATGGATAACGGTCTTGTCTCCACAGACTCCTCAGTGCTCCATTCACCTTTTTTCCCATACCGAGTGTGTAATCATGTTATTACGCATTCATGAGTCAGCCTCTTTACCCTTATCTAAATACTGCTCATCTATATGCTTCACTGCAAACACTTTGTCTATACACCCCCTACCCTTCCTAAAGCCTCCTTGTTCACCTGCGATTCTGCTCTCCCTCTTACTCTTCATTCTTTCAATAACAACTCTGCCATACATTTTACAAGGTATAATCAACAGACTTATTCTCATTTTGTCCCCTTTGCCTTTATACAAAAGAAACTTTATATCTTCTATACATTTATTAAATAATAGCACCAACCATTCTACAACTATATCGCCATCTACTTTCAACATTTCTGCCTTTATCCCATCAACCACAGCTGCTTTATCCCCTTTAATTTTTCCCACTGCCTCACACACTTCCCCCCCCCACACACTCGCAACTGGCTCTTCCTCACCCTACAAGATGTCATACTTCCCTGTCCAATGTACAAAATCACATCTTCCTTATCTACTTCACCATTTCACAGGTCCTCATAATATTCCCTCCATCTTCCCAATACTTCCAACTCTCCATCTAACAACTCTCACCCCCTACTCTTAACTGTCAAATCCATTCGTTCCCTAGGCTCTCTTAACTTATTAATTTCACTCCAAATTTTTTTCTTATTCTCAGCAAAATTTGTTGATAGCGTCTCGCTCACTCTCTCACTTGCTCTCCTTTTACATTCCTTCATTACTCTCCTAACCACCCTTTTTCTCTTCATATACTCCTCTCTCCTTACATCACTTCTTTGTAAAAACCTTTCATACTCATTCTACCAGTCGCTCCTTTACCCTCTCGCACCCACTTTCCTGTAACCACAAAATTCTGCTGATCACTAACACTACTTTCTTAAATCGATCCCGTTCCTCCTGAACCTCATTGCCAATACTCTTACTAGCCCATCTTTCTTCAAATAGTTGTTTATATCTTACCCTGTCTCCTCGTTTAATTTATAAACCTTCACCTCACTCTTACTTGGTCATACCATTCTCCTTTTATTTTCACTGTAGCTACAACTAAACATTATCAGATATATGTGTGACCTCTCTATAACATGTACATCCTGAAGTCTACCATCAGTCTTTTATCTACTAATACATAGTCCAACAAACTACTGTCATTGTGCTCTATATCATATCTTGCATATTTATACTGTTCTTAAAATACTTATTACCAAATCCCTTTCTATACAAAGTTCAAAGGTCCCCCATTACCATTTATACCTGGCACCCCCAAACTTACCTACCACGCCCACTATAACCGTTTCTACCACTTTAGCATTCATGTCCCCTACCACAACTACTCTCAGTTCAAAATTTCTGAAACATTTGCTTAACTTCTCCCAAAATCTTTCCTTTACACTCCAGGAGCATAAATACTTTTTACACCTGACCCTTATTTTAATCCAAATAATCCTTGAATTTATGTACTTATATTCCGTCTTCTCCTTCCATAACTGACCTTTCAACATTATTGCTACCCCTTAGCTCTAACTCTCTCAGATACTGATGACCTAATCCCATTTATTTCTCCCCACTGAAACTCCCCTACCTCACTTCAGCTTGTTTCACTAAGAGCCAGAACATTCAACTTCTTTTCATTCATAACATTGGCAATTATCTCTTTCTTTCTTATCTGTACTAAATCCACGCACATTCAAACATTTATAGTTTTTCTTCTTTATACGACTTAGGAATTAGTGAAGACCAACTTATCAAATGTGATTATGAATCTCCTCCTGCTCCTCGAAGCCAGAGGTTTATTGGTAATCCCCCCTTATGTATGCTGGGAGGCAGTTGAACAGTCTTGGGCCCCTGACACTTTTTGTGTTGTCTCTTAGTGTACTCGTGGCGCTCCTGCTTTTCATTAGGGGAATGTTGCATCTCCTGCCAAGTCTTTTGCTTTCATAGGGAGTGAGTTTCGTGTGCAGATTAAGGACTAAGATATTTCAAGCATATATTATCATGTATCTTTCCCGCCTGCTTTCCAAGGACTACAAATCAAGGGACTTCAACTGTTCCCAGTAATTCAGGTGCTTTGTCTTACTTATACGTGCCGTGAAAGTTATCTGTATACTCTCGAGGTCTGCAATTTCGCCTACCTTGAAAGGGGCCGTTAGAGTACAGCAATTTTCCAGCCTAGAAAGAACATGCAATTTGAAGGGAATCATGGGCTTGGCGTCCCTGGTTTTGAAGGTTCTCATTATCTAGCAGATGTGGTAGATGCATTGTGACCTTTGAAAGTGAGATTCCCTGATATTATCACTCCTAGATCATTCAGATTAGTTTTTCGCTTTGAGTGATTATAATCTGTTTTATACTCCGATACAGTTTTAATTTCTTCGAACTTTTCTTAGGGGAGTAATTGAAATTTGTCTTCGTTGAACCTCATAAAGATAAGGTTGATGTCCGCTTGGAGATTTACAATATCTTCGATGGATGACACTCATGCAAATTCGAGTGTCATCCGCAAAGGATATGGTGCTGTGGCTTACATCTCTGTCAAATATGAGGATGAAGAACAGAATGGGAGAGAGTACTGTGCCTTGTGGAACAGATCTTTGCACTGTAGCTGCCTCTGACTTTCGTTTAACTATAAATCTTTGTGTTCTGTGTGTTAGGAAGGTATGGATCCATCTACCAACCACTGTTATTCCTTTATCGCGCATTTTGTGTGGTATTATACCTTGACCGCACTTGTCGAAAGCTTTCGCAAAATCTGTGTATACTACATCTTCATTTTGTCATCCAGAGCATCCAAGACCATGTCGTAGTGGTCCAGTAGTTGGGATAGTCAGGAGCGACCTGCTCTGAGCCCGTGTTACCCTGGGTTGTGTAATTGATGGGTATCAAAGTGGGTGAAGATCTTACGCTTCTAAGAACCCTTTTTAAAGTTTTTTAAGTTGAACGTTACTGTTACCGGTCTGTAATTCTTTGGAACTGTTTTACTTCCCTATTTGTGGAGTGGAGCTATGTCTGTTGTTTTTAGTGACTGTGGGATGACCCCTGTGTCCATGCTCCCTCTCGTAGAATACTCAAGGCACGTGAAAGGGGCTTCTTGCTTCTTCCAGGCCTGAGGCAGAGTGTATTTATTGCTTTATCAAAGTCTTCTGGTATTAGGATATCAGAAATTTTTGAATTAACAGCATTTTGAGTCCCGGTTATAAAAAAATCATTTAGATTGTCTACCATAATAATCTGATTAATGACTCACTGAACGCTGAGTTATATTGGGATTTCACTATCTCACTCATTTCTAAGCTGTCATCTGTGTCCCGTCTCATTTAAGCACGGGTCCAATACTGATTGTTTTTGCTCTAGATTTTGCATCAGAAAAGAAGTATTTTGTTTTTTCAATTTCATTTACGGCTTTAAGTTCCTATGTTCCTTGTCTCCTGTAAGATTCCTTAAACTTAAGCTCGATATTTGCTATTTCTCTGACCAGTGCTACCTTTCATATTTTAGATATTATTATAATCAAAAAGAAGGGCTAAACTGTATTTTAGATATTCTGGCCCCTTTCAGCAGCTATGTGATTCTTCGCCATCACCTGTATAGGGAGCGTCTCTTTCTAGTTTATATCTTATCTTCTTTTTTTTCTTAATGGAATGTGCCTTGAGCAGACCTCAAGTGCCACAAAGTTAATTCTTTCTAGGCAAAAGTTTAGATCCGTGTTGTTTAGGATATCTTCTCAACTTGTTTCATTTAGGACAACGTTGATTTGTTTTTGTTATTGAAGTTGAATTTAGTGAAGAAACCTTCATAATTAATCTAATACTGGTCAGGAGTCCTGCATAAGGAGCCTTGTACTCCTTTGTTATGATCTGAGTGTATTGTCTTTGATACTGTTATATTTCGTACCAGGTAATCGTTATTAGTGAAGAAGAAGATAAGTGTATTTTCCAGTCTTGTTGGCTCCACTATTTGTTGCCTTAAGATGAATTTGTTGCAGATTTAATAGCTCATGTTTATGTGAATTTTCAACTGAGCTGCCTTCTGGGGTTATCTCTGCTACACTTCTCCAGTTTAGATGTCTTAAGTTGAAATCGCCCAGCATCAAGATGTTTGGGGCAGGAGTTGGAAGATTTTCCAGTCAAATTTCAAAGCTGTTCTTGAAACTGTTGGAAAGTTGCATCAGGTTTGTATATAACCACAATGATATGGTTTTGGTTTTCAACCTTTACTGCTGAAACTTCAACTACATCATTTGAGGAGTTTAGTTCCAAGCAAATTAGCGACTATGACATACAGGCCAACCAACCCCCGTCCCATAGTTGCCTGTTTATTCTGTCGCATCTGAATAAGTTATAACCTGGGATAAATATTTCGTTGTCAAAGTGGTCCTTTATGCGGGTCTTTGTGAAGGCCGCAAATATTTCATTTGACTCTGTGAGCAACCAAGTGATGAAAGGTATTTTGTTTGTTGTTGGCTTTAGACCCTGTATATTTGCAAAAATAAATGTTGTCTTACTGATGGCACTAATATCTGTTGTTCTGGAGTGGAGGTCACTGACTCTGCCTCCACTTCAGTAGTGATCTGAGATGTAGTATTTCTATAATTTGGCATCAGCTTTTTTTTTCTTCCTGGCACTAAAAATTCTCTGTCTCTGGAGTGATTGTAACTACCCTGGTTTACTTCCCATGATCTGCGTGATCTGTATCTTCTTGTTCCCTTTAAATGGTGTCTGACAGTACGTGTTGTAACACTGGCTTTCATGGACTGAAGAGTAACCCATTTCAGGGTGAAATAGTTTACTAGAAGACAAAGACTTGCGCTCTCCTTCGGTCATGAGGTTGTGGAATTTTTTGGGATGGTCAAAACTGCACGTCCCACTTTTTTTTTCCAGATACATATTCCACAACTACGGATACCCAAGACATAGAATCTGCTTTGATTTGATTTCTGTTTGGTAAGCTTTTTCTGTGGCTGGGTTCCCTCCTGGTGCACTTTCTTTTGACTCACACCATCTACAGCATCTGTACTAAAAGTGCCACGACCAGTTTTTACTGGTAATGTATCAACACTATTCCGTGAAGCATCATCCCCTTTTTATCCATCTCCAGCGGTATCGATATTCTGTATTTCTGGAACTTATATACCTTTATTTTTACAAGTTTCACGACACCTGGACTACTGTCTCCATCTGGTTAACTGTCTTTCATTTCTATATCCTTACAGGTACCGTCTTCCAAGACAGCACCAGTACCAAGGGCGACAGCTCCATCTGACCCACTCCCTTTACTTTCCCAATTGTCACACAAGACTAAAATTTTCTTAAAAAGTATATTTTTTTGTTGTTGTTTTTGCCTTTTAGTATAAATGTAATTTTCTTCCGCAGGTGTCTGTTGCTGGGACAGACCCAAAAGCATTTACCTGGTTTAATATCACTGGTGGTGGATTGATGTATGTTTACATATATATCGTGACTCCCTTTTTCACAGAGGTTATATGCAACCCAAGCAAAATCTTACTTGTTGCAGGTTATACAAGTCTTCATGATGGTAGTTTATATATATATATATATATATATATATATATATATATATATATATATATATATATTATATATATATATATATATATAATATAATGTAATAAAATCACAGCAAACAGGTATCACGTTCGCAAAAGAACCACAGTGATGGCTGTGTTTATAAGATTTCCTCTATAAATGCAATAAGTTTATTATGGTCAGACTGGGGAAAGTCTTGAACTAAGATTACTACATTAATATAGAGTTAGAACTGGACAAGAATCTAAAGTTTTGTCCATTCATGGGAGAGATTTTAACCACACAGTTGATTTTCCAAAGGCCATGAAAGTTTATGGGCCATGATTGAAAGAAATTGAATCAAGTTTCATTAGAAATAGTACTGATTTGAATATGAATATTAATTCAGAGTTATATAAAGTAGATTCATTCATAATCAGTAGAATTCACGAGGAATTTAGGCAATGCCTGACATGTTCTTCTTAAAAAAACTTAACGTGTGACCTGACTAAATCTGAACTACACTTCCACGCTCCGTGAGACGGGTCGTGTGTCAGGTCGTGTGTCAGGTCGTGTGTCAGGTCGTGTGTCAGGTCGTGTGTCAGGTCGTGTGTCAGGTCGTGTGTCAGGTCGTGTGTCAGGTCGTGTGTCAGGTGGCAAGTCTGGTGAAATCTCAGCCTTTTAAGTCTTCTGTTCCATCATTTTTACTGTTCCTTGATAATGTGAGAAATCAAGTAAACACAATTTCACTATTTTTTTAATGTTATTTTGCATATACATTACCTCTCAGTAAACAGCATGATTGGAACCTGCACACACTGTATCAAAGTACACAGTAGTGTCGCTACTCAGCCAGATTCAAGATCTGGCTGGATGTCAACAGTACTGTGTACTTTGAGACAGTGGGCAGGTTCGAATTCTGTTGTGGACCGAGAGATAACATATATAATACCCACTATCACTGAGGTGCTAATAGAGTAAAGGTAACAGAATAAATATATTTTTCAGGTGTACGCGAGCATTACAGCTGGACCTGAGCAGAGTTCTTAGACTCCAAGAGCAACTCTACCTGAACTAAATTCTCTCAACGTAAGGTATGATGCTCTGTCTTCGCACTGCTACTTTCACACAATCACCTCAGCAACTTTCTTCAGTAATTTTCTTGAATAACTGCATTCTGCCTCTCCGAAAAGTTGCTAATATTCAACCTTCAGTCATTTATCTCGCAAGGATCAAGACATTGTTCAACCACATGTGCAGCACTTGGGTATCTTTAATGAGGAAAGGTTTGGCCACACAGTGGTTTCATCAGTCCATACAAAGGAGAATGGTGAAGAAAAGGAGAAGTTTGAGGTAATCAGTCCCTCAACCTTGAGTCGATGTAATCAGTCCATCAATCTTGAAAATACAACATATGTGCGAAGAAGTGGCTTTTATACTGTAGGCAGGTGAGGTGCAGCAGTCGTAGGTGGTATCACATTAGATAAATCCAAATATAGAAGTAGGTCATGCCTAAAGGTTACGCAAGTGAAGAATTCCCTGTATTAAGATCCCAAGATATTGCTGTGTCTGACAGGAATGTAGATGAATGGTTAAGAGAACCAACAAGTTGATAAATTAGACACATGTGCGACGCTTTTTTGATGGACTTATTACATCGCCTCAAGGTTGAGGGACTGATTACCTCAAACTCCTCCTGTTCTTCACCATTCTCCTTTGTATAGACTGATGAAGCCACTGTGTGGCGAAACGTTTCCTCATTAAAGATACCCAAGTGTTGCACATTTGTCTAATTGATCAACTTGTCGGCTCTCTGAACCATTTATTAACTGTGCGACACAACGATTGATACTGGATTCCCAGTAACCCTTTACCCTGGTTCTTATTCCATGCTACATCAATGACCCCTGATCTCTATCACAGCATACATCAACATCCACTGGTCTCTATCCCACCATACATAAATAACCTCTTATCTATGAATGCACATATTGGTCTCTATCCCAGCATACTTCATCATACACTAGCCCATATCCCGGCATACTTCATCATACACTAGCCCATATCCCAGCATACTTCATCATACACTAGCCCATATCCCGGCATACTTCATCATACACTAGCCCATATCCCAGCATACTTCATCATACACTACCCCATATCCCAGCATACTTCATCATACACTAGCCCATATCCCGGCATACTTCTTCATACACTAGCCCATATAAGAACATAAGAACATAAGAACGAAGGAACACTGCAGAAGGCCTACTGGCCCATGCGAGGCAGGTCCAAGTCTCCTACCGGCTTAAGCCAATGCACCCAACCTAGTCAGGTCAGGTCACATTGACTTAAGGGAGGAACACGGCAACCGACCTGGTAGCACAAGCTATCAGGTCTAACTCACACCCACCCCCATCCACTCATGTATTTATCCAACCTATTTTTAAAGCTACACAACGTTCTGGCCTCTATAACGGTACTTAGGAGTTTGTTCCACTCATCCACAACTCTATTACCAAACCAGTACTTTCCTATATCCTTCCTGAATCTGAATTTTTCCAACTTAAAACCATTGCTGCGAGTCCTGTCTAGGCTAGATATTTTCAGCACACTATTTACATCCCCTTTATTTATTCCTGTCTTCCATTTATACACCTCAATCATATCCCCCCTAATTCTACGTCTTTCTAGAGAGTGCAGATTCAGGGCCCTTAGTCTATCCTCATAGGGAAGGTTTCCGATACATGGGATCAACTTGTCATCCTCCTTTGTACATTTTCCAGAGAATTCATATCCATTCTGTAATAAGGTGACCAAAACTGTGCAGCATAATCTAAATGAGGCCTAACCAAGGATGTATAGAGTTGAAGAACAACCTGAGGACTCCTATTATTTATGCTTCTTGATATGAAGCCAAGGATTCTATTAGCTTTATTGCGAACACTTATGCACTGTTGTCTTGGTTTCAGATTACTGCTAACCAGAACTCCTAAATCTTTTTCGCAATCCGTAATATTAAGATCTACATTATTTAGTTTATATGTGGCATGGTTATTGTCCTGTCCAACATTTAGAACTTTGCATTTGTCTATATTAAACTGCATCTGCCACTTCTCCGACCACTGCATCAGTCTATTCAAATCTTCCTGGAGTGCTCGAATGTCCTCGTCAGAATGAATTCGACGGCCTATTTTGGTGTCATCGGCAAACTTGCGATGTCGCTCTTTATGCCTCATCTATGTCGTTTATGTAGATTGTGAACAGCAGGGGGCCCAACACTGACCCCTGTGGAACACCGCTCGTGACACTTCCCCACTCTGATTTCTCCCCATTTATGCAAACTCTCTGCTGCCTATTTGTCAACCATGCCTCTATCCAGGAAAAATTTCTCCTCCTATTCCATGTGTTTTAATTTTCCTCAATAGTCTCTGATGTGGGACCCTGTCAAAAGCCTTACTGAAGTCCATATACACAATATCATATTCATTACCATGATCTACCTCCTCAAATACCTTAGTGAAAAAAGTTAATAAATTCGTAAGGCAGGAACGCCCCTTTGTAAAACCATGCTGAGATTCGTTGATTAATTTATGCTTTTCAAGGTGGCTACGAACTGCCTCGGCAATTATTGATTCCATAAATTTTCCCACTATGGAGGTTAGGCTTATTGGTCTATAGTTCGAAGCTAAGGACCTGTCACCTGTTTTGAAAATAGGTATCACATTTGCCATTTTCCACTTATCTGGCACCATGCCAGTTTGTAGTGATATGTTGAAAAGATTAGCCAAAGGTGTGCTAAGCTCCTCTTTACATTCCTTTAGAACCCTTGCATACAGTTCATCAGGGCCTGGGGATTTGTTAGGTTTTAATTTATCTATTTGCCTAAGGACCATGTCACTTGTGACCCTAATAGTGCACAGTTTATTATCGTCCTGTTCTACATAATTTATCATTACTGGAATATCGCTGGTATCCTCCTGTGTAAAAACTGAGAGGAAGTATGTGTTAAAAATTCTACACATTTCCTTATCACTGTCAGTGAGCTGACCCGAGGAACTTTTGAGTGGGCCTATCTTGTCCCTGATCTTACTTCTGTATACCTGAAAGAATCCTTTTGGGTTAGTCTTCGATTCTCTTGCAACTTTAACCTCATAATCTCTTTTTGCTTTTCTAATTCCCTTTTTTCTCTCTTTAACTGAATATATCGATTTCTCAATTGCCCCTCTCTTCTTTTGATTTGCC
Source organism: Cherax quadricarinatus (assembly GCF_026875155.1). Taxonomy (NCBI): domain Eukaryota; kingdom Metazoa; phylum Arthropoda; class Malacostraca; order Decapoda; family Parastacidae; genus Cherax; species Cherax quadricarinatus. Next base: position 10,388,111 of record NC_069448.1, on the reverse strand, counting down.
TATATATGCCTCTCTTTTGACCAATCAGATATTTTAATCTATTGTTCATCCATTTAGGGTCATTTTTGTTTGATCTGATTTCCCTATTTGGAACATAATTTGACTGAGCAGCTAGAACTATGCCCTGGAAAGCATCATATCGGCAACCATCACCACCTACCTGACCCTTAGTCAGGTCATTCCAGTTCAGCCCACCTAAGTAATTTTTCAGTCCTATGAAATCAGCCAAGCGAAAGTCAGGGACGGAGACTTGATTGCCATTATTAGGGGAATTCCATGATATATTAAAACTGAGTGATTTGTGATCACTTTTCCCAAGCTCATCATTAACCTCAAGATTATTAATTAGTGTTTCCCTACTGGCAAGAACCAAGTCAAGGAGGTTATTTCCCCTAGTTGGCTCTGTCACAAACTGTTTTAAAAAACAATCCTGGATCGTATCAAGAAAGTCACCTGACTCTAAATTTCCTGTCAAATTGCTCCAGTCAATCTGTCTATAGTTGAAATCTCCCATTAGCACAACATTTTCGTATGTAGATGCCTTACGAATTTCGTCCCATAGAAGTTTACTGCACTCCCTATCAAGATTTGGGGCCCTGTAAATCACACCCAAAATTAGTTTTTCTCGGCCCTCGAGAAGCTGTAACCAAACAGATTCAGTGGCTGACGCTTCTAATTTAATATCTTGTCTAACACAACAATTTAAATTGTCTCTGACATACATCGCTACTCCACCACCTTTCCTGTTGACCCTGTCAGTGTGGAATAATTTATAGCCTTGTATGTGACATTCAGAGGGCATCTCTCTATCTTTCAGATTGAGCCAGGTCTCTGTTATAGCAATAATATCTATGTTTCCTGCACTTGCAATTAATCTTAGCTCATCTATCTTATTTCTTACACTCCTGCTATTAGTATAGTAAACCTTAAGGGAGCTAGTCCCTTGCTGCCCTCTGCTGTCCCCTTTGTTTGCTGACCTGATCTATTGTCTTTATTTATAACTTCATGCTGAATGCCTTTTATACATTTACTGTTTCCAACCCAAGTGTTGCAACCTGCTTGTTTCCCACACACACCCATACCTCTATCTTCCATCAGTTTAAAATCATAGGCATTTCACCAATGGCCTTCTCAATCGAGTCTGCAAGTGCTACCACCCCAGCCCCAGAGAGATGTACCCCATCCCTTGCATACATATCATGTTTGCCATAAAAGTTGTTCCAGTTGTCAATGAATGGGATTGCAAGTTCCTTGCAGTATCTGTCTAGCCAGCAATTTACACCAATTGCCCTAGACAACCATTCATTTCCTACTCCCCTTCTAGGCAAGATGCTACATATGATTGGGATCCCTCCCTTAGACTTAATGAAATCTATAGCTGACCTGTACTTATCTAGCAGCTCTTCTCTCCTACCCTTCCCAATATCATTTCCACCAGCACTGAGACAGATAATGGGCTTGCTCCCATTACCTGACATGATATTATCCAGCCTGTTGACAATGTCCCCAACACCAGCTCCAGGGAAGCACACTCTATCTCTCATCTTCTTGTTCCTATTACAAAAAGCACGGTCAATGTATCTTACCTGAGAGTCACCAACCACAAGAATGCGCTTACCTCCATTAGCAGGGGCAGTAGTACCCTTACCTTCACTGGCCACTGAAGTACATTCATCCTGAAGAACAGAGAAGCGATTTCCTACCTTCAGATCTTCACTCTTAACTTTCCTTACTCTGATGCGCCTTCCATTACTGTGAACTACTCGCCACTTGTAGCAGGTGCTGGGCTGCACCTCACTGCTGGTAGCCGTTGAAGGATAAGCAGAGACCATGTTTACCCGGCATACTTCATCATACACTACCCCATATCCCGGCATACTTCATCATACACTAGCCCATATCCCAGCATACTTCATCATACACTACCCCATATCCCGGCATACTTCATCATACACTACCCCATATCCCGGCATACTTCATCATACACTAGCCCATATCCCGGCATACTTCATCATACACTAGCCCATATCCCGGCATACTTCATCATACACTAGCCCATATCCCAGCATACTTCATCATACACTACCCCATATCCCAGCATACTTCATCATACACTAGCCATATCCCAGCATACTTCATCATACACTACCCCATATCCCAGCGTACTTCATCATACACTAGCCCATATCCCAGCATACTTCATCATACACTACCCCATATCCCAGCATACATCATCATACACTAGCCCATATCCCGGCATACTTCATCATACACTACCCCATATCCCAGCATACTTCATCATACACTAGCCCATATCCCGGCATACTTCATCATACACTACCCCATATCCCAGCATACATCATCATACACTAGCCCATATCCCGGCATACTTCATCATACACTACCAAATATCCCAGCATACTTCATCATACACTAGCCATATCCCAGCATACTCATCATACACTACCCCATATCCCAGCGTACTTCATCATACACTAGCCCATATCCCAGCATACTTCATCATACACTACCCCATATCCCAGCATACATCATCATACACTAGCCCATATCCCGGCATACTTCATCATACACTACCCCATATCCCAGCATACTTCATCATACACTAGCCCATATCCCGGCATACTTCATCATACACTACCCATATCCCAGCATACATCATCATACACTAGCCCATATCCCGGCATACTTCATCATACACTACCCCATATCCCAGCATACTTCATCATACACTAGCCCATATCCCGGCATACTTCATCATACACTATCCCATATCCCAGCATACTTATCATACACTAGCCCATATCCCAGCATACTTCATCATACACTAGCCCATATCCCGGCATACTTCATCATACACTACCCCATATCCCAGCATACTTCATCATACACTAGCCCATATCCCCGCATACTTCATCATACACTATCCCATATCCCGGCATACTTCATCATACACTAGCCCATATCCCGGCATACTTCATCATACACTATCCCATATCCCGGCATACTTCATCATTACACTACCCCATATCCCGGCATACTTCATCATACACTACCCCATATCCCAGCATACTTCATCATACACTACCCCAATCCCAGCATACTTCATCATACACTAGCCCATATCCCGGTATACTTCATCATACACTAGCCCATATCCCAGCATACTTCATCATACACTAGCCCATATCCCGGCATACTTCATCATACACTACCCCATATCCCAGCATACTTCATCATACACTAGCCCATATCCCGGCATACTTCATCATACACTATCCCATATCCCGGCATACTTCATCATACACTACCCCATATCCCGGCATACTTCATCATACACTACCCCATATCCCAGCATACTTCATCATACACTAGCCCATATCCCGGCATACTTCATCATACACTATCCCATATCCCGGCATACTTCATCATACACTACCCCATATCCCGGCATACTTCATCATACACTACCCCATATCCCAGCATACTTCATCATACACTACCCCATATCCCAGCATACTTCATCATACACTAGCCCATATCCCGGTATACTTCATCATACACTAGCCCATATCCCAGCATACTTCATCATACACTAGCCCATATCCCGGCATACTTCATCATACACTACCCCATATCCCAGCATACTTCATCATACACTAGCCCATATCCCGGCATACTTCATCATACACTATCCCATATCCCGGCATACTTCATCATACACTACCCCATATCCCGGCATACTTCATCATACACTACCCCATATCCCAGCATACTTCATCATACACTACCCCATATCCCAGCATACTTCATCATACACTAGCCCATATCCCGGCATACTTCATCATACACTATCCCATATCCCGGCATACTTCATCATACACTACCCCATATCCCAGCATACTTCATCATACACTACCCCATATCCCAGCATACTTCATACTTTGACAGACGGGTTGGGTTGGAGAAGGACCTGTCAGCATCATGTTACAGCGGTCTCCAGAATGGGCAATGTCCTGTTGATTAGCAATTTGGAGTTAGTGTAACAGCAGGACTTTTGATTGATAGTGTAACTGATCGCAATTAGAACAGGTTCTATGCACTTTCGCCGTCTTAAATCGTCTTCCGTTATTACTAGTCTAGCCTCATGTGTTTTTACGATCATTGCTGCAGGCGTTTTTTGTGTTCACTGATCCTAACATCCAGAGATCTGGTCGTTTCCCCCACATATAGTTTGTCACACACCCCACATGGTGGGGTGTGTGACACACGTGACTCCGGCACACGTACCATTCTTGGGTTTATGTACAAGGTTTCTAATAGAAGAGCTGGTGGATATTATAGCTAGTTGTATGTCAAAAATTCTTGAAACGTTAGTTGCAACATCGCTGACATATCAAACAATGTAACTTGGAAGTTTCTCGTCTTGATTGGTGTTGGTCTTTTTGAGGATTCGTGTCGCACGTTTTCTACAGTCACGTATGAAGTGTAGGGTAAAATGTAGCGAACTAAAAGAATGTGTAATGTGCATTCTTCCTCGAAGAACTGCGGACTGGAAATTCTGTAAGCTCTCAGAAAGAAGCCTATAAATACCCTTCTTTTAGTTATGGTGTCATGGTGAGAGAAGAAATGTAGGAGATCGTTCTAATAGGTTTATGGTAAACTTTAAAAGAAAGTCTGTTTTCACCAGTGAGTAGGAGAACGTCGAGAAATGGTAATTGGTTGTCCTCCTCTAGCGTAAATTTAATAGTAGGTTCCACAGTGTTGATGTCACGTACATCTAGATTTTTGGGTACAATGACCAAAATATCAAAAACATACCGCATCCATGTAACTGACCTAGGGATATTACTGAGGATCCGTCTGGATTCTAGGTCCTCCATATATAAATTGGCTAATATTGCATTAAGGGGTGAGCCCATGGCTAGCCCGAACAGTTCTTCATACCTGTTGTCTTCGAACCTAAAACTGTTATAAAGAACACAAAGTTCAACAAGGCTCACAAAATCCTAGCAAGGTACAGGTAACTCTGCATCATCGTTAGTCACCCTGCGAAGATGATCAATGGCTTGATCAACTGGTACATTGGTGAATAAGGCAGTCACGTCGAAACGTGCAAGCTTATCGTTCATGTCGAGATCCCTGACACACTCGAATGCTTCAGGTGAGCCTGACTAATCGTTGCCGATACCAGATGTAGTAGGTCTCATAAGCACATTTGGTTTGTGGGTCTTCGGTAAACCATAAAGCCTTGCTGACTTGGGGTTGGTAGGGACGAGGCGCAAGAGCTTTTTGCCCTCTTCTGATTTCCTGAGTATGCTACAGGTCTTACTAAAAATAAATCTGTTTCTTCCACGTATGCTCAGAGATGGAAGCGTGTGTGTTGGTGTCGTTCAGTAAATCTTGCATCTTATAGACGTAGTCGGTACGGTTGAGGCTGACCACTCTTCCTCCTTTTTCCGCTGTGGTGATGAGAATATCGTTTTTAGTGGCCGTGTTTTTGAGAACCTGGATATAGCGGCGTGGAATAACTGAACGACTTGGTTCAGAAATCGCCGCTGCAATAAGTCATTGTATGAAACCTTTGTTAAATTCAGAGTCACTGAAATCGTGGTTTTTGACCAATGTATTTAACTCGTATTTAGGCTTCCGTGTGCCAGTAGCAAACTTGAGACCTCAGCTGAGTGCTTCGGACTCTGTATCACTGAGGACATAAGAAAGGTTATTGATGATGTCAACTCTGCCAATGTCATTCCATTTGCTGTTGACAGAGTAAAGTTTTCTAGAGAGCCGTAGTTTCTGATGTAGGTTGGCCGTGGTAACTTTGCTTAGGATGTGTTCGGCTGTGTGTCTGTCAGGAACGGGAAGGGAAGTGAGAACTAGATGAGCACTATGGAAAAAATCTTTGGAGCAAGCTGACAGATCTTCCTTGCACTCTCGTAGGTAGTGGTGAGTAGCAGGATAGAAGGGATGTTCAGAATCCGTGAGATGGTGCGGAATGGATCTAGATGCGACCATTTCTTCGATGCAGTCCCGTAGAAAAGAAGAACGGTTCTTGAAGTTGTGTGCAGTCAGGAGGAAAGGTATGCATTATACCACGTGGGGTGTGTGACGAAGTATATGTAGGAGAAACGGCCAGATCTCTGGATGTTAGGATTAGGGAACACAAAAACGCTGGCATCAGTGATAATACAAATGCGTGTGTTCAACATAGTGACTATATTGGACACTTGATGAAATTCAGCGAGGCTAAACTAGTAATTATGGAAGACGATTTAAGACGATGAAAGTGCATAGAAGCTGCCCTAATTGCGGTCAGTAACACTATCCATCAAAGTCTGGCAGTTACACTATCTCCAAATTGCTAATTAACCTAATTTTCAGGAAATGCTCTGCATAAGAAGCGGTTTTCTATATAGTAATATGTCACTGATGTCAGCTAGGCTTATATACCCTCACATGTACTTGTAGAAATTAAGATATATTATTAATTGAACTGGTCAGAGAGAGTAGAGGGCAGCGAATGACCAAATCCCTTAAGGTTTAATATACTAATAGTAGGAGCGTAAAAAATAAGATGAACGCGCTGAGATTAATTGCATGTACAGAAAGAAAAGTATTTTCTGAATGCCACACACAAGGCTATAAATTATTCCACACCGATTGGGTCAATAGGAAAGGTAGTGGAGTGGCGATGTATATCAGAGATAATTTAAAATGTTGTATTGGACAAGATATAAAATTATGTGATGAACACTGAATCTGTTTGGATACAGTTTCTGGAGGGACGTGAAAAACTAATCTTGGGAGTGATTTACAGGCTACCAAACCTTGATAGGAAACGCGGTAAACTTCTATGGACGAAATTAGGCATCGAGATACGAAAATGTTGTTAGTGGAAGATTTTCACTTTAGCCAAAATGACTGGAGCGATTTGACAGGAAATCCACGATTTTTTAAGACAATTTGTAGCAGAACCAACTAGAGGAAATAACCTGTGACTCGATTCTTTCTTAAAAAAAAATTAATGAGGTTAATGACTAGCTTGGGGGTAAGCGAACACAAATCACCCAATTTCAGTATATCAAGGAATTACCTTGATAACTACAACCAAATCGTATGCTGATTTCATGGAGCTGAGAGATTATCTGGGTGGAGTCAGCTGGTGTGATCCAGCAGATCATCCAGTGGGTCAAGTAGGTGGTGATAGTGGAGTATATAACATTTTTCGTATCATAGTTCAAACTGTCCAGACAGTTTATATTCCAAATTGGGAAATTAGATCAAACAAAAGGTAAATCAGAAGAGGATTCAATATATTTTGAGAGATAAAAATGAATAAGAAAAACAAAGAGATTATGAAATTAAAGTTGCAAGAGATTCGAGAAATAACCCAAAAGGTTTCTTTCATGTATATAGGAGTAAGATTAGGGACAAGATAGACCCACTTAAAAGTTGCTTAGGTAAGGTTACCGTCAGTGACAAGCAAATGTGTACAATCTTCAACACTTACTTCCTTCCAGTTTTCACTAAGGAAGACACTAGCGAAATTCCAGAAATAAAAAATAATGTAGGTAAGGATGAAAATAAATTATGCATGATCAAAGTCGCCAGTGACATGGTTCTCAATATTATAATAAAAAAGAAGCGCTAAACCTACAAGGGTCATACAGCGCCCACATGGTTCTCAGACAAATAGATAAAAGCCTAACAAATCACCAGGCCCTGATGAACTGTTCTCACGTATTATAAAGAAATGTAATTGGGAACTTATCTGGCACTATGCCAGTTCGCTAAGTGGAAAATAGCGACAGTGATACATGTCTACAAAGCAGAAGACAGGGTGTTAGCTTCGTATTACGGACCAATTAACTTAACCTCCATTGTGGGAAATTTGATGAAATTAATAACCGAGGCTATTCAAAACCACCTTGAAAGACAAATTGTTCAATGAATCTCGGCACGGTTTACAGTAGAGCGTTCCTGCCTTACGAATTTACTAACTTTTTCACTAAGGTATTTGATAGGTAGAATATGGTAAAGAATGTTTTAAAGAGCTCCACACCGGAGATTGTTGAGGAAAGTAGAGGCACAAGGAACACATTAATGTTTCCTGGATAGAGACGTGGCTAACAAATAGGCAACAGTGTGTTGCATAAATGGGGAGAAATCAGAGTTGGGACACGTCACAAGCGGTGTTCCACAGGGGTCAGTGTTGGGTCCTTTGTTAACAATAAATGATACAGATGAGGAAATAAATGGTGACAAAAGCAAATTTGCCGATGACACTAAAACAAGCCGTTAAATCCCTTCTGATGAGGTGATTAGAGAGCTACAGGAAGATCTGGGTAGGTTGAAGTGGAAAATGCAGTTCAGTGTAGACAAATGTAAAGTAGTAAGCATACAGCAATAACCACTGTCTATCCCAGCACACAGCAATAACCACTATCCCAGCACACAGCAATAACCACTGTATCTCAGTACAGAGCAATAATCAGTATCCCAGTACTCAGCAATAACCACTGTCTATCCCAATACACAGCAATAACCATTGTCTATTCCCAGCACACAACAGTAACCACTGTATCCCAGCACACAACAATGACCGCTGTCTGTCCCAGCACACAGCAATAACCACTATCCCAGCACACAGTAATAACCACTATCCCAGCACACAGCAATAACCACTATCCCAGCACACAGCAATAACCACTATCCCAGCACACAGTAATAACCACTATCCCAGCACACAGTAATAACCACTATCCCAGCACACAGCAATAACCACTATCCCAGCACACAGCAATAACCACTATCCCAGCACACAGCAATAACCACTATCCAGCACACAGCAATAACCACTATCCCAGCACACAGTAATAACCACTATCCCAGCACACAGCAATAACCACTATCCCAGCACACAGCAATAACCACTATCCCAGCACACAGCAATAACCACTATCCCAGCACACAGCAATAACCACTATCCCAGCACGCAGCAATAACCACTATCACAGCACAGCAATAATTACTATCCCAGCACACAGCAATAACCAATATCCCAGCATACAGAATAACAACCGTCTATCCCAGCACACAGCAATAACCACTATCCCAGCATACAGCAATCCCTATCTATCCCAGTACACAGCAGTAACCACTGAAGGGAGCTGATACACCCTTTCTGGAGAAATTTTCTCCCATACTGTATGATCATATTCCTTACTGCTCGCAGGGATGCTTCCAAACACTTGCATTTCTTGATATCTAACTCCCTGATAACAAACTTAACTTGTCCACCTTATTGCGGATGTGTGTATGTAGGGAATGGGGCTACACGAGCACATTATTCCGATTATCCATTGAACACTCCGGATGTGTCCCAACTACCTGGTAGGGTGACCCATTAAAGAAGAAACACTTTTATCGTTATTCAGTTAATTGCTACTTAAAAGAAGGGTGCCAATAACTTAGTTCATATTCCAACAGTATCTCAACTCATGAAAAACACTTGCCTCCACTCACTCTTAGCTAGCATTCACACAAGTGTGTTTGCTCTCCAAGCCCCCTTCTTGGGATGGCTCATACACCTCATTCCCTCCTCCCTAGAATGCCATGCTCTCCTAGTAATCCTATTTTTCGTTCTTTCTAAATGTTTACACCACCTCAGCAGTCCTCCGCTAGGGGTTCTCTGCATAATATTCACACCATACATTGTCCTTTAAATACAACCCTTCCACTGCCTCCAGCTCTAGTCGCTGCAACATACTTCACCCCCATGCAAGTGTTGGTACCACAGTTGGAGAAAAAAGTTTCTTAACTCTAGTTCCCCAGCTAGTCACAGTATTATATATATATATATATATATATATATATATATATATATATATATATTTTATATATATATATATATATATATATATATGTACTCACCTAGTTGAGGTTGCAGGGGTCGAGTCCAAGCTCCTGGCCCCGCCTCTTCACTGGTCGCTACTAGGTCACTCTCCCTGATCCATGAGGTTTATCGTACCTTTGCTTAAAACTATGTATGGATCCTGCCTCCACTACATCGCTTCCCAAACTATTCCACTTCCTGACTACTCTGTGGCTGAAGAAATACTTCCTAACATCCCTTTGATTCATCTGTGTCTTCAGCTTCCAACTGTGTCCCCGTGTTGCTGTGTCCAGTCTCTGGAACATACTGTCTTTGTCCACCTTGTCAATTCCTCTCAGTATTTTGTAAGTCGTTATCATGTCCCCCCTATCTCTCCTGTCCTCCAGTGTCGTCAGGTTGATTTCCCTTAACCTCTCCTCATAGGACATACCTCTTAACTCTGGGACCAGTCTTGTTGCAAACCTTTGCACTTTCTCTAGTTTCTTTACATGCTTGGCTATGTGTGGGTTCCAAACTGGTGCAGCATACTCCAATATGGGCCTAACGTACACGGTGTACAGGGTCCTGAACGATTCCTTGTGTGTGTGTGTGTGTGTGTGTGTGTGTGTGTGTGTGTGTGTGTGTGTGTGTGTGTGCGTGCGCGCACACACACACACACACACACACACAAGCACACACACACACACACACACACACACACACACACACACACACACACACACACAGGTGTTCCTAGACAGAGACAGAACACAAACAGAGAGAAAGCAGCTGAGGGAGAGGACAAAAAAGCGAAAGGAGCTAGGAAAGGAGACAAGGATGGAACCAGCAGAGGTCAGTCAGAGCAGAACAGAGCAGCAAGGGCAAGCACACACACAAAATATCCTCAGAACCCACAACCTATCACACCATCCAACACACAATACAATCCATACCCACAGCTTCCACCCAACCCCCAACCATAGAATCCCACAGTAAGCTACCAGGTCTCCCACCCCTACAGGCTCCCCAAACCACAGTGTTGGAAAGGAAACTGAAGGTATGGTACACAAACGCTGATGGAATAACAAATAAGTGGGAGGAGTCTCACGAAAGAGTCAAAGAGGCATCACCAGACATCATAGCGTTCACAGAAACCAAGCTTACAGGTATGATAACAGATGCCATCTTTCCAGCGGGATACCAGATCCTGAGAAAAGACAGAAGGAACAGGGGAGGGGTGGAGGAGTGGCATTGCTGATCAAACACCGATGGAATTTTGATGAGCTGAAGAGGGGAGACAGCGGAGAAGAAAGTGATTACATAGCGGGAACGCTTCACTCTGGTGGTCCCAAGGTGATAATTGCAGTGATGTATAACCCACCACAGAACAGCAGGAGGCCAAGGCAAGAGTATGACGAGAGCAATAGAGCGATGGTTGACACACTGGCTGCAGTGGCCAGAAGAGCTCATGCATGCAGGGCAAAGCTCCTGATCATGGGCGACTTTAACCACAAGGAGATTGAATGGGAGAACTTGGAGCCACATGGGGGCCAAGATACATGGAGGGCTAAGATGATGGAGGTGGTACTGGAAAACTTCATGTACCAACACGTAAGGGACACTACAAGAGAGAGAGGAGAGGATGAACCAGCAAGACTGGACTTAGTATTCACCTTGAGTAGTGCAGATATTGAGGACATCACATATGAAAGACCCCTTGGGGCCAGCGATCATGTGGTTTTGAGCTTCGAATACACAGTAGAGCTACATGTGGAGGGGGAAGCAGGAAGGCAAGGACAAATGAAACCAAACTACAGGAAAGGGGACTACACGGGAATGAGGAACTTCCTGAATGAGGTTCAGTGGGACAGAGAACTGGCAGGGAAGCCAGTTAATGAGATGATGGAATATGTAGCAACAATGTGCAAGGAGGCTGAGGAGAGGTTTGTACCCAAGGGTAACAGGAATAATGAAAAAGCCAGGATGAGCCCATGGTTCACCCAAAGATGCAAGGAGGCAAAAACCAAGTGTGCTAGGGAATGGAAGAAATATAGAAGGCAAAGGACCCAGGAGAATAAGGAGAGCAGTCGTAGAGCCAGAAACGAATATGCACAGATAAGAAGGGAGGCCCAACGTCAATATGAAAACGACATAGCAGCGAAAGCCAAATCTGACCCGAAGCTGTTATACAGCCACATCAGGAAGAAAACAACCGTTAAGGACCAGGTAATCAGGCTAAGGAAGGAAGGAGGAGAGACAACAAGAAATGACCGTGAAGTATGTGAGGAACTCAACAAGAGATTCAAAGAAGTGTTCACAGAGGAGACAGAAGGGGCTCCAGAAAGACGGAGAGGTGGGGTACACCACCATGTGCTGGACACAGTACACACAACCGAGGAAGAAGTAAAGAGGCTTCTGAGTGAGCTAGATACCTCAAAGGCAATGGGGCCAGAAAACATCTCTCCATGGGTCCTGAGAGAGGGAGCAGAGGCGCTATGTGTACCTCTAACAACAATATTCAACACATCTATCGAAACAGGGAGATTGCCTGAGGCATGGAAGACAGCAAATGTGGTCCCAATCTTTAAAAAAGGAGACAGACATGAAGCACTAAACTACAGACCAGTGTCACTGACATGTATAGCATGCAAAATCATGGAAAAGATTGTCAGGAGAAGAATGGTGGAACATCTAGAAAGGAATGATCTCATCACCAGCAGCCAACATGGTTTCAGAGATGGGAAATCCTGTGTCACAAACCTACTGGAGTTCTATGACATGGTGACAGCAGTAAGACAAGAGAGAGAGGGGTGGGTGGATTGCATTTTCTTGGACTGCAAGAAGGCTTTTGACACAGTACCACACAAGAGATTAGTGCAAAAACTGGAGGACCAAGCAGGGATAACAGGGAAGGCACTGCAATGGATCAGGGAATACTTGTCAGGAAGACATCAGCGAGTAATGGTACGTGGCGAGGTGTCAGAGTGGGCACCTGTGACCAGCGGGGTCCCACAGGGCTCAGTCCTAGGACCAGTGCAGTTTCTGGTATTTGTGAACGACATGACGGAAGTAATAAACTCCGAGGTGTCCCTGTTTGCAGATGACGTGAAGTTGATGAGAAGAGTTCATTCGATCGAAGACCAGGCAGAACTACAAAGGGATCTGGACAGGCTGCAGACCTGGTCCAGCAACTGGCTCCTGGAGTTCAATCCCACCAAGTGCAAAGTCATGAGGATTGGGGAAGGGCAAAGAAGACCGCAGACGGAGTACAGTCTAGGGGGCCAGAGACTACAAACGTCACTCAAGAAAAAAGATCTTGGGGTGAGTATAACACCAGGCACATCTCCTGAAGCGCACATCAACCATATGGGCGCCTAGCAAACCTCAGAACAGCATTCCGACATCTTAATAAGGAATCGTTCAGGACCCTGTACACCGTGTACGTTAGGCCCATATTGGAGTATGCGGCACCAGTTTGGAACCCACACCTAGCCAAGCACGTAAAGAAACTAGAGAAAATGCAAAGGTTTGTAACAAGACTAATCCCAGAGTTAAGAGGTATGTCCTATGAGGAGAGGTTAAGGGAAATCAACCTGACGACACTGGAGGACAGGAGAGATAGGGGGGACATGATAACGACTTACAAAATACTGAGAGGAATTGACAAGGTGGACAAAGACAGGATGTTCCAGAGACTGGACACAGTAACAAGGGGACACAGTTGGAAGTTGAAGACACAGATGAATCAAAGGGATGTTAGGAAGTATTTCTTCAGCCACAGAGTAGTCAGGAAGTGGAATAATTTGGGAAGCGATGTAGTGGAGGCAGGATCCATACATAGCTTTAAGCAGAGGTACGATAAAGCTCATGGTTCAGGGAGAGTGACCTAGTAGCGACCAGTGAAGAGGCGGGGCCAGGAGCTTGGACTCGACCCCTGCAACCTCAACTAGGTGAGTACAACTAGGTGAGTACACATTACAATGCAAAAATCTTATCCAGCTCCTCAGAGCTGGGGCACGTACCCACGATACAGCAGGCATTACTCCTTTGAGCCACCGCACTGGAAGTCGCTGGAAGAGAAAACTGGCTACCCTTGGATCTCTAGTTACCCTGATGAGTCTTTTTCCTAGCTCCTTAAGAACTTAGATGTACTCTTTCCCCATGGGCCATGGGTCTCGGAGCCTATGAGAATGAACATATAATGGATAGTTCACCATATTTTCTAGACTTTTGGGACTCCCTGAAGCTGATAGCTGCTCCTCCTTCCTCCCTGGTGTATTGGAGATAGGTATTAGCCAGTGTAGATGCACATGTATAGTCCCATAACACCTGTTTGCCGTCGGTCCAGGCCTGCATGGTGATACCATCTGGGCACTTTTGTTTACCATCCAATCTGCATAGTTGGGGTGGCTCCCTTATTGCTGGGCATCCGACTGTTGTGAGGTTCCTCTATGTTAATCTCTTCATGCATTGCAATCTCTCCCTCGGATCTACGGCACACAAGACCGTGGTACCCGAATCGGTCTGCCAATTCAATGCCGCAAATACACCTGTGTTCGACGAGAATGGGGGCAGTAAGTCGAAGGATAACACCAATGCGGATGGTCTGTGGATCGAGGCGTGTGCCAAGGGTGGAGTTGGGAACAGCGAACAGAAAGTCCTCTGAGGAGCTCTCACTGCAAGGTGGGGGGTTCAATCCCGACACACACACTGAAGCACTGTTGAGGCTATATTCTCCACCACTGAGCCATCCCAGTGTGATTGTAATTGTTGGGGGGTGCAGGTCTGGTTTCAGAGCCCATTAGATTATCCCAGAGTGTGCTTCCGTCAACGAAATTTTGGTCATGGATTATATATATATATATATATATATATATATATATATATATATATATATATACCTGATACCCTGCCTCAGAATTTTGCAATATTGCATAGGTCCTGACGAAACACGAGAGTGCAAAGATGTAAAGATAAAGAATTACATCCCTGTGTGTCTTGTTCAGCATGACATAACAGATTAAATATTCGCACTAATTTAGCACACAAAATTGTCAGATGTGAACCTGAGTATTTCTGTATCACTCCGCCATCGTCGAAGTAGGATACACCTTTTTTCAATCTCTGAAATTAATCAGTAGAAGATTTTGAAAGTAATCGGACCCATTCCTAGAAACTTTTAATGGGTTCTACGACTTTGGTAATAGGGCAGCTGCAGGATTCTTGTCCCGGTTACCCCACACCAGTATGGAAGATCTGAAGCCGATCTGACGAGGCCTCGTGTTATAAACGAAGTAAAAATGAAACTTTTGGGGAAGGAAAAAGGGAGAGGAAAAGGTCACTCATCGGGGAGACGTAATTATAATGAAAGCCATTTTCGATGACGATCTCCAGTATAAATATAAAATTGAAAATTAATAAAACACACACACACACACACACACACACACACACACACAGGGAGATCGACTGGGAAAACCTGGAGCCACATGGGGGTCCCGAAACATGGAGAGCAAAGATGATGGATGTGGTACTTGAAAACCTCATGCATCAACATGTCAGGGACACAACCAGAGAGAGAGGGGAGGATGAGCCAGCAAGACTGGATCTTGTGTTCACCCTGAGCAGTTCAGACATCGAGGACATCACTTACGAGAGGCCCCTTGGAGCTAGCGATCATGTGGTTCTGAGTTTTGACTATATAGTAGAGTTACAAGTGGAGAAGGTAACAGGAACTGAAGGGGACAGGCCAAACTATAAAAGGGGGGACTACACAGGTATGAGAAACTTCCTGCAGGAGGTTCAGTGGGACAGAGAAATGGTAGGAAAATCAGTAAACGAGATGATGGAATATGTGGCAACAAAGTGCAAGGAGGCAGAGGAAAGTTTTGTTCCCAAGGGAAACAGAAATAATAGGAAGACCAAGACGAGTCCTTGGTTTACCCGAAGGTGTAGGGAGGCAAAAGCTAAGTGCAACAGAGAATGGAAAAGGTACAGGAGGCATAGGACCCAGGAAAACAAGGAGATTAGTAGAAGAGCCAGAAACGAGTATGCGCAGATAAGGAGGGAGGCCCAGAGACAGTATGAAAACGACATAGCATCGAAAGTCAAATCTGGACCCGAAACTGCTGTATAGCCACATTAGGAAGAAGACAACAGTCAAGGACCAGGTGATAAGGCTGAGGAAAGAAGGTGGGGAACTCACAAGAAACGATCAAGAGGTATGTGAGGAGCTCAACACGAGATTTAGGAAGTATTTACAGTAGAGACAGGAAGGACTCTGGGGGACAGACCAGATGGGGACACCAACAAGGAATACACCAACAAGTGTTGGACGACATACATACAGATGAGGAGGAGGTGAAGAAACTGCTAAGGGACATCGATACCTCAAAGGCAATGGGACCGGACAACATCTCTCCATGGGTCCTTAGAGAGGGAGCAGATATGTTGTGCGTACCACTTACCACAATCTTCAACACATCCCTGGAAACTGGGCAACTACCTGAGGTATGGAAGACAGCAAATGTAGTTCCCATTTTCAAAAAAGGAGACAGAAAAGAGGCACTAAACTATAGACCTGTGTCATTGACGTGTATAGTATGCAAAATTATGGAGAAGATTATCAGGAGGAGAGTGGTGGAGCACCTGGAACGGAACAGGAGTATAAATGCCAACCAGCACGGATCACGGAAGGCAAATCCTGTGTCACAAACCTTCTGGAGTTTTATGATAAAATAACAGAAGTAAGACAAGAGAGAGAGGGGTGGGTTGATTGCATCTTCTTGACTGCAAGAAGGCCTTTGACACAGTTCCTCACAAGAGATTAGTGCAGAAGCTAGAGCATCAGGCGCATATAACAGGAAGGGCACTGCAATGGATCAGAGAATACCTGACAGGAGGCAACAACGAGTCATGGTACGTAATGATGTATCACAGTGGGCACCTGTGACGAGCGGGGTCCCACAGGGTCGGTCCTAGGACCAGTGCTATTTTTGGTATATGTGAACGACATGACGGAAGGGTTAGACTCAGAAGTGTCCCTGTTTGCAGATGATGTGAAGTTAATGAGAAGAATTAAATCTGATGAGGACCAGGCAGGACTTCAAAGAGACCTGGACAGACTGGACACCTGGTCCAGCAAATGGCTTCTCGAATTTAATCCTGCCAAATGCAAAGTCATGAAGATAGGGGAAGGGCACAGAAGACCACAGACAGAGTATAGGCTAGGTGGCCAAAGACTGCAAACCTCACTCAAGGAGAAAGATCTTGGGTGAGTATAACACCGAGCATGTCTCCGGAAGCACACATCAATCAGATAACTGCTGCAGCATATGGGCGCCCTGGCAAACCTGAGAACAGCATTCCGACACCTTAGTAAGGAATCATTCAAGACACTGTACACCGTGTACGTCAGGTCCATACTGGAGTATGCAGCACCTGTTTGGAACCCGCACTTGATAAAGCACGTCAAGAAACTAGAGAAAGTACAAAGGTTTGCAACAAGGTTAGTTCCAGAGCTAAGGGGAATGTCCTATGAAGAAAGATTAAGGGAAATCGGCCTGACGACACTGGAGGACAGGAGGGTCAGGGGAGACATGATAACGACATATAAAATACTGCGTGGAATAGACAAGGTGGGCAAAGACAGGATGTTCCAGGAGGGGACACAGAAACAAGAGGCCACAATTGGAAGTTGAAGACACAAATGAGTCAGAGAGATAGTAGGAAGTATTTCTTCAGTCATAGAGTTGTAAGGCAGTGGAATAGCCTAGAAAATGACGTAGTGGAGGCAGGAACCATACACAGTTTTAAGACGAGGTTTGATAAAGCTCATGGAGCGGGGAGAGAGAGGGTCTAGTAGCAACCGGTGAAGAGGCGGGGCCAGGAGCTAGGACTCGACCCCTGCAACCACAAATAGGTGAGTACAAATAGGTGAGTACACACACACACACACACTTGATAAAGCACGTCAAGAAACTAGAGAAAGTACAAAGGTTTGCAACAAGGTTAGTTCCAGAGCTAAGGGGAATGTTTCCTATGAGGAAAGATTAAGGGAAATCGCCTGACCACACTGGAGGACAGGAGGGTCAGGGAGACATGATAACGACATATAAAATACTGCGTGGAATAGACAAGGTGGACAAAGACAGGATGTTCCAGGGAGGGGACACAGAAACAAGAGGCCACAATTGGAAGTTGAAGACACAAATGAGTCAGAGAGATAGTAGGAAGTATTTCTTCAGTCATAGAGTTGTAAGGCAGTGGAATAGCCTAGAAAATGACGTAGTGGAGGCAGGAACCATACACAGTTTTAAGACGAGGTTTGATAAAGCTCATGGAGCAGGGAGAGAGAGGGCCTAGTAGCAACCGGTGAAGAGGCGGGGCCAGGAGCTAGGACTCGACCCCTGCAACCACAAATAGGTGAGTACAAATAGGTGAGTACACACACATAGTCACTTTCGTTTATTCGCAGATGAGGGTGACCTTCTTGCTGTTCCTGACAACGATGCTGCTGCTGGTGTTGCTGCCTCACGCACAAGCCTTGGTAAGCGTCACAGTTTGCACACAAGACGAAGCCAGTCAGTGTACTTCATACCTTTCTCTCGTCCAGAAAATACCGGTCACTGGTAACTGCAATGCCTTCTGTCACTGTGCCGGACCTGGTATCGGCTTCTACAACTACTGTGGACCTTTACTCAACTTCGATAAAAATCTCGGCAAATGTTTACCAGCTTCTTTAGTAAGTAGAAAAATTAAATATTATATATATATATATATATATATATATATATATATAATATAAAATATATATATATATATATATATATATAATATATATATAATATATGCAAGAAATAAATGAGATTAAGCCTTGAGTATCTAAATCTTAGAGCTAATTAAGGGGTAGCAATAATGTTTAAGGATCAGTTATGGAAGGTGAAGAGGGAATATAAATGTATAAATTCAAGGATTACATAGATTAAAATAAGGGTGGGATGCTAAAAGTGGGTCAAAGTAAGTGTTTGTGCACCTGGAGAAGACAGAGGTGTAGAGGTGAGAGTGAGTTTGGGAGATGTTGAGTGTGTAGGAACTTTTGAACCAAGTGAGAGAGTAATTGTGGTAGGGGACCTAAATATTTATGTAGGAAAAATGTTTAGAGAGTACGTAGTAGGCAAGTGCAGGGTGCCAGGTGTAAATTATAATGGGGGCCTATGATTCAACTTTGTATTGAAAGAGAGGTTTGGTCATAGGTAACACATATTTAATAAAAAAAAAGTATAGGTATACAAGATATGACATAGGGCGTGATGACAGTAGTTTGTTGAACTATGTATTGATAGATAAAAAAAACTGTTGAGTAGACTTCAGGATGTACATGTTTATAGAGGGGCCACAGATATATCAGATCACTTTTTAGTTGTTGCAACAGTGAGAGTAGAAGTAGATGGGAAAATGGAAGTAGCAAGTAAGAGAAAAATTTATAAATTAATGGACGAGGAAGGCATGGAGGATAGATGGGCTAGTGAGAGTATAGGCAATGGGGTTGTAGATGTATGGGGTAGGTTTAAGAATGTAGTGTTAGTGTGTTCAGCAGAAGTTTGTGGTTACAGGAAAGTGGGTGCTCAACACGGTTTTACAAAGGGGCATTCCTGTCTTACGAATTTACTAACTTTTTTCACTAAGGTGTTTGAGGAGGTAGATCATGGTAATGAATATGATATTGTGTATATGGACTTCAGTAAGGCTTTCGATAGAGTTCCACATCAGAGGCTATTGAGGAAACTTAGGGCACACGGAATAGGAGAATTTTTTTCCTTGGTAGAGGCATGGCTGACAAATAGACGGCAGAGAGATTGCATAAATGGGGAGAAATCAGAATGGGGGCACGTTACAAGCGGTGTTCCTCAGGGGTCAGTGTTGGGCCCGTTGTTGTTCACAATTTACATAAACAACATAGATGAGTAAATAAATAGCGACATAAGCAAATTTGCTGATGACACCAAAATAGGCCGTCCAATTCATTCTAATGAGGACACTAGAACACTCCAGGATGATTTGAATAGACTGATGCAATGGTCGGAGAAGTGGCAGATGCAGTTTAATATTGACAAATGCAAAGTTCTAAATGTTGGACAGTTAAATAACCATGTCACATATAAATTTGTCATGTAGGGGGGGGGTAATGATTGAATAGGATATAAGGGGAATATGGGAGTAAGGGATTATGTAGGGAGGGGAGAGGCAGGCGAGGTGGTAGGAGTGAGGTATGCGGAGGTAGGTAGGTAATGACAGGTCAGTGCTGACTACACCTTCACCTCTCATTACTCTACCCGCCACACTACACTACTCACCCTCTCACTACTTTAACTAAACATAAATAAATGGAGAAAATAACGGGGACAGTGAATATTACTATTCTACTCAAACACAGTTTATTATTAAATCCTTGTACAATAATATATTTGGGAACAGAACACTATTGTGGTTTAGATAAATGGGATGGTACACATAAGCAGTGAGACAGGGAACACAATCAACTTGACCAAAATGAATGTAACTTACAATATAGCACAGAGGACAGTTCACTACAGGAACTAAGCCACAGGTCCCAAGACCTACACAGCAAGAGTACTGCGCCAAGCCAGTACTCTGCCCACTGCCTCCAACAGTCTCCTCCAGAGACTTCAGCAGCCTTCTCCCGAGCCCTGCACCCCAGCAGCAGCTCCGCTCGAATCTCTCTGCTCAGAGCTCTGCACCCAGGCCAGAGATCTGCCCGAATCTTCTGCTCAGGAGCTCTGCGCCCCAGCAGCAGCTCCGCTCCAATCTCATGATCATGCTCTTCCTTGGGCTTTTATGGTGGTCCAAGCACCCTCCACAACCACGTGTACGACCTGACGCCTAGGTCTGAGGCGTCAAGAACAAAAGACCTCAGACGTGGGCGTGGCTACAGACGTTTGCCAAGGCAAGGTGTGACCATATAATTGGTTAAATTAGGTCTCCCCAGAGACCTCACAAGCCCAGCTGGACTACATCACAAATTAAATAATGTAGATCTTAATACTACCGATTGCGAAAAGGATTTAGGAGTTCTGGTTAGCAGTAATCTAAACCCAAGACAACAGTGCATTAGTGTTCGCAATAAAGCTAACAGAATTCTTGGCTTCATATCTAGAAGTATAAATAATAGAAGTCCCCAGGTTGTTCTTCAACTCTATATATCCTTGGTTAGGCCTCATTTAGACTATGCTGCTCAGTTCTGGTCACCGTATTACAGAATGGATATAAATGTTCTGGAAAACGTACAGACGAGGATGACAAAGATGATCCAATGTATCAGAAATCTTCCCTATGAGGATAGGCTGAAGGCCCTGAATCTGCACTCTCTCGAAAGGCGTAGAATTAGGGGGATATGATCGAGGTGTATAAATGGAAAACAGGAATAAATAAAGGGGATGTAAATAGTGTGCTGAAAATTTCCAGCCAAGACAGGACTCGCAGCAATGGTTTCAAGATGAATGGTTCAGAGAACCGACATGTTGATAAATTAGACACATGTGCAACTCTTGGGTATCTTTATTGAGGAAACGTTTCGCCACACAGTGTCTTCATCAGTCCATACAAAGGAGAATCTTGAAGAACAGGAGGAGAATGAGGTAATCAGTCCCTCAACCTTGAGTCGATGTGGTCAGTCCATCAATCATTCTATTCAAGATTGATGGACTGACCACATCGACTCAAGGTTGAGGGACTGATTACCTCATTCTCCTCCTGTTCTTCAAGATTCTCCTTTGTATGGACTGATGAAGCCACTGTGTGGCGAAACGTTTCCTCAATAAAGATACCAAAGAGTTGCACATGTGTCTAATTTATCAATGGTTTCAAGTTGGAAAAATTCAGATTCAGGAAGGATATAGGAAAGTACTGGTTTAGTAATAGAGTTGTGGATGAGTGGAATAAACTCCCGAGTACAGTTATTCAGGCTAAAACGTTGTGTAGTTTTAAAAATAGGTTAGATAAATACATGAGTGGGTGTGGGTGGGTGTGAGTTGGACCTGACTAGCTTGTGCTGCTGGGTCTGGTATAGTGCTCCATCCTTGAGTTGGGATGACCAGACTGGGTGGGTCATTGGGATAATCCGGGGGGTGGGTCATTGGTCTAATCCGGGGAGGGGACATGGACCTGCTCCGCATGGGTCAGTAGGCCTGTTGCAGTGTTCCTTCTTTCTTATGTTCAAATGTGAGTGACACTGTTGTAAAAGAGAAAAAGGTAGCATATGAGAGGTTTTTACAACTTAGAAGTGATGCAAGGAGGGAAGAGTATATGGAGACAAAAAGAGATGCTAAGAGAGTGGTGAAGCAATGTAAAGAGAAAGCAAATGAGAGAATGGGCGAGACGTTATCAAAAAATTTTTTTTTTTGAAAATTAGAAAAAGTTTAGGAGACAGATTAATAAGTTAAAGCCTAGGGAACGAATGTATTTGACAGTTAAAAACAGGAGAGGAGAGTTATTAAATGGAGAGTTAGAGATACCGCAAAGATGGAGGGAATATTTTGAGAAATTATTTAATGCTGATGAAGATAGGGAAGCTGTGATTTCGTGTATAGGGCAAGGAGGAATAATATCTTGTAGGAGTGAGGATTAGCCAGTTGGGATTCTGGGGGGAAGTGCATGAGGCAGTGGGTAGAATGAAATGGGGTAAGGTACCTGGGATTGATGGGATAAAGATACAAATGTTAAAAGCAGGTGAGGAAATAATTTTGGAGTGGTAAGTGCTTTTATTTAATAAATGTATGGAAGAGGGTATGATAAATAGGGATTAAGAGAGAACATGCATAGTTCTTTTGTATAAATTCAAAGGGGACAAAAGAGTAAAAATTATGAAGGAACAAGTCTGTTGAGTATGTCTGGTAAAGTGTATGGTAGAGTTATTATTGATAGAATTAAGGGTATGACAGAGCATGATAGATGAACAAGGAGGCTTTAGAAAGGGTAGGGGGTGTGCAGACAAAGTGTTTACAGTGAAACATATGGGTGAACAGTATTTAGATATGGGCAAGAGGTTTGTGCGGCATTTATGGATATGGAAAAAGGGGTATAATAGGGTGGATAGTGGGGCAACGTGGCAGATGTTGCAAATGTATGGAATAGGAGGTAGGTTAGAGTATGTGGGAGAGTGGGAGATTATTTCCTAGTAAAAGTAGGCCTTAGACACTGATGTGTGATACACCATGGTTTTTCAATATATGTATAGATGGCGTTGTAAGAGAAGTGAATGCTCGGGTATTGGCAAGAGGTAAAGGGTTAACAGATAAAGAATCTAACACAATGTGGGAGTAGTCACAGTTGCTCTTTGCTGATAACACTGTGAATATAGGAAAGAATAAGGTGATGACAATAACAAAAAAATTTAGGTAATTAAAGACTGGAAATCAGATTAGAGGGAGAGAGTATTGGGGAGGTGAATGTATTCACATATTTGAGTCAATGTGTCATCAAATGGGTCTATGAAAGATGAGGTGAATCATAGAACTGATGAGGGGAAAAATGGTGAGTGGTGCACTGAGGAGTCTGTGGAGACAAAGAACATTACCCATAGAAGCAAAGAGGGGAATGCAACACAGTCTAGTTATACCAATGCTCATATATGGGTGTGAAGCATGGGTTGTGAATGTTGCAACAAAAAGGCTGAAGGCAGTGGAGATGTCATCTCTGGGGGGAATATGTGGTGTGAAAATAATGCAGGGAATCCATAATTTGGACATTAGGAGGTGCGGCGTTACTAAAAGTATTATACAGAATGCCGAGGAGGGGTTATTGAAGTGGTTCGGACATGTAGAGAGAATGGAACGAAATAGAATGACTTGGTGAGCGGGGTAGGGGTCGGCCTAGGAAAGGTTGGAGGGGGATAAAGGAGGTTTTTGTGCGAGGGGTTTGGACTTCCAACAAGCATGCATGAGCGTGTTAGATAGGAGCAAATGGACACAAATGATGTGCTGCTGACATGTGAGCAAAGTAACATTTATGAAGGGATTCAGGGAAACCGACAGGCCAGACTTGAGTCCCAGAGATGGAAAGTACAGTGTCTACACTCTGAAAGAGGGGTAGTGTTGTTGCAGTTTTATAGCTGTAGTGTTAGCGTGCCTCTGGCAAGACAGTGATGGAGTGAATGATGGTGAGTTTTTTTTTTCTTTTTCGGGCCATCCTGCATTGGTGGGAAACAGTGTTTCCCATCATTAACAGAACTGCAGCTAG
Source organism: Cherax quadricarinatus (assembly GCF_026875155.1). Lineage (NCBI taxonomy): Eukaryota > Metazoa > Arthropoda > Malacostraca > Decapoda > Parastacidae > Cherax > Cherax quadricarinatus. The sequence continues at coordinate 10,363,960 of NC_069448.1, read as the reverse complement.
CCAGGATTCGATCCTGCATCACCACGCCCAGCCCTTTGAGAAAGAACAATGTATACATAACTCTATCCATAGACTGCTCATGAAGGCTGGTACTCAAACAGGATGAGGTTGAAATTAATGTTTGAGGCTCCACGACCACCTATGTTCTAGCAACAGGTAAAACACTATCATTTCCACTGGGCCCCTGGTGCTTGAGTGATGCGTACATTCTTCTGTACTCGGAGTTCTGTTAATAATTCAAATCACTTGTTTTGTGATTCCAATATATATACATACACACACACACACACACACACACACACACACACACACATTATATATATATATATATATATATATATATATATATATATATATATATTATAATATATATATATATAATATATATATATATATAATGCTTGTGTAAATCTTTAGCTGAAGTACTTCCACACCTCTCGGTGCGTTATCAGGAGCTGTGCAATGTTGTAAAGGTAGCAACAGGAGAAATGAAGAAAAGTTTAATCAGAGAATAGTAGCGTGAGTGACTCCCGCCAGTCTCTCAGTAATGCAAGAGAGCCACGGCCTAATACCACAAACCCACATGCCCCCACACCCCACCCCACATGGGATCGGGTAGCCTGGGCCTCCAAATTTGTGAATACCAGGACGTAGCAAAACTTGAAGGTTTAATAGCCAGCCTAGGCTCCTTCTAATCAATGAGAACAGGTCATGTGACATAAGAGATTACGTTTCAATAGTGGCTTAAAACACATACAGAATGCAGCTATTATGTGCAGCCTTCTAATTAATAAACTAGAAGGGGCAAATGCGTTCATCTGTCAGCTGACAATATCCCATGTCTCAAGCCTTCCAAAATGTTACAGAAATACTTGGGAGGGTCTCAGCATAGGTTCCTAAGCACGGCCTACCGCTATTCTCAGTGTCAACATGCCTGTATTATGGATCTCTCTAGTATTCCGATTATTCTTTACGATATTTAGACACTCCTGATTTTTTCCTTTTAACACCACGTTCACAAGGACGTAACATGATTTTACTCTTATTATAAATATCTGTAGAAAAATAACCGACGCCTTATAAAATTGACTTTTTTTCTTTTAAATGAGTCAGGCCTTTCCCTTTATTTCGATTAACTTACACATATTGGTAATAACGTAAGTGTGCGGATATCGGCATTCACGACAAACTTAATATGATCCTATATATTTTATTGACGTTCACGATGATGTGCAGACTCGGGTCGAATGTCACCCGAACATAACGAGACCCACTGGCATAATGAGTAATCCTGTGCTTTTGTATAACATTGTTGTTTAAGGATGTCCAATAAATAGCTATTGAGTTTGTACAGTTCATAGTCTGAGTTATATATGGCATTTCTATCATTTTTCTAAAAAGAGGACTTGATTACGTTTCCTACCATGATGGAATTGTTGGGTACAATGATCTGGGCGGCATCCCACCCCTGTGGGTGATGACAAGAACTGACATGGTAAAAGATAGCATCCTGATTGAGTACTGGTGTTGGGATAATCTGGTTTCTAGAGATTTACCTGTCTGGCCAATGTATGCAAGCATGCAAAGAGTGCATGGGACCTTGTAAACACACACACAATTATATATATATATATATATATATATATATATATATATATATATATATATAATATATATATATATATATATACATTTATTTATTAGCATATCAGCCGATTCCCACCAAAGGAGGGTGGTACGAAAAAGAAAAACTTTCATGATCATTCACTCCATCACTGTCTCGCCAGATGGGTGATTTACACTACAGCAACATTAACAACCCTCCTTCAGAGTGCAAATACTGTACTTCCATGAGCTTTATCATACCTCTGCTTAAAGAAATGTATGGATCCTGCCTCCACTACATCGCTTCCCAAACTATTCCCCTTCCTGACTACTCTGTGACTGAAGACATACTTCCTAACATCCCTGTGATTCATCTGCGTCTTCAACTTCCAACTGTGTCCCCTTGTTGCTGTGTCCCATCTCTGGAACATCCTGTCTTTGTCCACCTTGTCAATTTCTCTCAGTATTTTATATATCCTCCAGTGTTGTTAGGTTGATTTCCCTTAACCTCTCCTCGTAGGACATACCTCTTAGCTCTGGGACTAGTCTTGTTGCAAACCTTTGCACTTTCTCTAGTTTCTTTACGTGCTTGGCTAGGTGTGGGTTCCAAACTGGTGCCGCATACTCCAATATGGGCCTAACGTACACAGTGTACAGGGTCCTGAACGATTCCTTATTAAGATGTCGAAATGCTGTTCTTAGGTTTGCTAGGCGCCCATATGCTGCAGCAGTTATTTGGTTTGTGCGCGCCTCAGGAGATGTGCCTGGTGTTATACTTACCCCAAGATCTTTTTCCTTGAGTGAAGTTTGTAGTCTCTAGCCCCCTAGACTGTACTCAGTCTGTGGTCTTTTTTGCCTTTCCCCAATCTTCATGACTTTGCACTTGGTGGGGTTGAACTCCAGGAGCCAACTGCTGGACCAGGTCTGCAGCCTCTCCAGACCCCTTTATAGTTCTGCCTGGTGTCGTCCGAATGAATTCTCATCAACTTCACATCATCTGCAAACAGGGACACTTCGGAGTGTATTCCTTCCGTCATGTCGTTCACAAATACCAGAAACAGCACTGGTCCTAGGACTGACCCCTGTGGGACCCCGCTGGTCACAGGTGCCCACTCTGACACCTCGCTACGTACCATGGCTCGCTGCTGTCTTCCTGACAAGTATTCCCTGATCCATTGTAGTGCCTTCCCTGTTATCCCTGCCTGGTCCTCCAGTTTTTGTACTAATCTCATGTGTGAAACTGTGTCAAACGCCTTCTTACAGTCCAAGAAAATGCAGTCTACCCACCCCCTCTCTCTCTTGTCTTACTGCTGTCACCCTGTCGTAGAACTCCAGTAGGTTTGTGACACAGGATTTCCCGTCCCTGAAACCATGTTGGCTGCTGTTAATGAGATCATTCCTTTCTAGATGTTTACCACTCTTCTCCTGATAATCTTCTCCATGACTTTGCATACTATACATGTCAGTGACACTGGTCTGTAGTTTAGTGCTTCATGTCTTCCTCCCTTTTAAAAACTGGGACCTACATTTGCTGTCTTCCATACCTCAGGTAATCTCCCTGTTTCGATAGATCTGTTGAATATTGTTAGGGGTACACACAGCGCCTCTGCTCCCTCTCTCAGGACCCATGGAGAGATGTTATCCGGCCCCATTGCCTATGAGGTATCTATCTCACTCAGAATCCTCTTCACTTCTTCCTCGGCTGTGTGTATTGTGCCCAACACTTGGTGGTGTACCCCACCCTTTACATCTTTCTGGAGTCCTTTCTGTCTTCTCTGTGAGCACTTCGAATCTCCTCTTGAGTTCCTCACTCACTTCGCGGTCGTTTTCTTGTCTCTCCTCCTTCCTTCGTTAGCCTGATTACCTGGTCCTTGACTGTTGTTTTCCTCCTGATGTGGCTGTATAACAGCTTCGGGTCAGATTTGGCTTTCGCAGCTATGTCGTTTTCATATTATTGTTCGGCCTCCCTTCTTACCTGATGCACATTCATTTCTGGCTCTACGACTGCTCACCTTATTCTCCTGGGTCCTTTGCCTTCTGTACTTCTTCCATTTTCTATCACACTTGGTTTTTTGCCTCTCTGCACCTTTGGGTGAACCATGGGCTCATTCTGACTTTTTCATTATTCATGTTACCCTTGGGTACAAACCTCTCCTCAGCTTCCCTGCATATTGTTGTTACATATTCCATCATCTCATTTACTGGCTTCCCTGCCAGTTCTCTGCCCCATTGAACACCCGGCACACACACACACACACACACACACACACACACACGTGTGTGTGTGTGTGTGGGTTCAATAACAACACTCAATAACAACACTGCACTAGCCAAGGAGTCGAACCGATTTTGGCTTAAATAGCAAAGCTCTTCTTGCCAAAAAGGCAAGCAAAAATTTGTGCATGCAGTAATTCCGCAAAAGTCATTCTGAACCTAACGAAAAAAAATATATTTCATTATGTTTGTTAATTATTAAATTATTGTAAACTTATCTGAAATATATTTAACTGGATTAGGCTAAATTAAATTGGGCTTGTTAGGTAAATTTTCTAAGGTTCTTTTGGTACAAAATTATTAAATTTTACATTAACATAAATGAAAAAATATATCTTTCAACGTATAAGAGATATTTTTAGAAAGGACTAAATGTTAAACGAGTTCTTGCTAATTGGCCAGTTTTACCTATTCGGCACGACATATATATCACCCACCAGGGTGGGTTGATGCCTAGATTATTGCACCCAACAGTTCAGTCATAAAAAGAAACAAAACTGAATCTTCTTTCTTGAAACATGACGCGAGCACTGTATATAGCTCAAATTATTGGTCACACAATTTCGATAGCTATTTAGTACAGTCTTGTTGCAAACAGTCTTAAACAACAATGCTACACAAAATCTCAGGATTGCTCATTATGCCAAGTGGCTTCATGATGGAATGGTGGCGCTCGACCAGTGTGTACGCATCAAACTCATTCTACATATGTCGAGAATGATGGTATACTATATAAACTATTTAGTTATTACTATACCATACGTGGACAGGTAAACAAGATTAAGTGGCAGCATAGATAATGCGGTTCAAAGATATTTGAGGAGAAAATTTGGATCAAAGAAAATATTATCGGAAAGGCATAGAGGATTCTCAAATAAGGCATATAAATAGTTACTGAGAAGACCGGTAGACAGTATTTTAGGGATACATGAAGTGATGCTTCTTAGTACCCCGGGAACATTCCAGAACCCCAGACTTTGCCTTATAAACGCACAAAAAATAAAATTAATTCCTTTTCTTTTGTCAATTAAGGGGTTACAGAGAATAATAGGAAGCCATATGTATATTATCCACTGTGAAACGTATTTTCTCAAGTCACATGATTTGTTCTAGGTGACTAGAAGCAGCTTGGGGCTGGCTATTGCATTTTCTAATTTTCTATTTCTTGTCTGCTGAAACCCCAGAGGTCGTCTCCTGCCCCATTTAGGGGGAGGACGAGGATGGTGGCAAGGCTGGTGGCACACATGCATCAGACACCCGCGCTACGCTAATCTGTGGAAAAAAAAAACTTCCCTTCAATCCTTCAGTTGCTGCCATGTAACACTGCATAGCTCCTGATGACGCACTGAGAAGTGTGAAAGTATTTGAGCTAAAGATCTCCACTCCCCATGGCTTGTCATTCATATATATATCATATATATAATTATAATATAAATATACTATAATATTATATATAGCATTATATATATATCTTATACATAGAATAAATATTATAAAGATATATATATATATTATATATATATATATATATATATATAATATATATATATATATATATATATATATATATATATATATATATATATATATATATAATATAAAATGTCTGTATCTGTAAATCTTCCTGTTTTTGTTTCACAGGTGACTTGTTGAACACAAGTCCCTTAACACAGCTCTCATACTCACACTCCACACCACTCCTCCAGCAGCCTCCACCACCATCATACTCCAGCTCCGCCCACACTCTCACCAGCCTCCACCACCACCACCACACTCTCCAGCAGCCTCCACCACCACCACCACTCTCAGCAGCCTCCACCACCCCACACTCAGCACCTCCATCACACCACACTCCAGCAGCCTCCACCACCAACACCAACACCACCACCACCCTCCAGCAGCTTCCACCACCACCACCCTCCATCAGCCTCCACCACCCTCCAGCAACCTCCACCACCACCACACTCCAGTAGCCTCCAACACCACCACACTCCAGTAGTCTCCAACACCACTGCACTCCAGGAGCCTCCACCACCACCATACTCCAGCAGCCTCCACCACCACCGCAATCCAGCAATCCTCCAAACATCTACACCAGCATTCACCCCAGCAGACTCCACCACCAACAATCTCCAATTTTTATTTCTAATCCAAAATATTCTTTCGTTACCATTGTTTTTAATTTAAATTGTTTATTAAAGACCAAACAACTCTTACTGTGTTAAACAAACAATTCTATGTTAAAGAGCAAACAACTATGTTAAAGACCAAACAATTCTCACTGTGTTAAAGAGTAAACAACTTTGTTAAAGAGCAATGTTAAAAAACAACAATGTTAAAAAGCAAACAACTTTCACTATTTTAAAGAATAAACAACTCTCACTATGTTAGAGCAAACAAATCTGTTAAAGAGAAAACTATGTTATAAGAGCAACAACTCTCACTGTGTTAAGAGCAACAACTATTGATAAACAATGCATAATAACTTATCACTATGTGTAAGCAAAATTAGATAATATAATGTACGAAAGAATGAGATAAAGACAAAATTGTAGCAACATTATGGGTCAACTTTATATGTAGAACTTGTTACGCATCCAGTGCTTTATCAATACAAATTTAAAGGGAATAACTTGAAGAGCAAGTAAACTATGTAAAGAAATGAGGTAATCGTTCCTACAACCTAGATAGGCGAACAGCACCATAGTCGTGAGAAATCAGACTATGGTGCTGTTCGCACCTACTCCTATGTTGAAGGACTAGATATTACCTCATCTTCTGTACAAATCTACGTCTTCAAGTTATGTCCGGAATTTGTAATTGATAAAGCCACTGGATGGCGAAACGTCTACAATAAAGATACCCAGATGTTGCACATGTGTCTTACTCTCAACTTTCACTATGTCAGAGTACACAACTGTCTTAGAGTAAACAACTCACTATATTAGAGCAATCACTATGTTAAAGAGCAAACAACTCTGTTAAGAAATAAACTATGTTAGAGAGTAAACAACTATTTTGAAGAGCAAACAGCTCTGTTAAGAAATGAACTATGTTAGAGAGTAAACAACTATTTTGAAGAGCAAACAACTCTGTTATAGAACAAACTCACTGTGATAAAGAGCAAGCAACTTTCACTATGTTAAGAGCAAACAACTATGTTAAAGAGCGAATAACTCTGTTGTAGAGCAAACAACTATGTTACAGGGCAAACAACTCATTATGTTCATTATTTTTCCATTCTTATGGGAGCGCTAAACCCGGGGACGTCATACAGCCCCGGGGAATGAGAGACATTTAGGTTTGATCCAAGGAAGAGGAAGGCAAGTTCAATTCCTCGGATCAAAATCCTTCACCTTGAAGACACTGTGTTAATCATGGCTGACAGTCTGTGACAAATATCTTTGTGTTAAACAACGTCTTTGTTGACATTGTTTGTTGTTATTGTTGTATAATGCAATAAAATATATAATGATCTACTTGTGTTACTTTCATTGTCCTCTCAGGTGAGGTAGAGTGGCAGTCTGATTGTCCTCTCAGGTGAGGTAGAGTGGCAGTCTGATTGTCCTCTCAGGTGAGGTAGAGTGGCAGTCTAATTGTCTCTCGGTGAGGTAGAGTGGCAGTCTGATTGTCCTCTCAGGTGAGGTAGAGTGGCAGTCTGATTGTCCTCTCAGGTGAGGTAGAGTGGCAGTCTGATTGTCCTCTCAGGTGAGGTAGAGTGGCAGTCTGATTGTCCTCTCAGGTGAGGTAGAGTGGCAGTCTGATTGTCCTCTCAGGTGAGGTAGAGTGGCAGTCTGATTGTCCTCTCAGGTGAGGTAGAGTGGCAGTCTGATTGTCCTCTCAGGTGAGGTAGAGTGGCAGTCTGATTGTCCTCTCAGGTGAGCAGAGTGGAGTCTATTGTCCTCTCAGGTGAGGTAGAGTGGCAGTCTAATTGTCCTCTCATGGGGAGGTAGAGTGGCAGTCTAATTGTCCTCTCAGGTGAGGTAGAGTGGCAGTCTAATTGTCCTCTCAGGTGAGGTAGAGTGGCAGTCTAATTGTCCTCTCAGGTGAGGTAGAGTGGCAGTCTAATTGTCCTCTCAGGTGAGGTAGAGGGCAGTCTAATTGTCCTCTCAGGTGAGGTAGTGGCAGTCTAATTGTCCTCTCAGGTGAGGTAGAGTGGCAGTCTAATTGTCCTCTCATGTGAGGTAGAGTGGCAGTCTGATTGTCCTCTCAGGTGAGGTAGTGGCAGTCTAATTGTCCTCTCAGGTGAGGTAGAGTGGCAGTCTAATTGTCCTCTCAGGTGAGGCAGAGTGGCAGTCTAATTGTCCTCTCAGGTGAGGCAGAGTGGCAGTCTAATTGTCCTCTCAGGTGAGGTAGAGTGGCAGTCTAATTGTCCTCTCAGGTGAGGTAGAGTGGCAGTCTGAATTGTCCTCTCAGGTGAGGTCAGAGTGGCAGTCTAATTGTCCTCTCAGGTGAGGTCAGAGTGGCAGTCTAATTGTCCTCTCAGGTGAGGTAGAGTGGCAGTCTATTGTCCTCTCAGGTGAGGAGAGTGGCAGTCTAATTGTCCTCTCAGGTGAGGCAGAGTGGCAGTCTAATTGTCCTCTCAGGTGAGGTAGAGTGGCAGTCTAATTGTCCTCTCAGGTGAGGTAGAGTGGCAGTCTAATTGTCCTCTCAGGTGAGGCAGAGTGGCAGTCTAATTGTCCTCTCAGGTGAGGCAGAGTGGCACTCTGTCCTCTCAAGCGAGTCAAAATGCTGTCTGTGTCTCAAGTGAGTCACAGTATTACAGTGTTATTACGAGCACAAGTATTATTCAAATGGCGTATGTTTCCCGGTCGTGCTATGAACCAGCTTGAGTGCAGTCAAAGGTCAATCAGTAATAAGTACACACAGTGGAATACTTTTATTTAATCATATATTCCGAATACCAGAATGTATATATCGAGTTTGTACACAAGTTAAGCTTCACAACGAAGAGAACTTTGGAGTCAAAGAATAACACTTTGCTACAACACTCATAACTCTAACATATAGGTGTTAACCAGCCAGAGGTGAGAGAGAGTCTGCTGATCTGAGCCCCAGACCTTCCTCTGGAAAGTCAGGAAGTGGACTCTTTTCTGAGTAGGATGGTCGATTTATTATAGAAGCCTTTGACTAATCGTGTTTGTAGCTAAAATAGTATGTAAGATACTGGTTTTATGTTGATAAATTAGACATGTGCAACACTTGGGTACCTTCAATGAGGAAACATTTCACCACACAGTAGCTTCATCAGTCCATACAAAGCAGAATGGTGAAGACCAGGAGTAGTTTAAGGTAATCAGTCCCTCAGCCTTGACTTGATATAATCTACTCGAGGCCTAAGGGACCGATTACCTCAAACTACTCCTGTTCTTCACCCTTCTCCTTTGTATGGACTGATGAAGCCATTGTGTGGCGAAACGTTTCCTCAGTAAAGATTACCAAAGTGTTGCATGTGTCAAATTTATAAACTTGTCTGTTCTCTGAACTATTTATCTACATGGTTTTATACTGTGTGCTTCAAATACAGAACGAGTTACCCTACGGAAAATTGCACCTGTCAGAACACACACCTATTGTAATGATATACGTATGTCATTCCCTGTACCCGAAGTGTTGTTACAGTTGGGATCCCTCACCAGTCATCTGATGAGTAGCATGGTACCATGGTAATGGGTAATAAAACCACCTCCCTCTACCATTTCACCCCAGATGGCGGTGCTCAACGAGTTAAATCATACATGTACAATAATAAAATCATCATGGGGGAGACAGTTGACTAAGGATGATGTAGATTCATTACACTTGTGGACAGTAACTATGTGCCCAGCCCCCTCAATAAATAAGAAATTTATAATTAAGCTAAATTTCCTTCAGTTATTCAAAAGAGATCTTGATTTGTGGCCTTGTCCACCCTAGGTGTTAAAAATGGCCACTAAGTTTACTACATAAGTTTGTACTCCCATCAACCCCTTAATTACTGTGTATCAACCGCTGAAATATAGCAGGCACATTGCCTCCTATATTGGCAAAGTCCTCCTGGAATTACGAACCCTCCTAATCTCTTTTGCTGTATCACTTAAGGGGGCCTGATAGAAACCCCTTAAGCAAGTATAACAGCTGAGAGACAGCCTGACTAACATCGTCCATATAAGGCAGTGGATATGCAACAGTTCACCTTTATACATTTTTCCCACTGTCTGGTTCCTTCACAAAAGTGCACGGTGAAGCACATGGATTAGATGCTTCTTCTAAACTATTTTCCAGATTCTCTGGACGTGATGTGTAACGAAACAGATTAACTGGTCAGCTTTGCCTAATTCTACAACCGGCAATCCCATGATGCATAATTTCACACCATCTGGAAAAGTTCGTCTTGTGTCAGTCACTTGTGCTTCAGCGAGGCAATCATTAAACGATGTGGCTCTTGGTACAGCTGAAAATTGGGGAAACATTTCTATTTCACTGGCCTCTTGCAAAAGCATCTGCCTCAGGTATATGGTCTGTGGGAATAGATGATTTCCTAGGGAAGACCAGCTCATCCCTCTTCCCACTAGTTAGCAAAACACCCGCCAAGAAATGCGAACGAAAGGAAACCTGAAATTTCGCCTAAAATTTCTATTAGCAAGAAAATGGATGATGCAACTACTACTGGGACAGTAAGGCTAATTATTACTAGCGAGGATATCAATATTTTTATGTGATCTCACTACAGGACATCTACCGGACAATCACCCACGCAGAGCCTAAAAAATTAGGTAACCTCCCTATAATGCCACAGGAGTACAACATACAACTATTCAAGATTCAAGCGTGTCTGAAACCGCTATGTCAGTCTCAACAGAAATGTCCTGGTAGCACAAAGGCCACATCACATAAGGCCATAGCACATTAAAGCAACAGCGCATTAATCAAAATGCTGTTTCAGAAATCCTGCTGTTAGAACACACCAGATTTAGCAACGTGCACCTAGCTGGCGGTGTTCCTGAGAGCATTAGGCCCCTCTTATTTGAGCATCACTCTGTACTCTAAAATAAAAGGAGGGGAGAATCAAACACATCGTGCTGGTAATTCCCTCCTACATCTTGTTGCAAACATGTTAAGTCACAAAGCAGTCGTAGTGATGAAAGTAATTAGCTAGAGTTCGAAATTCAACCAGGCTGTGAGGCAGCTGCCAACACAACACAGGTATACATAGCTATTGGCTTTAACCTTAAAAGGGATACCGTGCTTTGTTTATCAACATTTCCCTTCCCTCTATCTATTCGTCAAAATTCCTGATTGATGACCATTAAATCGATTCTCGTGGAGGTGTGCAGCAGGGGTTATCCCCCCGAGTTGACCCCGTCCCCCGCTCATCCCTTTTTCTGCCTAGTCATCAAGGAAGTCACAATAAATATGTCGAATAAACTCAACATCAAGGAAAAAGAAATGTATTTACGTTTTTCACTTGTACGTTGCTATGAAGTTAACGTGGAGGTTGGAGGGGGGTGGAAATATCTTGTCTAGGAGTATACATAAAGTTTTACAACAGCAAGCCACCCTAAGCCCCCCGTTGTTCCATAAATTACGCAAAATGTTAAAGAAGTGGTCAGTACTTTATGTTTGATTTACCAGGAAGGGCAGATAAACTCGCCTTGATAACAGTAAACATATACAAAACACTATATACAACACAAAACATGTCTTCTATATATTTCAAATATTACAAAATATCTCACTGGTACGCTGCTACTAGTAAATTAATGTTAGGTCATATGAAATACATATCTACAGCAGTGGATCTCCATGATCCACTCCGGCCCCACAAATACCAGGGCCAGGCCCAATACAAGGGCCAGGCCCAATACAAGGGCCAGGCCCAATACAAGGGCCAGGCCCAATGCCAGGGTCAAACCTAATGCCAGGGCCAACTTAAGAGTACAAAATTACCATCAAAAACAACCTATGGTCCAAACACCACACACTAAAGTTCACTCCAGCACATCTTGCCATCCGCTGCTACACTAGTGACTCCACACAGCTCTCTCAGTCACTCGTCTCATGAGCGTCCACCTGACCTTCAGTTCCCGTCCACTGACACTGTTTTTTTATGGAACTTCACCACACTACGCACTTTACATTATATAATTATAACAGTGTTGTAGCCTGCATAATATACGTGCAGCATGATCTTACAACAGTACATTGTGTTCAAACGTCAGCATCTTACCAATTCTCACAAACCCCAGTAATTTTTTTTTTTTTTTGCCAGACTGGCAACCAGAAGGGTCGATTATTTTGCTTAAAGACGATTTGTTGAGGTGACAAATACGATTTCGAATGTGAGGCGAATATTATACCAAATTTAAGGTCTTGGACAAAACAAAATGGGAAGCAATGTAATGAGCTGAAGAATGAGCTCTGGTGTTGTCTGTTTTACGATCTCAGTTGATCAAGAAGTATGCTAACGTCATCATAATGCAAGAGAAGAGGCCTGCAACAGCTTTCTTGGGCAAGAATACATCACTTTTAATTAGGGATCATAAGTTATAACAACAAACGCCATAACAACCTAGGTATGACGTTTTCCTTTTCTACGTCCATAAGGAGGGAATACAGCGAATTTTGATGACCTCTTGCCGAAGTGGGGGTCGCGGACCCTCCGAAATACTAGACGGGATATATCGCACTATTATACCGGAAACGGCACCCGATTCTTTTTTAATTGTCATTCTGGATACTCTTATACACACTACGTGTAGATGTATAACTATAGTATACAAACCAATTAATTTTCCAAGTTTCTGTCTCCCTGTGAGTTATTATTAAACACTGACAATAAGTATTTACTATAAGCAGACAAATGGTACCATGAAGACAGCACAAGATAATAGTTACTGACACATACTAAGGCTCTGCAAAGACCTTAACAAGACTGAATAAAAGACGCTTTTACCTTGTAAATTACAAATGAAGAAATTGACACGTGCAACATCTCTATCTTTATTTGTAGACGGTTCGCCCTCCAGTGACTTTATTAATGCAATTCAATGATGTTATGTGTAGACTGTAGAAGTATATACAAAAACACGAGTAAATTAATTCCTCAGCCTTGGAGTTACTGATGAGTGAGCACCGTAGTGCCCTTCACCGTCAAGGCTGATGAGCACCGTAGTACCCTTCACCGTCAAGGCTGATGAGCACCGTAGTGCCCTTCACCGTCAAGGCTGAATGACACCGTAGTGCCCTTCTATCCAGTCAAGGCTGATGAGCACCGTAGTGCCTTCACCGTCAAGGCTTGATGAGCACCGTAGTGCCCTTCACCGTCAAGGCTGATGAGCACCGTAGTGCCCTTCACCGTCAAGGCTGATGAGCACCGTAGTGCCCTTCACCGTCAAGGCTGATGAGCACCGTAGTGCCCTTCACCGTCAGGCTGAATGACACCGTAGTGCCCTTCACCGTCAAGGCTGATGAGCACCGTAGTGCCCTTCACCGTCAAGGCTGATGAGCACCGTAGTGCCCTTCACCGTCAAGCTGATGAGCACCGTAGTGCCCTTCACCGTCAAGGCTGATGAGCACCGTAGTGCCCTTCACCGTCAAGGCTGATGAGCACCGTAGTGCCCTTCACCGTCAAGGCTGAGAGCACCGTAGTGCCCTTCACCGTCAAGGCTGATGAGCACCGTAGTGACCCTTCACCGTCAAGGCTGATGAGCACCGTAGTGCCCTTCACCGTCAAGGCTGATGAGCACCGTAGTGCCCTTCACCGTCAAGGCTGATGAGCACCGTAGTGCCCTTCACCGTCAAGGCTGATGAGCACCGTAGTGCCCTTCACCGTCAAGGCTGATGAGCACCGTAGTGCCCTTCACCGTCAAGGCTGATGAGCACCGTAGTGCCCTTCACCGTCAAGGCTGATGAGCACCGTAGTGCCCTTCACCGTCAAGGCTGATGAGCACCGTAGTGCCCTTCACCGTCAAGGCTGATGAGCACCGTAGTGCCCTTCACCGTCAAGGCTGATGAGCACCGTAGTGCCCTTCACCGTCAAGGCTGATGAGCACCGTAGTGCCCTTCACCGTCAAGGCTGATGAGCACCGTAGTGCCCTTCACCGTCAAGGCTGATGAGCACCGTAGTGCCCTTCACCGTCAAGGCTGATGATGAGCACCGTAGTGCCCTTCACCGTCAAGGCTGATGATGAGCACCGTAGTGCCCTTCACCGTCAAGGCTGATGACACCGTAGTGCCCTTCACCGTCAAGGCTGATGAGCACCGTAGTGCCCTTCACCGTCAAGGCTGATGAGCACCGTAGTGCCCTTCACCGTCAAGGCTGATGATGAGCACCGTAGTGCCCTTCACCGTCAAGGCTGATGATGAGCACCGTAGTGCCCTTCACCGTCAAGGCTGATGAGCACCGTAGTGCCCTTCACCGTCAAGGCTGATGAGCACCGTAGTGCCCTTCACCTTCAAGGCTGATGAGCACCGTAGTACCCTTCACCGTCAAGGCTGATGAGCACCGTAGTGCCCTTCAGCGTCAAGGCTGATGAGCACCGTAGTACCCTTCACCGTCAAGGCTGATGAGCACCGTAGTACCCTTCACCGTCAAGGCTGATGAGCACCGTAGTACCCTTCACCGTCAAGGCTGATGAGCACCGAAGTACCCTTCACCGTCAAGGCTGATGATGAGCACCGTAGTGCCCTTCACCGTCAAGGGAGCACTTTAGTGCCCTTCACCGTCAAGGCTGAGTGAGCACCGTACTGCCCTTCACCTTCAAGGCTGATGATGAGCACTGTAGTGCCCTTCACCGTTAAGGCTGAGTGAGCACCGTAGTGCCCTTCACCGTCAAGGTTGATGAGCACCGTAGTGCCCTTCATCTTCAAGGCTGATGAGTGAGCCCTGTAGTACCCTTCACCTTCAAGGCTGATGAGTGAGCACTGTAGTGCCCTTCACCTTCAAGCTGATGATGAGCACTGTAGTACCCTTCACCTTCAAGGCTGATGAGTGAGCACTGTAGTGCCCTTCACCTTCAAGGCTGATGAGTGAGCACTGTAGTGCCCTTCACCTTCAAGGCTGATGAGTGAGCACTGTAGTGCCCTTCACCGTCAAGGCTGAGTGAGCACCGTAGTGCCCTTCACCTTCAAGGCTGATGAGTGAGCACTGTAGTGCCCTTCACCATCAAGGCTGAGTGAGCACTGTAGTGCCCTTCACCTTCAAGGCTGAGTGATCACTGTAGTTCCCTTCACCGTCAAGGCTGACGAGTGAGCACTGTAGTTCCCTTCACCGTCAAGGCTGAGTGAGCACAGTAGTTCCCTTCACCGTCAAGGCTGATGAGTGAGCACCGTAGTGCCCTTCACCGACAAGGCTGATGAGTGAGCACCGTAGTGCCCTTCACCGTCAAGGCTGAGTGAGCACAGTAGTTCCCTTCACCGTCAAGGCTGATGAGAGAGCACAGTACCCTTCACCGTCAAGGCTGAGTGAGCACAGTAGTTCCCTTCACCGTCAAGGCTGATGAGCACAGTAGTGCCCTTCACCTTCAAGGCTGATGAGTGAGCACTGTAGTGCCCTTCACCATCAAGGCTGAGTGAGCACTGCAGTGCCCTTCACCATCAAAGCTGAGTGAGCACTGTAGTGTCCTTCACCATCAAGGCTGAGTGAGAACTGTAGTTCCCTTCACCGTCAAGGCTGATGAGTGAGCACAGTAGTTCCCTTCACCTTCAAGGCTGATGAGTGAGCACTGTAGTGCCCTTCACCGTCAAGGCTGATGAGTGAGCACAGTAGTTCCCTTCACCGTCAAGGCTGATGAGTGAGCACAGTAGTTCCCTTCACCGTCAAGGCTGATGAGAGAGCACAGTACCCTTCACCGTCAAGGCTGAGTGAGCACAGTAGTTCCCTTCACCGTCAAGGCTGATGAGCACCGTAGTGCCCTTCACCTTCAAGGCTGATGAGTGAGCACTGTAGTGCCCTTCACCATCAAGGCTGAGTGAGCACTGCAGTGCCCTTCACCATCAAAGCTGAGTGAGCACTGTAGTGTCCTTCACCATCAAGGCTGAGTGAGAACTGTAGTTCCCTTCACCGTCAAGGCTGATGAGTGAGCACAGTAGTTCCCTTCACCTCAAGGCTGATGAGTGAGCACTGTAGTGCCCTTCACCGTCAAGGCTGATGAGTGAGCACAGTAGTTCCCTTCACCGTCAAGGCTGATGAGTGAGCACAGTAGTTCCCTTCACCGTCAAGGCTGATGAGAGAGCACAGTACCCTTCACCGTCAAGGCTGAGTGAGCACAGTAGTTCCCTTCACCGTCAAGGCTGATGAGCACCGTAGTGCCCTTCACCTTCAAGGCTGATGAGTGAGCACTGTAGTGCCCTTCACCATCAAGGCTGAGTGAGCACTGCAGTGCCCTTCACCATCAAAGCTGAGTGAGCACTGTAGTGTCCTTCACCATCAAGGCTGAGTGAGAACTGTAGTTCCCTTCACCGTCAAGGCTGATGAGTGAGCACAGTAGTTCCCTTCACCTTCAAGGCTGATGAGTGAGCACTGTAGTGCCCTTCATCGTCAAGGCTGATGAGTGAGCACAGTAGTGCCCTTCACCGTCAAGGCTGATGAGTGAGCACAGTAGTGCCCTTCACCGTCAAGGCTGATGAGTGAGCACAGTAGTGCCCTTCACCGTCAAGGCTGATGAGTGAGCACAGTAGTGCCCTTCACCGTCAAGGCTGATGAGTGAGCACAGTAGTGCCCTTCACCGTCAAGGCTGATGAGTGAGCACAGTAGTGCCCTTCACCATCAAGGCTGATGAGTGAGCACAGTGCCCTTCACCATCAAGGCTGAGACACTAATTACCTCGTTTATTACATATAATTCTGCAGTCTTCATGTAATGGTCTCCATTTATATTAATGAAACCACTGGAGGGCGAAACGTCTACAAATAAAGATACCCAGATGTTGCACATATGTGTAATTCATTTTACTGGGATGGTACATCATTATTGTACAAGCTACAACTGGTGTTAAGTATACACTTACTACACAGATGGTGTACAATCTGTCCCAGCAGCTGTTAGCTCTCACCTGCAGGTAAACAACAGTATTTATTAATTTACGAGGTCACAGCCCAGGTACACCCCTCACCTCTACACTTCAGGTAGCATCCCCGGGTATATACTCAAGAAGTATTCCCGGGTATGCCCTCAAGAAGTATTCCCGGGTATACCCTCAAGAAGTATTCCCGGGTATACCCTTCACCTCTCACCTTCAAGAAGTATCCCCAGGTATACCCTTCACCGCTCACCTCAGGTAGTATCCCCAGGTATACCCCTTACCTCTCACTATGCGAAAACACCTCCAGGTTTATCCCTTACCTTCAGAAAGCATCCCAAGGTATACCTTTTACCTTCAGAAAGCATCCCCAGGTATATGCTTCCCCTTCAGAAAGTATCCCCAGGTATACCCTTCACGTTCACAAAGTATCCCCAGGTATACCCTTCACTTTCAAAAAGCATTCCCAGGTATACCCTTCACGTTCACAAAGTATCCCCAGGTATACCCTTCACCTTCAGAAAGTATCCCCAGGTATACCCTTCACCTTCACAAAGTATCACCAGGTATACCCTTCACATTCAGAAACTATCCCCAGGTATACCCTTCACGTTCACAAAGTATCCCCAGGTATACCCTTCACCTTCAGAAAGTATCCCCAGGTATACCCTTCACCTTCAAAAAGTATCACCAGGTATACCCTTCACCTTCAGAAACTATCCCCAGGTATACCCTTCACGTTCACAAAGTATCCCCAGGTATACCCTTCACCTTCAAAAAGTGTTCCTCAGGTATACCCTTCACGTTCACAAAGTATCCCCAGGTATACCCTTCACGTTCACAAAGTATCCCCAGGTATAACCTTCACCTTCAAAAAGTGTTCCCAGGTATACCTTTCACCTTCACACAGTATCCCCAGGTATACCCTTCACGTTCACAAAGTATCCCCAGGAATACCCTTCACGTTCACAAAGTATCCCCAGGTATACCCTTCACGTTCACAAAGTATCCCCAGGTATACCCTTCACCTTCACACAGTATCCTCAGGTATACCCTTCACCTTCAAAAAGTATCCCCAGGAATACCCTTCACGTTCACAAAGTATCCCCAGGTATATCTTTCACGTTCACAATGTATCCCCAGGTATACCCTTCACCTTCAAAAAGTGTTCCCAGGTTATACCCTTCACGTTCACAAAGTGTCCCCAGGTATACCCTTCACGTTCACAAAGAATCCCCAGGTATACCCTTCACCTTCAAAAAGTATCCCCAGGTATACCCTTCACGCTCACAAAGTATCCCCAGGTATACCCTTCACCTTCAAAAAGTGTCCCCAGGTATACCCTTCACGTTCACAAAGTATCCCCAGGCATATCCTTCACGTTCACAAAGTATCCCCAGGTATACCCTTCACCTTCAAAAAGTGTCCCCAGGTTATACCCTTCTACCCTTTGCTAGACCTAGTCTTGATGAAATTAAGACACATGTGCAACATCTGGGTATCTTTATTATAGACGTTTCGCCATCCAGTGGCTTTATCAATGCAAATTCTAGGACATAACTTGAAGACAGTAGGACTATATACAGAAGATGAGGTAATCAGTCCCTCAACCTAAGAGTAGGTGCGAAGAGCACCATAGTCGTGGAGATTCTGAAGCAGAAGCAAGGAGCCTGGCGCTTATATAGTAACGTCAGGTGTAGCAGACGAGGGCATAGTCACTGGTAGGCGGGATTCCCCAGTGGAAGTAGGTCCTTCCCAAAGAGATGGGTTAGTTGTAGTAGTAGTTGTCGTAGTCGTGAAGGTTATGTACATGAACATCAAAATGGTATACAATACCGACAGGTTGGTAGGTAAGACACATAGGCAAAAGTTAGGCAACTTTATTCCGAAACGTTTCGCCTACACAGTAGGCTTCTTCAGTCGAATACAGAAAGTAGGCAGGAACAGTAGAGATGTGAAGACGATGTAATCAGTCCATACCCTTGAAGTCGTAGAATTTGAGGTTGTCAGTCCCTTAGCCTGGAGAAGTTCAGTTCCATAGTCAGGAACTATCTGAAGATCAAGCGACAGTGCGGAGACTTAAATACTGTCGGAAGGAGAGGTGCAGAGTAGTAGTAGTAGTGAGAATGTAGCCACTGTTCCTGCCTACTTTCTGTATTCGACTGAAGAAGCCTACTGTGTAGGCGAAACGTTTCGGAATAAAGTTGCCTAACTGTTGCCTATGTGTCTTACCTACCAAGGTTATGTACATGTTCTCAGAATCAAGATTTCATGATGTTGCAGTGTCTGACAAGTTGTGCAAGAATGGTATATAATACCGACAAGATGAAATTAAGACACATGTGCAACATCTGGGTATCTTTATTGTAGACGTTTCGCCATCCAGTGGCTTTATCAATACAAATTCTAGGACATAACTTGAAGACAGTAGGACTATATACAGAAGATGAGGTAATCAGTCCCTCAACCTAGGAGTAGGTGCGAAGAGCACCGTAGTCGTGGAGATTCTGAAGCAGAAGCAAGGAGCCTGGCGCTTATATAGTAACGTCAGGTGTAGCAGACGAAGGCATAGTCACTGGTAGGCGGGATTCCCCAGTGGAAGTAGGTCCTTCCCAAAGAGATGGGTTAGTTGTAGTAGAAGTCGTAGATGTTGCACATGTGTCAATTTCATCTTGTCGGTATTATATACCATTCTTGCACAACTTGTCAGACACTGCAACATCATGGAATCTTGATTCTGAGGACATGTACATAACCTTCACGACTACGACTACTACTACTACAACTAACCCATCTCTTTGGGAAGGACCTACTTCCACTGGGGAATCCCGCCTACCAGTGACTATGCCCTCGTCTGCTACACCTGACGTTACTATATAAGCGCCAGGCTCCTTGCTTCTGCTTCAGAATCTCCACGACTACGGTGCTCTTCGCACCTACTCTTAGGTTGAGGGACTGATTACCTCATCTTCTGTATATAGTCCTACTGTCTTCAAGTTATGTCCTAGAATTTGTATTGATAAAGCCACTGGATGGCGAAACGTCTACAATAAAGATACCCAGATTTTGCACATGTGTCTTAATTTCATCTTGTCGGTATTATATACCATTCTTGCACAACTAGACCTAGTCTTGTCAAATAAAGAAACACTCGTGAATAATCTGGAGATCACTGAAGAGCTTGGCGCAAGTGATCACAAATCCATCACTTTTAGCATTAATTGGGAATGCAAGAATAATGATAATTCAGTAAAAATCCCTGATTTTCGTTCTGCCGATTATAATGGACTTAGGGAACATCTGTCTAATCTT
Source organism: Cherax quadricarinatus (assembly GCF_026875155.1). Lineage (NCBI taxonomy): Eukaryota > Metazoa > Arthropoda > Malacostraca > Decapoda > Parastacidae > Cherax > Cherax quadricarinatus. The sequence goes on along the minus strand of NC_069448.1, from coordinate 10,343,768 downwards.
CATTGGGGTTATCTAGCTAATTATTTTATTGACGATAATCATACTTATGAATATGAAGGGATCTGCTTTTATGATTGTTTTCTTAATAATGTACACAGTGCCCAGAGTATATACATTCCCCAGAGAGAAATTAGGTCTAATAATAACGATCCCAAATGGGTTAACAGGAGGCTAAAGCATCAATTAGGGGAGAAAAGGGGAATTCATAGGGGCATCAGAAGAGGAGAGGTTAACCTTACTGACCAATATGTTCAGCTTAAAAGAGAAGTAAAAAAGGCGATTAGAAAGGCTAAACGTGACATGAAATTAGAGTTGCTAATGAATCAAAGACTAATCCAAAGGGGTTCTTTCAAGTGTATAGGACGAAGGTGAAAGAAAAAGTAGGACCTCTGAAAACTGGGAATGGACAGCTGACGGATAATGAACTGGAAATGTGTTCCTTATTTAATGACTATTTTTTGTCAGTTTTTACACAGGAAGATGTAAATGAGATTCCAGTAATTAGCAATTATTTAGTTCCTGATGAATTTAAGTTAACTAATATTACTGTCACGAGGGACATGGTTATTAAACAGATAGACAAACTGAAGCAAAATAAGTCCCCGGGACCCGATGAGTTGTTTTCCAGGGTACTTAAGGAATGCAAGATGGAGCTTAGTCAGCCATTAACGAGTGTATTCAATGCGTCCATCCTTACCGGTGTTGTGCCAGAGTTGTGGAAGATGGATGTGGTTCCTATATTCAAATCAGGGGATAAGTCCACTCCTTCAAATTACCGTCCAATAAGCCTGACATCTATAGTGGGCAAGTTATTAGAATCAATTATAGCTGACATTATCAGAAGTCACCTTGAAGAGCATAACTTGATAAATGAATCTCAGCATGGATTCACGAGAGGTCGTTCCTGCCTGACAAACTTACTGACGTTCTTCAATAGAACATTTGAGGCAGTTGACAGTGATAAGGAATATGATATTGTTTATTTGGATTTTAGTAAAGCCTTCGATAGAGTACCTCACAAGAGACTCTTAAGAAAAGTGGCAGCTCATGGTATAGGAGGTAAAGTTCTAGCACGGATTGAGGCATGGCTTACCAATAGAAAGCAGAGAGTTACCATTAATGGAGTGAAATCTGAATGGGATTAGTCACTAGTGGTGTTCCACAAGGATCAGTTTTAGGCCCTCTCTTGTTCATAATTTACATTAATGACCTTGATGAAGGGATTACGAGTGACGTGAGTAAATTTGCTGATGATACAAATATAGGCCGTATAATTCACTCTGAGGAGGATATCAATGAACTCCAGGACGATTTGGACAAATTAATGTCTTGGTTTGAAAAATGGCAGATGAAGTTCAATGTGGATAAGTGAAAGGTACTTGCCCTTGGTAATGAAAATAACCCTCGAAGCTATAATCTAGGTGAATTAGAGCTTGATCATACAGAATGTGAAAAAGACTTGGGAGTCATGGTAAGCAGAAATCTAAAGCCAAGACAGCAGTGCCTTAGTGTGCGCAACAAGGCCAACAGATCACTTGGATTTATCTCAAGAAGTATAAGTAACAGAAGTCCAAAAGTTATTTTACAGCTCTATACATCACTAGTGAGGCCTCATTTAGATTATGCTGCTCAGTTTTTGTCCCCTTACTACAGGATGGCTATAGACTCATTAGAGAACATACAGAGAAGAATGACTAAAATGATTTACTGTGTAAGGAACCTCCCGTATGACGATAGACTCAAAGCCTTAAATCACCACTCTCTGGAGAGGCGTAGAATGAGGGGAGATATCATTGAAGTGTATAAGTGGATGACGGCCATAAACAAGGGAGATAGTTAATAAAGTACTGAGGGTGTCGAACCAGGTAAGAACCAGGAATAATGGATTTAAGTTGGATAAATTTAGATTTAGAAAGGACATGGGTAAGTACTGGTTTTCTAACAGAGTTGTAGATGCGTGGAACAGTCTTCCCAGTGGGGTGATAGAGGCTAGGACCTTGGGTAGCTTTAAGTGGTGACGTGTGCTTAGCTCTGTGAAGACCTGTGTGTGTGCTCTCTGTGAATCTGAACCAGGATGCCCTCTCTTGAGCAACTTTACCAGCAGCTGAGAGAAGAGCTCAGAGTTGCTAAGCTGGAGATACGGCGATTAACGGAGGAGAACAAGAGGATTCGTAGTAATCCTCCTGTTGTGAGTCCCCAGGTTAAGAGGGGAGCTTGGTCAGTGGCCGGGCAACATGGAACCAAGCTGAGGATCAAGAAAACGGTTGAAGAGGCAGAAACAACGAGAAACCAGAAGACTACGGTGGAAACTTCCAACCCATTCTCCGTGCTACCTGACGAATGTGAGCGTTCTACTGGGAATGCCACAACGAGCACCAAGGAAGCATTGGCAGACGTGAGTGAGACATCCCTAGAAACCCAAGCGAAGACCATCGAGAACGTCTTGACGAATTCCACAAGTGGTGTAATGCTACCTGACGAATGCGAGTCGACTACTGGGAGCATCACGAAGGACGACGCCAAGGAAGGTAAAAACATTGTTGTTGTTGGGGGTAGCCAGATTAGATACATGGATAGGGCATTCTGCTTCAAGGATAGGAGTAGGAGGCAGAGAGTGCGTTTTCCTGGGGCTGGGATGAAGGATATTGTTAGCCGTCTGGATGACATCATAGGAGGCAATGGGAGCAATCCTATTATCTGTCTCAGTGCTGGAGGCAACGATGTTGGCAGACGTAGGAGTGAGGACCTGATTAGCAGGTATAGGTCAGCTATAGAGATAATTAGGAGGAAGGGTGGGAAACCTGTCATATGTGGCATTTTGCCAAGGAGAGGAGTTGGAAATGAATGGTTGTCCAGAGCAATTGGTGTCAATTGCTGGCTGTACAAATACTGTAAGGAAAATGCGGTAACATTCATTGACAACTGGGACCTCTTCTATGGCAGAAATGACATGTATGCCAGGGATGGGGTTCACTTATCTAGGTGTGGGGTGGGAGCACTGGCCAACGCAGTGGAGGGAGCTGTTAGGTCTTTAAACTAGGAATAGTTAGTGGCATGGGTTTTGGCGGGAAAACTGTGAAGTCGCAGTGTAGTAATATGAGTACTAGGAGAACTAGTAATAGGCAAAATGAGGTGGATATTGGAAAGCCAGTGGCACTAATTGACAAGGACAGTAATAGGTTTAGTGGAATAACAGAAAGGAGCAGGAAGGGTAAAGAGAGAGGAGGGTCTTTAAATATTTATTACACAAATAGCCGCAGTGCTACGAATAAGATGGACGAGTTGAGACTAGTTGCTAGTGCAGGTAACATTGATGTATTTGCCATAACTGAGACGTGGTTTAATTCAAAAAGTCGGGACATGCCTGCAGAATGTCACATTCAGGGTTTTAAATTGTTCCAAGTAGATAGAAGTGTCGGGAAGGGGGGTGGGGTGGCATTGTATGTCCGAGATCGATTGAACTGTTGCATAAAAACGGGTATTAAGTCTGAAGTAACACATACAGAGTCTGTTTGGATAGAATTTTCAGAGGGGCATGAAAAATTAATTTTAGGTGTGATATACTGTCCCCCAAATTTAGATAGGGACCAGGGGAGACTACTATGGGAGGAAATTGTTAGGGCCACAAGGCACGATAATGTAGTAATTCTAGGAGACTTTAACTTTAGTCATATTGATTGGAATTTCTTGACTGGGAATTTAGAATCATACGACTTCTTAGTAGTAGTTCAGGATTGTTTTTTGAAGCAGTTTGTGACAGAACCTACAAGGGGTAATAACCTGCTTGACTTAGTTCTGGCAAACAATGAATCTCTTGTTAATAATTTAGAAGTTTCAGAGGAACTGTGTGCTAGCGACCACAAATCAATTACATTTAGCATTGAATGGAAGTATGATAGTAGGGATAACTCAGTAACAGTCCCAGATTTTCGCTTAGCAGATTACGATGGGCTTAGAGAACACTTATCTGTTGACTGGGGTAACGAAGAGAGCTATCAATATGACAGCTTTCTGAACACCATACATGCTGCTCGAAGAACGTTTATCTCTTATAAAGAAATTAGATCAAATAGAAATGACCCAAAATGGATGAATAATAGGCTGAAATATCTACTAGGGCATAAGAAAGGAATTTATAGGCGGATCAAAAGAGGTGAGGGTCATCTTATGAATCAGTATATTGATATTAAGAGGGACATTAAAAAGGGGATAAGAAAAGCTAAAAGGGACTATGAAATTAAAGTTGCTAGGGATTCTAAAACTAACCCAAAAAGTTTTTTCCAGGTATATAGAACAAAAGTCAGAGATAAGATAGGTCCCCATAAAAATAACTATGGGCATCTTACTGACAAAGAGAATGAAATGTGCTCGATTTTAAATAATTATTTTCTCTCGGTTTTTACACAGGAAGACACTAATAATATTCCAGTAATTAATTTTTATAGTGGGCCAGAAGAAGATAAATTATGTAACATCACAGTCACTAGTGAAATGGTTGTGAAGCAGATAGACCGACTGAAGCAAAATAAGTCACCAGGTCCTGATGAGGTTTTTTCAAGGGTTCTTAAGGAATGCAAAATGGAACTCTGTGAACCATTAACTAATATTTTTAATTTATCTCTTCAAACATGTGTAGTGTCTGATATGTGGAAGATGGCTAATGTAATTCCTATTTTTAAAACGGGACAAGTCGTTACCGTCAAATTACCGCCCAATAAGCCTGACCTCAATTGTAGGCAAATTACCAGAGTCAATTATAGCTGAGATTATAAGAAGCCATCTCGATAAGCATAGCTTGATTAATGATACTCAGCATGGATTCACAAGAGGCCGGTCTTGTCTAACTAATTTATTAACTTTCTTCAGTAAAGCTTTTGAGGCTGTTGACCACGATAAAGAATTTGATGTTTAGGTAAGACACATATGCAACAGTTAGGTATCTTTATTTCGAAACGTTTCGCCTACACAGTAGGCTTCTTCAGTCGAGTACAGCGAAGTTGATGGAAGCAGAAGAGACTTGAAGACGATGTAATCAGTCTATCACCCTTAAAGTTTTGAGGTGGTCAGTCCCTCAGTCTGGAGAAGAGTATTGTTCCATTGTCTGGAAAAATATGGAGTTGAAGTGATAGGATGGAGCCTTATATAGCGCCATGAGGTGAGACGTAGGTCACTAGTAGAGTAAGAATGTAGACATTGAGAGGTCAGGTCCCTCTCAAATCCAGCCATTCTCACTAGCAGAGGTTGTTGAAGTGGTTCCAAGTCTGTACCAAGATACCCTTGTGCTGCAGTGTCTGACAGAGTGAACAAAGAATTTGATATCATTTACTTAGATTTTAGTAAGGCATTTGATAGAGTTCCGCACCAAAGACTGTTAAAGAAAGTAGCAGCTCATGGCACTGGGGAAAGGGTGCTCTCGTGGATCGAATCATGGCTCACAGACAGGAAGCAGAGAGTGTCCGTAAATGGGGTTAAATCCGAGTGGGGTTCAGTAACAAGTGGCGTTCCACAGGGATCAGTCTTTGGCCCGTTGTTGTTTATAATATATATCAATGATCTTGATAGGTAAGACACATATGCAACAGTTAGGTATGTAGATGAATGGTTCAGAGAACCGACATGTTGATAAATTAGACACATGTGCAACTCTTGGGTATCTTTATTGAGGAAACGTTTCGCCACACAGTGGCTTCATCAGTCCATACGTAGGAGAAACTTGAAGAACATGAGGAGAATGAGGTAATCAGTCCCTCAACCTTGAGTCGATGTGTTCAGTCCATCAATCTTGAATAGAATATGGCATATGAGCGGAGAAGGAGCTTATAAACCATACGGCAGGAGAGGTGCAGCAGTCATAGGTGGTGTCACATTTGTTCAATGTGGAAGTAGGTCGTGCCCAAGAATTAGGCAAGCGAAGAATTCCTAAATATTAAGATCCCAAGAGTTGCACATGTGTCTAATTTATCAACATGTCGGTTCTCTGAACCATTCATCTACAAACCTGTCAGACACTGCAACTTCTTAGGATCTTAATATTTAGGAATTCTTCGCTTGCCTAATTCTTGGGCACGACCTACTTCCACATTGAACAAATGTAACACCACCTATAACCCAGCCTCAATAACCCAACTAGGTAGACTGTTCCACTCATCAACTACCCTATTTCCAAACCAATACTTTCCTGTGTCCTTTCTAAATCTAAACTTATCTAATTTAAATCCATTACTGCGGGTTCTCTCTTGGAGAGACATCCTCAAGACATTGTTAATATCCCCTTTATTAATACCTATCTTCCACTTATACACTTCGATCAGGTCTCCCCTCATTCTTCGTCTAACAAGTGAATGTAACTTAAGAGTCTTCAATCTTTCTTCATAAGTAAGATTTCTAATGCTATGTATTAATTTAGTCATCCTACGCTGAATGTTTTCTAACGAATTTATGTCCATTCTGTAATATGGAGACCAGAATTGAGCTGCATAATCTAGGTGAGGCCTTACTAATGATGTATAAAGCTGCAGTATGACCTCTGGACTTCTGTTGCTTACACTTCTTGATATAAATCCCAGTAATCTATTTGCCTTATTACGTATGCTTAGGCATTGCTGTCTTGGTTTAAGGTTGCTGCTCACCATAACCCCCAAGTCCTTTTCGCAATCTGTATGGCTAAGTTCTACATTATTTAACTTATAAGTGCTAGGGTTATGGACACTCCCGAGCTTCAGAACCTTGCATTTATCTACATTGAACTGCATCTGGCACTTTTCTGACCAAGAGTAGTTTGTCTAAATCCTCCTGAAGTTCCCTAACATCTACGTTTGAATCAATTATCCTACCTATCTTCGTGTCATCGGCGAATTTGCTCATATCACTAGTAATTCCTTCATCAAGATCATTGATATATATTATAAACAACAACGGGCCCAAGACTGATCCCTGTGGAAGGCCACTTGTTACAGATGCCCACTCGGATTTAACCCCATTTATGGACACTGTGCTTCCTGTCTGTGAGCCATGACTCGATCCATTAGAGCACTTTTCCCTCAATGCCATGAGCTGCCACTTTCTTTAACAGTCTTTGGTGCAGAACTCTATCAAAAGCCTTACTAAAATCTAAGTAAATAATATCAAATTCTTTATCGTGGTCAACAGCCTCAAAAGCTTTACTGAAGAAAGTTAATAAATTAGTTAGACAAGACCGGCCTCTTGTGAATCCATGCTGAGTATCATTAATCAAGCTATGCTTATCGAGATGGCTTCTTATAATCTGAGCTATAATTGACTAGTAATTTGCCTACAATTGAGGTCAGGCTTATTGGGCGGTAATTTGACGGTGACGACTTGTCCCCTGTTTTAAAAATAGGAATTACATTAGCCATCTTCCACATATCAGACACTACACCTGTTTGAAGAGATAAATTAAAAATATTAGTTAATGGTTCACAGAGTTCCATTTTGCATTCCTTAAGAACCCTTGAAAAAACCTCATCAGGACCTGGTGACTTATTTTGCTTCAGTCGGTCTATCTGCTTCACAACCATTTCACTAGTGACTGTGATGTTACATAATTTATCTTCTTCTGGCCCACTATAAAAATTAATTACCGGAATATTATTAGTGTCTTCCTGTGTAAAAACCGAGAGAAAATAATTATTTAAAATCGAGCACATTTCATTCTCTTTGTCAGTAAGATGCCCATAGTTATTTTTAAGGGGACCTATCTTATCTCTGATTTTTTTTCTATATACCGACATAGACAAGGATGTCAGCCACAGCACCGTGTCTTCCTTTGCAGATGACACCCGAATCTGCATGACAGTGTCTTCCATTGCAGACACTGCAAGGCTCCAGGCGGACATCAACCAAATCTTTCAGTGGGCTGCAGAAAACAATATGAAGTTCAACGATGAGAAATTTCAATTACTCAGATATGGTAAACACGAGGAAATTAAATCTTCATCAGAGTACAAAACAAATTCTAGCCACAAAATAGAGCGAAACACCAACGTCAAAGACCTGGGAGTGATCATGTCGGAGGGTCTCACCTTCAAGGACCATAACATTGTATCAATCGCATCTGCTAGAAAAATGACAGGATGGATAATGAGAACCTTCAAAACTAGGGAGGCCAAGCCCATGATGACACTCTTCAGGTCACTTGTTCTATCTAGGCTGGAATATTGCTGCACACTAACAGCACCTTTCAAGGCCGGTGAAATTGCTGACCTAGAAAATGTACAGAGAACCTTCACGGCGCGCATAACGGAGATAAAACACCTCAATTACTGGGAGCGCTTGAGGTTCCTAAACCTGTATTCCCTGGAACGCAGGCAGGAGAGATACATGATTATATACACCTGGAAAATCCTAGAGGGACTAGTACCGAACTTGCACACGAAAATCACTCACTACGAAAGCAAAAGACTTGGCAGACGATGCAACATCCCCTCAATGAAAAGCAGGGGTGTCACTAGCACGTTAAGAGACCATACAATAAGTGTCAGGGGCCCGAGACCGTTCAACTGCCTCCCAGCATACATAAGGGGGATTACCAACAGACCCCTGGCAGTCTTCAAGCTGGCACTGGACAAGCACCTAAAGTCGGTTCCTGACCAGCCGGGCTGTGGCTCGTACGTTGATTTACGTGCAGCCAGCAGTAACAGCCTGGTTTATCAGGCTCTGATCCACCAGGAGGCCTGGTCACAGACCGGGCCGCGGGGGCGTTGACCCCCGGAACTCTCTCCAGGTAAACTCCATGTAATAGCAAAGTTAATGTCGGGGGAGGAGTTTGGATTAAAGCCCTTGATAGTGGTGTCATCAGTGGATGTGTGTTTGTAGGTGCTACGGACCCGTTTCCTGGGAAGGGGAGGAAGATATGGATCTGTTTTTATGCTCTTTGGTCTGTCTGTCAGAAGTTGGGGCAGGTTTAGGTTTGAGTGGGTTTTGTCTGGAGGAGGAGGAGTTGGACCTGGATGAAGTTTTGGTTGTGGTGGAGTGGGCAAAGGTGGATGCAGAGGAAGTGGAAGCTTTGGTAGGGGATAAGGAAGTGGAAGCTATGGTAAGGGATGAGGAAGTGGAAGCTATGGTAAGGGTTTGAGGAAGTGGAAGCTTTGGAAGGGGATGAGGAAGTGGGGGAGGGGTGGTCGTAGCAGCAGCAGAGTAGGGGTGTTGGTGGAGGTGTGGAAGTAGTGAAGAGGGTAGGGGAGGAGGAAAAGCTGGTTGGAGTAGGAAGTGGGGGGAGGGAGAGAGGTTGTAGTAGGCTTAGAAGAGAAGCAGGAAGGAGGGATAATTAAAGAGGGAAGATTGTTAGCAGACAAGATTAGGTTAAGGACATGTGAATAGTCTGATTGGTAAGCTTGTGAGATTACCATCGCAGAGTGGGCAGCAGTGGCGAGTTGACAGTTAGTTTTGTAGTCTAGTGTGGGTGTAGGTGTAGAAGGAGAAGTGTTTGTAGTCTGTGTGTTGGTGTTTGATGTGTGTAAAGTAGAAGAGGTAGACCAAGTGCGTGGGGAGGCCCAGGCATTGGGGGTAGGGGAGGGAGGTATGAAAGGGGAGGGAGGTGCAGGGAATGGGTTGGGGAGGGAGGGAGGTTGGCTTTCTCTGAGGGTGGAGAGAATGTCTTTTCTCGAAGACCTATATCTTTACTTGAAGTCACTGGAAAAGTTCTTGAGAAAGTCATTTCCAACAGATTGAATTACTATATGGAGTTTAATCACTTGTTTACTGAAAAACAATTTGGCTTTAGAACACATAGAGGTACCAATCATGCAATAAATGTTATTTTTGACACTGTAGCAAGTCTAAAACAGCAGGGCAATCTTGCCTTAATTGCCACCAGAGATGTTCATAAAGCTTTTGATAGCTTATGGCATGATGGCCTTATATACAAACTCATTGACCTACCAGACCATAACTGTACTTTTCTCAGAGTAATTTATAATTTCTTAACTCAAAGAAAAATCTTTCCCACCTTTCATGGCAAGTCGAAAAGAACCTTTTATACCGACGGCTGGTGTCCCACAAGGTTCTTGTCTCAGTCCACTTTGTTTAACATTTATGTGAATGACCTTCCTCAACCGGGAGTTTAATGACAACAATTGTGACACAGTTTGCAGATGATGTTATTCATGTCGTCCCCATCAACTCCAGTAACAGGAAAAACAAGTATGAGAGAGTCATAAAAAAAAAATGAATATTGAACTTCGTCAAACATCTAATTGGGAGAAGAAATGGAGAATTATGACTAATCCTGACAAGGTCCTTTTTTAGCACGATAGGATTTTTTTGCATCAACCATCGAAGATAAAGGAGGTATCTCCATCAGAGGTACACCTGTAGCCATTAGAAACCCTAACAAGATTTTGGGGATATGAAATAGACAGGCTGCTCCCCCTCAACATCTCATGTAACTAAAAAGATCAACACAGCCAAAGTCGGTCTTAGCAGACTCTTTCGTTTTAATTAAGCCCCTCAACATGTCAAAAAACATCTGTATAAAATGAAAATTTAAGACCTATACTTGAATACCCTTGTGCCCCAAATGTCATTAACAACAAAGACCAACATGCAAACGGTTACAAAGGGTCCAAAATAGAGCTCTTCGCTTTATTACTGATACCAGGAGGCGAGACAGAGTTAAAATGGCAGATTTACACACACAACAAGAAAAATTTACTGCCATAAATGTACGCCTTGACACCCTAAAAAAGAAACAACTTTATACAAGCAAGAACTATACATGCCAGATAAAAGAACATCCTATACAAGTGGTAAATACCAAACCGATTACACCATCAATACTCCGCCTCACAGGACTCAAAGAATGACCCCTCCCACAGAGGGTTCGTCGTTTTATTCATAAAGATGATTACCCTCGACCTATGATTTTGAGCAACTTACCTGATGAAGAAGATTGGGTACCACCAGAACCCTTCGATGTATACTGAGAAAATCATCGCCCCCAACTAGGGAGACATCTTAAATAACTTTCTAATGTAAAATTATGCTATTGACTATTGTTGGACACCACCATTAAGAAGCTATTGTCAAGAACTTATAAACCGGCCAGAAAATTATTGCCTTTCTTGTCGTATAAATATCCGTTGTGCAATCGCGAAAAATAAAAAAAAGCAATTGCAACTTGTATAACTACTACCAATTCAAAGTCATGTACTTATATACCTATTATATCTATGTGACTCTGATGAGTTAGTATTATACCCCTTTAAGAATATCTTATCAATTCACATACACTTTTTAAATTGCACCAAAGTGGTTGGGCCACTTACCTTTTATATCCTACCTCTCCCCCCCCCTCCCACCCTTTTCCAATATTTCCATCCTTACCCATCCTTCTTCCTTACCCATCTTACCAAAGCTCTGGTCATCAGAAGAAGAAGAAGAAGGAATTTGCAACTGCAGTGTGTGACCCTCCGCAGTTAGAACATTTAAGGGGGAGGTTGCAAGTGTTCCAGAAGTGGCCAGTTGCTGAACATCTGGAGCAGGTTCGTGTGGAAGTGCATGAGATTTTGTCGTGGCCGAATTTGTAGCATTTCAGACATTGTGTGATGGGGTGAAAGTTTGGAGTGAAGAGGGAGTTTGGAGGAATGCGGATGGTCTTGGCAAGGATTCCTTGATTGAAGAGTGTAGAGGCGTCAGAAGGAGATGAACAGCGTATTTTGAGGATGGTAGAGTTTTCAGGTCTGTAAATATCGTCAACAGAGACTTTGTTCTTAGTACTAATGTCTTTGATTAAGTCTTCTTTGTCTGTGTCATAGGCAGTCAGGAGAGAGGAAATGGTATGGTGATACCGACAAGGTGTGGAAAAAGACACTTATGTACAGTTCAGGACATTTGTTAAAGGAAACGTTTCGCCACGAATGGCTTCTTCAGTCCTAATACAGAGAAAACTAAGAAAACATTTATATATATAGTGGCAGGAGTCAGGTGAGGTGACGCGTGAGTAGAGGTGGTGGTAGTAGTAGTAGTAATGGAACTAAGGAGGTGAGGCAAGAGAGGGACCTGCTGGCATCAAGTAACACCAGTTCCCAGGATGGGTAATATCCTCTTGCTTAGTAATTTTGAAATACTGTAACTACCGGATTTTTGCTTTATAGTGTTACTGACAGAAATTAGTGCAGCTTCAATGCATTTTCTCCGTCTTAAGTCGTCTTCTTTAATAACTAGTTTAGCTTCATTGAATTTCATGAGGTGTCCAACATCGTCTCTATGTTGAACACATGCGTTTTTGCGGTCATCATTTCTGCAAGCATTTAGAATAGCAGAACACAAAAATGCTTGCAGAAATGATGACCGCAAAAACGCATGTGTTCAACATAGAGACGATGTTGGACACCTCATGAAATTCAATGAAGCTAAACTAGTTATTAAAGAAGACGACTTAAGACGGAGAAAATGCATTGAAGCTGCACTAATTTCTGTCAGTAACACTATAAAGCAAAACTCCGGTAGTTACAGTATTTCAAAATTACTAAGCAAGAGGATATTACCCATCCTGGGAACTGGTGTTACTTGATGCCAGCAGGTCCCTCTCTTGCCTCACCTCCTTAGTTCCATTACTACTACTACCACCACCTCTACCCACGCGTCACCTCACCTGACTCCTGCCACTATATATATAAATGTTTTCTTAGTTTTCTCTGTATTAGGACTGAAGAAGCCACTCGTGGCGAAACGTTTCCTTTAATAAATGTCCTGAACTGTACATAAGTGTCTTTTTCCACAGTCAGGAGAGAATAGTCTACGTGTTTTGCGATCACTGTGCATTTGGCGCCGTGCTCAGGAGTCCAAATAATGGTGAAGCCTGCGTTGAGAAGTTTTTGTCTGGTCTCGGTTGAGGTGTACGTTTCGTAAGAATGTCTGTCAAGAAGTAGTTTGAAGCCTGAGTTGGTTTTAAAGACTTTCAGTTGAGGAGCGCCAGTGATCTGGTACAATAAATTTCCAGGACAGATAGTGGCATGATCAGATTTAGAGTATTTGAGGTTAAGCGAGAAAGAACTGGGTTTGGAAGAGGTAGAGGCAGGGTAGGCCTTAGAGGCAGGAGTAGACAGAGTAGAGGCAGGTGTTGGCAGTAGAGGAGGAGTAGTAAGGGGGAAGGAAGTGGAAGGCATTGAAGGCATCGTAAATTAGATGTGGCGGCCAAATCTGCTATAACTTTAAAGTTTCTTGTGGAGTCCGTCTCTAGAGGCACAGGACACTGAGGAGGTGAGCTGTAGCTTGGGTAACATAAAAATAGGTTAGACAGAGAGTGAACACTGAAACAGGTCTATATGTATTTGTCTAACCTATTTTTATGTTACCCAAGTAATAGCTTTTATATCCTTTTACTCATATACGAGTTAATTGCTCTACCATATTGTATTACTACTACAACAACTTATGTCACTACTACTACCACTAGTATTGCACCTCACTCTGAGCCTACATATGCCCTCTGTGTCCATGTACTGTTTGTAACGGCTTGACAAAGCTCCTGGAGAGCGAAACGTTGCCACAATAAAATGTCACATTAGTTGCACTTGTGTCCTTTTACTTTACAGCTTTGTCTTTACTATAGCCACTACCTGGAGTCTACATGGAGGGTGTTGCTTTGGTTTACGCCCCCACAGCCCAGTAATTGACCAAACCTCCCTGATGTAACAAGCATACTAGTGTGGAAATGCAGGTAACAAGCATACTAGTGTGGGAATGTAGGTAACAAGCATACTAGTGTGGGAATGCAGATAATGCTGTGTTGTCTTATAGACTCTTATCCTCCCCAGTCTTACTGGTAGCATCCCCTCAGGGAAGTTGCCTTGATGCCGGTGAGAGACTCTTGATTCAGAAACTGGACTTAACCTCCCTATCATTGGAGAGATCTAAATGCCTCCCATTCCTAAGCTCAATGTGTCCTCATTGCCTTCAGTGTTTACTCCATGATTAAAGTAACTTAAGAAGCATTCTGCAAGAAAACACAAGCATGTCAGTTGACTCATTTTACAAGATTACACAGAGACAAGCGTGCCTCGCGCTACATGACAAAATAACATGGTAACACAAGCATGTCTGGTGGTTCATGACAAGATAACACCGGGACGTAAGTGTGCCCCGTGACTTATGGTAAACATAAAAAGAATAATGTTCGGTGTTGGAAGAGAAAAATATTCGTCTTCAGATGGTGATTCCCAAGCTCAGTGGCGTATATATGAGAGCAGGTGATGGCGAGTCAAGCACTGGAACCTAGAAGCACAGCCAGGAAGGTGAGTGTCTCAGTGGTGGGTCAAGGACAGGAACCTAGAAACACAGCTAGGAAGGTGAGTGACTGAAATGTTAGAAAGAAGAAGTAATTGTCATTTTCTCATTATCAAGTTAATCTCACTAATGTTCTTCATTATTCACATCTACGTCCCGGATGGTTTAGGTCCTAGAATGGTTTGACATAGATCCTACACTGTCTTTTACCCATTAGGAAGGTTTATTATACCTAGAATGGTTTACTATAATTCTTATACACCTTGTTACACCTTGGATAGTTTTCATAGTTTTCGGATAGTGTGTTAGTTTAAAACATTGGTTGTTAGTTTAAAACACTGGTTGCTAGTTTAAAACATTGGTTGTTAGTTTAAACCACTGGTTGTTAGTTTAAACCACTGGTTGTTAGTTTAAAACACTGGTTGTTAGTTTAAAACACTGGTTGTTAGTTTAAAACACTGGTTGTTAGTTTAAAACACTGGTTGTTAGTTTAAAACACTGGTTGTTAGTTTAAAACATTGGTTGTTAGTTTAAAACACTGGTTGGAGTGTTTCGTGCCTGGCAAACTGGATCTTAACCTGGCAACATATATAAATAATTGTTCAACACTTTATACTGCCCCTTTCCTTATACTGTGTTCATCCTTATCTCATTCCCTTTCTTGTCCTATTCTTCTTGTCCTACCCTCTTCCTTGTCCCTTCATCCTCTCCCCCACTTCTCACCCTTCATAAGACTCCCTTTTTAACAGATGAGGACTTGCTTTCTACTACTGACGGGGACACTGCTGGCAGCCGCCGCCACCACACAAAAGCCACCAACGGTGTGCCCGCCGGAGGTCTCTGCCCTATGCCCACCGGAAATGGGGGAATTTCCTGAGCTCTACGCTTACCCTGATGATTGTTCCAAGTTCTGCAAGTGCTCCTTAGATGGTCTGGCCTGGGAGTACGACTGCCCCGGCACCCTTCTCTGGGACGATGAACTCAAAACCTGCAATTATCCAGAAAATGTAAGGGAAATACCTTTCACTCTCCATTCAACGTAAACACGATACCCTGAACACCTGTAACTACCAGCATAATGTAAGCACGATACCCTGAACACCTGCAATTACCCATACAATGTAAACAATACCCTGAACACCTGCAAACAACGTAATGACGAAACATTAAACACCTTCAACTACCCACACAACGGAAGGAAAATAATTAAGCATCTGCAATTACTCTCACAATGTAAGGACAATAGCTTAAACACCCCTGTTATTACTAACAATGTAGGACGATAAACACCTGCAACTACCCACACAATATAAGGACGACGAACTAAACATCTGCACCTTCCCATCAAACACCTTCAACTACTCAAGCTATGTAAGGAAAATACATTAAATACCTTCAACTACACACACAATATAAGTACGATATACTAAACACTTTCGTAAACACAAACGTTCTCTTGAAAAGAGTTTTCCGACTAGGTACGTTAATAGTGAATGTATCTCACAGTATTGGACAAATCACTCAAAGAACCAGTATGATGACGCGCTCTGTTTGTTACACGATGGTCGGAAATAATTTTATAACTTACTATTATACATATTAACAGTTAGACAAAGTATACACAAATAACCCGTACATAGGAGAGAGGAGCTTAAGACGACGTTTCGGTTTGACTTGGACCATTTACAAAGTCACACTAACAGAAACGAATGGAGGCAGTATACAGAGCAAACAGAGACGGGACAAGAGAGGTAGTAGGAAAGGAAGTAGAGAGGTAGTGGTAGAGGTAGTAGTCTGAGCAGTAGTAATAGTATTAGTGGAGTCAAAGACTAAGAAAGAATATCACTGCAAGGGAGCTAGGGGCCCACAAAGGGTGGGCCCCTAGCTCCCTTTCAGTGTTCCGCTTTTAGTTTTTGACTGACTCCACTAAGAACATAAGAATGGAGGAACACTGCAGAAGGCCTACTTGCTTTCCTATTACCTCTCTTGTCCCGTCCCTGTTTGTTGGCTTATGTATACTCCCTCCTCTTCTTTCTGTTAGTGTGACTTTCTAAATTTTCCAAGTCAGACCGAAACGTCGTCGTAAGGTCCTCTTTCCTATGTGCAGGTTATTTGCGTATTGTTCCAGTCACCGTATTGTGCCTTTTTGCTCTTTTAGACAAAGTCTGCAAGAAAGAATAACTATAGTGTGAGGATGGTGATATATACACTGATATAATGTATTGTTCTCTGGAAATAAATGGTATAAAATACCGACACAATGGAAATATAAACACAAATGCAGTATAATGTGATCCTTTATTGACAACGTTTCACCCACACAGTGGGTTTTTTCAAGTCACACACGGATCTACCTGTGGTTGGAAGGTACGAGAGTATTTATAGTCATGTTCAGAATGTTGAGGTCAGGTGGAGAATGCTGCATCTGATGATCTACCGGGTGGGGTTATAGAGTCTTGGGTAGCTAGGCAGGGGTATTGGACAAGTTGTGAGTAGACCTTCTGCTCACAACTGCAGAAGGTCTACTCACAACTTGTCCAATACCCCTGCCTAGCTACCCAAGACTCTATAACTCCACCCGGTAGATCATCAGATGCAGCATTCTCCACCTGACCTCAACATTCTGAACATGACTATAAATACTCCCGTACCTTCCACCCCAGGTAGATCTGTGTGTGACTTGAAAAAGCCCACTGTGTGGGTGAAACGTTGTCAATAAAGGATCACATTATACTGCATTTGTGTTTATATTTCCATTGTATTGTTCTCTGTTGAAGAGTGTCCACGCTAGGGACGCGGGTTGATGACACTGAGGGCTTTTAATCCACGGAACTGGATTTATCCTTCTTTTCCTTGAATCGATCCTGACTACCTCTCATTCCCCACTCATATATCAGGGAAATGAGGGGGGGGAGCGTGAAACCTGGGCAGGTGGGTACTAAAACTCGCCGGTCAGTGTGGTAAACATTCATCCCGTGAATTTTTTCCGATCGTGTTATTACGATTTCGCGAGCTATTCCTCACTCATTATGTAACCCCCTTACAGGTTTAGCGTTTTCCCCGATTAAAAGAAACGAAAAAGAATCCATTGAAGAATAAAAAAACATCAACATCGAGGATGAACAGACAACCCACAAATTGAAGAGCAAAGTAAAGAAGACTTTTCGATCGATCTTGGGTCATTATCACGTGACTACTGAAATTTGATACATCTAATTGACTCTCAGGATTTACCAGCTCTTACAGTGATTCAAAAAATATTAGTATGAGAACATAAAAAAATTGAAAAATCTGACCCTGATGTTATCTTGAGAAAAAAGAGGCTATTTCTCTCTTTCATAAAAAAAATCTTTCTGTAATTAACGATATTGACGTAAGCAAGATCTTGAAGACCTGGATACAGCAGAGTAATGAACAAGACACAATTATGGAACAAACTTTTATTATGAGGGATAACGTTGTCCCATAAAACTCTTGCTCTTGAGAAAGTCAACATTAAGATTAACAAAATGTTGAAAAAAATATTTTTGAAAGCGTACTACAACAATAGTGAGGAACATATGTGTTACAGAACAAACTTTAAAGATGGGACAAAATTTCGCTCTGTGTAGAGCTTTGTCAAATCTCATCTTGACAAAACTCTATACAAAGAGAGAAATGTCGTCCTCAGTCAATTAATTATACAGCTGTCAGTCAGGTCCTGATCCCTTAGACGGGAGGCCTATCAGTGTATGTTGATGATACAGTATCAGTATTGCCCTGTACTCAAGATTTTCTCCCCAGACTCAGCAAGTTGGAAGACTCGAATAAATTCACTGATGAAAATAAACTCGTTGCAGATCTCTTACATTTAAGTACACAAGTGGATTTTATGACTTTACACTTGATTGGGTTAAATTTCAGTAACCTTTTCTTCAACCATTATTTCAGTTTGTCTAAGCTTACTCTCAGCCTGTATCTTCATTCATTTGTATTCTTCCCATTGGTTTAAGTTATCAGGAAACAAAGAAACATATAATTCTGTCTCCTTTAGTACGTCATTTACTTATGTTACGAATAATAAAGGTCATAGAATTGATCCTTGGGAACCCCACTTCTTACACTTTCCCAATATAAAGCAACTGACCATACCATCACCCTCTGTCTACCGTTTGTTACGTACTTCTTGATCCTCTGTAGGACTTCACACATTCCACTAACTGGCGAGTCATATGGTTTCCTAAAATCCAAAAATATACAGTCTACCCATCCTTATCTTCGTCCTTGATTTCTATTATTTTGTTGTAAAAGTCCAGTAGGTTAGTGAAGCAAGATATACCTTCTCGAAATCCATGCTGATACTCTGTAAAAAAAAAAAATCCACCCTTCTAGATACTTCACCAATCTTTTACAATACTGTGGGTAGTATACATATCAGTGACAGTGGCCTATAATTCCCTGCCTCTTGTCTGTCATCCTGTTTCTATAGTGCTGTATATTGCTGTGTTTCAGTTGTCTGGAAGGTTTCCCGTTCTCCGGGGACACGTTGTAGATCGTTGCTATGGGTTCACACACTTCTTCCACTCTTTACAGTACCCATGATGATATTCCATCAGGTCTCATGGCATTTAATGTGTAACTCTTTTAGTAGTTTCATCAGTTCCTCTTATGGTATATGAATGATATCTAGTATATACTGATTAGCCCTTACAACCCTGCATTCTGGCAACATTCTTTTTCTTCAGTGAATATCTTCTTAAATCAACTGTTTAATTCCTTGTAAACGTCTGTATCTTCTTCCGTGAGTAACCAACCATCATACGTGACTGTGTAACATTGTCTGCATTTATTTGACTTTTGCAACTATATCATTCTCAAACTTTTGAACCAAGTGAGAGAGTAACAAAGCGTCTATACTGTGAGAACAACTAATGAATCTAATTTTTATTTTTTTACACTTTTACGGAAAATGGATATGTGAAAAACTGTTTTTTGTGGAACGTACTAACAAAATGTTATATTTCTCTTAACATTGATAATATTTACAGCTGATGAGAAAGACGAGGCTCTTGTTGACAATATTTACAGTTGATAAGAAAGACGAGGCTCTTGTTGACAATATGACACTTGAGCTTAATATAACTAGATTGACTGGTGTTGCTGTTAACCTTGTGTTTGTATCTCTCAGGTGGACTGTGGCACGCGACCTGTTCCATAAGAAGGGTTTCCATCGTCCTCCTCCACACTCCAGCAGACTAAACCTTCACTCTCTAACAACCTTCACTACTGATACCAGCTTTCATTTCTCAGTACATATTTAGCATAATTTATTTGCTTTGGTAAATGATTTATATTAAACTATGTTGGTTTATGAGTAGGAACAGCTCTCAGTTATGTGAAGAGTGATCGTGTTTAGAAAAACCTTTATTTTCACTCTGTAGGATAATAAAGTTTCCCCCCTGACAATATTTTTGTTATTCCAAAAACTCAATGAAAATCAAATAAAATCCTTTTGCTAAATTTCACGCTCTTACAAGTGAACCAGAGACAGTCTCACTGTTATTAATTATTTGATGCTTGTTATGTGTCAATCATTACCTCTCTGGCTCGCTGAGGAATTGCTGAAAAACAAACTGGCTACGATGATGCCCGTGAAGCCTTTATAGCCGGCACTACCTCTTTCATGGGCATGACATTACTGAGTGCCTATGATCCGAGAATCTCCGAGTACAGAAAGATTTAGCCCAGTGTGAGGACCTCGTGATTGAAAGTTTTCTGGGTTTTCGAGAATCTATCGGTACATCTTTCAAATTCACATATCGGAGAAGAGTGTTGGCCATTGTTACACTTACGAAGTATATAAAATAACATATTATATATATATATATATATATATATATATATATATATATATATATATATATATATATATATATATATATATATTATATATATATATATATATATATATATATATATATATATTATATATATATATATATATATATATATATATATATATATATATATATTATAATTATATATATATATATATACACACATTATATATATATACACACATATATATATATATATATACACACATTATATATATATACACACATTGTATATATATATATACACACACAGACAAGTTGGGATGGGGGTGAAAGTGGGAAGGAGACCCTTAAAAAGTTTATATTGAGAAAAACTTGATCCAAGGAGTTGGAGTCTTGGTATTATTGTTATTGAGAAAAACTTGATCCGAAGAATTGGAGCAGGAATATTTGGGGTGGAAGTGGGTGGTGGGAGGGGTACCCACAGGGGGAAACCCAAAAACTTGATCCAAGGAATTGGAGTCTTTGTATTACTGTCATTGAGAAAAACTTGATCCGAGGAGATGGAGCAGGGAATTTGGGATGCAAGTGGGAAAGTCCTTTTGAATCCCTTACCCCTGAGGAAGGAACCCAAAAAAAAAACTTAAATCCAAGGAAGGGGAAAGGGAAAAAATACTTGGCCCTTAGAAGGTAAAAGTGAAAGGTGGTGGGGGTTTTGGGGTAGGGTTTTTGACCCGGGGATGGAACAGGAATATTTGGGGTGGAAGGAGGGGTCCCCAAAAAATTTGACCCCAAGGAGATGGAGAGCACAAAAAATTAAAAAAAAAATTCAAAAAAAAAATTGGGGAAAAAAAAATTTGGGGGGGGGGGGGGGCGACCCGGCGACGTTGAAGAGGCGCGCAAAAGGGCCCGCGGGGGGGCGCAAAGGGGGCGGGCGCATTGGCGGGGCGTGGTCGGGCGGGCTCGCGGGGCGCAGGGGGGGGCGCGGGGGGGGGGGCTTTTGGGGGGGGGGCCCCGTGGGTAGGGGGGGGGTTGGGGGGTTGGGGGGCGAGGTGGTCAAAGGGGTGGGTGGTCGGGGGGGTGAGGTGGTCGGGGGGTGAGGTGGGTGAGGGGTGAGGTGGTGAGGGGTGAGGTGGTCGAGGGGTGAGGTGGCGAGGGGTGAGGGGTCGGGGGGTTGGGGTGGTCGAGTTGTGAGGGGGTTTTCGAGGGGTGAGGGTGGCGAGGGGTGGGGGTTTGGTCGAGGGGTGAGGTGGCCCGGGGGGTTTGAGGGGTCGAGGGGTGGGGGGTGGTCGGGGGGTTGGGAGGTGGTCGAGGGGTAAAGGTTTGGGTTCGGGGGTGAGGGGTCGGGGGGTGGGGTTTGGTCGATTTGTGAGGGGGGTCGAGGGGTGAGGGGGGTCGAGGGGGGGTGAGGTGGTCGGGGGGTTTGAGGTGGTCGGGGGGGTGAGGTGGTCGAGGGTGGGGGTCGGGGGTGAGGTGGTGGGGGGGTGAGGGGGGTCGAGGGGGGAGGTGGTCGAGGGGGGAGGTGGTCAAAGGGGGTGAGGGGGTTTCGAGGGTAAAGGGGGTCGGGGGTTTGAGGTCAAGGTCTTTTCTTTAAAGGGGGGAAAAGGAGTCCGCTCAGAGGAGCCCGTACAGTGCAGACCTTTCGGGAGGAGACCGAAACCCTGGGAGACCGCTCTGTAGAAGAGACGACCCACCGTTTTGCCCATTTAAAAAATATATACTTTTTAAAATATTATATATATATTTAATAATTATTATTTTTAAAGGGAATTATAATATTATATATATATAAATATATATATATATATATATTTTAATAATATCATTTTTATTTAATATACATTTTATATATAAATATACATATATTAATTTACTATATTAAATATACATACATATAATATACATTATATAAATAATACCTATATAAAATTTATTTATTTTTATATATATATTTTATATATATATTATATATATTATATATATATTTTATATTTATATATTATATAAAATTTACAATAGATATATATATACATTTATATTTATATTATTATATATATATATATAAAATATATTATATATATATATATATATAATATTTTATATATTGCAAGACTTTGGGGTTTTATAACATTTAAAGAGGGGGCCTCACAACAGCTGGATCCCCAGGGGGTAAGGGGGGGCCACCCCAACTATGCAGATTGATGGCACCCAAAAGGGGGCCCCAGAGGGGCATCCCCCCCTTCAAGCCTGGACAGATGGGAAGCAGGTGGTGTGGGACTATACATGGCTTTCTCCCTTTGGCTGTACCTATCTCCAATTACCCCAGGGGGAAGGGGGGGGGCAGCTGCCGGGCCTTCAGGGAGTCCCCAAAATTTTTAAAAAAAAAAAAATTTTTTTTTTTTGGTTTAAACCCCCGGGGGGGTTTTTTAAAAAAAAAAAATTTTGGGGGGGGGGGGGGAAAAAAAAAAAAAAAACCCCCCCCCCCCCAAAAAGGGGGGAAAGGGGGGTTTTTTTGGGGCCCCCCCCTGGGAAAAATTTTTTTTTTAAAAAACCTTAAAAAATTTTTTTTTCCCCTTTTTAAAAAATTTTTTTTTTTTTTTTTTTAAAAATTTTTTTTTAAAAAAAAAAAAAAATTAAAAAAATAAAAAAAGGGGGGGGGGGAAAAACCCCAAAAACCCAAAAAAAAAAAACCCCCCCCCCCCTTTTTTTAAAAACCCCCCAAAAACCCCCCCAAAAACCCAAAAAAAAAAAATTTAAAAATTTTAAAATTTTTTTTTTTAAAAAAAAATATTTTTTAAAATTTTTAACCCCTTTTTTTTGGGAAAAATTTTTTTAAAAAAAAAATTTTTTTTTTTTTTTTTTTTTTATAAAATTTTTTTTTTTTAAAAAGGGTTTTTTTTTTAAAAATTTTTTTAAAAAAAAAAAAAAATTTAAAAAAAAATATTAAAATTTTTAAATTTAAAAATTTTTTTTTTTTTTCCCCCCGGGGGGAAAAACCCCGGGTTTAAAAAAAAAAAAAAAAAAAAACCCTTTTTAATTAAACCCCCCCTCCTTTTTTAAAAGGGGGGGGTTTTTTTAAAACCTTTTAAAAAATAAATTTCCCAAACCCCCCAAAAAACCCCCCAAAAACCCCCCCCCAAAAAATTCAGGAATTCCCTTTTAATTTAAACCCCAAAAAAAGGGCCCCCCCTTTTTTTTTTCCCCCCCCCCCCCCCAATTTTCCCCCCAAAAGGGGCCCCCCCCCCTCCTTTCCCCCCCCAAAAATTTTTTTTTTCCCCCCCCCCCCCCCCCTTTTAAAAAGGGGCCCCCCCCCTTTTCCTTTTCCCCCCAAATTTTTTTTTTTTTTTTTTTAATTCCCCCCCCCTTTCCCCAAAAAAATTTTTCCCTTCCCCAATTTTCCCCCCTTTAAACCCCCCCCCTTTTTAAAAATTTTTTCCCCTTTTTCCCCAAATTTTTTTTAAAAATTTTTTTCCCCCCCTTCCCCAAAAAACCCCCCCCCCCCCTTTTTTTTTTCTTTTTTATTTTTTTTTTTTTTAAAAAATTTTTTTTAAAAAAAAAAAATTTTAAAAATTTTTTTTTTTAATTTTTTTTCCCATATATATTTTTAAAATTTGTTTTTTTTTTTTTAAAACAAGTCGGTCGTCCCCCACCGAGGCGGGGTGCCCAAAAAAAAGAAAGAAAACCCCCAAAAAGAAAAATTTCATCATTCAAAATTTTCACCACACTAAAAATTATCATGTTTTTTGGAGGTGCTAGATATAACAGTTTGAAGCATATGTATAGAGATAAAAACAATCCCTCCAAACTCCCAATACCCCAAACCCCCCCTTTAAAGTGCGGGCTTTGTATTCCTTTCCAGGAAAAAGTCGACTATATGAAAAAAACCCGGTTTCCTTGAACCCCTTCACAAAATTTACCCTGCTCACACTAAACAGATCGTCAGGTCCCCCAAGTATCATTGTTCCATTCACTCTATCTAACCCGCCATGACGCTTGCTGGAAGTCCAAGCCCCTCCCCCACAAACCCCCTTTCCCCCCTCTTTCCCAACCCTTTCGGGACGACCCCTCCCCCTCTTTCCTTCCCCTATAGATTTATATGTTTTCCCTGTCATTTCTTTGATCTTCCTCAAAATGACCAAACCCCCCCCAAACAACCCCTTCTGCCCTTGATTAATGTTTTTAACTCCACCCCTTTCCCCTAATTTCCACACTCCAAATTTTTGCTTAATTTTTACACCACACTTGCCCTTAACGGACATCCCCACTGCCCCCAACCCGTTCCTCGCTGCTGCATTACCACCCCCAAGCTTCACACCCATAAAAGAGTTTTGGTATACTTTTTTTCATACTTTCCTTTTTTCCCTCCATAGTAAGTTTTTTTACTCCCTTTTACCTCACGCACCATCACCTTTTTTTCCCCCCTCAATTCTTGTTAACCCCATCATTTTTTTTTTTATTTATATATTATACTATAAATATCCCAAATATATATTTATATAATATATTTTTTTAATTTTTATTTTATATATATATTTATTATATTTTACATTTTATATTATATATATATACATTTATTTTATATATAATATAAAATTTTATATAAAAAATTTTTAAAATTTTAAATTTTTATATATATATTTATATATAATTTTTATATTTTTTATTATATTTATCACCTGGCGATTCCCAAACCCAAAGGGGGGTGGCCCGAAAAAAAAAAAAATTTTACCCTCATTCACTCTCATGTTTGCCAGAAGGGTGCTTTCATTTTAGTTTTTTAAAATCAACATTAACTTATATTTATTTATATATTATATTTATTTATAAAAAATATATATTTTTAAATATATTATATTTATTAATTTACTTATATATTTTTAATACATTATTATATAATGTCGTGCCGAATATGTAAAATGGTCAATTTGCAAGAACTCTTTTTTATTAAAGTCCTTTTCCGAATTTTCTCTTATACGTTTAAAATATATTTTTTCATTATTTTTAAGGAAAAAAAAAAAATTTTGCACAAAAAAATCTTAGAAAAATTACCCGACCCTTTTAATAAGCGCAATTTTTTTTTAGCCCAACCCAAATAAAAATATTTTAGATTTGTTTACAATAAATTTAAAACTAAACAAACACAGTGAAAAATATTTTTTCGTTGGTTCAGGATTTTGGCGAAATTATTGCATACAAATTTTTGCTTGGCCCTTTTGGCAAGGAAGCGTTTCTATTTAGCCAAGATCGCAAGTTCTGCTATTCGGCCGACATGTATATGTATATAACAAGCGGCCGTCTCCCAAAAGAGGAGGGCGCCCAAAAAATAAAAAAAATCCCAAAAAAAAATATTTTCATCATCAACACTTTCACCCACCCACATTTTCATTGTTTTTGGGGTGTCAGAAAACCACGTCTAGAGCAATAGTATAAAGATACAAACATATCCCCCAAACGCTATATCCCCAAACCCCCCTTTAAAATGCAG
>NC_069448.1:10301269-10317720 GCF_026875155.1 Cherax quadricarinatus | reverse complement strand
TCCCTTTATTTGCTGTAACTACATCGATGTACTGCTGGTGGAACTAGTACCCAACAGGGGGACAATGAAATTAGTCTCAGTTTACTCTCCCTGAAGCAGCCAGCACCAGAAGGAAAAATAGCTAGAGATTTCGGTGGGCAGCTGAAACGTTATGATCTTTTGGGTGGTGGAGTCTAGCATCCTGAGTGTAAACGTCTGTGAGGCTGGCCAGGAACAACCAAATTATATTATATATATATATATATATATATATATATATATATATATATATATATATATATATATATATATATATATATAACACATTTTTATTTACATATCGGCCAAGGGAAGGTGACTAAAAAAAAGAAAAAAAAAAACACTTTCATTCACTCCATCACTGTCTTGCCAGAGGTGTGCCTACACTACAGTCAAAAAAATGCAACATATCAACACTACTCCTTCAGAGTGTAAGCACTGTACTTTCCACCTCCAGGACTCAAGTCCGGCTAACCGGTTTATCTGAATCCCTTCATGTTACTTTGCTCACACTCCAACAGCACGTCAAGTCCTAACACTCATGCACGCTTGCTGCAAGTCCAAGCGCCTAGCAAACAAAACCTCCTTTACCCCCAAGTTATTCTGTTCTGTTACATCCTCTCTGAATGTCCAGACCACATAAACAACCCTTCCTCTGCCCTCTGGATAATACTTTTGGAAACTCTGCCCCTCCGAATATCCATGGTATGGATTATCTACATTATATGCACACTGCACATGCCCTCAAATACGACATCTCCACTGCCTCCAGCCTTCTCCTTGTAACAAACATTCACCACCCATGCTTCACACCCATATGAGAGTGTTAGTACCACTATACTCTCATACATTACCCTCTTTGCTTCCATAGATAACGGTCTTGTCTCCACAGACTCCTCAGTGCTCCATTCACCTTTTTTTCCCATACCGAGTGTGTAATCATGTTATTACGCATTCATGAGTCGGCCTCTTTACCCTTATCTAAATACTGCTCATCTATATGCTTCACTGTAAACACTTTGTCTATACAACCCCTACCCCCTCCTAAAGCCTCCTTGTTCACCTGCGATTCTGCTCTCCCTCTTACTCTTTATTCTTTCAATAACAACTCTGCCATACATTTTACAAGATATAATCAACAGACTTATTCTCATTTTGTCCCCTTTTGCCTTTATACAAAAGAAACTTTATATCTTCTATACATTTATTAAATAATAGCACCAACCATTCCACAACTATATCGCCATCTACTTTCAACATTTCTGCCTTTATCCCATCAACCACAGCTGCTTTATCCCCTTTCATTTTTCCCACTGCCTCACACACTTCCCCCCCCCCACACTCGCAACTGGCTCTTCCTCACCCCTACAAGATGTCATACTTCCCTGTCCAATGTACAAAATCACATCTTCCTTATCTACTTCACCATTTCACAGGTCCTCATAATATTCCCTCCATCTTCCCAATACTTCCAACTCTCCATCTAACAACTCTCCTCTCCTACTCTTAACTGTCAAATCCATTCGTTCCCTAGGCTCTCTTAACTTATTAATTTCACTCCAAATTTTTTTCTTATTCTCAGCAAAATTTGTTGATAGCGTCTCGCCTACTCTCTCACTTGCTCTCCTTTTACATTCCTTCATTACTCTCCTAACCACCCTTTTTCACTTCATATACTCCTCTCTCCTTACATCACTTCTTTGTAAAAACCTTTCATACGCTAACTTTTTCTTACTACTCTCTTTACTCATTCCACCAGTCGCTCCTTTAACCTCTCGCACCCCACTTTCCTGTAACCACAAACTTCTG
The DNA here is from genome assembly GCF_026875155.1 of Cherax quadricarinatus. NCBI lineage: Eukaryota > Metazoa > Arthropoda > Malacostraca > Decapoda > Parastacidae > Cherax > Cherax quadricarinatus. The sequence goes on along the minus strand of NC_069448.1, from coordinate 10,315,893 downwards.
CTGATCACTAACACTACTTTCTTAAATCGATCCCGTTCCTCCTGAACCTCATTGCCAATACTCTTACTAGCCCATCTTTCTTTAAATAGTTGTTTATATCTTACCCTGTCTCCTCGTTTAATTATAAACCTTCACCTCACTCTTACTTGGTCATAACCATTCTCCTTTATTTTCACTGTAGCTACAACTAAACATTATCAGATATATGTGTGACCTCTCTATAACATGTACATCCTGAAGTCTACCATCAGTCTTTTATCTACTAATACATAGTCCAACCAACTACTGTCATTGTGCCCTATATCATATCTTGCATATTTATACTGTTCTTAAAATACTTATTACCAAATCCCTTTCTAAACAAAGTTCAAAGGTCCCCCATTACCATTTATACCTGGCACCCCCAAACTTACCTACCACGCCCACTATAACCGTTTCTACCACTTTAGCATTCATGTCCCCTACCACAACTACTCTCAGTTCAAAATTTCTGAAACATTTGCTTAACTTCTCCCAAAATCTTTCCTTTACACTCCAGGAGCATAAATACTTTTTACACCTGACCCTTATTTTAATCCAAATAATCCTTGAATTTATGTACTTATATTCCGTCTTCTCCTTCCATAACTGACCTTTCAACATTATTGCTACCCCTTAGCTCTAACTCTCTCAGATACTGATGACCTAATCCCATTTATTTCTCCCCACTGAAACTTCCCTACCTCACTTCAGCTTGTTTCACTAAGAGCCAGAACATTCAACTTCTTTTCATTCATAACATTGGCAATTATCTCTTTCTTATCTGTACTAAATCCACGCACATTCAAACATTTGTAGTTTTTCTTCTTTATACGACTTAGGAATTAGTGAAGACCAACTTATCAAATGTGATTATGAATCTCCTCCTGCTCCTCGAAGCCAGAGGTTTATTGGTAATCCCCCCTTATGTATGCTGGGAGGCAGTTGAACAGTCTTGGGCCCCTGACACTTTTTGTGTTGTCTCTTAGTGTACTCGTGGCGCTCCTGCTTTTCATTAGGGGAATGTTGCATCTCCTGCCAAGTCTTTTGCTTCATAGGGAGTGAGTTTTCGTGTGCAGATTAAGGACTAAGATATTTCAAGCATATATTATCATGTATCTTTCCCGCCTGCTTTCCAAGGACTACAAATCAAGGGACTTCAACTGTTCCCAGTAATTCAGGTGCTTTGTCTTACTTATACGTGCCGTGAAAGTTATCTGTATACTCTCGAGGTCTGCAATTTCGCCTACCTTGAAAGGGGTCCGTTAGAGTACAGCAATTTTCCAGCCTAGAAAGAACATGCAATTTGAAGGGAATCATGGGCTTGGCGTCCCTGGTTTTGAAGGTTCTCATTATCTAGCAGATGTGGTAGATGCATTGTGACCTTTGAAAGTGAGATTCCCTGATATTATCACTCCTAGATCATTCAGATTAGTTTTTCGCTTTGAGTGATTATAATCTGTTTTATACTCCGATACAGTTTTAATTTCTTCGAACTTTTCTTAGGGGAGTAATTGAAATTTGTCTTCGTTGAACCTCATAAAGATAAGGTTGATGTCCGCTTGGAGATTTACAATATCTTCGATGGATGACACTCATGCAAATTCGAGTGTCATCCGCAAAGGATATGGTGCTGTGGCTTACATCTCTGTCAAATATGAGGATGAAGAACAGAATGGGAGAGAGTACTGTGCCTTGTGGAACAGATCTTTGCACTGTAGCTGCCTCTGACTTTCGTTTAACTATAAATCTTTGTGTTCTGTGTGTTAGGAAGGTATGGATCCATCTACCAACCACTGTTATTCCTTTATCACGCATTTTGTGTGGTATTATACCTTGACCGCACTTGTCGAAAGCTTTCGCAAAATCTGTGTATACTACATCTTCATTTTGTCATCCAGAGCATCCAAGACCATGTCGTAGTGGTCCAGTAGTTGGGATAGTCAGGAGCGACCTGCTCTGAGCCCGTGTTACCCTGGGTTGTGTAATTGATGGGTATCAAAGTGGGTGAAGATCTTACGCTTCTGAGAACCCTTTTAAAGATTTTTAAGTTGAACGTTACTGTTACCGGTCTGTAATTCTTTGGAACTGCTTTAATTCCCTATTTGTGGAGTGGAGCTATGTCTGTTGTTTTTAGTGACTGTGGGATGACCCCTGTGTCCATGCTCCCTCTCGTAGAATACTCAAGGCACGTGAAAGGGGCTTCTTGCTTCTTCCAGGCCTGAGGCAGAGTGTATTTATTGCTTTATCAAAGTCTTGTGGTGTTAGGATATCAGAAATTTTTGAATTAACAGCATTTTGAGTCCCGGTTATAAAAAATCATTTAGATTGTCTACCATAATAATCTGATTAATGACTCACTAAACGCTGAGTTATATTGGGATTTCACTATCTCACTCATTTCTAAGCCTGTCATTGTGTCCCGTCTCATTTAAGCACGGGTCCAATACTGATTGTTTTTTGCTCTAGATTTTGCATCAGAAAAGAAGTATTTTGTTTTTTTCAATTTCATTTACGGCTTTAAGTTCCTATGTTCCTTGTCTCCTGTAAGATTCCTTAAACTTAAGCTCGAAATTTGCTATTTCTCTGACCAGTGCTACCTTTCATATTTTAGATATTATTATAATCAAAAAGAAGGGCTAAACTGTATTTCAGATATTCTGGCCCCTTTCAGCAGCTATGTGATTCTTCGCCATCACCTGTATAGGGAGCGTCTCTTTCTAGTTTATATCTTATCTTCTTTTTTCTTAATGGAATGTGCCTTGAGCAGACCTCAAGTGCCACAAAGTTAATTCTTTCTAGGCAAAAGTTTTGATCCGTGTTGTTTAGGATATCTTCTCAACTTGTTTCATTTAGGACAATGTTGATTTGTTTTTGTTATTGAAGTTGAATTTAGTGAAGAAACCTTCATAATTAATCTAATACTGGCCAGGAGTCCTGCATAAGGAGCCTTGTACTCCTTTGTTATGATCTGAGTGTATTGTCTTTGATACTGTTATATTTCGTACCAGGTAATCGTTATTAGTGAAGAAGAAGTCAAGTGTATTTTCCAGTCTTGTTGGCTACACTATTTGTTGCCTTAAGATGAATTTGTTGCAGATTAATAGCTCAAAGTTTATGTGAATTTTTCAACTGAGCTGCCTTCTGGGGTTATCTCTGCTACACTTCTCCAGTTTAGATGTCTTAAGTTGAAATCGCCCAGCATCAAGATGTTTGGGGCAGGAGTTGGAAGATTTTCCAGTCAAATTTCAAAGCTGTTCTTGAAACTGTTGGAAAGTTGCATCAGGTTTGTATATAACCACAATGATATGGTTTTGGTTTTCAACCTTTACTGCTGAAACTTCAACTACATCATTTGAGGAGTTTAGTTCCAAGCAAATTAGCGACTATGACATACAGGCCAACCAACCCCCGTCCCATAGTTGCCTGTTTATTCTGTCGCATCTGAATAAGTTATAACCTGGGATCCATATTTCGTTGTCAAAGTGGTCCTTTATGCGGGTCTTTGTGAAGGCCGCAAATATTTCATTTGACTCTGTGAGCAACCAAGTGATGAAAGGTATTTTGTTTGTTGTTGGCTTTAGACCCTGTATATTTACAAAAATAAATGTTGTCTTGCTGATGGCACTAATATCTGTTGTTCTGGAGTGGAGGTCACTGACTCTGCCTCCACTTCAGTAGTGATCTGAGATGTAGTATTTCTATAATTTGGCTTCAGCTTTTTTTTTTCTTCCTGGCACTAAAAATTCTCTGTCTCTGGAGTGATTGTAACTACCCTGGTTTACTTCCCATGATCTGCGTGATCTGTATCTTCTTGTCCCCTTTATATATGGTGTCTGACAGTACTGTTGTAAACATTGGCTTTCATGGACTGAAGAGTAACACATTTCAGGGTGAGTTTACTAGAAGACAAAGACTTGCACTCTCCTTCGGTCATGAGGTTGTGGAATTTTTTTGGATGGTCACAACTGCCACGTCCAACATTTTTTCCAGATACATATTCCACAACTACGGATACCCAAGACGAGTAGAATCTGCTTTGATTTTGATTTCTGTTTGGGGGGGGTAAGCTTTTCTGTGGCATGGGTTTCCCTACTGGTGCACTTTCTTTGACTCACACCATCTACAGCATCTGTAATAAAAGTGCCACGAACCAGTTTTTTACTGGTATTGTATCAACACTATTCCGTGAAGCATCATCCCCTTTTATCCATCTCCAGCAGGTATCGATATTCTGTATTTCTGGAACTTATATACCTTTATTTTTATTACAAGTTCATCGACACCTGGACTACTGTCTCCATCTGGTTAACTGTCTTTCATTTCTAATATATAGCAGTGTGTACCGTCTTCCAAGACAGCACCAGTACCAAGGGCGACAGCTCCATCTGACCAATCCTTTACTTCCCAATTGTCACACAAGACTAAAATTTTCTTAAAAAGAAATAATTTTTTTGTTTTGTTTTGCCTTTTAGTATAAATGTAATTTTTCCCGCAGGTGTCTTTTGCTTGGGACAGAACCCAAAAACCAATTACCTGGTTTAATATTACTGGTGGGGTTGATGTATTTTACAGATATATCGTGACACCTTTTTCACAGAGGTTATAAATGCACCCAAAGCAAAACCTTACTTGTTGCATGTGTTACACAAGTCTTCATTGATGGTAGTTTAAATAAATATATATCATATATAATATATATATATACTATATATATATATAATGCAATAAAATCAACAGCAAAAGGTATCACACGATTCGCAAAAGAACCACAGTGATGCTTGTGTTTATAATGATTTTCCTCTATAAATGCAATAAGTTTATTATGGTCAGACTGGGAAAGTCTATGAACTAAGATACACATTAATATAGAGTAGAAATGGACACGAATCTAAGTTTTGTCCATTCATGGAGAGAGATTTTTAACCACGCAGTTGATTTTTCCAAAGCCTTGAAAGTTCATGGGCCAATGATTGAAAGAAATTCTGAATCAAGTTTCATTAGAAATATACTGATTTGATATGAATGTTAATTCAGAGTTATTATAAAGTAGATTTCATTCATATCAGTAGAATTCAACGAGGGAATTTAGGCAATGCCTGACAAGTTCTTCTTAAAAAAAACTTAAAAACGTGTGACCTGACTAAATCTAACGATACACTCCACGCTCCGTGTGACGGGTCGTGGTGTCAGGTCGTGTGTCAGGTCGTGTGTCAGGTGGCAAGTCTGGTGAAATCTCAGCCTTTTAAGACTTCTGTTCCATCATTTTTACTGTTCCATGATAATGTGAGAAATCAGTAAACACAATTTCACAATTTTTTTAATGTTATTTTGCATATACATTACCTCTCAGTAAACAGCATGATTTGGAACCTGCATCCAACCTTATCAAAGTACACAGTAGTGTCGCACTTCTCAGTCAGCAGATTCAAGATCTGTGCTTGATGTCAACAGTACTGTATACTTGATACAGTTTTGCAGGTTCGAAATTCTGTTTGTGGACTGAGAGATAACAAATATAATACCCACTATCACTGAGGGGCTAATAGAGTAAAAGGTTAACAGAATAAATATAATCAGTTTGAGCGAGCATTACAGCTGGACCTGAGCAAAGTTCTTAGACTCCAAGAGCAACTCTCCTGAACTAAATTCTCTCAATATAAGGTTATGATGCTCTGTCTCCACTACTACCTACTGTTCACACAATCACCTTCAGCAACTTTCTTCAGTAATTTTCTTGAATAATCTGCATTCTGCCTCTCCGAAAAGTTGCTAATATTTTCAATCTTCAGTCATTTACTTGCAAGGATCAAGACATTGTTCAACCTCAAGTGCAGCACATGGGTATCTTTAATGAGGAAAGGTTTGGCCACACAGTGGTTCTTTCATCAGTCCATACGAAAGGAAATGGTGAAGAAAAGGAGAAGTTTTGAGGAAATCAGTCCCTCAACCTGAGTCGATTGTTAATCAGTTCCTTCAATCCTTAAAATACAAACATATGTGCGACGAAGTGGCTTTTTATACTGTAGGCAGGTGAGGTGGCAGGCAGTCGTAGGGGTATCACATTAGAACAAATCCAAATATAGAAGTAGGGTGTCAAGCCTAAAGGTTCAGGCAAGTGAAGAAATCCTTGTATTAAGAAAATCCAAGATATTTCCTGTGTCTGACAGGAATGTAGATGAATGGTTAAGAGAACCAACAAGTTGATAATTAGACACAATGTGCGACGTTTTTTTGATGGACCTTATTACACATCGCCTCAAGGTTGCGGACTGATACCTCAAACTCCCTCCTGTTCTTCACCATTCTCCTTGTATAGACCTGAAGAAGCCACTGTATGGGCTAAACGTTTTCCTCATTACAAGATACCCAAGTTGTTGCACCATTTGTCCTAATTTGATCAAACTTGTCGGCTTCTGAACATTTTATTAACTGTGGCGACACAACGATTGATACTGGATTCACCAGTAAACCCTTTACCCTGGTTCTTATTCCCATCTACCATCAATGCCCCATGGCCTCTGATCACAGCATACATAAATATCACTGGTCTCTATCACAGCATACATAAATAACCTCTTTTTACTATTGAATGCACATATTGGTTCCTATCCCAGCATACTTTTTGTTTCATCATGACACTAGCCCATATCCTTATCCCGGCATACATCATCATACACAAGCCATATCCCAGCATACTTCATCATACACTAGCCATAATCCCGCATACATCATCAACACTAGCCCATATCCCATCATACATACATCATACACTAGCCCATATCCCAGCATACTTCCAATCATACACTAGCCCATATCCAGCATACTTCATCATACACTACCCATATCCCGGCATACTTCATCATACACTAGCCCGTATACCCGGCATACTCATCATACACTATCCCATATCCCCGCATACTTCATCATACACTAGCCATATCCCGGCATACTTCATCAACAACTAGCCCATATCCCCAGCATCTCCATACCCAGCCCATATCCCAGCATACTTCATCATACTCTAGCCCATATCCCCATACTTTCATCATACACTAGCCACATCCCTCATACTTCATCATACACTAGCCCATACCCAGCATACTTCAATCATACACTAGCCCATGTATCCCAGCATACTTCAATCATACACTACCCATATCCCGGCATACTTCATCATACACTACCCATATCCCAGCATACTTCATCATAACACCAGCCCATATCCCAGCATAGCTTCATCATACTCTAGCCCATATCCCGGCCATATACTTCATCATACACTAGCCCATAGCCCCGCAATACTTCATCATACACTAGTCCCATATCTCCACATACCTATCATCATACACTAACCATATTTCCCAGCATACTTCCATCATATTACACTAGCCCAAAACCCGCATAACTTCATCATACACTAGCCCATATCCCAGCATACTTCATCATACACCAGCCCATATTCCGCAGCATACTTCCATCATACTTCTAGTCCCATATATCCCGGCATACTTCATCATACCCTAAGCCCATATCCCGGCATACTTCATCATACACTACACCATATCCCAGCATACATCATTCATACACCAGCCCATTATCCCAGCATACTTACATCATACACTAGCCCATATCCTAACAGCATACTTCATATACACTAGCCCTTATTCCCACATCTTTTCATCATACACTAGCCCCATATCCCAGCAAACTTTCATCATAGCACTACCACCAATCCCGCATGACTTCCCTCATACACTAGCCCCATATCCCTGCATACTTCATCAGACACTAGCCCATATCCCACATACTTCATCATATACACACCCCATATCTCGGCATACTTCATCATACACTACCCATATCCCAGCAAACTTCATCAATCATACACCAGCCCATATCCCCGCATACTTCATCTACACTAGCCCATATCCCAGCATATCTTCATCATACACTAGCCCATCCCCAGCATACTTCATCATACATCTAGCCATATCCCAGCATACTTCATCATACACTAGCCCTTACCCAGCATACTTCATCATACACCTAGCCCATATCCCAGCATACTTCATCATACACTAGCCATATCCAGCATACTTCATCATACAACTAGCCCATATCCCAGCATAACTTCATCATACACTAGCCCATTATCACCAGATACTTCATCAACACTATGCCCATATCCTCAGCATCATCTGTCATCATACACTAAGCCCATATACCCAGCATACTTTCCATTCCCATACACTAGCCCATATCCCCAGCATACTACATCATACACAGCCCCATATCCCAGCCTACTTCATCATACACTAGCCATATCCCAGCATCTTCATCAAACACTAGCCCATATCCCAGGCAACTTCATCATACACTACCATATACCGGCATACTCATCATACACTAGCCATAATCCCAGCATAACTTCATCATACACTAGCCCATATCCCAGCCTACTTCATCATACACTACCCCATATCCCGGCAATACTTCATCATACACTAGCCCATATCCCAGCATACTCTCATCATAAAACACTCCCCATAAATCCCGCATCACTTCATCATAACTACCCCAAACCCGGCATACTTCTCTACTCTTCTATCCATACACTACCCCATCATTCCCAGCATACTTTTCATCATACACTAGCCCATATCCACATACTTCATCATACACTACCCCATATCCCCCGCATACGTTCATCATACACTAGCCATATCCCAGCATACTTCATCATACAACTACCCCATATCCCGGCATAACTTCATCATACACTAGCCATATCCCAGCATACTTCATCATAACACTACCCATATCCCGGCATAACTTCATCATACACTAGCCAAATCCCGGCATACTTCATCATACACTAGCCCATACCGGCATACTTCACATTACACTACCCCATTTCCCGCATACTTCATCATAGCACTAGGCCCAGTCTCCCGCATACTTCATCAATACACGAGCCCATATCCAGCATACTGTCATCATACCACTAGCCCATATCCCAGCAGTACTTCATCCCATACACTAGCCCATATCCGGCATACTTCATCATACACTAGCCCATATTCCCCAGCCATACTTCATCATACACAAGCCCATATCCCGCATACTTTCATCATACACTAGCCCATATCCCGGCATACTTCATCACACACTAGCCATATCCCGCATACTTCCATCATACACTACCCCATACCGGCAATACTTCATCATACCCTAGCTCATATCCCGGCATACTTCAATCATACACTAGCCCATTTCCCGGCATACTTCATCATACACTACACGCCATATCCCAGCATACTTCATCATACACTAGCCCATATCCGGCTACTTCATCATACACTAGCCAACATATCCGGCTATATTCATCATACACTAACTAGAACTAGCCGCATATCCCGCAACTTTCATCATACACTAGGCCCATATCCCGGCATACCTTCATCATACACTAGCCCAGTATCCCGGCATACTTCATCATTCACTAGCCTATAGCCCATATCCCGGCATACTTCATCATACACTACCCAATATCCCCGGCATAATTTCATCATACACTAGCTCATATCCCGGCATACTTCATTCATTCATCATACACTACCCATATCCCAGCAACTTCATCATACACTACCCCAAATCCCGGCATTACTTCATACATACACTAGCCTCATATCCAAGCTACTTCATCATACACTACGCATTACCTACCCATATCCCGGCATACTTCATCATACTCTAGCCCATATACCGGCACACTTCATCATACTCTAGCCCATATCCCAGCATACTTTCATCATACACACCCCCATAACCCACATACTTCATCATACACTAGCCCAATCCCGGGCATACTCAATCATACACTAGCCTCATATCCCAGCATACTTCATCATACACTAAGCCCATTATCCCGGCATACTTCATCATACACTAGCCCATATCCCAGCATAACTTCATCATACAACTACCCGCGTATCCCACCCAGCATACTTCATCATACACTAGCCCATATCCCGGCATACTTCATCATACACTAGTCCCATATCCCGGCATACTACATCATACCCAAAGCCATATCCCAGCAATACTTCATCATACACTATCCCATAACCCGGCATACTTCTCATACACTACCACCCCATAACCCTGCATACTTCACATACACTAGCCCATATCCCGGCAACTTCATCATACACTATCCCATATCCCGGCATACTTCATCATACACTACCCCATATTCCCGCAATACTTCATCATACACTACCCCATATCCGGGCATACTTCATCATACCCGTAGCCCATATATCCCGGCATACTTCATCATAAACTAGCCCATATCCCGCATACTTCATCATACACTAGCCCATAACCCGGGCAATACTTTTTCATCATACCTATCCCATATCTCGGCATACTTCATCATACACGTAAGCCCCATATCCCGGCATACTTCATCATAAACTATCCATATCCCGCATACTTCATGATACACTATCCATATCCCGGCATACTTCATCATACACTAGCCCATACCCCGGCATACTTCTCATACACTACTACCCCATATCCCAGCATACTTTCATACTTTGACAACGGTTGGGTGAGAAGGACCACGTCAGCATTTCATGTTACAGCGGTCTCCTCCAGAATGGGCCATGTCCCTGTTGATTGCAATTTGGAGTTAGTGTAAACTGCCGGACTTTTGATTGATAGTGTAACTGATCGCAATTAGATCAGGTTCTATGCACTTTCCGCCGTCTTAAATCGTCTTCCGTAATTACTAGTCTAGCCTCATGTGTTTTTTACCGATCATTGCTGCAGGCGTTTTTTGTGTTCACATGATCCTAACATCCAGAATCTGGTTCGTTTTCCCCCACATATGTTTGTCACACACGCCCACATTGAGGGGGGTGTGTTGACACACAGACGTCCGGCACACGTACCATTCTTGTTTATGTACAATTTTTCCTAATAGAAGAGCTGTGGATATTTTAGCTAGTTGTCTATGTCAAAAAATTCCTGAAACTGTTTAGTTGCAAACATCGCTGACATAACAACCAATGTAAACTTGGAAGTTCCCTCGTCTTGATTTGGTGTTGGATCTTTTTTGAGGATTCGTGTCGCACGTTTTCTACACAACACGTATGAAGTGTAGGGTAAAATGTAGCGAACTAAAAGAATGTGTAATGTCATTCTTCCTCAGTAACATGCGGACTGGGAAATTCTGTAAGCTCTCAGAAAGAACCTATAAATACCCTTCTTTTAGTTATGTGTCATGGTTAGAGAAGAAATGTCGGAGATCGTTCTAGTAGTTTATGGGTAAACTTTAGAAAGAAAGTCCTGTTTCACTCCGTGAGTAGGAGACAACGTCCGAGAAATGTAATCTGGTTTCCTCCTATAGTCGTAGCAATTTAACTAGTAGGTTCCACAGTGTTGATTCCACGTACATCTAGATTTTTGGGTACAATGACTCAAAAATATCAAGAAACAAACGAGATCCATGTAACTGACCTATGGATATTACTGAGGATCCGTCTGGATTCTAGTCCTCCATATATAAATTGGCAAATATTGCATTAAGGGGTGAGGCCCATGGCTAGCCCGAACAGTTCTTCATACCTGTTGTTCCTTCGAACCTAAAACGTTTATGAAAGAACACAAAGTTCAACAAGGCTCACAAAATCCTAGCAAGGTACAGGTAACTCTGCATCATCGTTAGTCACCCTGCGTAAGATGAATCAATGGGCTTATCAACGGTACATTGGGTGAATAACTGGCAGTCACTTCGAAACGTGCAAAGCTTATCGTTCATGTCGAGATCCTGACAACACTCGAATGCTTCAGGTGAGCCTGACTAATCGTACCCAGAAATGTCGATAAATATTTCGATAGCCTGTGCGGGGCGTTGCCGATACCAGATGTAGTAGGTCTCATAAGCACATTTGGTTTGGGGGTCTTCGGTAAACCATAAAGCCTTGCTGATTTGGGGGTTGCAGGGACGGCGCAAGATTTTTTTTTTTTTTTTGCCCTTTTCTGATTTCCTGAGTATGCTACAGGTTTTACAAAAAGAAATCTTTTCTTCCACGTATGCTCGGGAGATGGAACGTGTTTTTTGGTGTGTTCATAAATCTTCATCTTAAGACGTAGCGGTACGGTTTGAGGCTACCCCCTTTTCCCCCTTTTTTTCGCTTGGGGTTTGATAAAAAAATCTTTTTTTTAGGGCCGTGTTTTTTGAGAACATTATATAGCGGCGTGGAATAACGAACAAATTTTTGGTTCAGAAATCCCCGCTGCAATAAGTCATGTATGAAACCTTTGTTAAATTCAGAGTCACTGGGGAAAAAAAAAAAAAAACGGGTTTTTGCAAAAACTCTATTTAGGCTTTTCCCTGTCCCGTAGCAAACTTAAGACCTCACTGATGCTTTCGGGCTCTGTATCACTGAGGACATAAAAAAGGTTATTGAGATGTCAACCCCTGGCCAATGTCATTCCATTTCTGTTGACAGAGTAAAAATTTTTTAGAGAGCCATTTTCTGATGTAGGTTGGCCCTGGTAACTTTGCTTAGGATGTGTTCGGCTGTGTGTCCGCAGGGAAAGGGGAAGGGAGTAGAACTAGATGGCACAGGAAAAAACTTGGAGCAAGCGCAGACTTTTCCTTTTTACTCTCGTAGGGAATGGGGGAGTAGCAGGAGAGAAGGGGTGTTTTTAAAACCGTGAGTGGGGCGGAATGGGTCTGATGCGACCAATTTTTTCGATCAGCCCGTAGAAAAGAAAACGGTTCTTTAAAGTTGTTCAGTCAGGGGGAAGGTAGCATTAACCACGTGGGTGTGTGACAATAAAGTAGGAGAAACGGCCAATCCTGGATGTTAGGATTGGGAACACAAAAACGGGCATCATGATAATACAAATCGTGGTTCAAAAAGGGGCTTTTTTTTGGACACTTATAAAATTTCAGGGGCAAACAGTAATTATGGAAAAAACGATTTAAAGACATGAAAGTGCTAAAGCTACCAAGCGGTCAGTAACACTACCATCAAAGTCGGGCAGTTCCCCTATCTCCAAATTGGGCAATTAACCCAAATTTTCAGGAAATGGTCTCATAAGAAGGGCTTTCCCAATATAGAATATGTCACTGATGTCAGCTGGGCTTTATACCCTCACATGACTTGTAGAAATTAAATATATTTTTAATTGAACGGCCCAAACATAGAGGGCAGCGAATGCCAAAAACCCTTAAGGTTTTAATATACTAAAGTAGGGGGGGCGTAAAAAATAAGATGAACCGCGAGTAATTACATTACAGAAAGAAGGTATTTTTCGAAGCCACACACAAGGCAAAAAATTATTTCCCAAACCCCCGATTGGGTCAATAGGAAAGGTATTTGAGTGCGATGTATATCAGAAAAATTTTAAAATGTTGCATTGGACAAGAATAAAATTATGTGATGAAAAATGAATCTTTTGGATAGTTTCGGAGGGACGTGAAAAACAAACTTGGAGTGATTTCCAGGCTACCCAAAACCTTGATAGGAAAGCGGTAAAAAACTTCTATGGGGCGAAATTAGGCATCGGGGATACGAAAATTTGTTAGTGGAAAAAGTTTCACTTTTAGCCAAAAAAAACTGGGGCGATTTGACAGGAATCAAAATTTTTTTAAAAAAAACTTTTAGCAGGACCAACTAGAGAAATAACCTGTGACTGATTTTCTTAAAAAAAAAATCAATGAGGTAATGCTACTTTTGGGGTAAGCGAACACAAAAACACCCCCAATTTTTATATATCAAGGAATACCTTGATAACTACAACCAAATCGTAGCGATTCATGGAGCGAGAGATTTTTCCCCGGGGAGTCAGCTGGTGGGATCCCAGCAGATCATCCAGTGGGGGCAAGTAGGTTTGATGGGGGAGTATATAACATTTTCGTATCATATTCCCAACGCCAGACATTTTTTATTCCTTGGAAATTAGAACAAACAAAAGGAAAAACAGAAGAGGGTTCAAAATATTTTGAAGATAAAAATGAATAAAAAAAACAAAGAGATTTTGAAATTAAAAGTTGCAAGAGATTTTGAGAAAAAAACCCAAAAGGTTTTTTTTCATGTATTAGAATAAATTAGGACAAATAGACCCCTTAAAAAAAAATTCTTTTGAAGGTTACCGTCAGTGACAAGCAAAAAAAGTGTACAATCTTCAAAACTTACTTCCTTTCCCTTTTTCCACAAGGAAGACATAGCGAAATTCCCGAAAAAAAAAATTATGTAGGTAAGGATGAAAATAAAATATGCATGATCAAAGTCGCCAGTGACTGGTTCCAATAATTAAAAAATAAAAAAGAAACGCAAAACCTACAAGGGTCATACAGCCCCAAAAGGTTCCAAAAATAAAAGCCAACAAATCACCAGGCCCTGATGAACTGTTTTTTCACGTATTTTAAAGAAATGAAATTTGGGAACTTATCTGGCACTAAACCGTTTTGCTAAGTGGAAATAAAGGGCAGTGATAAAAAGTCTACAAACAAAGGGCGGTGTTAGCTTCGTATTACGGACCCAAATTAACCTTTAAAACCTCCATTGTGGGGGAAAAAA
>NC_069448.1:10267593-10300769 GCF_026875155.1 Cherax quadricarinatus | reverse complement strand
ATAGTCAGTACCCCCTGCCTCCACTGTGGTGTATAGTCAGTCCTCCTGCCTCCATTGGGGTTTTTTTTTGCTCCACCTGTGGTAGTATAGTCCAGTACCTGCCTGCCTTCATCTGGGTAAGTTGCCCAGTCCCTGCCTCCCTCCACCGTGGTAGTATGTCGTACCGGGCTGCCTTCACCTGTGTAGTAAGGTCAGACCTGCTGCCTTCACCTGTGGCAGTATAGTCAGTACCTAGGTGCCTGCCTCCACCTTTGGCAGTATAGTCAGTACCTGCCTGCCTTCACCTGTGGCAGTATAGTCAGTACCTGCCTGCCTTTACCTGTGGTAGTATAGTCAGTACCTGCCTGCCTTCACCTGTGGTAGTATAGTCAGTACCTGCCTGCCTCCACCTGTGGCAGTATAGTCAGTACCTGCCTGCCTTTACCTGTGGTAGTATAGTCAGTACCTGCCTGCCTTTACCTGTGGTAGTATAGTCAGTACCTGCCTGCCTTCACCTGTGGTAGTATAGTCAGTACCTGCCTGCCTTCACCTGTGGTAACATGTTGTTTAAGTAACATTGTTCATTATATCTTTATAACTTGCATAATTTTTGATAGTGTGAACATTTATGTGTCACAAAAAATTCTTAATTATAATGAGTGATCAACGAATAGCTGAAATTTTAATAAATATCCCGGAGTAAAATAAAATTTCTTATCTCCTACGTAACAATGCAGGATATATACACCGAGCTTTATATATACACCTAGCTGAATATATACACCCAGCTGTATATATACACCGAGCTGTATATATTTTTCAGTATATCATTGTATGCTCACTGAGTGTTAACCTAAAATAGGGATTAGGGTGAAGTAAAGTGTTCTTTCGCGGTCGTTCACAAATTCCACAAAATCTTAATGACAATCCTGCAGTCGGCAGGCAATTTACACTCAACCAACTAAGCGTACTTGGTGTGGAACTTCATATAGACTTACTAATAATCACCTTTCCTTACTAATGAGATACAGAGAGTGGCAAGTCTGGTATCACACTGAAAAAGGAACTGGTTCTCCCACACAACAAAATATATGTTGCCTTGGACGCCTAGCTTCCCTGGCAGGCTGGCAGCTAGGCTGGAACGCGAAGTGCTCCTGATCCAAGAAACTGGATCTCCCCTCCCCTTTCCTCGGATCAAGTCTGATTACCTTATATTTTTTTCCAAGCGCTATACAATCTCTACGAGTTTAGCGCTTCCACGTGAATTTAAATATAATGAACAGCTGCAAAATTTGTTTCTTCAGGAAATACTGAATAATGTTTTTTTTCAATAAGTTGGGGAAAAAAAAGAGTAAAACCAGACCAAAAGGAACATTGTTATGCTGAAAATGTTTCAAAATCTTTGGTACAGACGACAGTAACAAATTAGAGATATATTTGGTAGAGAATCCAACGAGTCGTAGTCAGCGAGTAGGTTTTTGTGCTAGGTATTCACAGCATCATATATATATATATATATATATATATATATATATATATATATATAATATATATATATATATAATATATATATATGTATATAATGCGTGTGTGTGTGTGTGTATACTCACCTAGTTGTACTCACCTAGATGAGGTTGCGGGGGTCGAATCCGAGCTCCTGGCCCCGCCTCTTCACTGATCGCTACTAGGTCACTCTCCCTGAGCCGTGAGCTTTATCATACCTCTGCTTAAAGCTATGTATGGATCCTGCCTCCACTACATCGCTTCCCAAACTATTCCACTTACTGACTACTCTGTGGCTGAAGAAATACTTCCTAACATCCCTGTGATTCATCTGTGTCTTTAACTTCCAAACTGTGTCCCCTTGTTACTGTGTCCCATCTCTGGAACATCCTGTCTTTGTCCACCTTGTCAATTCCTCTCAGTATTTGTATGTCGTTATCATGTCTCCCTATCTCTCCTGTCCTCCAGTGTCGTCAGGTTGATTTCCCTTAACCTCTGTGTGTGTGTGTGTGTGTGTGTGTGTGTGTGTGTGTGTGTGTGTGTGTGTGTGTGTGTGTGTGTGTGTGTGTGTGTGTTGTATGTGTGTGTGTGTGTGTATGTGTGTAAGAGAGTCGATATCATGACTGACACAGGAGATAAATGCCAGCAATAAAGCTCTGACTGCTATACGTAAACATTCTCTTTCACTTTCAGACGAACGATTCAACAACTGAAAATTTAAAAACAAATTTGTTGAGGTTAGAGCGGCGGTTGCCGCAAGATACACAACAGTACGCGTGCTTCAGTGAGACTTTCACCCTAAGTAGTCGCCTCAAGTCTTTCCTAATAAGGAAGTTTTACTTGGAGGTGGAGCGCTCGGCCCACAAACGAAAGAGCCCGGGTTCGACTCTGGTATGAGTCGAGACTAGTGATAAACCTTACACCTGTTGCTCCTATTTATCGAACAGTAAATAGGTACTTCGGTGTTGTGGAAATTTTTTACACAATTTCCTAACTATAGAAAAAATGACTATTATAATAATTGTATATATTAAAATGTGATGCTATTTGGTACTTCTAAAAAAATTTAAGTGGAGGGGGGTGTGAAACAGCGGCTAATTGATGCCGGGGGAGACGCTATTTTGAATTTAATGTGTGAATATTGGTCCAAGTAATGCAATGTAATTCGGCGTCTTCCGAGGCCAGTTGGGGTGTTTTGGCTTGAATTTATAATTAGGAACTCGTGTTAATGTCCCCTACTGAAGAATTGGGACAGGAAATTTGCGGGACCTCAAGAATTGCATGTAGATGGAGAAAAATAAATGCGGACATCAATCACAGGGAAGTGCACCAGTCTTTGCATTTACATCACTAGCTGGTAGTTTAGGGTGTAGGTGTTAGGCAGGTGTTGTGGTGTGATCCATCTACAGCAATTAAATGGTAAGTGTTAATAATAATTATATTTGTTGCTTCCAGCAAGCTTAATCCTATACAGTCCACACAACTTTAATTACCAGCATAGCTGGTTTTAATATTATAATTATTAATTTAATGTCCGGTCTAGCTTTTTGTGAGTGGTGAAGTGGGCAGTCGAAGGAGTGGCAGTTCAGCGACCTACTGTGACTGAGTCCCACTTACCTCACCTAAATTACTTGCAGGTAATGTCCTGTAAACCTCCTCCAGGTAATTTAGTCACATAATAATAATAATGATATCAATAATAATAATTTTTCAGGGGTGTTATTCAACTGGCTGTTGTTCCATGCTAGGTAAAGAACACCTTAGTGATAGGTTTTGAAGTGAAATAACAGATCTTAGCTTGAAAATTTAACTATGTAAAAACATACACAGTACGTTTCGCAAACAATCTAAGTGAGGCTACAAAAACATTCTGAACCAAACATATTTTACAAGCAATTCAGTCCTTACAGTCCTCTTAAATTTAATCATACATGTCCTTACTACCATTAAATTTGATCATATATATCGTAGCAGTACTGCTGAAACTTATTTTTTGTGGCTTAACTGTGCTTACGGAGTTTAACTCAAGTAATTATTACCAATATTATCATTCATAAGAAAAGAATGCAAAACATTGCTTAATTAAAAAAAATATTGAAACGAAGCGAAAATTTTTATATTTTAGTTGGAATGAAATTACTGATGAATACAACATGGACAAATTTTGGAAAAAGAAGAAAATGACAAACTATCAGAAAGTTTTTCTTTAGAAAAAAAAAACCAGTTGAATCCAACAGAATTAAATGATAGAATAATGAGGCAAAAATTTACCTCGCATTTAAACACATCTTGTATCAGAGATGAAGACCAACGTATAAGGAAAATACTGTTTATAAAGGATACCAAAAGAAATAATCTTGATAAACGTATCAAATGATAAATAGAATAATATTTCAACAAGCTAACGAGTAAAAGACATGTGCAGCACCTGTGTAACACCTAGGTGTAACACCTAGGTGTAACACCTAGGTGTAATACCTAGGTTACTACAAAAAACATGTGAAACACTTTGATATAATAATTGCAGAAAAGTTTCGCTTGCGCAGGAGGCTTCATCAGTCGAACATAGAGATGGCTGCAGTACTGGAGACAGTAATGTAACCATCAGATGATCAGTCACCCAGATGATCACTCAGTCCTGATAGACTGTGTTCAGTCTCTCAGTCAGTGCTGTACATCCGTCTTGTTCAGCAACTTACTGGTAAACGATTATTTTTCAGATTTTGCTGAAAACAAAAACGAGAGACCCTTCAGAGTTTATAACTACACAAGAATTATTTAAGCGCGCAAATTAACAGAAGAACGAGTTATTATTAGGAAAGCTATAAAAGATAGGATCCACACCAAAAAATTCAAGGAAATAAACAGACCTAGTATGTGAGGAGTCAGGGATGTCTGTTGGTAATTAAAGACGCAGATGGAGCGAACCAAGATGTAATGTACATCTCCTGTGAGCTGAGGTAGCAGTCATTACCACAATGGAACACAGGGTCAGAGAAAAAAAAAATAATCTAGAAACTGTGGCAGGAAAAAGAACAGATTAATTTGTAGATAAATAAGGGGAAGCAAATCAGTAGAAAGTGAATTCACACATAAAAAAATCAGTGAGGTGAAAGTAGGAATTGGGAAAGTCGCACCCAGAGTGGCACTTAGGCACTATCCACAGCCAGGCTAAGACAGACAACAGAAGGTCCGGCAATTTGTGTTTCCACAGGGGGACATAGCATGAGATGAAAAGTTGGAGAAATCATTCCACTGTCCAATTTGTGCGAGTTGGGCTGAGGGCGTGAGTCTGTTTGGTCTTGCCAGGGCGAAAGATGAGTCCAATATTTACTGTAAGGGAGATGAAATACGGCTGGAGGAGTAAAACAGTCCTGTGCCTTCTACTTTGGGAGAGAAAACCAGGCGAGAGGGAGATGAAAAGATGTTTTACGTGATGCTTTAATTAATATGATAAATAAAACGACGGAGGGAGACCTCGCTTGGGTTACATGACTCAGTATAAAAGACACAGAAGCAAATAATAGAAATAGGGAAGAGTATTGTACAATGAGGCAGGATTATCAATTGTCGGTGAAGTAGTTTGTCATATAAATATAATCTGCCGCTGCAATCTTATACTTAATTATTATTCCACCTTCTTGTATTTAGATAAAATTCCTGTCCCATGAATGTAAATAAAGGAGAAGAACCGCAATATGACGATAAAAATTAGAAAAGACTATAGAGGTGATAAGGCCTAACAGGAGGGACGAGAGAGAGAGAGAGAGAGAGAGTGAAAGGGCCGCAAACAAAGGAGCAGAACAAGGACACACAAGTTACAAGATATAAAGCTTGAAGAAGTGAAGAAGGATCAGAGACAAAGCCATAATGGAACAGAGCAATTATAAGTCACATGGGAATATAGAAAAGGAGGCATGATAGATGCAGAGGACAACAAGAGGAAGATAACACACGTCATACCTGAGGCGATCCTTGAGAATATGCTTCATGTGACTATGTACTTTAAACCAGCAAAACCCGGGGAAGAAAAAAAGGAGGATGAAGAGGCAATTTACTGGAACGGAACAATGGAGATATATGTGAAAGAAGTTATAAATTTAAGCTTCTAAAAGGACAATACAAAGCCAAATTTGTGATCGGAACATCTCCCTTAAATAGCATAATTTCACTTTCGAGATTGGTCTTGCAAAGTTCGACGTGGTCTAAAAAAGAGAGCTGTCACAAAAGAAAAAGTAATAGAAGGAAAAATGATTGTCTACCTCATGGAGGTGGTCAATGACTCTTCCCAGGAAAGGAAGCGAGTGAAGGCCAGAGAGAAAATTGTTACAAATTACCCAGCACCATCATGTTACTCGAGGGGGGGGTGGGGGGGGGGGGGGGTCATCTTCAATCTTCAATTCGTGCAACCCTTCCCCGTACACTCAAATACTTTTCCACACTCCATTAACCTCGTTCTTCTTCCCCAACCAACCCATATTCCACCACCCGCATTTCCTCCCACATTCTCTACCGGCATCCGAAACTATATATATCACTCATGCTGTGATGGAGAGGAAGGTGGGAAGCCGTCGTTTACTGTGAACTATAGAAGTCAGACGATATCATCTCCCTACTGGAGGTCTCCGCCTATGGTTGACTGATTTCATTACCACGAGTAATGCAACCCATCCTGTGTGTGGAATTTTTTACAACAAACCAGTGTCTCCCACCCTGGTAGGTGGCTCGATAAGTACGTTAGTTTAATATGTTTATTATGCAGCCCCATACCCATCCTGTGGGCGGTAGTCAAAAGATTACAGAGGTACCTAATTGGTCCCCGGACGGACTCCAAAGTTTTGATAGGATGAGCAAGTTACAGAGGTCATGAACTCACAATTTACCAAAGTAATGAACTCCCAGGTAGGTCCTGGTCACCATCATGACAAGTTACAAAGGTATTTTACAGATTACAGAGGTAATATGGGTCAGGGACTAGCGCCCCAAAGTTTTGATACTGAACAGAACAAAGTAATGAGCTCAAAGTTACAAAGGTAATGAAATCTGTAAGAATGGTTACTCCGTTTATACATGGCTTACAATCATAACAAATTATAGAGTAATGAGTAATTCACACTTCCAAACCCGGTCACAACTGTAGTGCGTTATTGGTGCAAATATTAATTGTTGATCCTCACTCTCACACACACTCACACACACACACACCCACACACACAACACACACACAACACAGTTTAGTTTAATATCTTCATTATCACCACTACACAATCCGTGGGCGGTAGTCAAAAGATTACAAAGTAACATAATGGGTTCCAATGACTGGACCCAAAGTTATGATACTGAACTAGTTACAAAGTTAATGAACTCCAGTAGATCTGGTCCACATCCTGGCAAGTTACAAAGGTACATGAATCAGCCTGCACTCCTATACATGTTACAGTCTGAACAAATTACAAAGTAATGAACCACTGATACGTCCACACCTGTCACAATTGGAATGAGTTATAAAGTCAAATATTAAGTGAGATCATAACACCCACACTAGCGCGCGCGCACACGACCAACACACACACACACACACAACACACCACACACACACACACACACAACACACACACACACACGAGGGCGCACGCACAGACTTATCACAAACGAGCTATAAATATATGCATACACACAAGCACCACACACACACCACACACAACATACCCACACATACTACACACATAAATAAACACACATACACTACACACCCACACACACACACACACACACACACACACACACAAACACACACACCCAACCAACACACACACTCCCACACATACACCCTAAGTAAGAAACTCCTTTCACCATCACGCTCACTACACCGTCTTGGCCATAAAGGTGCCAAATACAGCTCAGAGACCTCTCCAAAAAAAACTCCAATATCCCCCACCCATCCTTTCAAAAAGAAAACGCTGTAACTTCACACCTCCAGAACTCAAGATCCGGGTAACCTGTATTCTCTGAATTTCTTCATGTCCACCTTTGCTTACACATCCAAACAGCGCTCGTCAAGTTATAAAAACCACTTGCGCTTCCATTAACTCCTAGCACGCCCTCACTACCGATGGATGTCCAAACTCATGAATAACAAAAAAATCCTAGCAAGTTCCTGTTACGTAATTTGCACACAGAGAAGGATGGCAGCATGCATCTCATGCACGACAGTTTTGTTATAAAATAGTATAACCTGTGGTCCTCTCCCTTGTTCACTTACAAATCATTCCATCCACTTGGTTGTCTCCACCGGGGACTGGTCACTCGCTATCCTCGAACAGCAAAGAAAAGGAAATAAAAACCCTGGTTTGGTCGGCAGTGCCTCTCGCCTCACACACTGAGTGTCCGTGGTTCAGTACCCGGCATGAGTGGAAACGTTGAACATGTTCTGTTCACCTAGCAGTAGGTACCTGGGTAGTCATCTTACACGTGCTGTCCCTCTTCACCTAACAGTAAGTAGGTACCTAGGTATTAAATCAACCTAACACCTGTTTGCCGTGTTCCAATAGCAGTTCGTAGGCACCAGGGTGTTAGTCACTGGTGTGCGTTGCATCCTGGAGGACGAGATTGAACGCACTGTCTTGGTATCTGGGGCTAACCCTCTCCTAACCCTGGTTTTCCTGAGTGGCCTAACCCTCCTCTACCCTGGTTATCCCTTGGTGGCTAACCCTCTCTACCCTGGTTAATCCTGTGGCTAACCCTCGCTACCCTGGTTAACCTGTGGCTAACCCGCTTTACCCTGGGTTATCCTGGTGGCTAACCTCTCTATACACTGGGTTACCTGGGTGCTACCCTCTCTACCCTGGGTTATACCTGGGTGGCTAACCCTCTCTACCAGGGTTATCCTGGGTGCTAACCCCTCTCTACCCTGGGTTATCCTGGGTGGGCTAACCCTCTCTACCCTGGTTATCCTGGGTGCTTACCCCCTCTATACCCTGGGTTATCCGGGGTTGCTAACCCTCCCCTGGGTTATAAATTCCAACAATCTATCTAACCATGAAAGTAACCGAGGCGAAACATTAAAGCATTAAGCTTCACAACAAAGGATGACCATCAACAGATGTGGAGAATGTGAAAGAAGGAAGAGAGAAAACCATGCATGACGCTATCCTAAGAGAAAAACAAGAAAAAAGAGGAAGCAAGAAGAGGGTACCGGGAAAAGCCGATATTATAAGGAAACCTGTTTGAATTTGACAAACTTGGAGGCCTGGCAGCGAGGAAGCAACACTAACTACCAGAGAGTCTTCTGTAAACTTAATAACAATAGTATTCCTGAAGGAAGTTATAGTGTGAAAGGAAATGAATGGCAAGGAAACGGCCGAGGATGGTCGATGGAATACACGATTAATGTGTTGTATTACTACCCAGTGTTTGTAGCATTACCACCAGTGTGTAGCATTAACACCAGTGTTGTGCATTAACCACCAGTGTTGTAGCATTACCACCAGTGTTGTAGCATTAACCACCATTGTAGCATTATACCACCATGTTGTAGCATTACCACCATGTTGTAGCATGACCACCAGTGTTGTAGCATTACCACCAGTGTTGTAGCAGTACCACCATTGTAGCATTACCACCATGTGTAGCATACCACCAGTGGTTGTACATTACCACCAGTGTTGTAGCATTACCACCATGTTGTAGCTTACCACCAGTTGTTGTAGGCATTACCACCAGTGTTGTAGCCTTACCACCATGTTGTAGCATTACCACCATGTTGTACATAACCAACCAGAGTTGTAGCATTACCACCAGTGTTGTAGCATTACCACCAGTGTTTACATTAACCACCATGTTGTTGTAGCATCACCACCAGTGTTGTATGTATTACCACCAGTGTTGTCTCATTACCACCAGTTGTTTGTAGCATTACCCACCATGTTGTAGCATTAACGCCATGTTGTACATTACAACCATACCACAGTGCAACATAAACCATTCAGTGGTGTAGTGCATTACACCATGGTTGTAGCCTTACCACCATGTTGTAAGCATTACCCCCAGTGTTGTACATACCACCAGTGTTGTACATTACCACAGTGTTGTAGCATAACCACCAGTGGCAACATAACCATCCAGTGTTGTAGCATTACCACCATGTTGTAGCATTACCAGACCAGTGTTGTAGCATGAACCACCAGTGTTGTAGCATTTACCACCAGTGTTGTAGCATAACCCACCAGTGCAACATAAACCATCAGTGTTGTAAGCATTTACCACCAGTGTTTGTACATTACCACCAGTGTTGTCGCATTACCACCAGTGTTGTAGCATAACCACCATGCAACCTAACCATCAGTGGTTGTAGCATTACCACCAGTGTTGTAGCATTACCACCAGTGTTGTAGCCATTACCACCATGTTGAGTATTACCACCAGTGTTGTAGCATAATCACCAGTGTTGTAAGCATTACCACCAGTGTGGTAGCCAGCACCTCCTGTGTTGTACACTACCACCATTTTGCGTTGTGCATTACACCAGCGTTGTAGCATTACCACCAGTGTATGTAGCATTACCACCAGTGGTTGTAGCATTACCACCATGTTGTAGCATTACCACCAGTGGTTGTAGCCATTACCACCAGTGTTGTAAACATTACCCCAGTGTTGAACATTACCACCATGTGTAGCATCACCAGTGTTTGTAGCATCAACCGGTTGTAGAAATCACAACCAGTGTTGTAGAATCCACCACCAGTGTTGAGCATGCCACCAGTGGTTGCAACTTTAACCACCAGCGTTTTAGCATTACCACCTTGTAAGCATAACCACCAGTGTTTGTAGCAATAACCACCAGTGTTTAGCATTAAACCACCAGTTGTTTTGTAGCATTGCCAACAGTGTTGTAGCATCACCACCAGTGTTGTAAGCATAACCACCAGTGTTGCAACTTTACCCCCATTGTTGTAAGCCATTACCACCAGTGTTTGTGGCATTAACCAAACACAGTGTTGTAGCATTACCACCAGTGTTATGTAGCATTACATAAAAACCAGTGGTTGTAACATAACCACCCAAGTGTGTAGTATACCACCAGTGGTTGTAGCATTACTACTAAACCAGTGATTTGCAGCAATTACCCCCGTTGTTGTAGCATTATCCCACCAGTGTTGTAGCATTTCCCCAAGTGTTGCACTTTACCAACAGTGTTGTAATATACACCAGTTGTTGTAGCTTTAACACCAACCGTGTTTGTAGCATTAACCACCATGTTGTAGCATTACCACAAGTGTCGCAACATTAACCACCAGTGTTTGTAATATTACCACCATGTGTGTAGCTTTCCACCAGTGTTGTAGCATTACCACCAGTGTTGTAGCATTCCCACAAGTGTTGCAAACTATAACATGGGACCAGGTTGTAGCATTATCCACCAGTAGTTGTCAAGCATGTAACCACCATTGTTTAGCATTACCACCATGTACATAACCACCAGGTTGTAGCATTACCACCATGTTGTAGCATTAACACCATAGTGTTGTAGCATTACCCACCAGATGTTGTATTAGCAAGTCACAACAATGGAGGTTCCAGCCTAGACTGTGACAGGCGGCCATTATATATTAAGAACTTGGATTCCACAAGACTAGAAAACTAAAGCTCAGCAGAATATGTCACACAAAAAAGATACTCAGAGGAATCGAGAAAAAAAGGGGGGGGGGGGGGGGGTGGTTTATATATATATCAATGGGAAGAAGCTCAGGACGAGGAGTACTCTCAATGCACACTGAAGACAAAACACAGGTGGCAAGGCAAGCTATAAAAATTGTGAAACGTATCACACTCTGAGAAAATTTATTATATATGATAAAATTTCTGCAACAGCTCCTGTTGCATTACATCTTTGTAATTGAAACAAATATCTAAATAAACCAATGAGATCCTTAAGGAAGAACTTCAGCATGGAGACTGAGTGAACAGGTGAGCTGGTGAGAAGCTGCCGGAGAGGAGAAATGAGGCTAACTCCAACAAATATTCAAATGTAAACACGACGTACTCCTGAGGACTTAAGGAAAGTGTTACATTGGGCCAGCAGTAGTGAGAGGAACTCGAACCAGAAAGATACACCAACCAACAAACCTACACCAACCCATCAGCCTGCTACAACACACACACACCACACACACCACACACCACAACACACACACACACATCACACACAACACACACACACACACACAACCTTCAGTAGTGCGGTAATTGAGGATATCCACATATGAAAACCCCTCCGGGACCTTTGATCACGTGTTCTAGCTTCGGAATACTTAGTAGAGTTACAAGTGGAGAGGGAAGCAGAAGGCAGGACAAATGAAGCCAAACTACAAGAGAGGGGACTAACGGGCATGACAGAATTTCCCTGCACGAGGTTCAGTGGGACAGGGCACTGGCAGGAAGTCAGTAAAATGAGATGATGGAATAGATGTGACAAAAATATGCAAGAAAGCTGAGGGAGTTTGTACCAAGTGGTAAGAGAAATAACGAGAAGGCCAGATGAGCCATGGTTCACCCAAAAGGTGCGGGAGGGCCAAACCAATGTGCTAGAGAATGGAAGAAGTATAGAAGGCAAAGAACCCACGAGAAGGAGGAAAGCAATCGTAGAGCCAGAAATGAATATGCCAAGAAGGGAGGCCCAACGAAAACACGAAATGACATTGCAGCAAAGGCCAAATCCTGATTAGTGGCAGAAGTTCAGAAGGTAATCAGTGTGACAGAAGCAGTTGTTTGCCAGAAGCCAATGTCTGCCTAAGATAAGTGTCCCTGCCAGTAGCAGATGTCCTGCCAAAACAAGGTCCCTGCCAATAGCAGAGTGTCTGCCTGTAGAATAAATGTTTGCCAGTTGGTAAGTGTGGTATGTGAAAAGTATGTTACATTTTATTCAGCCTGTGTCACTCTCCCATATAGGCTGCCTCCCAACCAGCTAACCGGTGCTAAGAATTTAACCATCAATAGCGTTCCCATTCGCTAAATCAATACCTTGATTCATTGGTCAGTCACAGACAAGCCCGCCAAATCTGAAGCAACGTGGTTCACATGTGCCAAGCGAATTGACAGACTTGTCTGGCTTGCTGGTCGAGTATGGGGTATTCTCTGGCTTTTGCTTTTGCCCTTTTATTTCACTGTGTTGTACACTAATTATCCCACCACTGTACATGTAAATATAGGCTTGTTAATGACTCACGAAATCGTAATGACACGACTGCAAACAAACCATGGTATTGGTGGGGATTGAGCTCGTGGCTAGTGAGTCTTTAAAACTCCAGATCTGCGTGTTAGCCACTGGGCCAGCTGGCGACAATAAGATTCATCCAACTAGGTATATTTATACACCATTGGAAGGTTAACAGGAGCGACTCACTAGCCGCGAGTTCAATCCCCACCCTTACCTTGGTTTGTTTTCAATCGTGTCATTACGATTTCGTGAGTGATGGTGACGACTTTCTAAGGACTTGAGCTAGAGTTCGCCACAGCCACGCTGGCGGGAGATTCATTTGTAAAAACTTGCAATTTTGGTCACAGTGGGGTCTATACACACTCTCTAATGGCGTACAATATACCTAATGGATAAATTATAGTACCATTGGCCCATAGCTAACGCGCCGCTCTAAGAATTTTACGACTCATAAGCCGTGAGTTCAATCCTCGACCGTATCGTGGCAAGCTTGTTAACATTTGTTGTTAATGTTAGTGAGTTTTGTTTGCTCCATTTGATTCCCATTACTACCAGGTACACAGGCCATACTGTACCTGTGTTCATAATAGTAGTATCTACCAGTAGAAATGTCTGCAGTAGGAATTGGTCAGCTTTTAGAGTGTCTACCTAGTAGAGTCAGCGATATCTTTTGGCTAGTGGATATTTCGCAAAATACAAAATAGTTTTTAATCCTTTGTATGGAGAATAACAGTCATACAAGCTGAAAAGTATGTAATTAAACGTGAATACACTTAAAACGTAATACTAAAATAATCAATAAAATGGAAAAAGCAGGAAATAAAAAATGGTAACAGACAATTTAATAAAAAATCTATTAGAAGATTTAAAGAATTTAATTAAAAAATACATTTTCACCTCTGGTTTTTGGAAAAACGTTTTCTTTTTAACACATCAAAACACTGGGGCGACCTTGATTCAGAGAAATTTCGATACCGTCTTCGACGTTTCAACAGACGTCTGTTTAATGAGAGTAGAATATGCCTCATTCACAAAGATAGTTGCAAAGGCAGCAGTTATTTTTATCGCTTCCATCATGTTAATTTCAAAGCCTTTTACAGCCTCTTGACATCCCAAAGAAAGAACAGAGCCTGAGTTGTTCTGAAATTGGGCAATGCTTCAATGTTGGAGCGAAGCTCACGAAGCACCTGTGCCAGTCCTTCAGTTCTTCTAGAAACAACCAACCACTTCACACTTGAAGGATTCACAACCCAACTCCAGTATGTGAACCAAGATCCTCAAAAGTAATTAGAGAACCGCTTTCTACGATTTGTAAGAATGCTCTATAACTGGGTTCCTCGATGTCCACCAAAAGAAAGATTTCACAACACTGCCCAACAACACACTAATTTTGAAAGGCAGCTATTTTGTTTGGTCCTGCTTTTGGCTCTAATACAGAGGCTTTTGATCTTAAAACGCTTGAAATATATTCTCTGCCTGTAACAGCGAGAATGATTTCCCTTGCATTTCTTTAAGTGCATTCACACACCCAAAGGAAGTTAGTTTAAATATCTACATTAATGTAACCCAGTGTTTTGTTAACTTATCTGCGAGGACATGATTATGATCAAGCCAAAAAATTTCAGTTCAGATTTTGGAGACAGGCTCAAACTCAGTTCAGATTTTTTTCCTCGTGAAAGCCACTGTCACTTTTGTGTGTTAGAAAAAAATAAAGCCGGCTCTGAACATTTCAGTCCTCTCCATTCTGCAGAAAGTGGGGGATGGGGGGAGGGGGGGGGGGGTCATAAATCCGAATAGCAGCCCGTGGTTAGGTGGGCATGACTGTTGGGCAAACATTGATAATCTTGATAAGCAAAGCTGACGCCTCCAGGGTCAGGTTCCCAAATGTGCTTCACAACCAGTGCCTGGTCGAGGATCATACCAGATGGGGTAACTCAATGTTTTTGGATTGATTGTCTGTCTGGCCAAAGGCCGAAAGGCACTGAGCATGATCCATGACATACCGGAATATACCTGGAGAGGGTTTCGGGGGTCAACGCGCCGGGGGGGGGGGGGGGGGGGCCGGGGGGGGGGGGGGGGGGGGGGGGGGGGGGGGGGGGGGGGGGGGGGGGGGGGGGGGCGGCTGCCTCCGACGATGCCTGTGCAGAAACAGGCCTCGGTGGGAACAGGGTCGTGATCAAGCCAGACTGGGTACTGCTGGTTGGTACATAAACCGGACTTAAGAACGATTCAACCCGGCTATGTCAGGTAGCCGACGTCAGGGCCTGTCCAGTCGCCTCCTGAAACGAGGCCAGGGGTCTGTTCTCAATTAATGTACAGCGTGGAAGGGCCTGCTTTTTGCATATTGGGGGAATCTACTTCTCCTGCAAGTCTTTTGCTTTCGGTTGGGTAGTGATTTGTCCTGTGTGGGCAAGTCTGGTACAAATGCCTCTAGGATTTTCCAGGTGTATATTAGCATGTATCGTTCTCGCCTGCATTCCAGGAAATAACAAAAAAGGACTGCAACCGTTCCATGTAATTTAGGACTTGATCGTATTTGTGTGTGCCGTGAAAGGTTCTCTGTACAGTCTCCAGTCAGCAATTTCGCCATCCATGAAGGGGGCATTTAGTGTAGGGCAGGCCTAAAGTAGAACAAGTGGCTGAATTGAAGAGACTCATGGCTTGGCGTCTCTATTTATTGAAAGGTTCTCATCCATCCTATTACGCTACATCATTTTCTAGAAGATTAAGGGTAATACCATTGTTGTGTCCTTGAAGGTGAATCCCTGCTGACATTATGCACTCTCAGAGGTCGGCTGTCACTGTTATGTTTTTCGGGCTCTATGGGTCTTAGAATTTGTTGTATACCCTAGATTCAGTTTTAATTTCCTCGAAGTTTTCGCATATCTGAGTAGTTGAAATATCTCTTTATTGAACATCATGTTGTTCTGAGTTGCCTATACTAGTTTTGAAGATTTGGTTGATGTCCCTTGTCAATGGCAATTCGGTGGGTCATCGCAAGAAGACACGGAGCAATGACTCACTATCTTTGTTTATGCAGATATGAGGATGAGGAACAGGATGGGACGAGTACTGTGCGCCTTGTGGAAAGGCAGAAGCGTTGCACAGTAGCCTACTCAGACTTAGCTTCTGTTACTCTTACTCTGAGTTCTTAATTTGGTTAGGTAGTATAGATCCGATCAACGCAACACTTCTGTTATTCCTTTTATACGTCATTTTGTTCGCTGCTTACGTGCGCGGGTCACACCGGTCGAAGGCTTTGCAAAGTTTGTGTATACACTCAGCATTTTGTTTAGAGCCTCTAAAAGCATCCAGGGCCCTGTCATCAGTGGTCCGGTAGCTGGGCAGACAGGAGGGCGACCTGCTCTGACGCCGTTTGTGTAACTGATGAGTGTAAGTTGTTCTATGTTCTTATGGTAGCAAAATTATATAATTTTTACATTAACGTAAATGTGAAAAAAACTAAACTTTGAAACTATATCGAAATAAAAGAAAAATTTTAGAAAGAACTATTTTTAAATGATTCTATTGCTAATTGACTAATTTAACCCTGTTACACAATGCATTAGCACACACACACACACATAGCACATCACATCCTCACTTAACAATCGGAGTCAGGTGAAATTATTTACAAATATAATCTGTCATGGCCATTTCCCGCCTTACATCATAACATAAAAGTAAATTATGGCAGCAGCTGATAATATTGTTTATTTAAAAAGTTGTGAAAACGCGTTTTGGAAAACTGAAAAACTTACTTTGTTGTAACAACTTGAAGTGAAATTAAAAATCTAAAGTTATATATTCTGAAACTTAAACGAACTCTTTCATTATTAAAACTAAAATTAACGTACGTTTCATTATAGAATTTATTTAAATTTTCATAAATTATGTTTTTCGTTATTTTGTTGTCGACGCGGCGGCTATTTGTTGTGCACTCAATATCCGTCCTGTGGACAGATAGGTGCGAAATCATAAAGGCATATAGATGCAGCAAAAAGCCCTAAGAACTAGGCCTATTAAGGTTAAGAAAAGTGGCACCTGGATTTGTATCTACAGTTGACTTAAACTATAACTGATTTAATTAAATTTAGGAAAGTGCGGTTGAATATGTCTGGCATCTGATTTCATTAATAAGATATCTTAGAGTCATATCACATAGGTTATTATACTGTATTTTTCTCACATTGGCGGACTAATTCAGCATATATGTTCAAGATAAGTGACCATGAAGGGCTGTGCCACATATTTTGGCTATTTGGTTCTGTATCATTCTGGTGTCTTCGCAAACTAGGGGCCAAAAGTACTTGTAATCCAAGCCTAAAGGCCTGGCTACAACAACATCAGTCTGGTCACATAGTTCCTCCAGAAACGTACTAGTCTACGTTGATGTTATAATATTAGATTAAGATCTACTCAAGTTTCAAAACCTGCATTCCAATATCTTTCAACTTCATTATTTTGTTTAATAATATTTCCTGATCTTTGGACATAAAAACGCACCAAAGTTATATCTACATTTTCCTTCAGGTTTCTTCCCATCACAAAATTGGGATTACTTCATGATTATTGGTTATGTTAAATTTTTGAAAACACTGAAAAAAATAGAGGAAACGTTATTCTAATTCTGACATAAAAAATATATATAAACTTACGGGAAGGCTAAATAACAATCTCAAACTAACTTGAGAACCCATTTCAAAGTTAATCTGTTCCATTAAGAGTAATGTCCTTCAGCGCTCAAAATATTTACCTTTCTCTTTTAAAGTGCGAATTGAACTTTTATATTCACTGGTTAGGCTTGGGAGGGAGGAACAACTACGATAGTTTCTCTCCACCACTCCAGTGTATTTCTCTTTAGGACAACAACGTCAGTGCCATTATTTGGGTCTATTTTTTTTTATGTTGACGATAACATGAATACCAGCGTGTTTGTTTTTGGTTGCTGCTTTTTGTGATAAGGAAAAAGCATCGCGGACAGATATCTGTGATGTGCTCTTGTTGGGTATACTGGTAACAATTACTTCACAACATTTATCATAGACAAGCTCGCAAAATTCTTCAATATTTGTTACATTTTAACTTTCTTTATCATGCTAAGTATTAATTGATGCTGTTAGTAAACCAGATGCATTCTAACAATAATTTTTTTCCAGCCGTACGGGGAATCGATCTCCGGGCCTAAGTGTGTGAGCTGCTAAATTCTCTCCTGAGTTTTTTTCAGGTCATTCTCAAGGTTTGTTTTACATGACGCATCCGCTGCACTGACAAAGGTTATTCTTATAACAGTGATCTACACATGCTGAGTAATCCTGTTACAGTCAGTGGGTGTAACTCTCGAACTTAGTTAACATTAACACTTTCCCGAGCTAGTTTGTGATGTACCCCAAGCTTGAGGATCCTGAATCACTAAGCTTTGTTGATTGAAATGTTTCAATATTGGGTTGATACAGTATCTTTGACACTAGACAATTTCTTTCACTAAAACATGTAGTTCTGTGAAATATTTTCAGCAAAAAGATAACTTGGTAGCAAGATTTTATTTACTTCCATCAAATGATGGAAGTTGTTTGATATCTAAGAAAAAAACTGTAAAAGGCTTTTTTTTTCAAAGATGTGATCCAACATTAAGTGCAGTTCCAGCGGGAAGATACATTTTGAATGGGTTTTGATGAGTCTCTATTAAACTCTAGGCTTGAAGAGAGTGACAGAACTGGGTCTAAGTAATGCCTTTTTTTTTGCTCTCCCCTTTTAGAATACAGTCATGGATAACCAGTTGGAGTGTATGAATATAGAAAACATGGCAGTCTTATGCATCCTGTGCCTTTAATTTCTTTGACAACATTAGCATCATTATCCAGAGCTGTCAAATGAAATTTGGAAGCTGGTATAATCTCGGTGTTATGAGCTGCTGTAAAATGATCCAGAAAATGGAATTACGCTAAAGACAATAGTTGCCTGAACAAGGTCTTTGCTGAGGCATACACCAAGATGGGCCTGAGTTCTTATTAGGATAGCGAGGCTCAGATTAGGGTGTGAAGGAGGGAGATACTTTCCAGTAAAAGTAGACCTTAGACAGGGATGCTTGATGTCACCATAGTTGTATATCATATTACAGATTGGGTTATAAAAGCAGTAAATGCTTGGCTGTTGGCGAGAGGAGTGGGATTAAAAAAATGCGGGTCTAACACAAAATGGTAGTTTAACAGTTATTTTTTGCTGATGATACTGTTTGTGTACGACTTTTGGATGGTGTGCAAAGGAAGATGAAAGTGAACATGATCAAAGTAAGGGTGATGGGGAAAACAAAGGGTTTACACAAGGAAAATGGATACCAGATTGATAAATGTTGCAAGAGGAAAAAGGGCGGAGGCAGGGAGACTCATTCTGAGGGCAATGTGTGGTGTGACTTTTATGCAGAAAATTTGTATTTGGGAAATTAGGAGGGGGTGGGGTTTCCCAACATTACAAGGGGGCTAAAAAAAGGGTTTTTAGGGGGTTCGGACATGTGGGGGAAAATGGGGAAAAAAACGGAATGACTTCGAGAGTGTTTAAATCTGTGGGGGGAAGGCGAGGTAGGGGTGGGCCCCCAAGAAGGGTTGGAGGGGGGGGGGGTAAAGGAGGTTTTTGGGGGTGCGAGGGGCCCTTTGGGTTTAAGGGAAGCGGCGTGAGCATATTTGAAGGAGTAAAGGAGACAAATGGTTTTTTAAATACTTTCGGGGCTGTTGGGGTGTGAGCAAAGAACTTTTTGTGAAGGAAATTAGGGAAACCGAAGGCTGGGCTTGAATCCTGTAGATGGAAGTAAAGTCGCACTCTGAAGGAGGGGTTTTTAATGTTGCAGTTTTATAAAATGTAGTGTAAAAGCACCTCTGGCAAGACAGTGATGGGGGTAAAGATAATGAAAATTTTTCTTTTTTGGGCCACCCTGCCCCTTGGTGGGAATCGGCCCAAAAAAAATAATATATATTATATTAAATATATTATATATATATAATATATAATATATATATATATATTATAATGTCGTGCCTTTTAAGCCGCATTGGGGGGTTTGGGCTTCAAAGGGCGTTTCCCGGTCAAAAAGCCGATACAACCTTGCCAAATAAATGTAATTTGACCCATGATGTGTATATAGCAGAATTTAACTAAAAAAAAAAATGCATTGTTAAAGTGAGGGTTTCTAAGTTTTTTTGGGCCAAAACTAAAAAACTTTAATTTTTTTTCAAAGAAAAAAAAATTATCTTTTTTTCTTTTAAAAGATTTTTTGGAAAATTTAATTTTTAAGGAAGTTGAGCCTATTCGGCAAGTTCCAAACCCCCCCTTAACCAATTACCTCAATCCCCTTCTGATTTTCATATTCTTCTTGTACGGATGATGAAGTCCCTGTGGGGTTGTCTTTCCAACAATAAAAGATACCCAAGGTTTTGCACATGTGCTAATTTATCAACTTTCGGTTCTCTAAACCCCTTTTTACTACATATAGGTTCTAGGTTAAATATTTTTTGGAAAACCATTGTCGGAGTTGGTGAAATATTGTGTAATATTCATCATTTTAAACAATGATGAATAATTTAATGAAAAGAAGTTTTTTTCCCCCCTGTGTAGCAGACTTTTTCAAGGTAAATTTATACTGAGAAACAGCGAGGAGAGGAAACTTTTAAGGTGGTCGTCCCTTAGTCCGATAAAAAGTTATTCCAAAAAATACACCTCTCTTCCCCTCCGCTGGAAACAGTATCTTAATTAGTCACCAAAAAAAACTACTAAAAATTCTTTTCTATCAAAATGAGTTTTTTATGAAAAAAAGGATTTAGAATTTTAGTCAATTCAAAAATCTCTGATATTATCCCAAACCCCAGACTTTGAAAAAAGGGTTTAGACAGACGATGCACTCTGCCCCGCCCAGACTCGTGGGCTCTGTGTTCATCAAAAAAAGTGCAAGAAGCCCCTGTCAGTGCCTTTTAGCATATGAAGAGGAAGCTGGCACAGGAGTCATCCACAGCCCCTACAACAACAAGCCCAACACCCCCAAAAGGGCAGTAAAGAAAAAAACAAAGAAAAATTTACAGATAATAACGCTAACGTCCATATCACGCACAAAAAGCGGGGAAAAATGAATAAAAGGGAAAAGTTGGTGAAAGGATCTAACATTCCTAACAAAAAGAACACCAAGGTAATAGTAAAAAGAGTTTTTATATTTTTTTTGGTTTTATTTTTTTTATTAAAAAAAAAAACAAGAAAAAAAAATAAAAAAAGAAACAAAAAAAAAACAAAAAAAAAAAAATAAAAAAAATAAAAAAAAAAAAAAAAAAAACAAAAAAAAAAAAATAAAAAAAAAAAAAAAAAAAAAAAAAAACAAATTTTTAAAAAATGTTTAAAAATAAAAACAATAAACACACACAAAAAAAAAACAAAAAAAAGCC
The DNA here is from genome assembly GCF_026875155.1 of Cherax quadricarinatus. Classification (NCBI taxonomy): domain Eukaryota; kingdom Metazoa; phylum Arthropoda; class Malacostraca; order Decapoda; family Parastacidae; genus Cherax; species Cherax quadricarinatus. Next base: position 10,279,649 of record NC_069448.1, on the reverse strand, counting down.
TGAAGCCGCTACAGGGAAAAAGCTCTTGTTCCACAAGGCACCGTTACTCGCCCCCATCCTGGTTACTTATCCTCATATCTGGACAGAGATGTGAGCCACAGCACCGTGGTCTTCCTTTGTGGCTGACACCTGAGTTGCATGACAGTGTCCTCCATCGAGACACTTACAAGGCTCAAACGGACCTCAACCAAATCTTTAATTGGTCTGGAGAATATACAGAAAACCGTACTGCAGGTATAAAGTTCAACAAAGCACCGAAATTACTGGGTGACGGCTGAAATCCCTTGACCTGTATCCTTCGAAGGCATGTGAGGAAGGATCATGATTATTACCCTTGAAAAATCTTAGAGGGACTAGTCCAAATTTGCACCCGATATCACCCTACGAAAGCAGTAGAAGTTCTCCGGCAGGCGGTGCAATATTCCCTAGTTGAAAAGCAGGGGGTGCCACAGTACTCTAAGAGACACCTCAAGAAGTGTCAAGGGCCTATGTCTGTTCAACTGCCTTCCAGATAATGAACGGGGGAGTACCAATAGGACCTGCATGTCTCTTCAAGAAGACGCTGGAAGGCACCTGTAGCCAGTACCTGACCAGCCGGGCTGTGGTTCATACGTTCGGGCCCGGGTTACGTGCGGCCAGGCAGTAACAACATGGTTGATCAGACCTAATTCACCATGAGCTGGTCACAGACCGAACGCTAGGACTACCCCCGGAAACCCTCTCTAGGTATACTCCAGTCAAGATCAAAACGTTTGACATCCCGTCAATTTGACACACAAACGCGGCCCAACACAAACCACTCTGTCAAACTCTGAAGCTGATCAAGAATAAACATTTAATGTCATCGTAATGGAAATAGTTGTGGAAATTTTTGATAAATTTTCCTGTAATCTGAGTAATATTGAAGGATAATAATAGCGTTTATGGTTTAGGAAAGGGACACGTAAGACAAACATATAACATATTAGAAAACGTTTAGGTCTGGGACCTTGATCAAAGTCCAGGACGAAACGTGTTCTATAAATTTGTTATAGTGTTTGTTACTTACGTTGTCTTTCTAAACCAATTGTCGGTATTTATTACCAAGGTTTATACCAAATAGCGTTTATATACGTGGTTGCATAATGTTGACTTTAAAAGATGATAAACCACAAGGAAACCAACATCTACAAAAAATCAATCAACTTACTTTTTCTATGGTTAATCAGTTCGAGTAAAATATAATCAGTGTAAAACAGAGGAAATTAATTTGAATAATGACAATGCTTTAAACACACCTGGAAGTGTTATTGAATTAAATGAATACATAATATGAAAATGTTTTGGAAGGAAGCCGGAACATGGCGTAACGGAAGAAAGGCCCGGGAAAATTGTGGCATTTAATCCAGTGTATTCGGAGGCGACAGAGAAAAAACCGGCAGTGTGGTTTTTTGTCGGGAAATAAACGAAGAGACTGTGTATCTTGAAAGGTCAGATCTGTGAAATAAGTCGATATATGCTGATAATGAAGATAATACTGGACGCAATGACTGGACATGTTAAACACCGCGAGTATTGGAGAAATTTATGTTCGCCTCCTTATATGTGGAAATAATATCGATCGTAGGTTATATCACCCAGAGAATAATTTCGTATCTTTTAATTTTATGTACACTTGTGTTTATAAATTATTGGAATCGTGTTCAATAAAAGAAGATACTAACATATTATATAAAATCTGTCATGCCCAAAGTAACTTGTCAGTAATGTATACAGCCCACAACAAAATTTTAATACAGCCAGTGATACTGACTTTAAAATTCTTTTATAATCAATATGCAAGAACTATATGGTCACATAAAATAATGTCCAGATGTATGAGTTGGGGAGCTGAGAATGTGGGCATCGAATGTGAATGTGGGGACCCATTTATTCCTAAAGTCCCACCTGTCTCCGAGGTACATCTGTATAAGTTGAAACTGTTTTAGATGTGCCAGAGTTCTTCCCAGTTGTGTGTGTGAAATGTTTAATTCAGGATTGTACCTGTGAAATTCATATCCATAATTTCTCAAACCGTATCCCATATTTTTTTTTTTAAAAAAAATTCAAAAAAATTGGGACCTACGTAGTCCAAACCAAGCCAAATCTCTACAAGATCAAAAAAATAAAAAAGGTTACAAATTTAAAACCCGTCCAAAAACAAAAAAACTTAAATTATCGCACAGAAACCATTATCAAAATTTGTTTTATTATAACCAGGACTACCTAATAACGAAAAAGGAGAAATTCAGTGCTCGTTTTAAATTTTAAAAAAATTAGACGAGCACTGAAAATTGGAAGTCAATCCACGGAAACCTTTGAAAAAGAAAATTGCGACAACCAAAACAAGTATCCGCCCGTTTCGATGGATAACACGTATGGAAAACAGTAAAAATTAGACGTGTTTTCTTTCTTTCGTATTTCGAGAAAGATTATCTCCGTATCCAGCCACGTCAGTACACGTAAAAGGGAAAACCCAGTTAGACCTCAGAATCCCAAGGCTTAGGAGTTGCAGCTTAACTCCCAGAAAATGGGGGCTATAGTTCTTTTCCTTCCCAAAATGAAGATCAACCCTTTTAAAAGGGCCCCCGGGGCTTTAGTTTAAAAAAATTCAGGGGGTCTACCTTTTGCGCTTCGTACCCCCAAAATTCCCGGGGGGGGGGGGGGGGGGGGGGGGGGGGGGGGGGGGGGGGGGGGGGGGGGGGGGGGGGGGGGGGGGGGGGGGGGGGGGGGGGGGGGAAAGAATGGTTTTTGGAAAAAAAAAAAAAAAAAAAAAATTTGGGTTTTGTAAAAAGTTAAAAAAGTTTGATTTTTTTTGGGTGGGTTTTAAAAGATTTGTTAAGGGGAAAAAAATTTGGGGGAAAAATTGGAGGATTGTTTTGGGGGGAGTATTTTTTTTAAGGGTTTTGAGGCCCGGAGCTTTAGTTTAAAACATTCAGGAGGTCTACCTTTGCGTTCGTACCCTCAAACCCCCCCGGATTTAAAATTGCATCCTTAAACAAGCCAGAAACGGGAACCAACCCAGCCTGAGTAAACCTAAGGACCCAATGAAATAACCAGAGTACTTTTTTCCAGGGTTTACCCTGCTTAATACCGCCCCTGGGGTTAATACTTTTAAATAAGGCATTTTGTCCGTCCATAAAAAAGACTTCAAAATATTTAAAAGCAAAATGTTAAGAGTCCCTCTGGTGTGACGTTGGTTCCTTGAAAAAAGTCACCTATGATTTTTTAATTTAACTCCTGATCCCTGACCTTAACGTAACGTCCCTTGACAATACACACACGTAAAACCATATTTCACGTATCTTAATGAAAATAATATATTTGAAAATGTAATATCTTCAGTTTCATGTAACGCATGATTTTATTAAAGCAATTTCAGTAAATAAATCCGGTGTAAAACACAGGATATAAAGTGAGAGGTACAATCAGTTAAAACACCGATTTTTTTAATCCCAAAATTTTAGGGTTTAAAGTATTCTTGACTGGGGGTAAAGGTACTTTCATTTTAAAATAACCCCTTTTAGCGATAGACTTTACACTCTATTACCAACAAACTAAAAAGAAAAAATGCATTTGTCCTCTTTCTTTAAGCACCTAATTTTTTTACGAAAGTCCCTCGGGGTTTATTTCAATACTTTGTTCGTTGCTTTGCTCTCGCTGCTTTAAACACCTTTTACAGGAGGATAAAGAATAATAAAAGTCCTCATGTTCCCCCCCAAAAAAAAAAAAATAATTGGTGAGTACCGGAAAGGGAAATGGTGGGTATGCGGAGGCTGGACATGCCCGGGGGAAGTGTCCTCAGGCAGAAAATCTAGAGAGCAAAAAGGAAAAAAAACTTACTTTTAATTATGTAATGAAGCTGTTTTGTAGCACCCGTGGTTGTCTTCCGTCATTTTTTTGGGGAGCTCCGGCCCTGGTCTCTCCTCGGGTTTTAATTGGCTTATTTTTGAGAAGAAAGGGGCACATAGTCTGGCAAGGCAAGCCCCAGCTGGGTATAATCAAGTGAGTAATTAGGTGCCAGAGAAAGTCAGCGGGAAGCAACTGGGGGCTTACTTCACCCCCCAGTGACTGAACAAAGACTCAGTTTTGTCCTGGACAAGCACGCGATCAAGGACGATATTGTTTTGGGTTTTTTTTCAAGCAAGATCACCACAGCCCGAGACACCTCAAGATAATTAACCTCAGTAAGTTACTACGAAAATTTCTCTTCCTGAGCCCACCACATGTTTTCCTGTTTTTACTGGAAACTTTTAACATGTACCCCCCGGGAAAAATTTTTAATTAAATTCTGTGCTATTCCGTCTAAATCGTTGTTACAACTGGGTAGCAGATACGCAGGTATCCTTTTTTTTAATCACTAAAACCCGGTCGGTCATTTAGCGCAAGTGTAAGGCTCGATCCCCGTCCTTTAAGTGCACAATAAAAAAGGATACTACCTGCCATAAGTTTAATTCAGGAAAGGGTACACATAAAACATAAATTATCATACATACAGCAATGTGAGAAAACTTAGGAAACCCACAAAGTCAAAGTGAATTTTTTTTCCTTTTGGTCTTGTTTTCCTTGTTTTTAAATTTTGCGATGAAGACCCTAGGGGGTTTAGCGAACCCCACGACCCTTGATTTAAATAACTCTAAATTGTTTGTTCGAAAATAAAGATTATAGAATTCTTGGCTTTAAGTCACTAATTGTGAAGAATAAGAAACCCGGGTTATGTTTACGTTTTACATATCCTTTTTAAAGTCCCTTTTAGTTTTTGCTAAATGAGCATCAACACAAAGGAAAAAACAAAAAAAAGATGATGAAGTTGATCCCATGCAGATGCAATTTTGTTTTCATGCAAGAATTTAAAAACGCATTTTGTGATTGGTTTCCAGGGGGGTACGCAGGTGTATCTTATCTCACCTGTACTTACTCTTACCGTGTCTTTACACCGGGTTTCTTACTCGCACCTTTCTACTTGCCCCGTGTCTTACTCGCACCTGTGCTTACCCACACCTGTATCTTACCCACACTGATCTTACCCCACCTGTATCTTACCCCACCTGACTTCCCCACACCTTATCTTACTCAACCTGTTTCTTACCCCACTAAATCGATATTAATAAACTTTTGTAGGGAATATCAATTTTATTTAAAATATTTGATATATTTTGGGTTCAATATCCTCAAAACACTCAGTAAAGAATGTCACACCTACACTGCTGAAAATACAACACAAAGGTTGAAGATAGGTGCAGACTTTTAAATTTTATACAGTTAAATAAATGGAAATTATTGGGTTTCCCCGGGATAGATGTAAAACGCCTCTTAAAGATCTCCTCAAAATCGCACTGATGAAGTGTTTTTTAAGGAGATTCTTACTTTTTGGGCCGTGAAGTCTTATTTTTTCAATTTTAAAAAAACGAAATTGAAAAAAATTTTAAACTTCTCCCCCTTTTTATATGTTTTAAATGTTAATTTTAGATATCTCTTACACAAGAGAAAAACATCTGAAGTTTCAAAAAAAATATCATCTATAGGTTCCATGCTGGGAGAACCAACCTTCAGCCCTGGAAACCATTATTCCCCTCAGTCTGAAAAACGTGGAAGACCGTGGCATCACCAACCTGAAAAAATCTTTCTTGCTTCATTATATTAGAAAGTAACTGGTTGGAATGAAAGCCAATCAATTTTCTCTTTGAGGTGTTGACCTAAGCTTGTGCCCCCGACGTGATCATAGACCTGTGCCCCTTGAGGTGTTATCTATAACTCATTTGTTTCTTTAACTTTTAGGGGGGTAACTATAAGTTCACTTCTTTTAGTGTCGACGAACTTTGGGCCCCTTTAAGTACTGTTTTTCTGCTTTTTTTAAAAGTAAAAACCAAAACTGTTTTGACTTTAATAAAGTTTTCCAGGGGGAAACGGTAAACAATTTTAAATTTTTCCAATGAGGAAAAATTCCAACTACCCGTTATGGAAAACGGGAGGAGATAAAAAACTAAAAAGGGTATACAAACTGACCCCGGGCCCCATACAATAAAAGCGGAAAAAAAAGGGTAAGGGACCTGGGAGTAGTAATGTCTGGGGAAACTCATTTTTAAAGGGATCACAACGGGAAACGTTTGCACGTGCAAAAATGAAGGAGGGAAAAAGAGAAACTTTCAAAACAGAGATGCCAAGCCCAAAAATGATCCTTTTCAAATCACTTTTTTCTCCAAAAGGCGGGAAAAAACTACTTTTACATTAACATCCCCCCAAAAAGCAGGTGAAATCGCAAAACTAGGAAGGTAAAAGAGATCCTTACTGCACGTAAAATTTTCTGTCAAGCACCTTAACACGGGGAACGTTTGGGAACACTTGCCCTTGTACTCTTTGGGAAAACCAAAGGAGGAGAGATATTTATAATCTACATTTGGGAAATCGGGAAGGAAGGGCCCCAAAATCTGCACAAGAAATCACCCCTACAAAATAAAAAGGGCAGGCGATGCAAAAGGGCCCCCAATAAAAAGTGGGGGGCGCCTTTGGTACCCCTAAGAAAAAACACCAAAAGTGCCCGGGGGGCCCAAAATTTGTTTCAACACCTCCCATAAAGCATTGGGGGAATTTTGCCAAAAAACCCCGGCTCCCTTTAAAGAGAGAGTTTGGAAAAAATACCTAAAGTCAGTGCCGGATCAGCCGGGCGTGGCTCGAACTTGGGACGCGGCGGCCAGCAGTAAAAAGCCTATTTGTTTCGGGCCCTGATCCATGGGGAGGCCTGGAATGGACCGGGCCGCGGGGCTTTAAACCCCGGAAAAAAACCTCCGGGAAACCTCCAGGAAACCTCAAGCCCTTCACATCTTAGGGCCATTCTTCTTTGCACTGAACTAAAGGAACCACGGGTTTACGGAATTTTTTCCAAAATTTAAATAAAACGAAGTGCTTCACTAGCCCTTCCCATCTTTTGGCCCGTTTTTTCAAAATTAAATAATACCTATAAAAAGGCCAAAGATTTTAAAAAAACAAATTTTTTTAATTGGGCCCAAAGGACTGGAGATCAACACCCTAAAAAAGGGCCAAAAACAGTAAAAATTTCAATAAAATTTACCGGGAGGAACCTCAGGACCCAGAAAAATGTTTTTCAAAAAAAACACTTTGCTGATGACACGGGTTTTTTGAGAGTTTCCCTTAAGAGAATTTGCAGATTTTTGATGGATGAACCTGGAAAAGTTGAAAAGAAAAAAAATTAAAAAAATTTAACTTTGGGAAAAAAAACAAGGCGATGAGAATACAAAAAAAAAATAGGCCTTTTAAAAAAATGAATATCCAAATTTGGGAAGGAAAGGGAAAAAGGGGTTAAGTTAATGGGGGCATGTACTTGGGAGAGAACTTGTCAGCAGATTGTTCTTTTAAAAACGAAGTTTAACCCAGAACGGGCGAAGAAAAAAGGTTTTTTGGGTAAACTGAGGCATCTCGGAGACAAGAACGTTAACAAAAGCAAAAGTATAGTGGTACCAACAACCCTTTTTTGGGGAAACATGGGGTTTTTAAAAACGCTGCAGGGAGGAGGGTTTTAAAGGGAGTGAAATGTAAAGTCCCAAAACAAGTGGCGTATTATTAAATTTTTATTTATTAAAAAAAAACCCCTTGGGATTTCCCACCAAGGGAAAATGGTCCGAAAAAAAAAACACTTTTTACCACCATTCACTCCAACAACCCGTCTTGCCCGGAGGGAAAGGGGTTTACCAAATCCATTTTAAAACCCCCGCCAAAATTAAACAACCCCTCCTTTTCCAGTCAGACACTGTACTTTTTCCCCTTTCCCGGGCCAACTACCCGGCCTTTTTACAAAACCAACAGCACGTCAAGTTTTAAAAACCATTTGTCTCCATTCGCTATCCCAACCAAAGCTTTCATATTTTTTGCTGGGAAATCCAAGCTCCTAGCGCACACAATTCGTATTTTGGGGTTTTGAAAAGGGGAGGGGTTTAAAAGTATTTTCCAGAACTGAAATTTTGGGGTAAAGGGGGTGGCTTTTGATAAATTTCTAAGGGTGGAGCTTTAAAAGAATAACCCGGGGGGTAAATGAAATTTTTAGTGGAGGGAAGGCGGGGAGGGGTTTGCCTAAGGGAAAATTTGGAGGGAATTTGGGGAAAGGAGGGTTTTGTAAGCAAGGGCTTGGAACCCCCAACATGCTTTTGGGGGGGGGGGGTTAAAAAGTGGAGGAAAGTGGGTTTTTTTGACTTTAAACCCTTTTTTGGAGGTGACAAGGCAAAACATTGAAAAGGGGAACAAAAAACGGCAAAAGCTAACTTGAGCCCTGGAGGGGTAAATACAGTCCCGCACTCTAAGGGGTGGGGGGGAAAAATGCAAATTTTTTAAAGGACATCTGAGACGAATGTCATTTCAAACCCCAAAAGAGACTAATTGGAGTAAGTTAAAGGTGAAAATATTTCTTTCTATAACGGGTCGCCTCCCTCGGGGGAGAAGATCCGTGTGTCAAAAAAAAAATAAAAATCTTGAAAATAAATTAATTTTCCGAAATGCAATATAAAATTTAAAGTCTCAGAAACAACCCAAAAGGAGTTGCATCAAAAATTTAATTGAAAACAATTGAAAAAACAGAGATGGGTTTAACTCTGAATTTGGACATCTAAATTAAAAAGTTGCACACGAGTAAATTTTAATTTTTTATATAAAAAAAAATTAAAACCCCACTTACTAAACCAAAATAAAAAACGGTGTTGGTAACGTACATCAGTTTAAAGGGTTTAAAAACCTGTGTAAGACGGTTGTCACTTACACAACTCACTAACAGTGAAACCTTTTTTTTGGCTTTATACACAACAGGTTGAAACTTACCAAGGGAAATTCTAAAGGGTATCCACAGAAATCAGTGATTCACATTATAAAATTGTTAAAAAATTCGTTAATTAGAATCCTTTAAGGACTTTTTTTTAAGTTTTGCTTGAATTTTTTTCCTTTTTTTTATTTTTTTTTCCCCTCCCCCAAATTTTTGGGGTTTTTAAATTTATTTCTTAACAAAGAATGCTTCCCATCCATTTGGCTTCATTTTTTTTCCATTTTTGGGAACCGTAACTAGGGCAAGATTCATTAACTACTGGTAAATCTTTTTCCCAAAACAAGGTTTGCGAACTCATTCCGGGTTTGATTTGTTTTGGGTCCATTAACTTTCAATACAAAATACTACAAACCCCCCACCACTTCTTCCTCCTCCTTTTTTTCCTCCTCCTCCTCTTTTTCCCCCCTCCCCTCTTTCCCCTCCTTTTCCCTCCTTTTTTCCCCCTCCTTTACTTCATAAAGGGTTTTTTTTACCTCACGATGGGGGAGAGTGAAAATCGGGGTTTGGCGCACTTTTTTATCAATAAAAGGGAAAAATTTTATCGTAAAAGGTTTTATTCCCGTTAAATCATTTCATAATTTTTGCGCCCCTTCGGGAGGCTTTAAAATATAGTGGCTTTTTGCATCTTATGGAAAGGAAAATTTTTCATTATTTTTTAATTTTGTGTGTAGGAAAATTTTTGCCAGTAAAAAAATTTAAAAAAAATGGAATTTTTGGGAATTTTTTTTTTAAACGGGGAAAATTTCCCTTTTTTCTGATGGGTTTAAAATTTTTTAGCCCTGGTGTGTTTTTCCAAAAAGTAAGGTTAGCGATGTTATTGAACGGGACAAGCCCCAAATTTTTTAGCTTCCCCCTTGATTTTTGGTCGGGAGATTTTGGGCTGGGTAATTTTGTTTAAATTTTGAGGATAATTTTTTTCCCGATCGCACAAATGGAAAAAAAAATTCATTTTACACCTAGAATTTTAAAATTACACAGAAACCCCTCCCCTTAGGGCCCGATGCGTCCGACACGGGGAAAATCAAATTTTCGGGGTACAGACAATACTTTCTTGGATTCCACGGTTTATCAGAACACATCTAGTTTTGTTTATACTGTAGGTTCCCAAATATTTGAATCTATCTTACCATCAGATTCCTCTCCAATTTTCTGACATGCTCAGCGATATCTCCTTTTTTTTCGGCCACGATTTTAACCATCCAATTTAAAGCCAATAGTCCCCCCCTTTAAAAAATTAAATTTAAAGGTCCTTTTTTTAGGTTGTCCTCTTTTTTTTTTGTAATAGTTCACCCCTTATTCTTCACTGACATTACTGGAACCACGGGCTCCGTGATCTAATTTTTTTTTATTTACCCATTAAATATCTTTGTGCATACCAGTGGATCATACCGTCAATGAAGGGGGCTCGATCCCCCTTTTTTTAAACGCACCTGGTCGGCCCAGTCAGGCGTTGATGACAAGAACTTTTTCTTTCGGGAACATTTCCCAAAGAAACCTTTCAGGTTTCGTTTGGATAATGAATCTAAATTTTGAGGATTATCCAGATTTGCATCGACTTGATTAAAAAAAAATTTTTTATAGAAAATTAAACTCATTTATGACCAATGTTTTAGTGGTAAAAAAAAAAAATTTTTTTTGAGACGTTTTCCATATTATTGTACCCCAAACTATTGAAGCAACTGGAAAAATATAAAATACAAATACTTCAAACTAGTGTTTTAACATTGCCACGGGGGCTCACAAAGACCCATTTGTGACCTCTATAACCCGTTTTCTATTTTCTTGCCCTACCGTTCAGGGTGACCCAGTTGCAAAAAACTGGGCGCCTTGAGGGGCACAGCAAGAAAAAATAACGGTTTTTGTTTTTCAGTTTTTTTAAAGTCAGTTGTATCTAATATACTACCACCCCAATCCCCATTCCAAGGGCCCCAAAAACACGGGTAGCAATTTATTGCTAGGTAAACCCCGGGAGGGTGAAGGTTTGTTTTGTAAGACAAGAAGATACAATATTTATGGTAATACAAGACGCCTAGAAGTAAAAATCTTTTAGAAAAGGGTTGACTCACGTGTGAGTTTAATTTTTAAAATAGGAATTTACACACGCGCATATAGCGTTCTTTCAGGTGTCAAGTTTGGGGAAAGTAGACAAAATTCCACCGGCTTCGTCAGGTGAGTGACCGACCCCGCAGGGCTGCAATTGGGATTTAGGGATGTACAAAGGCCTATTATTTGTTTTTTTTTTTACCTCTGGGGCAAATCATGCTGCTTTGACAGACACTTTAAGTCCCCCATACTTTGACGATTCAGCGACATTTCAATCATTTTCTGCAAACCCATTTAGTAAAATACATATATGCACTGAAAAAATAGTATTCTGCTTACGTTTTCCCCTATTTATTTTTACAATCATGCAAAAACCCTTATCCCATAAAAGCAACATTTCACATTTTAAAATTTCCTTACCCACCACTTCGTCAAATACTTCGGCACCTGTCAACTGTGCTTTGATCCAGGGAAAAATCATTTCTACATTCCGCCACTTTCTTTCATCAGCTATTGAAGAACCCTTTTCAAAAATCTTTTCTGAAGAACAGCTTCAACAACATATGTTCTTCATGTCCACAAATTTTTCTTTAAAAAAAAAAATAATAATTTTATGCAATTCTTATACGCGTGATCATAAGACTCTTAATTCTGCCACGAGTTTTTCAAATTAGTAATTTTAAAATCCCATAACAATAACATTCACTCGTCCAAAAAAAAACCATTTTGACGTAGGGGTAAGCACACATTACCCGGGGCCGTGATAAGTAAATTTTTTTTTAGTAACACAAATACATTACACAGATTATCATACTAGCAGCATATGTGTAAATGCCTGGGGTAACCTAAAAAGTCAAGTGATTATTTCCAATGGGGGTTCCCTTTTTCCTTTTATAAAATAAAGGGATAAAAACTTATATTTTTCTAAACAGGAATATTCAGAAAAATCCAAACAGCTTTTACACAGGTTCAACCCCACCCTTCCGGGTTTGTTTTTTCAACTGTATTATATTTTTTGAGTCAAGCTCGCATTCTTAAGACTTTTCCACTAAAGAATTAAAAAATTGTTAACCACCCCCGTACACTTTTTTTTCAGCAAAATAAAAACTGAAAAATTTATTTTTCAAGTTAAAAACCTTATCACGTAAACGTCCCGCTTTTTTTGTTTTTT
>NC_069448.1:10245903-10267093 GCF_026875155.1 Cherax quadricarinatus | reverse complement strand
ATTTTACAATAGAAAATCTTGATTACATAGTCTTATTTGCTCGCGAAAAGGTGATACATCCTTGATGCGTTTTAGAAACTGCATTATCGCAGAATGATACATATCCATTTATGGAGTTTGATTATCTTTTCGAAATAGCCGTCAGTTTTCTCTCTCACGTCAAGGTGGCACTCAGACACACCCTCTTGACTGGCGAGCCAACAATTATAGAATATTTTCTCCAGTAGTTGAGGGGCAGGAGTGATTGCTCAAAGCCTATGCTCCCCTGGGTTTGTGCAACTGTTGGGCTTTCCAAGCGGCTGGGGGATCTTGTTTTTTAAAACCCCTTTAAAAAGTTTTTTTATGATGGGGGACGTCAGTGCTGTCAGTCTATAATTCTTTGTAATTGCTTTACTGCCACTTTGTGGCGTGGGGCTTTTATCCGCTGTTTTTAGTGACTGTTGGATGACTCACGTGTTATAGGCTCCCTCTCCATAGAATATTTAAAAGGCACGTAATTGCCCCGCCTCTAAGATGCACGCAAAAGATGTTTTTGCAGTTGTTGATTGACCATGGTGTTCCACGAGTCTGGGCCTGGGGCAGAGTACATGGGCGGGTCATTAATTGCTTTTTCCAAAGAACCTATGGTGTTAGGATTATATAAGAAATTATTGAGATATTAACAACATTTTGATCTCATTCATAAAAAACGTCATTAGATTGTTGTTTCCTTAGTCTGATTAATGGCTCCCCTAAACAATGAGTCATACTGAGACTTCAATATCTCGACATTTATTTGCTGTCATGGGTTTGTAAGTCCCATCTCCTTTCAGCAAGTGCTCAATAACTGGATGTGGTTTTTTGACCTAGATTGGCATATTCAAAAGAAATATTTTGTATTTCTTTCAGTTTCATTTATTGCTTTACGTTCTTTCTGTGTTTCTTGGCTCCTGTATGATTCATTTAACTTAAGTTCGGTATTTTCTATTTATTTAGCCAGTGCCTCTTTCCATATTCCAAATAGACTAACCCCTTTGAAAAAAATCAGATTCTTCACCTTCTCCTATAGAGGGAAGTCTCTCTCTATTTTTACTCTCTTCTTTTTCCTTAGGGAAATGTGCCTTGAAGTATACCTCAAGTGCCACAGAGTTGATCCTTTCTAGGCACTGGCCGCGATCCTTGTTGTTTAAGATATTTTTCCAGCAGGTTTCTTTTATCACATGATTAATTTAATCCCACTGGATATTACTTGTTATTGAAGTTGAATTTGTGAAGGCAGCCCCATAATGGTCTCATTTTGCTAGTCAGGAGCACTGTGCATGCAGGTTTGAATTTAGATTTGTTTGTGATTTCGAACTAACTGTCATGTGTATTTTCCAGTCTTCTTGGCTCCACTATTTGCTGGGTTATGGTGAAATTGTTGTTGAGATATAATAGCTTATGTGTGTGGGGAATTTTCATAAGAGCTGCCTCCCGGGTTTTTCTCTGCTAAGGCATTATTTATCACGTTGCTCCATTTTAAATGTCTTAAATTGAAATCACCAAGCAACAAGAAATTTGAGGTTGGGGATGGATTTTCTAGTCATTTTTTCAAAAAACTGTTCCTTGAACTGTTGGGAAGTTTCATATGGCGGCTTATAAAAGAACCACAAAAGAATTAAGTTTAGTTCTTAAATTTTACTGCCAAAACTTCAACTACATCATTTGTGGTGTTCAGGTTTAATTTTTGAGCAAACAAGCGACTGTGACATACAGGCCAAACACTCCCCTTGTTGCATGTTCTGTCTGTTACATCTGGATAAGTTGTAAACTGGGGGTCCATAGTTCGTTGTCAAAAATGATCTTCTGTGTGGGTCTCTGTGAAAGCCAAAGAACATTGCATTTGACTTTGTGAGCAGTCCCCTGATGAAAGGTATTTTGTTGTTGGTTGATGGTTTTAGAACGTGTTATTTGTAAATATTTGCTTGTTTGAGGGGGGGCCATGTTGACAGTAATATCTGATGTTCAGGGAGGGGGGGGGTCACTGACTGTTCTGGAGTGGTGGGGTACTGACTGTTGTTCTGGAGCAGTGGCTACTGACTGTTGTTCTGGGTGGGGGCTACTGACTGTTGTTCTGGAGTGGGGGCTACTGACTGTTGTTTGGAGTGGTGGCTACTGACTTGTTTTAGAGTGGGGGCTACTGATTGTTGTTCTGGAGTGGTTGGCTACTGACTGTTGTTCTAGAGTGGGGGCTACTGACTGTTGTTCTAGAGTGGGGGCTACGACTGTTGTTCTGAGTGGGGGTACTGATGTTGTTCTGGGTAGGGGGTACGACTGTTGTTCGGGTGGTGGGGCTGACTTTTTCTGGAGTAGGGCACTGCTGTTGTTCTGGGGGGAGCTACGACTGTTGTTCTGGATTGGGGGCTACTGAATGTTATTTTGGATGTGGGTACGATTGTTTGGATTGGGGACTCTGACTGTTGTTCTGGAGTGGGGGGGTACTGACTGTTGTTCTGGGTGGGGGCTACTGACAGTTGTTTGGAGTGGGGGCTATAAAAATGTTGTTATGGAGTGGGTTTACGACATTGTTCTGGGGGGGGTGAGTTGTTTGGAGTGGGGGCTATGATGTTGTTCTGGAGTGGGGGGTTTCTGCTGTTTTCTGGGTGGGGGTACTGACAGTTTTTCTGGAGTGGGGGCTCCTGACGTGTTCTGGAGTGGGGGGTCCTGACATTTTTCTGGGGTGGTGGGTTTTGACTATTGACTGGGGTGGTGGTACTGACGTTTTTGAGTGGGGGCACTGACTGTTGTTCTGGAGTGGTGGGTACTACTTTGTTCTAGAGTGGGGGCTATGACTGTTGTTCTGGATGGGGCTACTGACGCTACTGACAGTTGTTCTGGAGTGGGGGCTACTGACAGTTGTTTTGGAGTGGGGGCTACTGACAGCAGTTCTGGAGTGGGACTACTTACAGCTGTTCTGGAGTGGGGGCTACTGACAGTAGTTCTGGAGTGGGGGCTACTGACAGCTGTTCTGGAGTGGGGGCTACTGACAATTGTTCTGGAGTGAGAGCTACTGACAGTTGTTCTGGGGTGGGGGCTACTGACAGTTGTTTCTACAGTGGGGGGGCTACTGACAGTTGTTGTGGAGTGGGGGCTACTGACAGTTGTTCTGGAGTGGGGGCTACTGACAGTTGTTCTGGAGTGGGGCTACTGACAGCTTGTTCTGGAGTTGGGGCTACTGACATTATTTCTGGAGTGGGGGCTGACTGACATTGTTCTGGAGTGGGGGCTACTGGACAGTTGTTCTGGAGTGGGGGCTACTGACAGTTGTTCTGGAGTGGGGGCTACTGACATTTCTGGAGTGTGGGCTACTGACAGTTGTTCTGGAGTGGGTGCTACTGACTGTTGTTCTGGAGTGGGGGCTACTGACAGTTGTTCTGGAGTGGGGGCTGCTGACAGTGTTCTCGTAGAGGGGGCTACTAACAGCTGTTCTGCAGTGCGGGCTACTGGCAGTTG
The DNA here is from genome assembly GCF_026875155.1 of Cherax quadricarinatus. Lineage (NCBI taxonomy): Eukaryota > Metazoa > Arthropoda > Malacostraca > Decapoda > Parastacidae > Cherax > Cherax quadricarinatus. The sequence continues at coordinate 10,263,622 of NC_069448.1, read as the reverse complement.
TTCTGGAGTGGGGCTACTGACAGTTGTTCTGGAGTGGGGGCTACTGACAGTTTGTTCTGGAGTGAGGGCTATGACTGTTGTTCTGGAGTGGGGGGCTACTGACGTTGTTCTTGGAGTGGAGGTACTGACTGTTGTTCTGGAGTGGGGGCTACTGACAGTTGTTCTCGAGAGGGAGCTCCTGACAGTTGTTCTGGAGTGGGGGCTACTGACGTTGTTCTGGAGTGGGGGCTACTGACAGTTGTTTTGGAGTGGGGGCTACTGACAGCAGTTCTGGAGTGGGGACTACTTACATGTTCTGGAGTGGGGGCTACTGACAGTAGTTCTGGAGTGGGGGCTACTGACAGCTGTTCTGGAGTGGGGGCTACTGACATTGTTCTGGAGTGAGAGCTACTGACGTTGTTCTGGGTGGGGGCTACTGACAGTTGTTCTTGAGTTTGGGCTACTGACAGCTGTTCTGGAGTGGAGGATCCTGACTGTTGTTCTGGAGTGGGGGCTACTGACAGTTGTTCTGGTGGGGGGCCACTGACAGTTTTTCTGGAGTGGGGGCTACTGATAGTTGTTCTGGAGTTGGGGCTACTGACAGTTTTTTCTGGAGTGGGGTCTGCTGACAGTTTTTTCTGGAGTGGGGGCTCTGGCGTTGTTCTGGAGTGGGGACTACTGACAGGTATTCTGGGGGGGCTACTGACAGGTTTTTCTTGGTGGGGGCTATGACAGTTGTTCTGGAGTGGGGGCTACTGACAGTTGTTCTGGAGTGGGGGCTACTAACAGTTGTTCTGGGTGGGGGTTACGACAGTTGTTCTCGAGTGGGGGACCCATTTCCTTCTGGTGTGGGGGCTACCCCGACAAATTGTTTGGGAGTGGTGAGCTATGGGCGTTGTTTTGGAGGGGGGGGCTACTGAATTTGTTTTTGGAGTGAGGGCAATTTAGTTGTTTGGGTGGGGGGCTAATGCCCGGGTTTTTTGGGTGGGGGTTTCTGACAGTTGTTCTTTGGGGCGGGGGCACTAAATGTTGTTCTGGGAGGGGGCGCTGACCGTTGTTTCTGGGTGGGGGCTACTGACTGTTTGGAGTTGGGGGCTACTGACAGTTGTTCTGGGGGTGGGGGTACTGCTGTTTTGGAGTGGGGGGTACCCGTTCTGGAGTGGGGGGCTACGACGGTTCTGGAGTGGGGGGGGTATGGATGTTTTGGAGTGGGGGCTACTTTACGTTCTGGAGTGGGGGCTCCCGACTGTTGTTCTGGGTGGGGGTACTGATGGTTTTTCTGGAGTGGGGGGTACGGGAAATTTTTTTTCCCGACGCTCTCATTTTTCCCCTCTTTCACTTTCTTCTCGACTCTTAATAAAACCCCCACTCTCTTTCCTTCCCTTTTTACTTCCCATAAACAACTCCTCCCCTCCCACTCACCTTTTTATCTCTAAAAAAAATGGAAAAGAAGTCTTGGTTAAACAAGTGGGCTCTCTGGGTGCCCTTAAAAAAGGGAGTTTGTGGGTCATAAATTTTACTGCTTTTAAATTTGGGTTTGGTTTAAGGGCCAACCACGGTTGGTCTTTATTAAAGATTTAAAAAACCCGAACAGGGGAATCTTTTAAAATTTTTGGGTCTTGTTTAAAACCAGTAACAAAAATAGTTTTTATTAAAGTGTTGGGTTTGGAAACAACAACGATGTTATAGTTTTTTTTTTCCCAGCTGTCCATTATGACTGACCTGAGCCGGAAATATTGCCTTTTTTCCGGAAAATCTTCCCAACCTGTCAGCCTCGCCATTCTTCCCCCCTGCTTGTGAAGACCTTAGTCGAGTTTCGTGTGTGTGTATTTATTTATATATATATATATATAAAATTTATTATTTTATTTTATATATTTTATTTTATATTTATATATATATATATATATATCCATCCTCACAGAAAAAAAACAGCTTTATTAAATTGGGAACTCCTCCAAAGGGAAAGAAACGTAGGAGCAAAGAAAGAAAGTAGGACGGGGGAACGGGGGGGGAAGGGCGAACCCGTAAACTTCATGTAAATTTTTACATTAAACGATCCTGAATTGGAAAATTTTCTCGGTATGAAAAAAACCACTTGGGAGCCCCGGGCACAGACCCGGCTAAAAAAGGAATTTAACCCGTAGAAGTAAGAGTGGAGACAGGAATGAAAGGGGAAAGGCCCCAGGCAAACTAGGGCCCCAAAAGGGGAAAAACCGTGGGAAAGTAAAATTTTTTCTGTTAATAATTTCCGTTTAAAAAAAAAAAAAAAACTACACGAAGCAAAAAACCCCAAGGAAAGTTTGATGTGATACTCAACCAAACCTGGGAAGCGACCGGGGTATAAAGAAAAACCAGGAAAGACCCCAAAAAAATAATAGGGTTTTCAAACCCCCGAAATGTTAGGAGGATGGAAAAAAAAGAAAAGGGCCCAAAATTTCATCGAGGAAAAAAAATCATGGGAACCCGATGGGTTTTAAAACCAAAAAAACCCGTGGGGTCCCCAAACCCCCTGTCCCTGGGAAACAAGGAGACAGAGGCCCAAGGGGAAACAAACCCGATTTTTTTTTTTAGATTTGCCCCCCGGAGTGGCTAGTTTATTGTGTAAACCCCCTTTTCCATCCTGGGTGGTTTGTGGCCCGGTTTTTTGTTTTACCTCATATCCATCTGTGGGTGGGAAATGGTAGTTTATTGTGTCCCCCATAAATTTATCCCGTGGATGGTAGTGGTGGTTTATTTTGTACCCCAAAATTTTCCCTCCTGTGGATGGTTTGTGGCCCGGTTTATTGTGTACCTCATATCCAAACCTGTGGATGGAAATGGCTAGTTTTAAATTTTGTACCTCAATCCATCCTGGGATGGTGTGGCTGGGGTTTGTTTTTTCTATCCCTTTCCCGTGGGGTGGTAGTGGGTAGTTTAAATTTTGTCCCCCCCAATTTATCCCGGGGATGGTAGGGCCCGGTTTATTGGGAAATATATCCCCATCCTTATGGTTAGTGGCCTGGAATTTTGAAATCCCCCAGGGGATGGAGGGCCCCAGAAAATTTTGGGGGTACCCCCCTATCCATCCTGTGGGATGGGAGTGGCGGGTTTTTTGTGTTTCCTTTAAATTCCCTCCTGTGGTTTTGTTTGGTGGTTTTTTTTGGGCCTCATAACCCTTCCCGGGATGGTAGTGGTGGTTTAAATTTTGTAACCCCAATTTTTCCAAACCTGTGGATGGTTTGTGGGTAAATTTATTGGTACCCATATCCTTTCCCGTGGTGGTAGTGGGTGGTTTTAAAAAGTCCTCATTTCCTCCGTGGATTTGGGGTGGCTGGTTTATTTTGTACCCCATATCCCTTTCCCGTGGGTTTGGGAGGGGGTGGGTTTTTTGTGTAACCCCTATTCCCTCCTGTGGTTTGGGGTTTTTGGGGTTTAAAATTTTGTACCCATATTCCCTCCCGTGGTGGATAGGGCTGGTTTATTGTGTACCTAAAATCCATCCTGTGGATGGTAGTGGTGGTTTAAATTTGGAAATTACCTTTTTTTAATTTTCCCAAACCCTGTGGATGGGGAACACAAAAGCTATAGATACACAAAAGGCCAGGAAAAGAACCTAAAAAGGGGTTAAAAAGGGGGACCCCAAAATTTCCCCATGTTTTAAAAGGGGGGAAAATCCGGATTTTATTACAGTCACCTCTTTGTTACAAGGGAAATTTTGGGAAAAATTTTCTTAATTTAAACTGGGTTTTTTAAACCCGTTTTGGAAATAAGACAACAAAATTTTTAAAAAGCCCAAAAGAAAACGCTAACCAAAAAGGGTTTTAAAAAGCAATAAAGACAAAAATGAAAAAAGCTTACAACGAAATTGTTTCTTCCGAAAAAATTCCCGTTTGATTTTATGTTGTAAGATAAAAAAAAACCCCGGAGAAAAGGTTGTTGAAAAACCCCCCCCTGGGGGGGTGACGGAAATGGAAGGTGGAGTGTGACGGTTTGTGGGGTGGTGTGTGCGGTTGTGGTAGGTGGAGTGTGCCCGGGAGTGGTAGGGGGGAGTGTGACGGGGTTTGTGGTTGGTGGAAAAGGTTGGCCCGGGGGGTAGGTGGAGTGTGCGGTAGTGGTAGGGGGTTTTGTGCCCGGAAATGGTGGGGAGTGTGACCCGGGAGTTTGGTTTGGGGGAGGTGGGCGGTAGTGGTAGGTGGGTGGGGAGGGGAGTGGTAGGGGAGGGGGGACGGTAGTGGTAGGGGGGTGGTGACGGTGTGGTTTGGTGGAGTGTGGCCCGGGAGGGTGGTGGAGTGGACCCGGGAGTGGTGGTGGAAGGGGTGCCGGGAGGGTGGTGGAGTTTTGGGCGGTGTGGAAAGGGGGAGTGGCCCGGGGTGGTAGGTTTGGGTGTGACGGAGGGTGGTAGGTGGGGGGAGGGGGTGTGACGGAAATTTGGGAGGTGGTTGGGGACGGTAGTGGTAGGTGGGTGTGAAAGGTTTATAAGGGGCGGTCAGTGGTGGGGGAGGGGGAAAGGTAGTGGTAGGTTTGGGGTTTTTGGGCGGAGTGGTAGGGGGGTGTGACGGGGAGTGGTGGTGGAGGGGTGAAAGGTTGTGGTAGGTGGGGGAGTGGGGTAGGTGGGTAGGGAGGGGGTGTTAAAAAAACCGGGAGGGTAGGTGGAGTGTGGCCCGGGAGTGGTGGGGAGTGTGCGGTAGTGGTTTGGTGGGTGTGACGGTTTGTGGGGGGTGGGGGTGTGCGGTAGTGGTAGGGGAGTGTGACGGTTTGTGGTAGGTTTGGGGTTTACGGTTTGGGTAGGGGGAGTGGGGACGGTTTTGGTAGGTGGGGGGTTTACGGTAGTGGTTTTGGGGGTGTGGAGGTAGTGGTAGGTGGGTGTGGCCGGTAGTGGTTTGGTGGGTGTGCCCGGGAAATTGGGAGGGGGGTTGTGACGGTATGGGTAGGTGGAGTGTGCCGGGGAGTGGTAGGGTGGGTGTGGGCGGTAGGGGTAGGGGGAGTGTGACGGTGTGGAGGTGGGGTGACGGTAGTGGTGGTGGAGGTGGGCGGTAGTGGAAGGTTTGGGGTGTGCCCGGGAAATGGTAGGGGGTGTGACGGTTGTGGTAGGTGGGTGTGCCCGGGAGTGGTAGGTGGGGGTGTGACGGTTGGTTGGGGGGTAGGTGGGAGGGGGCCCGGTAGGGAGTGGTCGGGGGTTTTGGGGTGGACGTGTGGGGGGGTGGGGGGAGGGGGGCGGTAGTGGGAGGGGGGGTGTGCGGTGTGGGAGGTGGTGTGACGGGTTGTGGGAGGTGGGGGTGGGGACGGGAGTGGTTTGGTGGGTGTTTACGGTTTGGGTGGTGGGGGGGCGGTGTGGTAGGGGGAGTTTGGCGGTTTTTGGGGGGTGGAGTGGACGGTAGTGGTAGGGGGTGTGGGGGAGTGGTAGGTGGGGTGGACGGTAGTGGGGAGGTGGAGTGTGCCCGGGAGTGGTGGGGTTTGGGGTGACGGTGTGGTGGTGGAGGGGTGACGGAAAAGGGAGGGGGGTGTGACGGTAGTGGTAGGTGGGGTGACGGTTGGGGGTGGGGGGGTGGGCGGTAGGGGGTAGGTGGGTGTGACGGTTGTGGGAGGTGGGGGGTGTGACGGTAGTGGTGGTGGAGTGGCGGTAGTGGTAGGTTGGGTGTGACGGTGTGGTAGGTGGGTGTGCCCGGGGGTGGTGGGGGGTTGCCCGGGAGGGTGGTGGGTGTGACGGGGGGTAGGTGGGTGTGGGCGGTAGTGGTGGTGGGGGGTGGGGGCGGTTTGTGGAGGTGGGTGTGAAAGGTAGGGGGAAAGGGGGGTGTGACGGTAGTTGGGAGGGGGGTGTGGGCGGTAGTGGTAGGGGAGGGGGCCCGGGGTGGTAGGTGGAGTGTGGGCGGTAGGGAAAGGGGGGTGTGCGGTAGTTTGGGGGTGGGGTGTGCCCTTTTTGGTAGGGGGAGTGGGACGGTAGTGGTAGGGGGTGTGTGGGCGGTTGGGAGGTGGGGGTGTGCCCGGGAGTGGTAGGTGGAGTGGACGGGGAAGTGGTTGGGGGGTTTTGCGGTATTTGGTTTGGTGGGGGGTGTGACGGGTGGTGGTGGAGTGTGACGGTAGTGGTTAGGTGGGGGTGCCCGGGGTGGGTTTGGGGGGTTGACGGTGGGTGGTGATGTGAGGTAGTGGTAGGTTTGGGGGGGACGGTAGTTGGGAGGGGGGGGAGTGGACGGAAATGGTAGGTGGAGTGTGACGGTAGTGGTGGTTGGGGTGGTGCCCTTTGTGGTTGGGGGGGTGGCGGGGGAGGGGTTTGGGGCGGTAGTGGTAGGTGGGGGGTGGATGGGAGGGGGTTCGGTGGGTGGGGGTTTTGGACGGTAAATGGTAGGGGGAGTGTACGGGAGTGGGAGGGGTGTGCCCGGGAGGGTAGGTGGGGTGGGGCGGTAAATGGTAGGGGGGAGTGTGACGGTTTGTGGTGGTGGGTGTGACGGTAGTGGTGGTGGGTGGCGGTTGAGGTAGAAAGTGTGACCCGGGAGTGGGGGTTATTGGGGAGGAGGTGGTGTGGGCCGGTAGTTTGGGAGGTTTGGGGTGTGACGGTAGTGGTAGGTGGGTGTGACGGTAGTGGTAGGGGGTGTGGGCCCGGGAGTGGTAGGTGGGTGACGGTAGTGGTAGGTGGTGTTTACGGTAGTGGTGGGGGGTGTGGACGGTAGTGGGAGGTGGAGTGTGGGCGGTAAAAGGGGGGGGGGGAGGTTTAAAGGGGAGGGTAGGTGGGTGTGACGGAAATGGAAAGGTGGAGTGTGACGGGTAGTGGAAAGGGGGGTGTGACGGAGTGGTAGGTGGGTGTGACGGTAGGGGGTAGGGGGAGTGTGACGGTTGTGGTAGGTGGTGTGTGACGGGGTGGAAAGGGGGGTGGACGGTAGTGGGAGGTGGGAGTGTGACGGTATGGTAGGTGGGTGTGAAAGGTAGTGGGGTGGAGTGTGCGGAAATGGTAGGGGAGTTGACGGTTTTGTGGTAGGTTTGGGGTGTGACGGAGTGGTAGGTGGGGGTGTTTACGGGGTGGAGGTGGAGTGTGGGTAGTGGGAGGGGGGGTGACGGTGGGGTAGGTGGGTGTGGGCGGTGTGGTGGTGGAGGTGACGGGTTGTGGGAGGGGAGTGGGACGGTAGTGGTAGGTGGGTTTTGGCCGGGTGGTTTGGTGGGTTTTTGACTGGGAGTGGTAGGGGGTGTGACGGTAGTGGTAGGGGGGAGTGTGAACCCGGGAGTGGGGGAGGTGGAGGTGAGGTAGTGGTAGGTGGAGTGGGACGGGAGGATTTGGTGGGGTGAAAGGGGTGGTAGGTGGAGTGTGCGGTATGGTAAGGGGGGGTGTGACGGTAGTGGAAAGGGGGGTGTGACGGGGGGTAGGTGGGGAGGGGCCGGTAGTGGTAGGTGGGTTGGGACGGTAGTGGTAGGTGGGTGTGACGGTTTGTGGTAGGTGGAAATGTGACGGTTTGTGGTAGGTGGGGGTGTGGGCGGGGAATTAGGGGAGTGTGACGGTTGTGGTTGGGGGGGTGTGACGGTTTTGTGGTAGGTGGTGTGACGGGAGTGGTAAAGGGGGGAGGGGTACGGTTGTGGTAGTTGGGTGTGACGGTAGTGGTAGGTGGGGGGTGTGAGGTAGTGGTAGGGGGGTGTGACGGTTGGTTTGGTGGAGTGTGACCGGTAGTGGTAGGGGCGGGTTTGGTGGGAGTTGGTAGGGAGGGGGGGTGACGGTAGGGTAGGGGGGAGTTTTGCGGGTGGGTAGGTGGTTTTTGGGGACGGGTGGGGGTAGGTGGAGTGTGACGGGGTGGTGGTGGGTGGACGGGATTGGTTTGGGGGAGGTGGGGGGTAGTGGTAGGTGGGTGTGGCCCGGTAGGGGGTGGGTGTGGCCCGGGAGTTTGGGAGGGGGGTTGGGCCCGGGAGTGGAAGGGGGGAAATGTGGCCCGGGAGTGGTAAGGTGGGGTGACGGAAGTGGGAGGTGGGGTTTTGACGGAGGGGGTTGGTGGAGTTTGACCCGGTTTGTGGTGGTGGAGTGTGACGGTGGGGTAGGGTGGGGTGTGGGCGGTGTGGTAGGGGGTGTGCGGGTTTGTGGTAAAAGGGGGGTGTGGACGGTTTTTGTTTTAGTGGTTGGGGTGACGGTTGTGGTAGGTGGGAGTTTTTGACGGTAAGGGAAAAGGGGGGGTTTTGGGGGAATTTGGGGTGTGGGCGGTGTGGTAAAGGGGGGTGTGACGGTGTGGTTTGGTGGGGTGTGGGGGTTGGTTAAAAAAACCAAAAAAAACCCCCCCCCTTTAAAAAAAAAAAACGGTTGGTGGGGGACGGGAAGGTAGGGGGGTTCGGGTGGCGGGGGGAGGCCCGGGTTTGTGGAAAGGGGGTGTGTGACGGGGAGGGGGGGTAGGAGGGTTGGGGGGTGTGGCGGTTTGTGGTAGGGGAGGTTTTGACGGTTTGTGGTGGTGGAGTGTGGCGGAGTGGTAGGGTTTGGTGGTGGACGGTAGTGGTAGGTGGGTGTGCGGTAAATGGTGGGTGGTGGGGGGTTTAAAGGTAGAAAAAAAAGGGAGGGGGAAATTTTGACGGTAGTGGTAGGTTGGGGGGACGGAAAAGTGGAGGGGAGGGGAACGGTTTGTGGTAGGGGGGTGTGTGACGTAGTGGGGGTGGTGTGTGGGCGGTAGGGTAGGGGAGTGTGACGGGGGGTTGGGGGTGTTCCGGGGTGGTAGGTGGAGTGTGACCGGAAATGGTGGTGGAGTGTGCGGTAGTGTTAGGGGGAGTGTTTCCCGGGGTGGGGGGGGTAGGGGGTGGTGGGTGGACGGTAGTGGTAGGTGGGGTGTGACCCGGGAGGGGGGTGGGGGAGTGTGACGGTGTGGTAGGGGGGGTGTGCGGTGTGGTAGGGGGGGTGACGGTAGTGGTAGGTTTGGGGGGACGGTAGTGGTAGGGGGTGTGGGCGGTTTGTGGTAGGTGGAGGTGACGGTTGTGGTTGGTGGAGTATTTTGGCGGTAGTGGGGGGGTGGAATGTGTTACGGGGGGGGGTAGGGGCGTGTGACCCGGAAAAGGGGAGGGGAGTGTGACGGTTAAATTTTTAGGGGGAGTTTGGCGGTGTTTGGGAGGTGGGGGTGACGGTAAATGGGGGTGGGTTTTGCGGTTGTTGGGAGGTGGGTGTGGCCCGGTGTGGTAGGTGGAGTGTGGACGGTAGGGTAGGGGGGGTTTTGACGGGGAGTGGTGGTGGAGTGTGACGGTAAAATTTTTGGAAAGGGGAGTGTTGGGCGGTATTGGTTGGGTGGGCGGGAAAGGGGGTTTAAATAGTGGTAGGTGGGGTGTGACGGTATGGTAGGGGGGTTTTGACGGTATGGTAAAGGGGGAGTGTGCGGAAGGGGAGGGGGAAATTTTGGCGGTAGTGGTGGTGGTGTGTGACGGTAGTGGTTTGGGGGAGTGTGACGGTTTGGTAGGTGGGTGTGCCCGGGAGTGGAAAGGGGGTGTTGGGCCCGGGAGGGTTTGGTGGGGTGAAGGGTTGTGGTAGGTGGGTGTGCGGTAGTGGAAATTTGGGGTGTGACGGTTTGTGGTAGGTGGGGTGTGAGGAAGTGGTAGGTGGGGGTGTGACGGTAGTGGTGGTGGTGTTTTGACGGTAGTGGTAGGTGGGGGTGTGACGGTAGGGTAGGTGGGGTGCCCGGAGTTTTGGAGGTGGTGTTTGGACGGTAGTGGTAGGTGGGGGGGGGGGGTTGGAAAAAGGGGGGGTTTTGAAAAGGGGGGGGGGGGTTTTTGGGAGGGGGGGGTGTGTGACGGTATTGGTAGGTTGGGGGGGGGGGTGGGGGGTAGTGGTAGGTGGAAATGTGACGGTAGTGGTGGTGGAGTGTGGGTTGTGGTAGGTGGAGTGTGACCCGGGAGTGGTAGGTGGTGTTTTGACGGTGTTTGGTTTTGGTGGGGGGTTGGGGTTTGTGGTAGGGGGGTGTGGGCCCGGGAAATGGGAGGTGGGGGGGGGGGAAAAAGGGTGTGGAGGGTGGAGTAGTGGGCGGTTTGTGGTAGGGGGGTTTGGGGCGGTAGTGGTAGGTGGAGTGTGACCCGGTTTGTTTGGGAGGTGGAGGGGGTGCGGTAGTGGTAGGTGGAGTGTGACGGTAGTGGTAGGTGGAGTGTGACGGTTTGTGGTTTGGTGGTGGTGAGGTTTTGTGGTTGGGGGGAGTTGGGCGGTAGTGGTAGGGGGGAGGATGTACGGTAGTGGTTTTGGGGGGGAGTTTTGACGGTTGTGGTTTGGTGGAGTGTTTACGGGAGTGGTAGGTGGAGGTTTTGACGGTAAGGTATGGGGGAGTGTGGGTAGTGGGGAGGGGGTGTGACGGTTGTGGTGGGGGGTGTGACCGGGGAGTGGGGGGGGTGGGGGGTGACGGTAGGGTAGGGGGAGGTGACGGTGGGGCTAGGGGGGTGGGTTTGACGGTTGGGTAGGTTGGGAGTTTTGACGGGAGTGGGGAGGTGGAGTTGTGACGGTAGGGGGGAGGTGGGGTGGTGCCGGAGTGGTTTGGTGGGGTGAGGTGGGGTAGGTGGGTGTGACGGTAGTGGTAGGTGGAGGTGACGGTAGTGGTGGTGGAGTTTTGACGGAAATGGTTGGGGGTGTGTGGGCGGTAGTGGTGGTGGAGTGTGACGGTAGTGGTGGTGGAGTTTTGGGCGGAGTGGTTGGGGGGAGTGTGGGCGGTAGTGGTGGTGGTGTGAAGGTTTTGGTAGGTGGGGTGACGGTAGTGGTTGGTGGGGGTGTGGGCGGTAGTGGTAGGTTTTGGGGGTGTGACGGTTTGGGTAGGTGGGATTTTGAAGGGGTTTTTTTTGGGGGGTGGGTGTGACGGAAAAGGGGGGGTGGAGTGTTTACGGTAGTTGGGAGGTTTGGGTTTTGCCCGGGGTGGTAGGGGGGAGGGACGGTAGTGGTGGGGTTTTTTTTATTTTTTTTTTTGGGGTGGCCCGGAGGGGGTAGGTGGGGGTGACGGTTGTGGTAGGGGGGAGTGGACGGTTGTGGTAGGGGGGAGGGGTGACGGTTGTGGTAGGTGGAGTGTGGGCGGGAAATGGTAGGTGGGTGTGCGGTGTGGTAGGTGGGGGTGTGGCCCGGTTTTTGGTGGTGGAAATTGACGGGTAGTGGTAGGTGGTGTGTGGTTTGTGGGGTTTGGTGGGGAGGGGACGGTTTTGTGGTAGGTGGGTGGAGGTAGTGGTAGGTGGGCGTGTGGCCCGGGATGGTAGGTGGAGTGTGGACGGGAGTGGTAGGTGGGTGTGACGGGAGTGGAGGGGGTGGTGGGGGGGGGGACGGTAGTGGAAGGTGGAGTGGACGGTAGGGTAGGGGGAGTGTGCCCGGAGTGGTTGGGGGTTTTTGTGCCCGGGAGTGGTAGGTGGGGTGTGGCCCGGGAGTGGTAGGTGGGTGTGGGGCGGTTTGTGGTAGGTGGTGTGTGACGGGTTTGTGGGGAGGTGGAGTGTGACGGTGTGGTAGGGGTGTGAAATTTTTTAGTGGTAGGTGGTGTGTGACGGTAGTGGGGAGTGGAGTGTGACGGTAGTTGGGGGTGGAGTGTGGGCGGAGGGGTAGGTGGGGTTGTGACGGTAGTTTGGGAGGTGGGTGTGCCCGGTTTGGGGGGTAGGTTGGGGTGTGACGGAGTGGTAGGGGGGGTGTGACGGTATTTGGGAGGTGGGGGTGTGGGCGGTAAATGGTAGGTGGTGTTGGAAAGGTAGTGGTAAGGGGGTGGGGGTTTGGATTTTTGTGTGACGGTAGTGGTAGGGGGAGTGTCCCGGGGTGGTTTGGTGGAGTTTTGACGGGTGGTAGGTGGAGTGTGCCGGGTTAGATAGGGGGGGTTTGGGGAGAAGGTTTTCGGTGTGGTAGGTTTGGGGTGTGAGGAGTGGTAGGTGGAAAAGGGGGCGGTGTGGTAGGTGGGTGTGACGGTAGTGGGGAGGTGGGTGTGCCCGGGAGTTGGTAGGGGGTGTGTGACGGTAGTGGTAGGTGGGTGTGATGGTTTTGGTGGTGGGATGTGACCCGGGAAATGGTAGGTGGAGTGTGACGGGTGGTAGGTTGGGGTGTGAAAGGTAGTGGTAGGTGGAGTGTGACGGTAGTGGTGGTGGAGTCGACGGTTTGTGGTAGGTGGGGTGGTGATGGTAGGGGGTGGTGACTTTTGGGGGTGGAGGTTTTTGGGCGGTAGTGGTAAGGGGGGGAGTGTGTGACGGTTTTGGTAGGTGGAGAAATGGCGGGGGTGAGGGAGGTGGGTGTGACGGTAAGGGGGAAAAGGTTGTGAGGGGTGGTGGGGGGTAGGGTGGGGGTAGTGTGACGGTTTTGTGGGGAGGGGGGGTGGGCGGTGTGGTAGGTTGGGTGTGGGCGGAGTGGTTTGGTGGGGGGTGTGACGGTAGTGGTGGGGGGAGTTGACCCGGGAGTGGTTTGGTGGTGGAGGTTAAGGGGGTAGGTGGGTGTGACCCCGGGAGTGGTAGGTGGAGGGGTTTACCGGGGGGAGGGGGTTTTGGGGGAGGGAAAATGGGGGGAAAGGTAGTGGTTTGGTGGGAGTGTGACGGGGTGGTAGGTGGAGTGTGGGCGGGGTGGAGGTGGTTGTTGCGGTAGGGGGTAGGTGGAGTGGGGACGGTTTTGTGGTAGGTGGAAATGGGACGGTGTGGTGGTGGGTGTGACGGTAGTGGAGGTGGGTGTGGGACGGTAGTGGTAGGTGGGTGTGTGCGGTAGTGGGGAGGTGGGAGTGTGGGCGGGAGTGGTAGGTTTTGGGGTGTGACGGGAGGGGTAGGTGGAGTGTGACGGTGTGGTTGGTGGAGGTGACGGGTTTGTGGTTTGGTGGGTGTGAGGTGTGTTGGTGGGTGTGCCCGGGAGGGGGGTTTTTTTGGTAGGTTTTGGGGTGTGCCGGGAGTGGAGGTGGGTGTTTCCCGGGGTGGGAGGGGGGTCGGTGGGGGTGGGGGAGGTTTAAATGGTAGGTGGAGTGTGACGGTGTGGTAAAGGGGGGATTTTGGGGTGTGACGGTAGTGGTAGGTGGGGTGTGACGGTTGTGGGGAGGTGGAAATGTGGCGGTTTTGTGGGAGGTGGGGTGGGGACGGTAGTGGTTGGTGGATTTTGGGGCGGGAGTGGGGAGGTGGGTGTGGGCGGTAGTGGTAGGTGGAGTGTGCCCGGGAGGGTATGGGGGTGGAGGTGTGGAGGTGGGGGCCCCCCCAGTGGTAGGGTGGGGGTGGGGAAAGGTAGGGGGGTAGGGTTTGGGGGTTTGCCGGGGGTGGTTTTGGTTGGAGGTGCGGTAGTGGTTTGGTGGGTGTGGGCGGTGTGGTTTGGTGGGTGTGACGGGTGGTAGGTGGGGGTGACGGTTTGTGGTAGGGGGGGTGTGTGACCCCGGTTGTGGTTGGTGGGGGTGTGCCCGGGGTTGGGGGGGAGTTTTTGACGGGAGGGGGGGGGGTGGGGTGACGGAGTGGGAGGTGGGGTTTTCCCGGGAGTGGTAGGTGGAGTGTGACGGTAGTGGAGGTGGGGGGTGTGACGGTGTGGTTGGTGGGTTGCGGTAGTGGTAAAGGGGGGTGTGACGGGAGTGGGAGGTGGGGTGACGGTTGGGAACGGGGGTGTGACGGTGTGGTTGGTGGAGTGTGGGCGGTAGTGGTAGGTGGGTGTGACGGTTTGTGGTAGGTGGGTGTTAGGTAGTGGTGGTTTTTGTGTGGCGGGGTTTGGGAGGTTTAAATGTGCCGGGAAAAAAAGGGAGGTTTGGGTTTTGACGGTAAATGTTGGGGGGGTGGACGGGGGATGGTAGGTGGGTGTGACGGAGTGGTTTGGGGGGTGTGGGCGGTAGTGGTAGGTAGGTGGGAGTTTGGGGGGGGGTTAGGGAGGGGAGGTGGGTGGACGGTAGTGGTAGGTGGGTGTGACGGTAGTGGGGGGGAGGTTTTGACGGTAGTGGTAGGGGGGTGTGTGACGGTGTGGTAGGTGGTGTGTGCGGAAATGGGAGGTGGAGTGGACGGTAGTGGTGGTTTGGGGTGTGCCCGGGAGTGGTAGGTGGGTTTGGGCGGTAGTGGTTGGGGAAATGTGGCCCGGGGTTTGGGAGGGTGTGTGACGGTAAGGTGGTGGTGTGGGGGGTCTAGGGGAGGGTGGGGTGGTGGAGGTGTGGTAGGTGGGTTTGCCGGTTTGTGGTAGGTGAGTGTGACGGTTGTGGTAGGGGGGGAGGGGTGGAGGTAGTGTCGGGTGGAGGGGTGGCGGAGTGGTAGGTTGGGGTGTGGCCCGGGAGTGGTGGTGGAGGTTTTGACGGTAGTGGTAGGTGGGGGGTGACGGTAGTGGTAGGTGGGTGTGACGGTGTGGTCGGTGGAGTGTGCCCGGGAGTGGTAGGTGGAGTTTTGACGGGAGTGGTTTGGTTGGGTGTGTGACGGTTGTGGTGTGGGTGGGGACGGGAAATGGTTGGTGTGTGAGGTTTGTGGTAGGTGGTGTGTGCCGGGAGTGGTAGGTGGAGTGTGACGGTAGTTTGGTTTGGGGGGTGTGACGGTGTGGTTTGGTGGGTGTGACGGTAGTTTGGTGGGGTTTTGACGGTTGTGGTAGGGGGGTGTGGGCGGTAGTGGTAGGTGGGTGGGACGGTTTGGGTAGGTGGAGTGTGACGGTAGTGGTAGGTGGAAATGTGACGGGAGTGGTAGGTGGTGTGGCGGTAGTGGTAGGGGGGGGAGGGGTGGGGGTGGGGGGTGGGTGGTAGGTGGGTGTGACGGTAGTGGTAGGTGGTGGTGACGGTAGTGGTAGGGAGTGTGACGGGGAGTGGTGGTGGGGGTGTGCCGGGGGGAAATGGTAGGTGGGTGTGACGGTTAAATGGTAGGTGGAGGTGACGGGGTTGGGAGGTTTGGGGGTGTGACGGTAGTGGTAGGTTTGGGGGTGTGACGGTAGTGGGGAGGGGGGAGTGTGGGCGGTTTGTGGTAGGTGGGTGTGACGGTAGAGGTTGGTGGGGGTGTGACGGGAGGGGTGGTGGAGTGTGCCCCGGGGGTAGGGGGTGTGTGACGGTGTGGTAGGTGGAGTTTTGGACGGTAGTGGTAGGTGGAGTGTGAAAGGTAGTGGTAGGGGGAAATGTGGGGGAGTGGAAAGGGGGATGTGCGGAGTGGTGGTGGGAGTGTGACGGGGAGTGGGGGGTTGTGGGGGAGTGGAGGTTGGGGGGGTAGTGGGGTGGGGGTGCGGTGGGTTTGGTGGGTGTGACGGTTTGTGGAGGGGGGTGTGACCCCGGGAGTGGTAGGTTTGGGGGGGGAGGAAAAAAGTGGTAAAGGGGGAGTTGTGACGGTATTGGGTTTGGTGGGTTTTGACGGTAGTGGAAAGGGGGGGTGGGGTAGTGGGGAGGTGGGTGTGGCGGGGTGGGGGTGGAGTGTGCGGTTTTTGGTTTGGTGGAGTTTTGACGGTTTGTGGTAGGTGGGGGTGGGGGACGGTAGTGGGGGAGGTTTTGGGTGACGGGAGGGGAGGGGTTGGGTGGAGGGGGTTGGGGGTGACGGTAGTGGTAGGTGGAGTGTGACGGGGGAGGTTGGGTCGGGTGGGGTGGGGGTTGGGGGAAGGGAGGGGTTTACGGTGGGAGGGGGTGTGAGGTAGTGGTAGGTGGGTGTGTGGGCGGTGGGGGTAGGTGGAGTGTTACGGTTTGTGGTAGGTGGAGTTTTGGGCGGTAGTGGTAGGTGGGTGTGACGGAAATGGTAGGGGGAGGTGACGGTAGGGGGTAGGTTTTTGTGTGGGCGGTAAATGGTAAGGGGGGAGTGTGGCGGTAGGGTTGGGGGGGGACGGGGGGGGGGGGTTGGGGGGTTTGGGGTGGGGGGGCGGGGGGGGGGGAAATTGGGGGAAGGGGGGTTTTTTTGGGTTTGGGGGGGGGTTTTTGGGGGTTTTTGGGGGGGGGGAAAAAAGGGGTTTTTTGGGGGGGGGGGGGGGTTTTTTTTGGGGGGGGTTTTTTTTGGGGGGGTTTTGGTTTTGGGGGGGGGGTTTTGGGGGAGGGGGTTTTTTTGGGGGGTTTTTAGGGGGGGGGTTTTTGGTTTTGGGGGGGAATTTGGGGGGGGTTTTTTTCCCCCCCGGGGGGGGTTGGGGGGGGGGGAAAAAAAGGGGGGGGGGGGGGTTTTTTTTTTGGGGTGGGGGTTGGGGGGGGTGGGGTTTTGGGGGGGGGGGGGGGTTTGGGTTTTTGGGGGGGGGGGGGCGGGGGGGGGGTTTTTTTTTGGGGGTTTTGGGGGCGGGGTGGGGGTTGGGGGTTTGGGGGGGGTTTACCCGGGGGGGGGGGGGGGGGGTTTGGGGGGGGGGGGGTTGGGGGGGGGGAAAGGGGGGTTTTGGGGGGGGGGAAGGGGGGGGGGGGGGTTTTTTTTTTTTTTGGGGGGGGGGTTTTTTGGGGGGGGGGGGGGGGGTTTTGGGGGGGGGGGGGGGGGGGTTTTTTTTTTTTTTTGGGGGGGGGGGGGGGGGGTTTTGGGGGGGGGTTTTTGGGGGGGTTTTTTTTTTTTGGGGGGGGGGGGGGGGGGGGTTTTTTTTTTGGGGGGGGGGGGGGGCCCGGGGGGTTTGGGGGGTTTTTTTTTTTCTTGGGTTTTTGGGGGGGGAAAATTTTTGGGGGGGGGGTTTTTTTTTTGGGGGGGGGTGGGTTTTTGGGGGGGGGGGGGGGGGGTTTTTTTGGGGGGGGGGGGGGGGCCGGGGGGGGGGGGGGGTTTTTTTTTTTGGGGGGGGGTTTTTTTTTGGGGGGGGGGGTTTTTGGGGGGGGGGGGGTTTTGGGGGGGGGGGGGGTTTTTTTTTTTTTTTTTTTTCCCCCCCTTTTTTTTTTTTTTAAAAAAAAACCCCCCCTTTCCCCTTTACCCTTTTTTTTTTTTTTTCGGAAATGGGGGGGGTTTTTTTGGGTTTTTGGGGGGTTTTTTTTTTTTTTTGGGCCCCGGGGGGGGGGTTTTTTTTGGGGGGGGAAAAATTGGTTTTTTAAAAAAACCCCAAAATTTTTAAAAAAATTTTTTTTTCCCGGGGGGGGGGGAAAATTTTTTTTTTTTTTTCCCCCGCCCCCCCTTTTTTTTTTTGGGTTTTTGGGGGGGGGGAAAAAAAAAAATTTTTTTTTTTTTTTTTTTAAAAAATTTTTTTTTTTTTTTGGGGGGGGGGGGGGGGGAAAAAAAACCCCAAAAAAATTTTTTTTTTTTTCCCCCCAAAAAAAAAAAAACCCCCCCCCCCCCAAAAAAAAATTTTTAAAAAAAAAAAAAAAAAGGGGGGGGAAAAAAAAAAAAGGGGGGGGGGTTTTTTTTTGGGGGAAAAAAAAAAAAAAAAAGGGGGGGAAAAAAAAGGGGGTTTTTTTTTGGGGGAAAAAAAAGGGGAAAAAAAAAAAAATTTTTTTTAAAAAAAAATTTGGGTTTTTTTTAAAAAAAAAAAAAAAAAAGGGGGGGGGAAAAAAAAAATTTTTTTTAAAAAAAAAAAAAATTTTTAAAAGGCAACCCCCCCTTTTTTTTTTCCCCCCAATTTTTTTTTTAAAATTTGGGTGGAAGGGGGGGGAAAATTTTTAATTTTTTTTTTTCCCCTTTTTTTTTTTTAAAAATTTTTTTTTCTTTTATTTTTAAAAATTTAAAAACCCCCCTTTTTTTTTTTTTTTTGGGGGGGGGGGGGGGAAAAAAAATTTCCGGGGGGAAAAAGGGGGGGGTTTTTTTTTTTTTTTTTTTAAAATTTAAAAATTTTGGGGTTTTTTTTAAAAAAAACCCCGGGGGGGGTTAAAATTTTTGGGGGTTTAAAAATTTTTTTGGGGGGGGTTTTGGGGAAAACCCCCGGGGAAAAGGGGAAAAAAACCCCGGGGGGGGTTTTTTGGGAAAATTTTTTAAAAAAAAAAAAAAAAAATTTTTGTGGGGGGGTTTGGGGGGTTTTTTTTTTTTAAAAAAAAAAAAAAAAATT
>NC_069448.1:10220903-10240903 GCF_026875155.1 Cherax quadricarinatus | reverse complement strand
TGGTAGGTGGAGTGGTGACAGTAGTGGTAGGTGGAGTGTGTGACGGTAGTGGTAGGTGGAGTGTGTGACAGTAGTGGTAGGTGGAGTGTGTGACGGTAGTGGTAGGTGGAGTGTGTGACGGTAGTGGTAGGTGGAGTATGTGACGGTAGCGGGAGATGGAGTGTGTGACGGTAGTGCTAGGTAGAGTGTATGACGGGAGTGCTGGGTGTTACCTATGACGTCATTCCCAACTTTCGCTCAAATTATCAAATGAACTGATAATGGGACAGGATAGAACGAAAGGTCGTTTAAAGATTCTTCACCAGCTGGCATTAGCCACGGTGTTGTGACTTGTGTTCTCAACGTTCTCCACAACACTGCTGCACATTTGTCTTTTTTTTTGTGCTCTCTGTATGTTTTTCTTGAGCCTCCCCTTGGCTACTCTGCATTCTTGGTCCAACCATGGGCTCTATCCTTCTATTGTTTTTTTCTTCTTCTTTCTGCCTGTGTGTGTGCGTTTGTATCTACATGTAATCACGAATATGTGGTTGCAGGAGTCGATTCATAATTCCTGGCCCCGCCTCTTCGCTAGTTGCTAGTAAGTCTACTGTCTCCGTGTGTGTGTGTGTGTGTGTGTGTGTGTGTGTGTGTGTGTGTGTGTGTGTGTGTCAGACAACATGGGATGGATGAAGTTGAGGAGCCTCGTATCAGAGATTTAAGAGAGCTGTCTACGTCAGTACCAGTGACATATTTACTGCAGGGACAGCGAGTACCGGTTAAAACACACTCTCTACCTAAAAGCTAACTTTACCTTTAATAAAAATAACCTTACAATTACAACGTTTCTCGTAGAATTATGCGATAAAGCATGACGTAATTCGCTCTCCGTAAACACCCCAAATGAGCGTTGAAAATTAGAGGTTGAAAGAAGCGGCAGATAAGTGTGGTGGTTTACTGCCATCTATTGGTGGAGTCGAGCACGCCGCAGATAACGTTATGCTTCGCTAATGTTTATGTCTCCCGCAGTTTATCTTCTCTTAAGTATATAGTATTGGGTGTCTCGTGAGCGCTGCCACGTCAGAGGGAACCATAACAATGGCAGCTTCATACACACAACAAGAGAATCTCAACCTCCGCTGAATTACTTCATCCACAACGGGTTTCTTGAGCGACTTTCCTCGATACAAAGAAAGGTTTGTGTCTTTGTTGTACTTGTTTGTTGTGTGATAACGAAAATACAACCATTGCTGTTGCTAATAAACCCTCTTGGGAGGTGCCTGTGAAGGGCTCATGATCCAAGTAATTACTAGATGTGTTGTCCTCTTAGCTCGAACCTGAATGTCTCCCATTCCCCAAGCGCTATATGATACTACGGATGACAAGCGAGTTTAAAAGTAAGAAGTAATATTTTATATGGTAATAACCCTTAGCGAGGGATCTTGATCTAGGGAACTGGATCTATGCTCCAGTTCCTGAATTAACCCTGAATACCTTCCATCCCCCCCACAGGCGCTGTATAATCCTACGGGTTTAGCGCTTCCCCTTGATTATAATAATATACGGTAATAAAGCGAATGACAGTTTTAGTTTTAACATTGATTGGTGGGCGTTAATGTTTACGTAGCCAGGTGTGGCGGGAGGACGTGATACTGGTCTGTATGACCGCATCACAAGTACCTGTTAAACTATGTAAGGTACTGCAGTTACGTTGTGGGAACACCCCCAGTGTGCTGCTACTCTAAACCTGTTACAAATGTGGGAATAAAACAGTTTTTCCCCGACGTGTTCCTTTACACAAGATGGTTTTATTTGATCGCAGAGGCTGGGTCTCAGACACGAGTTAATGATGTCAGTCCGAGGCGGGGAACTTTAGAAAATCTATTAAGAGCTTGTTATGCCGCTGTGTGTTCAGTAACTATGATAACTTCTAGTGGGACGTTGTATGACCCTTATGGGTTAGCGCTTAGTTTTGATTGCAGTAATCTTACATAAGACTGAAGTTACTGTTATAGTGGCCGGAATGACAGTTAAGATTGTGGTTTGGTTAAGGGAGGTTGTTAGCTTACGTTAGGTTAGGCTTGGGTAAGGTAGGCTCATTAGGTTAGATTAGGTTAAATTTTGTGCCCTTGCGACTTTTTTTTTCTAGATTTAGTATTGTATGTAGATTGTCTTTTAGAGTAACACACTCGTGTGAGGAGCTGCTGCCTCTGTGACTTTTGTTGGTAGACGACCTTACTAAAGGTGACGAGGATAGTTCAGCAGTGTCCTTCCTTTCAAGTGAGGTGCTTTTATGCCGGGAAGGGTTCTTGGTCCAAAAGTTGCTTCCGCCCCTCCCCCCCCCCCGTCCTTGTATACTAAGCGCTGTATGATGCTGATAAATCTCCAGCACTATGCTTATGAAGTTATCAGCCTCGGCACACCGTCCAGCAAATGGTGGTGAGTATTACTGGGTATAACATCTTGATTGGTACACGAATGCTTCTGACATATTTTCTTTTAGCAAATTTTATATATGATAAGTGTGGGGTTACCCTAGTTGTTGCACAGTTGAAACAAAATCTGTCTCTAATATTCCCTCGGGAGGAATTGGTCACATACATAGTGATGAAATGTCAGTCTGAGCTGGGAGACTTTACTAAAGCAATGAGGATATCGTCAAGTATTCCTTAAAGGTTCAGTAACTATGTCAGCTTCAAAGGTTTCCTTCCAGCAGAGCAGCAATTATTACTGATTTGGAATTACAAACTCTCAGGATAGCCTATCCCATATACAGGATAAATTGAATTTTTATGAAGATATCATCACAGTTCTGGGCAACAAAGAGAGGGAGGGGTGGAATATAATTATAAATAATACATACGAACACACATACAGCTATGTATATGAGAATGAGGCAAATTCTTTGTTGCTACAGCCTGCCGACAGAGTGCTTGCAAGACTCCTGAAGCAAGAGATTGCATCTACCTGCCACCTCTGCTGTTTAGTAGATATAGATAAAAACACCCGTTACAGTTTTGTATCATTTGCAGATGACACTAAAATAAGCATGAAAGTCACTTCGGTAGAAGATACTAAAAAATTGCAAGACGATATAAGCATTGGGCAGTGGAGAACATGACGTTCAGTGGTTATAAGTTGCAACTTTTAGGTATAAAAGAATGAAAAACTCAAAAGGAACACTGTAAAAAAACTCTAAGTCTCAAATAAAAAAAAAGGAACACGGAAAGACTTGAAAATGATAAATGTCACTCCCTTTTTAAAAAAAACGAAATTTTTTAAAAAAAAAAAGGGTCACACGCCAGAAGGATACGGGGGGGGATAAGGGAAAAAATTTTCAAAACAAGGGAAATATGCCATTGGTGACACTTACCAAATCCTTAGCCCCCTTTCTTTGTAAATTAAGTTTGAGGGCCCCTTTCAGGGCGGGAGAAACAACAAAGTGGAACAGATTTAGATTTTTTTGGCCTGCAAAACCCCCACTACAGCAAAAAAATACTGGGAACCCTTTTTTTAAATATGAACCTTTGGGGAGCGTAGGAGAGAGATGCAAAAATCCCCGGGAAAAATCCCAAAGCGCCTGGCCCCAAACTGCACACTGCCAAACGACTTTTTTTGGAGTGAAGATGGGAGGAACGAAAATAAATCCAGGATCAATGAGCCCCGCATGGGTCAGTAGCCTACGAGTGCCCTTTTTCTTTTTTTCTTTGTAAAAAGCACGGTGCAGTGGGCACAATAAGGAACACTGTATTTACATCCTGGTCCCAACTATTCGAATCTTGCCTGAAAACAAAAACACTGCTGGAAACAAGTGAGAAGCCCCTTCAATAGGAAAGTGGACAATATCACCAGTGCTAGATCAACCAGGCTGTGATGGAATGTGGGGGGCAGCGGGCCACCAGTAGAAAAAACCTGGACGACTGGGCAAGCACCAGACGAGCCTACCCAAGCCGGGCTCTGGGAAAAATAAAAAAGACTCTTGAACTCCCAAAAGGGGACATCAAAAGTACCTTCAGCACAAATTACCTTCCATACTAAGGAACAGCTCACCCTACGAGTTTATCGCTTCCCCCATGAATAAAAATCTGATTGGATATCAATTGGGGGGGGAGAGTAGGAGGAAGTAATGTATTCAGATATTTAGAGTAGATGTGTAGCAATGGGTTCATGAAAGTTTAGTGAATCATAGAACGACGAAGGAAAAACAGGTGTGTGCACTGAGGGTCTGTGGAGACAAAGAACTTGTCCAGGAAACAAAGGGGGAATGTATAGATATAGTTTACAACGCCCTTAATGGGTGGAAGATGGGTGAAAGTTGCAAAAAGGGGAAAGGCGGGAGGGGGGGAGAGCATGTCAAAGCAATGTGTGGTGTATATAATGCAAAATTAGTTTGGAAATTAAGAGGGGGTAAGAGGTAAGGATTACCAAAAACTATTATCAAAGGAGCTAGGAGGGGGTTGTTGAGGGGGTTCGGACATGAAATAGAAAGGAAAAAAATGGGGAACTTGGAGAGGGAAAATCTGTAGTGAGGGAAACAGGGTAAGGGTTGGCCTAGAAAAGTTGGAGGGAGGGGGTAAAGGGGTTTGTGGCGAGGGGGTTGGACTTCCAGCAAGCATCGTGAGCGGATTTGACAAGATCGAATGGGGAAAAAAAGGTTTTTCGGGCTTGACGGCTGTTTGGGGTGTAATCAAAGGGAAATTTTTGAAGGGGTTCAGGGGAACTGCAGGGCCCCTTGAGTCCTGGAATGGGGAAAAACAGTGTCCGCACTCTGAAAAGGGGTGTTAATGTTTCGTTTTTAACTGGGGAGTGTAAGGGCCCGGCAAGACAGTAGTGAATGATGGGGGGAATATCTTTTTCGGGCCCCCCCTCCTTGGTGGGAGACCACCGAGTGTTAAAAAAAACAACAGCTTCTTTTGGCCCCTTTGGCCCCCCCGTCCAGTGTGTAGGGGGGGGGGATTGACAGGACTCCCTGTGGAACGACAGATTTGGGGAAGACAACTTGTCCACCAAAGTGTGGGACCCGCGGGCCGAAAACAGTTGGGCCGGACACGGGGGGCCCGGGCAGCGGTTTTCCTGCTTGCCAACTGAAAAAAAAAAAATTGTGTGGGGTATCCATTTTCCGGGACAAAAAGTACCGTAATGGGTACCGTAAGGGCCAATGGGGGACCAGGTACTAGTGGTTCGAGCACCACTGGGGCCCGGGGAAACCGTGGTCGCTGGGTCACCGGCCAGGTATACCGGGGGTCGTTGGGTCACCGGCCAGTGTATACCGGTGGTCGCTGGGTCACCGCCCAGGTATACCCGGTGGTCGCTGGGTCACCGGGCCCGGTAATACCGGTGGTCGCTGGGTCACCGGGCCAGGTATACCGGTGGTCGCTGGGTCACCGGGCCAGGTATACCGGTGGTCGCTGGGCCACCGGGCCAGGTATACCGGTGGTCGCTGGGTCACCGGGGCCCGGTATACCGGTGGTCGCTGGGCCACCGGGCCAGGTATACCGGTGGTCGCTGGGTCACCGGGCCAGGTATACCGGTGGTCGCTGGGTCACCGGGCCAGGTATACCGGTGGTCGCTGGGCCACCGGGCCAGGTATACCGGTGGTCGCTGGGGGCACCGGGCCAGGGATACCGGGGGTCGCTGGGCCACCGGGCCAGGTTATACCGGTGGGCCCCTGGGTCACCGTCCAGGTATAACCGGTGGTCACTAGGTCACCGGGCCAGGTATACCGGGGGTTTGCTGGTCACCGGGCCAGGTAAACCGGTGGTCGCTGGGTCACCGGGCCAGGTATATATACCGGTGGTCGCTGGGTCACCGGGCCAGGTATATATACCGGTGGTCGCTGGGTCACTAGGCCAGGTATATATACCGGTGGTCGCTGGGTCACCGGGCCAGGTATACCGGTGGTCGCTGGGTCACCGGGCCAGGTATACCGGTGGTCGCTGGGCCACCGGGCCAGGTATACCGGTGGTCGCTGGGCCACCGGCCAGGATATCCGGTGGTCGCTGGGCCACCGGGCCAGGTATACCGGTGGTCGCTGGGCCACCGGGCCAGGTATACCGGTGGTCGGTGGGTCACCGGGCCAGGTATACCGGTGGTCGCTGGGTCACCTTGCCAGGTATACCAGAGGTCGATGGTCCACCGGGCCAGGTATACCGGTGGCCGCTGGTCCACCGGGCCAGGTTTGACGGTGGTCGCTGGGCCACCGGGCCAGGTTTGACGGTGGTCGCGCCGGGCCACCGGGCCAGGTTTGACGGTGGTCGCTGGGCCACCGGGCCAGGTTTGACGGTGGTCGCTGGGCCACCGGGCCAGGTTTGACGGTGGTCGCTGGGCCACCGGGCCAGGTTTGACGGTGGTCGCTGGGTCACCGGGCCAGGTGTGCCGGTGGTCGCTGGGTCACCGGGCCAGGTGTGCCGGTGGTCGCTGGGTCACCGGGCCAGGTGTGCCGGTGGTCGCTGGGTCACCGGGCCAGGTGTGCCGGTGGTCGCGGTCACCGGGCCAGGTGTGCCGGTGGTCGCTGGGCCACCGGGCCAGGTGTGCCGGTGGTCGCTGGGCCACCGGGCCAGGTGTGCCGGTGGTCGCTGGGCCACCGGGCCAGGTTTGACGGTGGTCGCTGGGCCACCGGGCCAGGTTTGACGGTGGTCGCTGGGCCACCGGGCCAGGTTTGACGGTGGTCGCTGGGCCACCGGGCCAGGTTTGACGGTGGTCGCTGGGCCACCGGGCCAGTGTTTGAGGGTGTCGCTGGGCCACCGGGCCAGGTTTGACGGTGGTCGCTGGGCCACCGGGCCAGGTTTGAGGGTGGTCGCTGGGCCACCGGGCCAGGTTTGACGGTGGTCGCTGGGCCACCGGGCCAGGTTTGACTGGTCGCTGGGCCACCGGGCCAGGTTTGACGGTGGTCGCAGGGCCACCGGGCCAGGCTTGACGGTGGTCGCTGGGCCACCTGGCCAGGTGTGCCTGTGGTCGCTGGGCCACCGGGCCAGGCGTGCCGGTGGTCGCTGGGCCACCGGGCCAGGCGTGCCGGTGGTCGCTGGGCCACCGGGCCAGGCGTGCCGGTGGTCGCTGGGCCACCGGGCCAGGCGTGCCGGTGGTCGCTGGGCCACCGGGCCAGGCGTGCCGGTGGTCGCTGGGCCACCGGGCCAGGCGTGACGGTGGTCGCTGGGCCACCGGGCCAGGCGTGACGGTGGTCGCTGGGCCACCGGGCCAGGCGTGCGGTGGTCGCTGGGCCACCGGGCCAGGCTTGACGGTTTCGCTGGGCCACCGGCCAGGCTTGACGGTGGTCGCTGGGCCACCGGGCCAGGCTTGACGGTGGTCGCTGGGCCACCGGGCCAGGCTTGACGGTGGTCGCTGGGCCACCGGGCCAGGCTTGACGGTGGTCGCTGGGCCACCGGGCCAGGCTTGACGGTGGTCGCTGGGCCACCGGGCCAGGCTTGACGGTGGTCGCTGGGCCACCGGGCAGGCTTGACGGTGGTCGCTGGGCCACCGGCCAGGCTTGACGGTGGTCGCTGGGCCACCGGCCAGGCTGACGGTGGTCGCTGGGCCACCGGGCCAGGCTTGACGGTGGTCGCTGGGCCACCGGGCCAGGCTTGACGGTGGTCGCTGGGCCACCGGGCCAGGCTTGACGGTGGTCGCTGGCCACCGGGCCAGGCTTGACGGTGGTCGCTGGGCCACCGGGCCAGGCTTGACGGTGGTCGCTGGGCCACCGGGCCAGGCTTGACGGTGGTCGCTGGGCCACCGGGCCAGGTATGACGGTGGTCGCTGGGCCACGCGGCCAGGTAAGACGGTGGTCGCGGGCCACCGGGCCAGGTATAACGGTGGTCGGAGGCCACCGAGCCAGGTCATGACGGTGGTCGCTGGGCCACCGGGCCAGGTAAGAGGGTGGTCGCTGAGCCACTGGGCTGTGTAAGACCCTTGTGAGTTTAGCGCTTTCGTTAATATTATAATGCTGGAACGGTACATCCTACACGACATGACGGTACCTCCTACACATCCATGACGGTACCTCCTACACATCCATGACGGTACCTCTTACACATCCATGACGGTACCTCGTACACATCCATGACGGTACCTCGTACACATCCATGACGGTACCTCGTACACATCCATGACGGTTACCTCGTACACATCCTGACGGTACCATCGTACACATCCATGACGGTACCTCGTACACATCCATGACGGTACCTCGTACACATCCATGACGGTACCATCGTACACATCCATGGACGGTACCTCGTACACATCCATGACGGTACCTCGTACACATCCATGACGGTACCTCGTACACATCCATGACGGTACATCCTACACATCCATGACGGTACCTCCTACACATCCATGACGGTACCTCCTACACATCCATGACGGTACCTCCTACACATCATCCATGATGGTACCTCCATAACGGTACCTCCTACACATCATCCATGACGGTACCTCCTACACTACCTCCATGACGGAACCTCCTACACTACCTCCATGACGGAACCTCCTACACTACCTCCATGACGGAACCTCCTACACTACCTCCATGACGGAACCTCCTACACTACCTCCATGACGGAACCTCCTACACTACCTCCATGACGGTACCTCCTACACTAACCTCCATGACGGTACCTCCTACACTACCTCCATGACGGTACCTCCTACACTAACCTCCATGACGGTACCTCCTACACTACCTCCATGACGGTACCTCCTACACTACCTCCATGACGGTACCTCCTACACTACCTCCATGACGGTACCTCCTACACTACCTCCATGACGGTACCTCCTACACTACCTCCATGACGGTACCTCCTACACTACCTCCATGACGGTACCTCCTACACTACCTCCATGACGGTACCTCCTACACTACCTCCATGACGGTACCTCCTACACTACGTCCATGACGGTACCTCCTACACTACCTCCATGACGGTACCTCCTACACTACCTCCATGACGGTACCTCCTACACTACCTCCATGACGGTACCTCCTACACTACCTCCATGACGGTACCTCCTACACTACCTCCATGACGGTACCTCCTACACTACCTCCATGACGGTACCTCCTACACTACCTCCATGACGGTACCTCCTACACTACGTCCATGACGGTACCTCCTACACTACGTCCATGACGGTACCTCCTACACTACCTCCATGACGGTACCTCCTACACTACGTCCGTAATGTAACTTTTATACAAGCATGTTTCAACAGGTACTTGACTTTGTCATGGTTATCGATTTTTCTCATCTTGAGTACATACCTGGCTTTACCTGACCTAGCCTGACTCCTCGACTCCCTCTGCCCTGACCTGACCTTGATAATATTTCTGATCAGAATATACGGTAAAGGCTCTTCATGTGTTTGGGATTGGATAATTTTGGGTAGTGGTGAAACGCACTATATTTTTCATCGGGACGGACATTTTCTCTCCTTAGCAGATGTAATTATGGTAAAAAAAGATGTTTGGGCAGTCCTGTTCATTTTTTTTTTCAGCTTCGCACCGATATTGTCACCTTAATGTGGTGTTGAGGTTTGGGTAGCTAAGCCTGACTGAGAACCCAGCAGTAATCCACGCTTCGTAACTTTGGTTAAGTAGCGGGGATTTTTTTTGTTACCTATTCGTTTTTTTTTTTTCGGGAATTCTAGAAGGGGTCGATGTTACTTGTGGTTCCACCAGTTACAGGGTTGAGGCGATTCGCACTACACGGAGATTGAATCGTAAGGTTGATCTTCAAGTGGACTTACTGGTGGCACACTGGGTGATTCATCCGGTGGATGTCTAGCGGTGGAAGTGCTACCTGAAGTTGCCTTTGGTTTCACATGTAGTGACTGATAGTGTGTGCACCTGTGTATTCTTGCTCTTGCTTTTCATTGGAAATATCTTGCACCGACTGCCAAGCCTTATACTTTCGGGTGATTTTAGTGTGTAGGGTTAGGACCAGTCCCTCCAGAATATTCCTTCTTTCTAGAAAATACGCTGCGAGGAACTAGAGCGTTCCCAGTAAGTTAGGTGCTTGATTGAGATTTTACGGGCTGTAAAGTTTCTCTGTATATTCTCCAGTTCTGCCTTGAAGGTTACCATAAGTATGCAGCAATATTCCAGCTGAGAGGACGAGTGGACACGAGTATAATCATTGGCTTGGCCTCTTTGTTTTGGAAGGTCTAGTTATCCAACCAGTCATTTTCCTCATGGCTGTGATAGCAATGCTCCGTGAATGAGAGATTCTGACACTGTTTACTCCAAGTCTCTGGGACTAGTCTTATGTTGTATTAGGTAGTTTAAGTTCGTCTTGCATTTCGATGTGTTTATTTTTATTTCCTCAATTTTACTGTAACGTAATATTTGAATTTCCTCAGTGAGCATCATATTGTCAGTGGCCCACTGGAAAACTTGGTCTTCTATGGACATCACTAGTAAAAGAATTTTTATCTTCTGCAAAGTATGATACGGTGCTATGGTTTGTCCCTGCCTGTCGAATATGAGAAAGAGAAGTGGGGTAAATATCGTGCTCTGAGGAACACCTTTTTACTGTTTTGGTCTCTGATTTCGCTCTGTTCACTATTACACTTTGAGTTCTATTTGTTAGGAGGTTAAGTATAAATTTTCTAGCCTTCAGTTATTCCTTTTCTACGCATTTGGTGTGCAATTAGCCCTTAGTCGCATTAAAACTAACTTCTGCATTATGGTTGTCTTCAAGACTGTCATAACGAGCTTGCATTTGCAATAAGCAGGAGCGACCTGTTCAGAACCCGTGTAGCAATCTTGTTTCTTAAAACACTTTCAAAGATTGATAGTGGGACGTCAGAGCTATTGGTCTATAGTTTAAATTGCTTCAGTCATGTTTGTGGCGTGGGACTGTCGGTGATTTTTAATGACACGATTTTAATCTTCATGTTCCGCCGTAGAATATTTAGTAAACGAAATAGGTTTCTTGCGATTCTTGATGGATATGGAGTTACAAAAGTCTGGGTTTTGGGGCGGAGTGCGTGGCCGTGCAATTTATCGCTTCTTCAGCGTCAAGTGGGGTTAGGGATATATCTAACATTTCAGAGATTTCTGTAGTATTTTGCATCTGTCATGAAAAACTCGTTTGGGGTTCTTCAATCTTTTGGTTGATTAGTGACTCGCTGAGCATTTAATTGTTGTTTTGTCGCATTTCACTAACTACTGTGTCCAGTGCATGTTCCCTCTCCTTTGAAGGTCCGATACCAGTTGTTTTTATCACTGGATTCTGCATACGAGATTTTTTTTATGTCCTATAATTTTTGTTTTTCTCCTGTATTCTGTATAATACATTCGGTTTTAGATCAGCATTCTCATTTTTTTCTAGCTAATGTTTTTTTTTTTATTAATATAGAATTTTTTTTTGAGAATTTCTGCTATCCGTTGCCTGTCTATAGCGTGTGCGCGTCTGCCTTTCCAACTTGCACCTCCTCCTCCTCCTGTAATGGTGTGTGTCTGGAGCATATCTCTAGTGCCACTGAGCTCATCCACTCTACTGGGTCAGGTCCATGTTAATCGTATCGTCTTACCAGCATATTTCACTCAGATCAGTTGATAAGATTTTGTTCGTATTTTTACCCCTGGAGTGCTGTCTACCCAGGATAACCCAAGAAAGGCAGTGCGTCGTAGAGTACTGTCTTATTTCCTTTGAGGTCCTCAATCGTGTCCCCCAGGATGCGACCCACACCAGTCGCCTAACACCCAAGTACTTACTTGCTTGCTATGTGAACGGGACAACAGGTGTAAGGAAACAAGCCCATTGTTTTCACCCTTGCCGGGGATCAACCACGGACACTATTAAAGTTAGTTAAATATGACCTCTTGACTAAGTGTATTTTGCTTATTAAGACCAGTGAGCACGAGTCTAAACTTTTATTAGTTTGTGGTCTGGGTTTACTGTCTTCAGCACTGTCATGTTCCCTACCACATCATCTTCGTCAGTGATCACTAGGACAAGAATATATTCTAATCTGGTCGGTTCCGCTATGGTGAATTTATTGCAGTCTCAGTAGTTGAGTGACTGTTCATCCAAACTCTCCTGGGATTTTTCTGCTGTTAGTCTTTGCTTCTGTCTTCCTTTTCAGGTGTCGTAGAATAAAGTCGCTAAGCAACAGGGTATTACAGGCTGTGTTTGGGAGATTTTCAAAACAGTGCTCGATTTTGCAATAGTTGATCTTTGAAGTGTTGGGAAATTGCGTCTGGTGGTTTATATACGACAACAATAGCGAGATTCTGATTGTTTTTAACACCATAACTTCAACTACATCGTTTGTCATGCAAGTCAGTATAAATGAATGACTGTGACATACAGACTAAGCCCTTGTTTGTTTCCTGGGTCACACTTGCATGGATTGTACCCCAAGGATCTAGATTTCACTATCAGGGTAGTTTGTGTGGGTCAGTAACAAACTGTAAACATTACATCTAACTTCACTAAGATTCCATTAATAAATGGTATTTTATTGTTGCTGCTTAGTATAAGACCTTGTATGTTTACAAGCGGAAATATTGCATTATTTGTTCCTGTGATAGCAAGGGGAAAGGATGGTTATTGATCTTAAAAATAATTGTGGCCCCTGGGCTTGTCACTGGTGGCTCTAAGCCTCTCGCTGGTTTTGTTCCAGTCCATCATGGTTCTGACGTGCTTATAGCCTTACCATTTTCTTGCTAATCTTCACTGCTTACTGGCAATAAAAATCTTTGTTGGCTGTGGGTGTTATACTCCAGTTTGGTTAGTGGGTTGTTATTTCCCAGTTGGTTACGTGGGGTGTTATGCTCCAGTTGGTTACGTGGGTGTTATGCTCCAGTTGGTTACGTGGGTGTTATGCTCCAGTTGGTTACGTGGGTGTTATGCTCCAGTTGGTTACGTGGGTGTTATGCTCCAGTTGGTTACGTGGGGTTTATGCTCCAGTTGGTTACGTGGGTGTTATGCTCCAGTGGTTACGTGGGTGTTATGCTCCAGTTGGTTACGTGGGTGTTATGCCCCCATTGGGTTACTGGTGTTATGGCTCCAGTTGGTTACGTGGGTGTTATCTCCAAGTTGGTTACGTGGGTGTTATGCTTCCAGTTGGTTTACGTGGGTGTTAATGCTCCAGTTGGTTACGTTGGGTGTTTTTGCTCCAGTTGGTTACGTGGGTGTTATGCTCCAGTTGGTTGACGTGTGTTTTTATGCTCAGTTGGTTAGTGGGTGTTAACCCAGTTGGTTACGTGGGTGTTATGCTCCAGTGGTTACGTGGGTGTTATGCTCCAGTTGGTTACGTTGGGTGTTATGCTCCAGTTGTGTTACGTGGTGTTATGCTCAGTTGGTTACGTGGGTGTATGCTCCAGTTGGTTACGTGGGTGTTATGCCCAGTTGGTTACGTGGTGTTATGCTCCAGTTGGTTACGTGGGTGTTATGCTCCAGTTGGTTACGTGGGTGTTATGCTCAGTTGGTTAAGTGGGTGTTATGCTCCAGTTGGTTACGTGGGTGTTTTTGCCCGTTGTACGTGGGTGTTATGCTCCAGTTGGTTACGTGGGTGTTATGCTCCAGTTGGTTACATGGGGTTAGGGTCCATGGTTACGTGGGTGTTATGCTCCAGTTGGTACGTGGGTGTTATGCTCCAGTTGGTTACGTGGGGTTATGCATCAGTTGTGGTTACGTGGGTGTTATGCTCCAGTTGGTTACGTGGGTGTTATGCTCCAGTTGGTTACCGTGGTGTTATGCTTCCAGTTGGTTTACGTGGGTGTTTGCCCAGTTGGTTACGTGGGTGTTATGCTCCAGTTGTTACGTGGGTTTTTTATGCTCCAGTTGGTTACGTGGTGGGTTTTTCTCAGTTGGTTACGTGGTGTTATGCTCCCGTTGTTACGTGGGTGTTATTCTCTCGTTTCCCTTCACGTGGAACCCCTGGACTATGTTATAGCACTGCTCTCATATAGTGTTATAACACTCTGACGTGTTTGTTTACACAGACGACTCCACTGATGTTTACACTACACAAGGGTCATGTGAAGCAATGTAAACACACAGGAGGTGGAGAAGCACTAATGTATGTTGACGTAAAGGATTTGGGAGTAAATTTTCTTTTAATCATTCAGGGTTTTTTTTAATTCTCTCTAACAAACCGTTTGTGGTGTAGCGGATTGACTTAAATGGTTACGTAGTGAGCTTGAGATAGTCGAATAGTTGAAATATTTAAAACAGTATGTCAAAGCAGCATTTTTATTAAGTGGGTTATTAAGTTTTTGTTTGGAGGGATGGTTGTGTTAATAGTTCCGAGGTCATCGTCCCGCCGCCGGGCCCCGGAACAGGTCTTTAATTTTGAAATGAAATGTTAAAGGAATGAGAATGATATACGGGAAAGTAAAGATGTTTGTAAACGAATTTAAATCTTTTCTTAAATTTACCTCTTTCGTGTCTTTAAGACTGAAAACAACAACAATGATACTATCTACCAGGGCCATGAGGGGGGGGGTGTTCTGCTGGTACATTGGTCCAGGACCGCTGTGAACCCCGAGGGGCCTCATAACCATAGACGTTTAATTTGATTTTTCATTTGATTTTATGGGGGGTAATTTCAACTATTTGTTGTTTATTAGAAAAACAATGTAAAATTCACTTAGACTGGGGTTCTCAGCCTGCCTCCAGGGCAAAATTTCTCTGGGAGGCCCTGGCTACTATATAGCTTTATGGATTTTTCTGGCGAGAAATGTGATAGCGATCATGGTATTAACATTGTACAATCATGGTATTTGTACAATTATTATAATCAATCGTACAGTCGTGGTATTAACACTTTAACTACTTTTCACTCGTGTTCAACAGTGAATTCTTAGGTCAGTGGCCAGCATACAACACGAGAGACCAGATATGACCATTGTATTAGCCTGTCAAGACCGAAGGACTGGTCACCTCAAACTTCAACTGTCTCCAGTGATGTATTCGACTGAAGAAACCTGCTGTATAGGCGAAACTTTTCGTCAGTGAAGATGGTAAAGTGTTGCACATGTCTAATTCATCAGTTTGTGAGGTACGTAAATGAATGTTTTGGTTGGATTTTCCTGGGTTGACAATCCAGCTCGATTAAATAATCCAAAGGATTTCTTTTCATCTTCCATTTTTCCTTCTACTTCTCAGTCATCTTATTCTCAAATAATTGTGGGTGGTAGTAATGGACACGAAGATAAATCACGTGAGCAGGTGTTAGCCACCAGGGTAACAACTGTAGGAGGAAAGATAATAATCGTCATGTCTTGCGGGTATTAGCAGGGTAAGGCAGTTGTAGGAGGCAAGTTAATGTCATGTCTGGCAGGTGTTAGCTAGCAGGTGTTAGCTGGCAGTTGTAGGAAGCAAGATAACATCAGTCATGTGTTCTCAAATGAAGTCTTTTGTATTTCCTTCGTGTATTAAGGAAGACGATGCTGGTCCTCTAAATTACTCGCATTAATATAATTAAAACAGAAGAGCTCTGAGTGAGAGCTGCATCTCAGAGTTTAAGCTGTGTGAGGTAGATGTTACAGTTAAGGGAGGTCCTGCAACGCATCTGGGAGTGACTTATAAATGAGGACACTGAAAGGGATCGTCCACCAGCATAAGGTAGTAGCACTTGTTAAAACATCCCCCATAAAATAAGAGCTACCAAGGCTACAGCTCGGAGGTTAGGCAGGTTCGTCAGAAAACCGGACAGATGTTTCCTGATGCGGGTCGGAGCTTTTGGTCATCTGAGGGGCCGGGGGTTGCGCATATTTCCTTACACATTGATACCCTAGAGGTAAGTAGGTACCTGGGTGTTAGTCTCTTAATAAGGAAGTGGATCAGTGGACCCCAATGGAAATAAGCCATCCTGATGACATGGCTTAACTGAGTTACTTGGATTACTATCCCACCGGATAATTACTCAGAGTAAAAGCTTCTAAATGTTGATTCACCGAAGCCGTCCACTTTCGTCTCCAGTATACCCAGGAAACTAAATATTATCCAGTCTCCTGTACGTCTGGTTGTCGTGCCTCAGTAGCAAGTTAATAATTACAGCGTGAATTTGATAACGCTAGAAACGGAGTACGTTAGAAACGCTCAATATTCGAAAGATTTTTACCTACCTGGAGGGTGTTTCGGGGGTCAACGCCCCCGCAGCCCGGTGGATCAAGGCCTGATCATCCAGGCTTTTACTGCTGGCGGCTGTATGTAGTCCAGCGTACGAACCACAGCTCGGCTGGTTAGGTATTTGTGTATATGTATTTGTCCAGCTCCCTCTTGAAGACAGCCAGGGAGGCGTCTGTTGGTAATTCCTCTTATGCTGGTGCTTTGTTAATAAATTAAAAGGAACAAACCTTAACTTACTAGGGCGAGACCGTTAGCGACGGACACTAGGGCGAGACCGTTAGCGACGGACACTAGGGCGAGACCGTTAGCGACGGACACTAGGGCGAGACCGTTAGCGACGGACACTAGGGCGAGACCGTTAGCGACGGACACTAGGGCGAGACCGTTAGCGACGGGCACTAGGGCGAGACCGTTAGCGACGGGCACTAGGGCGAGAACCGTTTAGCGACGGGCACTAGGGCGAGACCGTTAGCGACGGGCACTAGGGCGAGACCGTTAGCGACGGGCACTAGGGCGAGACCGTTAGCGACGGCACTAGGGCGAGACCGTTAGCGACGGGCACTAGGGCGAGACCGTTAGCGACGGGCACTAGGGCGAGACCGTTAGCGACGGGCACTAGGGGCGAGACCGTTAGCGACGGGCACTAGGGCGAGACCGTTAGCGACGGGCACTAGGGCGAGACCGTTAGCGACGGGCACTAGGGCGAGACCGTTAGCGACGGGCACTAGGGCGAGACCGTTAGCGACGGGCACTAGGGCGAGACCGTTAGCGACGGGCACTAGGGCGAGACCGTTAGCGACGGGCACTAGGGCGAGACCGTTAGCGACGGGCACTAGGGCGAGACCGTTAGCGACGGACACTAGCGGGCGACCGTTAGCGACGGGACACGCTAGCAACACTTCTTCCACGCCCTCCCAGCGAGACCTTACTAACTCTGCACTCTCCTGAGTCGCTTGTTAGCGATCGTGTATACAACCCTGTGTAGGAGTGAGCGCTAGCACGGGCGAGACTCGTTAAAGTTCCTCCTGCAATTTTTCGCACTGTAGTTGGCGTATTTATGCACCTGTCAATACAGGAGGGCCACTAGAGCACTGACCTTAGCCGCCACTTTTATTTGCATCAACTGACGTAAAGCTAGATCATGTGTTTGCAGTTGACTAGGCTTATCCAGTACTATTAATGATCGCAAAGACATCTACCCGGAGACAGGCAACACGTCTACTACGCACTACGAGACTTCTCTACACGGACAATAAAGCGGATAAATATCTCGTTTGAACATGAGGGCAACTATCGACCCTGTTAAGACTAACGGTAGGGAACACTTCTTCCGCATACCCTTGCACTAACAACGAAATTCAGTACATACATTTACTGGAGTATACCGGAGAGGGTTCGGGGGCACGCCCCCAACTCTGAGACATGCCCGTTTGGATCAGGGTCTGATCAACCACGCAAACTGCGTACAACACAGTCCCGGCTGATCAGGTATGACTTTAGGTCCTCCAGCGCGTTCTTGAGACAGCCAGGGTCTATCGGTTAATCCCCTTATGCATGCTGGGAAGCAGTTACAGTTCGGGCCTTGACACTTATTGTTTGCCTCTGTATACTCGTGGCTCCCCTGCTTTTCATTGGGGAATGTTGCATCTCCTGCCTATCTTTTGCTTTCATAGGGAGTATTTCGTGTGCAAGTTTTGTACTAATCCCTCTAGGATTTTCCAAGTGTATATTATCATGCATCTCTCGCCTGCGTTCCAGGGAATGCAAATCAAGGGACTTCAACCGTTCCAGTACTTTAGGTGCCTTTTGTTCTTATGTGTGCCGTGAAAGTTTTGTACACTCTCCAGGTCAGCAATTTCGCTTGCCTTGAAGGGGCAGTTAGTGTAAAAGCAGTATTCCAACCTAGAGAGAACAAGCGATTTGAAGAGAATCATCCTGGCTTGGCATCCCTAGTTTGAAGTTCTCATTATCCATCCTATCATTTTCGTAGCAGATGCGGTAATACATTGTTGTGGTCTTTGAAGGGGAGATCCTCTGATATTATCACTCTCAGGTCTTTCACATTACTTTTTTCGCTCTACTGTATGGTTAGAATTTGTTGTATACGCTGATGGTTTTTAATTTCCTTAAGTTTTCCATATATGACTAGTTGAAATTCTCTTCATTGAACTTCATATTGTTTTGAGTGGCCCATTTGAAGATTTGGTTGATTGTCCGCTTGGAGTCTTCGATGGAGGTCACTGTCATGGCAATTAGGGTGTCGTCCGCAAGGATATGAGGAGGAATAGGATGGGAGCGAGTACTGTGCCTTGTGGAACAGAGCTTTTCAATGTAGTTGCCTCAAACTTTACTCCTGTTTACTATTACTCTTTGTGTTCTATTTGTCAGGAAGTTATAGATCCATCTACCAACTTTTCCTGTTATTCCTTCATCACTCATTTTGTGCCCTATTATACCATGGTCACACTTGTCGAACGCTTTTGCAAACTCTGTGTATACTACATCTGCATTTTGCATATCCTCTACAGCATCCAGGACCTTGTCATAGTGGTCCAGTAGCTGGGACAGGCAGGAGCGACCTGCTCTAAACCCGTGTTGCCCTGGGTTGTGTAATTGATGGGTATCTAGGTGGTTGGCGATCTTGCTTCTTAGAACCCTTTCAAAGATTTTTATGATATGGGATGTTAGTGCTATCGGTCTGTAGTTCTTTGCAATTGCTTTACTGCCACCTTTGTAGAGTGGAGCTGTCTGTTGTTTAGTGAGTGTAGTATGACCCCTGTGTCTATGCTCCCTCTCCATAGAATGCCGAGGGCATGTGACGGACTTCTTGCAGTTCTTTATGAACACGGAGTTCCACGAGTCTGGGCTTGGGGCAGTGCATGGGAATGTCATTTATTGCCTTTTCAAAGTCTTATGGTGTTAGGATATCAGATTTTTTAGATGACCAGATTTTTGGTCTCTTTCATAAAGAATTCATTTGGATTATTGACCCTTAGTCTGGGTGGCGGCTCACTGAACACTGATCATATTGGGATTTAGTATCTCACTCATTTCTTGGCTGTCATTTGTGTGTCCCATCTCGCACTTGCCTAAAATAAATCCTGAAAACATTTGGAATCTTTCAGAAATAGGTTACTCTGTATCTCAAACATTGCTCACTCTGCTACTCTGTAATCTATCCTTACCTCGCTGATTAATACATGTGCAAATCACCTAAACTCAACGTAACTCGTGAAAAATGTGAAGAACCCGACAGCACTCGTTCCCACTATACGAAAGTTTTAATAAACTTTATAAACAAAACCACAACACGTATTACTGTACACACTAGATTAACCCAGCACTATTACTCTTCCTGAAGAGCTGCAGTGGAACGAAATAAACGCTACAAGAAACAAAACACTGATATCCTATGTAATCCCCTATTTGTGGCTGTAGGGGTCGAGTCACAGCTCCTGTGTTCGACTTGAGCTGCAGATAGTCTCTTAAGTGGATGGACTACAACACATCCTGTTATTAACTCTCGTGAACGTTGTGGCTTTTTCACGTGAGGTATGTAACAAATTGTTGTTAGGTTATATTATGTTGTCTTTTATTAAAATAACCAGCATTACGTAAAATATAAATAAAAGATAAAAGCAAAGAAAAGCTGTGCCCTGCGGGCGCGCAATGGACACCAAACCATACCACGGGCGGGATATAGAACCCGCATCAGTCATAAAACTCCAGACCGACACGCTAGCCACTGGGCCAGCTGGCTACAAGATTTGTCCAGCTAGGTATATTTATACACTATAAGAAGGTACATAGGCACCATTCATTTGTGCACAGTGTGCCTATGCTCACCTTTCCCTTTGGGGTATAAAAATACCTATTGGACGAATCATTTAGCCACTACCCAGTGGTACGGGGTCGGTTGGGGTTTTTGACCTTTAATTTTTA
>NC_069448.1:10136554-10220403 GCF_026875155.1 Cherax quadricarinatus | reverse complement strand
CTTTTTTTTAAAGGCTGGCCCGAATTTATGTAACTCCTTTGATTTTTTTTAAAGATTTAACTTTTTTTCAACTTTTTTTTTAATGTCTTGACAGACCACCCCCTTCCACTAAAACCCTTATTCCAGAAAAACAACTACTGGAAGGTTACAGATGCCCTTGACTCCCCAAGATTCAACCCCACCTTTGAGCATTTACCTGGCAAGTCAAATTGTTTTGCAGATCCCTTTTAAATCGCGACTGTTGTAATGAAACTGCAGCCCCTCCATTTAGTGTGAAGATGTAAAAAAAATGCTCAACGAACAGACCCCAGTGGTCTGGTTTTGGGTGATCGATTTCCTGCTCCGGAAGATTTTATTTTTGCTGGGAAGCCACCAGCCCCCATTCTTGACTTTTCATGAACCAAGAATTACTGTAGAACAGCCGAGTTGGGACTCCTAGCAAAAGGGGTTTTACCAGTTTTAAAAAAAAATTCCCCACCCCACTAGTGAATGTCCCCTTACAGCTAGTTCACGTTTTGTACCAGGGTTTTGGGGCACACCCTGGTATGGTCGTTCAGAAAAAACAAGCCAGATTGAAATATTTTTGGGCCCTCGAAGGCCCCTTGATTTTCTGGTATTTTTTAAGAAATGTAGTGTCTGCATGCAACAAAAAGGGCAAATGCTAATGGCCTAACCAAAACCCCAAGTATATCCAACTACTAGGAACCTTTGGGAAAGAGTTGCGCTGATTTGTTAAAAATTTTTTCCAATGTTCCCCCCAAGGAACAAACATTGTTTTTAATGGTGACCATTTACCAATATTGGAGTTATTCTATTGCAGTAAATCCCCGAGGACAGTAGTAAAGGTTTAAAGAACGCATTACGAGGCATACCCCCCTATGTCCCTAGTGACAGATAAAATGGAGGTGAATTCTGTAATGAAATTCTGAAAATTTGTGTAACTTGTACAAGATCTATAAATCCACCATTGTACTCATCATCCTGCCAGCAATGGGTTAGCGGAACGAACCATAAGAAAGTAAACTTGATGTCTTGAGAGCACTATCTATCCAACAGTGAAACTTGGGAATGAAGTTTATACCTGATGTGCAGTGTGCTATAAATTCTGCTTTACAATGTTTCTATAGGTGAAACTCCACATTATGATTGTATGGTGTACATAATCGTTTGCCTTATGAGTGTTATATTCTAATCCGAAACCAAAATACAACCCTGATGATTTATAGCAACTCGTACCGCTTGCTCAAAGTGTTTTTAGGAAAGAATCGTGAAACACTCATAAATAACAGCAGAATTTACAAGGTTGCAATACTCGAGCAAAAGCCATCCAAAATCAAAGTAGGTTCGAGAGTTATGCTGATTAACTTTAACAAAACGTCTGCAATGCAAAGCTTGATCAAAAGTTTGTTCGCGTTCCTTATGAGTAGTTGAAACATATCACTGGTATAAGTATCAAGGTTAGAGAGTTTAGTACTGGTCAGTATAAGAATAGCATTTAGATCATATGTAGTAGTATGGTGATGATAATGACGTTCCAACCCAGACTAATGTGACAGACTCTGTCAATCCCTCCTGATCACATGTACTCTCTTACTCTGATATCAGTCAGACGATCACCCTGAATGTCGTTATTCCTTGTACACGACAGGTATTGAGAAATCCTCAAGTCTCATTTGTAACTATCCATTTCAGATTTTGCCTCAATACTGCTATGAGTTAGCTCAATGCTACAGAGTTTGATCTCCCAGTGATGACACCCATCTGCCCTCACTTGCCAATCTTAACTAGCAGTGTTGGGGTTAAATGTAAATAAACCTGTATAGTTGATTTAATTACAGTATCAACTTATCAGTATTCAAGAATTTTTTTTTTTGTGTTCATGTTCTCTCCGCATTCTGAGAGTTTAACGTTCGGATTTGCGTGCACGATCTGCCGATCTGTTAAACACTCTTTCTTTGTATATATTCCTTCCTCAGAATCCGTAGATCAAACACGAATTACAGAACGACGATCAAAATTTTTTTTTGATCACTTGTAATCCCAACAGGTTGAGTTCGTTCATTTGTTGAGTTTTAAGTTGTAATATAGTATACCTTGTATTGCATTACAGTTTCAGTTACGTAAGCTTTCATTCCAATGTTCTACTTATGTATATATAATGTTTAATTGTTTGTGTACTTTGACATTGTATAGAATCAGCCCAAGCCGTATACCTGCCATCTCTAGTTTGTATTAGTTGTATGTCGGGACGACATACGTTAGCGTCGCCGAGCTCTCAGTAGTAGTAACCAGTTACCAGTAACCAGTGTACCGTTGACTCAACGACCAACCGTCTCTGCCTGAGTCACTGTCTATTCATATTGCGCTGAACTGGCATTATTCAAAAGGCCCTCTCACATATGGGTATGTGGGCGGCCGGTCAGCGAGTGTTACGAGTGTGAGCAAGGAGGCAAGGTAATGGCTGCGGTCTCTCTCCACATATCTGTAATTATACGTAATAACAGCCTACGTGAGTATTTCTTACCTAATCCACGTGTCGAACTCCCACATGATATGTGTGTGTGTGTGTGTGTGTGTGTGTGTGTGTGTGTGTGTGTGTGTGTGTGTGTGTGTGTGTACGTACTCGCCTAGTGTGGTTGCGGGGGTCGAGTCACATCTGGCCCAGCCTCTTCACCTGGCCGCTACCCGGTCACACTTCCCGCTCCGTGAACTTTATCATACCTCTTCTTAAAGCTATGTATGGATCCCGCCTCCACTACATCACTACCCAGGCTATTCCACTTCCTGAGAACTCTGACTGAAGAAATATTTCCTAAGGTCCCTGTGGTTCATCTGAGTCTTCAGCTTCCAACTGTGACCCCTCGTTGCTGTGTCCCATCTCTGGAACATCCCGTCTGCCCACCTTTTCTATACCTCTCTATTTTATATGTCGTTATCATTATCCCCCTAGCTCTCCTGTCTTCCAGTGTCGTCAGGTCGATTTCCCTTAACACCTCTTCGTAGGACATACCCCTTAGCTCCGGGACTAGTCTTGTTGCAAACCTTTGCACTTTCTCTAGTTTCCTTACATGCTTGGCTAGGTGAGGGTTCCAAACTGGCGCTGCATATTCCAATATGGGCCTCACGTACACAGTGTACAGAGTCCTGAATGACTCCTTATTTAGATGTTGGAATGCTGTTCTTAGGTTTGCCAGGCGCCAGTATGCTGCAGCAGTTATTTGG
This sequence comes from Cherax quadricarinatus, assembly GCF_026875155.1. Lineage (NCBI taxonomy): Eukaryota > Metazoa > Arthropoda > Malacostraca > Decapoda > Parastacidae > Cherax > Cherax quadricarinatus. The sequence continues at coordinate 10,217,181 of NC_069448.1, read as the reverse complement.
TTGATGTGTGCCTCAGATGTTCCCGGTGTTCTACTCACACCAAGAGTGAACTTTGTAGGCTCTGGCCCCCTAGACTGTATTCCGTCTGTGGTCTCCTTTGCCCTTCCCCAATCTTCATGACTCTGCACTTGGTGGGGTTGAACTCCAGGAGCCAGTTTCTGGACCAGGCCTGCAGTCTGTCCAGATCCCTCTGTAGTTCTGCCTGGTCTTAGACAGAATTCTTCTCATCAACTTCACATCATCTGCAAACAGGGACACTTCAGAGTCTATTCCTTCCGTCATGTTGTTCCAAATACCCGAGACAGTACCGGTCCTAGGACTGATCCCCATGGCACCCCGCTCGTTACCGGCGCCCACTCTGACACCTCGCCACATACCATGACTCGCTGTTGTCTTCCTGACAGGTATTCCCTGATCCACTGTAGTGCCTTCCCTGTTATCCCTGCTTGGTCCTCCAGTCCAAGAAAACGCAATCTACCCACCCTTCTCTGTCTTACTGCTGTTACCCTGTCATAGAACTCCAGTAGGTTTGCGACACAGGATTTCCCGTCCCTGAAACCGTGCTGGTTGTTGTTGGTAAGCTCATTTCTTTCTAGGTGTTCCACCACTCTTCTCCTGATAATCTTCTCCATGACTTTGCATGCTATACATGTCAGTGACATGTCTATAATTTAGTGCTTCTCGTCTATCTCCTTTTTTTTTAAAAATTGGGACCCCATTTGCTGTCTTCCATACCTCAGGTAATTTCCCTTTTCGATAAATGTGTTGAATATTGTTGTTAGGGGTACACAGTGCCTCTGCACCCTCTCTCAGGACCCATGGAGAGAGGTTATCCGGCCCCATCGCCTTTGAGGTGTCTAGCTCGCTCAGCAGCCTCTTCACTTCTTCCTCGGTTGTATGTATTGCGTCCAACACTTGGTGGTGTACCCCACCTCTTCGTCTTTCTGGAGTCCCTTCTGTCTCCTCTGTGAACACTTTGAATCTCTTGTTGAGTTCCTCACATACTTCTCGGTCGTTTCTTGTTGTCTCTCCTCCTTCCTTTCTTAGCCTGATTACCTGGGCCTTGACTATTGTTTTCCTCCTGATGTGGCTGTATAATAGCTTCTGGTCAGATCTGGCTTTCGCTGCTATGTCATTTTCATGTCGTTGGGCCTATCTTCTTACCTGTGCAGATTCATTTCTGGCTCTACTACTGCTCTCCTTATTCTCCTGGGTCCTTTGCCTTCTATTCTTCCATTCCCTAGCACACTTGGTTTCGGCCTCTCTGCACCTTTGGGTGAACCACGGGTTTATCCTGGCTTTTTCATTATTCCTGTTACCCTTGGGTACAAACCTTTCCTCAGCTTCCTTGCAAATTGTTGTCACGTATTCCATCATCTCGTTTATTGACTTCCCTGTCAGTTCTCTGTCCCACTGAACCCCGTTCAGGAAGTTCTTCATTCCCGCGTAGTCGCCTTTCTTGTAGTTTGGTTTTATTCGTCCGGCTCTTCCTGCTCCCCTATCCACTTTTAACTGTGTATTCGAATCTTAAAACCACATGATCGCTGTGTGTACGTATGTGTGTACGCGCGCGCGTGTGCGTGTGTGTGTGTACACTCACCTAGTTGTACTCACCTAATTGAGGTTGCAGGGGTCGAGTCCAAGCTCCTGGCCCCGCCTCTTCACTGGTCGCTACTAGGTCACTCTCCCTGAACCATGAGCTTTATCGTACCTCTGCTTAAAGCTGTGCGTGTGTGTACTCACCTAATTGCTCACCTAATTGTACTCACCTAATTGTGGTTGCAGGGGTCGAGACTCAGCTCCTGGCCCCGCCTCTTCACTGATCGCTACTGGATCCTCTCTCTCTCTGCTTCCTGAGCTTTGTCATACCTCTTCTTAAAACTATTTATTTATTTATTTACAATTTGAGACACATACAGAGGTACAAAAAAATACAGATAAGAGCAGCATGCCAAAGCCACTTATACTATGCATAGCATTACGGGCTGGCTTAAAATTAACTTAAGATTAACTAAGCAATGATGAAATCAGTGATAAAACATTAATGTAAACAGATAACTATAAAGCACAAATGAGTATTACAAAGACAGATCATATGGTTGCTTGCATTGTTGTACATTCAGTCGTATGAAGTATTCTGTTAGGTAGTGTATTTAAAAAATAATAAAGTTAGATTGGGTTTTAGGTTTAACATTTATGTGATATAATTGTGAGAAACATTTAAGATATACAATTTATAAGGTTCAGTTATTCAGTATTTATTTGGTTTTGGGTGAGTAAGTGATCTTTGAGAAGAGACTTGAATTTATAAACAGGTAGTGTTTCTTTTATATTTACAGGTAATGAATTCCAGATTTTAGGGCCTTTTGAGTTTTTGCATAGCGTGAGATGGACACGAGGAACATCAAAGAGTGATCTGTGCCTTGTGTTATGGTCATGTGTTCTGTTGAGGTTGGCAAGATGTTTGAGGGGAGGGTTAATATCAGAGTTAAGTGTTCTATGTATGTAATAGGTGCAGTAATAAGTATGGATGTTTTGTATGGTGAGTAGGTTTAGTGTATTGAATATTGGTGGAGTGTGCTGCCTGTAGTGAGAATTTGTTATTCTAACTGCAGCCTTTTGTTGGGTAATTAGTGGTCTGAGATGGTTAATTGTTGTTGAGCCCCATGCACAAATTCCATAGGTGAGATAGGGGTAAATAAGAGAGTGATAGAGGGCCAGGAGGGCTGACTGTGGAGCATAGTACCGTATCTTCGATAGTATGCCTACAGTCTTGGAAATTTTCTTAGAAATTTATTGTATATGTGTATGAAATTTGAGTCTATTATCAAGGTGGATTCCTAAGAATTTTCCCTCTGTTAGCTTTGTGATAGGTGATCCGTTTATTATGTTAAGAAGTACATCTGTAGCTCTGTTACCAAACTGAATGAAGTAGGTTTTGTCAATGTTTAGTGTAAGTTTGTTAGTCCTCATCCAGGTAGATATTTTCTGTAATTCGGTATTTACAGTATTGGCTAGCGTGACTGGGCTCGGGTGAGAGAAGACGTATGTCGTGTCATCTGCAAAAAGAGTGGGTTTGAGTAATTGCGAAGCATTTGGAAGGTCATTTATGTATAGGAGAAAGAGAAGAGGGCCAAGGACACTTCCCTGTGGGACACCAACTGTAATTGGTTGCGCAGAAGAGTTTGCCCCATTTGCGTTCACATATTGGCTTCTGTTGCTGAGGTATGACTTGAGGTAGTTGAGGGAGTGCCCTCTTATACCATAGTGTGACAATTTTACGTGGAGCAAGTCATGGTCAACTGTATCAAAAGCTTTACGTAAGTCAATGAAGATCCCAGTGGGACTTCTTTTTCTCTATGCAGTGTATATATGTTCTAGCATGTGTATAATAGCATCATTAGTATTTTTATTAGGCCTGAATCCAAATTGGCAGGGTTGAGTATGTTTTGGGAGATAAGGTAGGAGTAGATTCGTTTATGAATTAATTTTTGAAGATTTTGAGAGAGGGTGTAAGTTGGATATTGGCCTATAGTTATTCAACTCTGTTTGGTATCCTCCTTTGTGGATTGGGGTGACCCTTGCTATTTTGAGTACTGTAGGGAAGGTGGATGATTCTATGGATTTGTTTTAAAGAGTGTTGCAATGATTGGTGATAGCACTTGTGACAGTTTTTTGTATATAAAGGGTGGTAAGGTATTTAAATCTCCTGCCTTGTTTTTTAGTGCGTTGATAATAAGGGAGACTTCGTAAGGGGTTTGTCGGAGCTAGGAACAGTGTTGTTCGGGTAGTTGCCGGTGAGGTAGTCATTTGGTGAGGTATCTGAGCTTGGGATTTTATTGGCAAGGTTTTGTCCTATAGTGGAGAAGAAATCATTGAGTCTGTTTGCTGTTTCTGTTGGTGGGAGTTGGGTTCATCTGATTTTGCTAATTTTATTTCCGCTATTTCGTGATATCTTTTTTGTTCCCAGAATTTCTGATAGGGTTTTCCAGGTCTTTTTTATATCACCTCGTAAGTTGGATAATCTGTTCTCATAATACAATTTTTTTGCCTTTCTTATCAGCTGGTTAGGATTGACGAGTAACTTTTTGTTTGGTCTCTGGTTATGTGACCCATTCTGTACTGTTTTTCATATTGGTGTTTTGTATTTATGGATTTGAGAATGCTGGGTGTTAGCCAGGGACTGTTCAGTCTCTTAGCTGTCATCTGTTTAGTTTTTTTAGGGCAGTGCTTGTTATAGAGGTATTGGGTCTTTTTTAGAAAATTATTAATACATTCGTCAGTATCTGTATAGATTTCTAGCTCAGTGTGCCAATCAATGTTTGCTACTGCTGTTGTGAAGTTATTAATGGCTGCCTCATTGTGAAGTCTGAAGGTGACTTTAGTAGTGTCTTGGGGTAGTTTACCAAGAGTTGTTATGAGGAAAGTAGGGTAGTGGTCTGTGGTATTATCTGTAATTATGCCTGATTTTAAAGGGGATATGGTGTTGGTCCAGATGTGGTCAAGTAGGGAAACACTAGTCTCTGTAACTCTTGTAGGTTTTGTTTGTTGGTAGCAACATGCAGTTACTCATTGTGTTTGTGAATTCAGTAACGTGTGGGTCCTGGTCTTGCAGGAGATTTATATTGAAGTCACCTGAGAGTAGTAAGTGATCTTTGTTCATGCGTGCATCAGTTATCATACTTCCTAGGTTTTGACTAAATTGGCTAATGTTTGACTGTGGAACTCTGTAGATGTTTATCACTGTGAGAGGTTTTTGTAGATATTTGGATTTGAATTTAGCTATTATATATTCCCCATGTTCATCCCTTGTGCAAGTATTAGTGATACATTCTAGTTGGTCTGTGTAGTATATGGCTGTGCCACCCCCTTGTTGGTCTGGCCTACACTTGTGTATGGCTGTGTAACCAGGAATGGCATAGACATCTGTACTATCAGGCTTTAGCCAGGTTTCAGTTAGTGTAATGATGGACATATTGGCATGTAAGGAATTTAGTAATGCTATGAGGTCATCATAATGCTTGCTTAAAGATCTGATATTGTAGTTAAAGATAGTTATGTTGTTGTTGGCACTGAGAAGTGCCTTTGATTGTTCTGCAGTGTAGTAATTACAGTAACTGTTTGATTCATTTAAGTCATTAAATAAGAGGTTGGTATCAGAATCAATGCTTGTAATCATAAGATTTGTAGTGAATCTATAGTTAGAATTAAGTATAAAACAAAGTAAATAGTCTTAAGCTAAAAAATAGCACCTGAGTTATTTAACAAATGTAAAATAATGAGCTAAGGTAGTTTTTTTTTTTTTTAAGCTAAAATAAAGGAGACAATATAAAAGGGACTAATACAAATAAAGTGATGATCAAATAATGGAGCTTGGGAATATGATAGTAGGTAGTACTATAAAGGTAATTTTTTAAAGTTAGAATTATAGTATAAAATTATAATATAAAAGGGACTAATATAGGTTGTGGTGAACAATAAAGTGGTAATCAAATAAATGAGCTTTGGAATATAATGGCAAAATTGTGAACTTATTCTACTTTAGCACCTGAGAATAGCACCTTGATTATTTTAACAATTGTGAATATATAAACTAGGATAGTTATATAAAGCTAAAATAAAGGAGAAAATATATAAGGGACTAAAATTAAGTAATGGTAAACAAAGTTAAATGGACAGATGGTAGGAATTATAATATAAACTTATAATATAAAAATACAATTTGAAATGGTACTTGCAATTGCACTAGAGTCTGGTATAGGTTGTTGACAAGATCAAGATTATAACTAGATTTAAATTGACAAAATAAAATTCACAATTAAAGTACCAAAATAATAGTAAAAAAAATAACAATGGTAATGTCTTGGTTATAATATGATAGTAAGATGGTAGACAGGTACAGGTACACAGGATAATATAAAGGTTGGGGTTGAATACACAAACTTGAAAATTTGGCAACAAAATGTTATGGGAAGTATAAAATAATGTTTAATGTACAAAAGTAAAATTGACTGGTAGTAAATATGGTGTTTAATAAAATTTTAGTAAGTAATAATGACTACAAAAAAAGTGAAAAAGTAATGTTTATTTCATTCAATATTGCACTGGTAGTTATACTAGAGGTTATATGACAGTACAAGGTAATTAAGAGTACTCTTAGTAAATGTGGTATAAAACAGGTAAAGGTAATTAGACAAGTAATGGTTATTAAATGTCAAAAATGTTAAGAGTAAATTGAAATTTTAGTAAAAATGATAATTATTAATTTTAGTAAGTAATATCAATTGATAGTATTTAAAAAAAATATGAGGTAGTAATATGGACAGAGAAAGTATCAATTCAGCTAATGTTTAAGCGAACAATAGTAAATAAGAAAATCACATAAGGTGACTTATTCTTACTAGTAAAATCACAAAATGAGGTAGTTGATTATTTAATTACTAAGAGATTGTACAATGAAATTTGAACAATAATGGAGCAAAACACACTACACTACGTAGGCTCCTGCCTACGTATGGTTCCTGCCTCCACTACTTCACTTGCTAGGCTATTCCACTTGCTGACAACTCTATAACTGAAGAAATACTTCCTAACGTAAGATAGGTAAAATAGGTAAGGTAAGATAGGTAAGGTATGGTATGGTAGTCAGACTGGCGAGCGGTGGCATCCACTACCTCAAGCCTCTCAATTTCCAACAAGCCTTTGTTGCTGTTATTTACCTCACTTCTGTCCATTTACACGCTCAGAATTGAATGATATTCGGTAAAACACGAGCTCACACGATGCTGTGTTTTTTTTTCTCTCTCAGTATAGTGCTAATGTAGAATTTTATTCGTAAATTGATATAAAGATACTGGTTGCTGGTGGTGTGAGGACTGGCACCTCCACGCACACTCCTCCTCACCTCAGGCACAAGTAAATACCATAAAAAAGGAGCCTCGTACAACACATGTAGCCGATTGGAAGATTATGGGATTAGTGGAGACACTAAAAAGACGTTTAAAATTCGTCGGGTGTGAAGCCTAGCGACTGAAGCGTTCACTGCTCCGTGAGTCACTCAAGAATTATAAGGAATGGAGAATTAGGTTCATCCAAACAATAATACTGGAGAAAGAAAGCCGACATTAAGCTTGATTTTAGTTGCTATAAAAGTAAGTTCCACTGAAGCAGACAGATGCTGTGTTTGATCGTGCCAGTGTTGCCACAACCCTCAACTCGTCTATCAGTGTTGTAAATAAAATTAAACTACATAATTTCTATAACGCTGACTAGATATGTATAGGGAATTATTAAAAATTTGCATTAAAGTTCCGTGGAAGAAAATTTCTTAAGCTAATATATGTAAATTATTTAAAAATGTTGCTTCTGTCCTTTGGTAACACTGTCCGTCATAGAAAACGGAGAGTGGACGAGCACTGACTGAGATAATTCAAGTACCTTAATAAATTCCAGGAAATTATCTGTAAAATTTCGCTGTCATCGCCTTGTTAATCACCAGCGTGTATGCTTAGATTTTCTCTAAATTTAGAGGTGGTAAAGTCCAGGAGCCCAGAGTGTAAATACAGGTGACCAGGTGTTACTAGGGAGACCATAATGTATAAATTAAGTAACGAGTATTTCTAAAGTAGACTTAATTTTAAAGAAGATTGTGGGTGTGGGCATCCCTTTCTCCCTCCCCTGCCCCAATCCCATCCCCCAGTACAATCCTATCCATCTATCCCCTCCCTCTCCCCATCTATATTATCCCCAAACCCCGCCCCTAAACCATGCCCCCTCCCCGCCCCTCAACCTTCCCTCTCCCTCACTCGCTTGTTCCTGTCTTCTGATTGTTGTGGGTTGCGCCCAGAGAAAAATGCATTAGACATACGTGGTCCTGATTGAATATGGTTTCCTGTGTAAGAAACTCCAGTATACACTGGATGTACTGGGCAAAGGTTACACCAGTACCTAATAATAATTAACAAAAAGTCAGTGGTAGAACGTTCACCTGTACCTAGAGCACGCAGGTTCGAGTATTAGGGAGCGGAGACACAGGAAAAACTACTTGCACCTACTACCCCTGTAGATTAAGTAGGTACCTGGGTGTTAGTATATAGTTGTGGGTCGCATCCTGAGGATTTTTTTTATTAAAATGGGATACATCAACAGTGTGTTGCTACGCAATTCTACATGATAGTTACAATGTGGGAATTAAATGGAAAGAAGTCACTGACTTTCTTGGTTATTTTAGGTAATTACACACATGCTGTTATGTATGATAATTTATGTAACTGTATTTATATGTACCTGTACCTGAATAAACTTGCAATGTTTTCCTGTTATATCCCATCACGTATAATACGAGAGGAACCAAAGACTATCAGATATAAAATTAACTTTCAAAATTCACATAAGTTACAAATTTTTTTATATTTCATACATTTTGAAGAGAGACTTGTTAAGCTGAGGGGCTGTCAGGGTGAAACTAGCAGCTTGTATAATAGAATCGTTTGATATTTGTACTGAAACTTCAAGAAGAGCGTTAGGCTCGTATCCGTCGTTCCGTGAAGATTAAAATGAATAATTCGTTTTTGGCGACATTTATGTCAAGTTTAAGCAAAACTGGCAATACGAATAGCTGATAGATTAGATACATGTGCAACACTTGGGTATCTTAATTGTTGTAATGTTTGCACAAAGTGGCAATCTAATTGAGTCTGAAACCATGGGAGTGTTATGGTGGAGGACAGTCACCTTCAAGGACCCCATAAATTGTAATCAATGCATTGCTTACGAAATACAGGATGGATAATCGAACCCATCAAAATAGGGAGGCCAAGCCCATATGACCTCTTCAGGTCACTTGTTACTATCTAGGCTGAATATGCTGCACTCTAACCAACTTTCAAGGCAGTGTCAAATTGCCGACCAGAAAATGTACAAGGAACTTTCACGGCGCGTATTAATCGGAGATAATAACACTCATTTCACTGGGGCGCTTGAGGTATCTAAACCTGTATTCCCTGGAACGCAGAGGTGAGAGATAACATGATATATATACCACCTGGAAATCTTAATGACTTAAAATCCGAACTTCACACCGAAAATAACTCACTACGAAAGCAATAGCTTGGCAGACGTATGACCATCCCCCCAATGAAAAGCAGGGGTGTTACTAGCACGATTAAAGACCATACAATAAGATGTCAGGGCCCGAAGACTGTTCATAGAGCCTCCCACACACATAAGGGGTATTCCAACAGACCCCTGGCAGTCTTCAAGCTGGCACTGGACAAGCACCTAAAGTCAGTTCCTGATCAGCCGGGCTGTGGCTCGTACGTTGGTTTGCGTGCAGCCAGCAGCAACAGCCTGGTTGATCAGGCGCTGATCACCAGGAGGCCTGGTCACAGACCGGCCGCGGGGCGTTGACCCACCGAACTCTCTCCAGGTAAACTCCAGGTAAAGATACCCAGGTGTTGCACATTGTGTTAACTTGTCAGTTCTCTGAACCACACAAGACGTGTTTTAGGTGGGTGACAAGGATCAAGCGAGGCCCCACTTGATGTTATTAAATAAAAAACATGACATTATCCTCTGAAAAATTCTAACCCCCCCCCCCACCAAAAACAAAGAAATGTCCTACTTCTGCCTTCGCAACCCCATTAACTGTACTTCACATGATCCTCTTCACTCACCTAAAATCAGCGTGTTCCCAGATTTGCAGAAACGTGTCTAAGTGTCGCCATAACTATTTTTTTTTTATTTTGGTTCAGTCTTCATGGGTCTTCTAGAATATAATCGTCACGTCCTTCTGAAGTTTTCAATTCAAAAATCAAATGATTATCACTATTACCCAAGTTGCTTGTTTCACTGTACTCTTAAAATTACTTCACAATATACCGGTAGTAAGGCTACTAGAGTGCTGCTAGCTTAGTCAAGTTTACTGAGGATAAGACTGTTGTTCATAACAATTTAAAGAAAGAATTAAATATTAAAGCAGGAAGTTAATAAAAGATAGTAATATAAAACTTATTTAGGAGGAGAAACAGCTGGTCCTCTTAAGACATTGTACTGTTGTAAACACAGTCAGATGGGTGACTGATGAAGGAACCTTAAACAGTGAAAACCAAACAGTTACATCTACCGCGCCCAGTGGTTGTCAGTTGACTCACGAAATTGTAATGACACGATTGCCAACAAACCATATCACGGGCGGGGATAGAACCCGCGATCAAGAGTCAAAACTCCAGACCGACACGCTAGCCACTGGGTCAGCTGGCTACAATAAGATTCGTCCAACTAGGTATATTTATACGCCATAGGAAGGTGAGCATAGGCACCACTGTGACCACAAATGCACAGTGGTGCCTATGCTAACCTTCTTATAGTGTATAAATATACCTAGCTGGACAAATCTTGTAGCCAGCTGGCCCAGTGGCTAGCGTGTCGGTCTGGAGTTTTATGACTGATCGCGGGTTCTATCCCCGCCCGTGGTATGGTTTGGCTGTCCATTGCGCGCCCGCAGGGCACAGCTTTTCTTTGCTTTTATCTTTTATTTATATTTTACGTAATGCTGGTTATTTTAATAAAAGACAACATAATATAACCTAACAACAATTTGTTACATACCTCACGTGAAAAAGCCACAAACGTTCACGAGAGTTAATAACAGGATGTGTTGTAGTCCATCCACTTAAGAGACTATCTGCAGCTCAAGTCGAACACAGGAGCTGTGACTCGACCCCTACAGCCACAAATAGGGGATTACATAGGATATCAGTGTTTTGTTTCTTGTAGCGTTTATTCGTTCCACTGCAGCTCTTCAGGAAGAGTAATAGTGCTGGGTTAATCTAGTGTGTACAGTAATACGTGTTGTGGTTTTGTTTATAAAGTTTATTAAAACTTTCGTATAGTGGGAACGAGTGCTGTCGGGTTCTTCACATTTTTTCACGAGTTACGTTGAGTTTAAGGTGATTTGCACATGTATTAATCAGTGAGGTAAGGATAGATTACAGAGTAGCAGAGTGAGCAATGTTTGAGATACAGAGTAACCTATTTCTGAAAGATTCCAAATGTTTTCAGGATTTATTTTAGGCAAGTGCGAGATGGGACACACAAATGACAGCCAAGAAATGAGTGAGATACTAAAATCCCAATATGACTCAGTGTTCAGTGAGCCGCCACCCAGACTAAGGGTCAATAATCCAAATGAATTCTTTATGAAAGAGACCAAAAATCTGGTCATCTAAAAAATCTGATATCCTAACACCATAAGACTTTGAAAAGGCAATAAATGACATTCCCATGCACTGCCCCAGGCCCAGACTCGTGGAACTCCGTGTTCATAAAGAACTGCAAGAAGTCAGTCACATGCCCTCGGCATTCTATGGAGAGGGAGCATAGACACAGGGGTCATACTACACTCACTAAACAACAGACAGCTCCACTCTACAAAGGTGGCAGTAAAGCAATTGCAAAGAACTACAGACCGATAGCACTAACATCCCATATCATAAAAATCTTTGAAAGGGCTCTAAGAAGCAAGATCGCCAACCACCTAGATACCCATCAATTACAAAACCCAGGGCAACACGGGTTTAGAGCAGGTCGCTCCTGCCTGTCCCAGCTACTGGACCACTATGACAAGGTCCTGGATGCTGTAGAGGATATGCAAAATGCAGATGTAGTATACACAGAGTTTGCAAAAGCGTTCGACAAGTGTGACCATGGTATAATAGGGCACAAAATGAGTGATGAAGGAATAACAGGAAAAGTTGGTAGATGGATCTATAACTTCCTGACAAATAGAACACAAAGAGTAATAGTAAACAGAGTAAAGTTTGAGGCAACTACATTGAAAAGCTCTGTTCCACAAGGCACAGTACTCGCTCCCATCCTATTCCTCCTCATATCCTTTGCGGACGACACCCGAATTGCCATGACAGTGACCTCCATCGAAGACTCCAAGCGGACATCAACCAAATCTTCAAATGGGCCACTCAAAACAATATGAAGTTCAATGAAGAGAAATTTCAACTAGTCATATATGGAAAACTTAAGGAAATTAAAACCATCAGCGTATACAACAAATTCTAACCATACAGTAGAGCGAAAAAGTAATGTGAAAGACCTGAGAGTGATAATATCAGAGGATCTCTCCTTCAAAGACCACAACAATGTATTTACCGCATCTGCTACGAAAATGATAGGATGGATAATGAGAACCTTCAAAACTAGGGATGCCAAGCCCAGGATGATTCTCTTCAAATCGCTTGTTCTCTCTAGGTGGAATACTGCTTTACACTAACTGCCCCCTTCAAGGCAAGCGAAATTGCTGACCTGGAGAGTGTACAAAACTTTCACGGCACACATAAGAACAAAAAGGCACCTAAAGTACTGGGAACGGTTGAAGTCCCTTGATTTGCATTCCCTGGAACGCAGGCGAGAGATGCATGATAATATACACTTGGAAAATCCTAGAGGGATTAGTACCAAACTTGCACACGAAAATTACTCCCTATGAAAGCAAAAGACTAGGCAGGAGATGCAACATTCCCCCAATGAAAAGCAGGGGAGCCACGAGTATACAGAGGCAACACAATAAGTGTCAGAGGCCCGAGACTAACTGCTTCCCAGCATGCATAAGGGGGATTACCGATAGACCCCTGGCTGTCTTCAAGAACGCGCTGGACAGGCACCTAAAGTCAGTACCTGATCAGCCGGGCTGTGGTTCGTACGTCAGTTTGCGTGGTTGATCAGACCCTGATCCAATACGAGGCCTTGTCTCAGAGCTGCGGGGGCGTTGACCCCCGAAACCCTCTAAAGGTATACTCCAGGTAAATGTATGGTACTGAATTTCAGTTTCTAGTCAAGGCGTATTCGGAAGAATTTTCCCCTCACCTTAGTCTTCAGGAGTGTATATTGTTAGCCTTCATGTTCAAACGAATATTTTATTCAGCTTTATTGTCAGTGTAGATGATGTCATGTATAGGGAGAGAGAGTGTTGCCTGTCATCCGGGTAGATGTCTTTGCGATCATCAATAGTACTGAGGAAAGCCGTGTCAACTGCAAACACAACTGATCTACTTTCTACGTCAGTTGATGTAAATAAAAAAGTGGGCCTAAGTCAGTGCTCTGTGGCACCCCTGTATTGACAGGTGCAGATAAATAACCCAAAACTGACAAGTGGTGAAAAATTGCAGAGAGGAACTTTATTGAGAAGTTTCGCCCGTGGCCTAGCTGCTTCACTCACTACACAGGGATGTATAACAAATTTATACAAGCGCACTCAGGAGAGTGCAGAGTTAGTAAGGTCTCGGTGGGAGGGGGTGGGAAGAAGTGTTGCTAGCGTTCGTCGCTAACGGTCGCCCGCTAGTGCCCGTCGCTAACGGTCTCGCCCTAGTGCCCGTCGCTAACGGTCTCGCCCTAGTGCCCGTCGCTAACGGTCTCGCCCTAGTGCCCGTCGCTAACGGTCTCGCCCTAGTGCCCGTCGCTAACGGTCTCGCCCTAGTGCCCGTCGCTAACGGTCTCGCCCTAGTGCCCGTCGCTAACGGTCTCGCCCTAGTGCCCGTCGCTAACGGTCTCGCCCTAGTGCCCGTCGCTAACGGTCTCGCCCTAGTGCCCGTCGCTAACGGTCTCGCCCTAGTGCCCGTCGCTAACGGTCTCGCCCTAGTGCCCGTCGCTAACGGTCTCGCCCTAGTGCCCGTCGCTAACGGTCTCGCCCTAGTGCCCGTCGCTAACGGTCTCGCCCTAGTGCCCGTCGCTAACGGTCTCGCCCTAGTGCCCGTCGCTAACGGTCTCGCCCTAGTGCCCGTCGCTAACGGTCTCGCCCTAGTGCCCCGTCGCTAACGGTCTCGCCCTAGTGCCGTCGCTAACGGTCTCGCCCTAGTGCCCGTCGCTAACGGTCTCGCCCTAGTGCCCGTCGCTAACGGTCTCGCCCTAGTGCCCGTCGCTAACGGTCTCGCCCTAGTGCCCGTCGCTAACGGTCTCGCCCTAGTGCCCGTCGCTAACGGTCTCGCCCTAGTGCCCGTCGCTAACGGTCTCGCCCTAGTGCTCGTCGCTAACGGTCTCGCCCTAGTGCCCGTCGCTAACGGTCTCGCCTAGTGTCCGTCGTAACGGTCTCGCCCTAGTGTCCGTCGCTAACGGGTCTCGCCTAGTGGTCCGTCGCTAACGGTCTCGCCCTAGTGTCCGTCGCTAACGGTCTGCCCTAGTGTCCGTCGCTAACGGTCTACGCCTAGTGTCGTCGCTAACGTCTCGCCCTAGTGTCCGTCGCTAACCGGTCTCGCCCTAGTGTCCGTCGCTAACGGTCTCGCCCTAGTGTCCGTCGCTAACGGTCTCGCCCTAGTAAGTTAAGGTTTGTTCCTTTTTAATTTATTAACAAAGCACCGCATAAGAGGAATTACCAACAGACGCCTCCCTGGCTGTCTACAGAGTGGAGCTGGACAATACATATACACAAATACCTAACCAGCGAGCTGTGGTTCGTACGCTGGACTACATTACAGCCGCCAGCAGTAAAAGCCTGGATGATCAGGCCTGATCCACCGGCTGCGGGGGCGTTGACCCCCGAAACACCCTCCAGGTAGGTAAAAATCTTTCGAATATTGAGCGTTTCTAACGTACTCCGTTTCTAGCGTTATCAAATTCACGCTGTAATTATTAACTTGCTACTGAGGCACGACAACAGACGTACAGGAGACTGGATAATATTTAGTTTCCTGGGTATACTGGAGACGAAAGTGGACGGCTTCGGTGAATCAACATTTAGAAGCTTTTACTCTGAGTAATTATCCGGTGGGATAGTAATCCAAGTAACTCAGTTAAGCCATGTCATCAGGATGGCTTATTTCCATTGGGGTCCACTGATCCATTCCTTATTAAGAGACTACACCCAGGTACCTACTACCTCTAGGGTATCAATGTGTAAGGAAATATGCGCAACCCCCGGCCCCTCAGATGACCAAAAGCTCCGACCCGCATCAGGAAACATCTGTCCGGTTTTCTGACGAACCTGCCTAACCTCCGAGCTGTAGCCTTGGTAGCTCTTATTTTATGGGGGATGTTTTAACAAGTGCTACTACCTTATGCTGGTGGACGATCCCTTTCAGTGTCCTCATTTATAAGTCACTCCCAGATGAGTTGCAGGACCTCCCTTAACTGTAACATCTACCTCACACAGCTTAAACTCTGAGATGCAGCTCTCACTCAGAGCTCTTCTGTTTTAATTATATTAATGCGAGTAATTTAGAGGACCAGCATCGTCTTCCTTAATACACGAAGGAAATACAAAAGACTTCATTTGAGAACACATGACTGATGTTATCTTGCTTCCTACAACTGCCAGCTAACACCTGCTAGCTAACACCTGCCAGACATGACATTAACTTGCCTCCTACAACTGCCTTACCCTGCTAATACCCGCAAGACATGACGATTATCTTTCCTCCTACAGTTGTTACCCTGGTGGCTAACACCTGCTCACGTGATTTATCTTCGTGTCCATTACTACCACCCACAATTATTTGAGAATAAGATGACTGAGAAGTAGAAGGAAAAATGGAAGATGAAAAGAAATCCTTTGGATTATTTAATCGAGCTGGATTGTCAACCCAGGAAAATCCAACCAAAACATTCATTTACGTACCTCACAAACTGATGAATTAGACATGTGCAACACTTTACCATCTTCACTGACGAAAAGTTTCGCCTATACAGCAGGTTTCTTCAGTCGAATACATCACTGGAGACAGTTGAAGTTTGAGGTGACCAGTCCTTCGGTCTTGACAGGCTAATACAATGGTCATATCTGGTCTCTCGTGTTGTATGCTGGCCACTGACCTAAGAATTCACTGTTGAACACGAGTGAAAAGTAGTTCAGTGTTAATACCACGACTGTACGATGATTATATAATAATTGTACAAATACCATGATTGTACAATGTTAATACCATGATCGCTATCACATTTCTCGCCAGAAAAATCCATAAAGCTATATAGTAGCCAGGGCCTCCCAGAGAAATTTTGCCCTGGAGGCAGGCTGAGAACCCGTCTAAGTGAATTTTACATTGTTTTTCTAAATAAACAACAAATAGTTGAAATTACCCCCCATAAAATCAAATGAAAAATCAAAATTAAACGTCTATGGTTATGAGGCCCCTTCCGAGGTTCACAGCCGGGTCCTGGACCAATGTACCAGCAGAACACCCCCCCCCCCTCATGGGCCCTGGTAGATGGTATCATTGTTGTTGTT
Source organism: Cherax quadricarinatus (assembly GCF_026875155.1). Taxonomy (NCBI): domain Eukaryota; kingdom Metazoa; phylum Arthropoda; class Malacostraca; order Decapoda; family Parastacidae; genus Cherax; species Cherax quadricarinatus. The sequence goes on along the minus strand of NC_069448.1, from coordinate 10,200,953 downwards.
TTCAGTCTTAAAGACACGAAAGAGGTAAATTTCAGAAAAGTATTAAATTCAGTTTACAAACATCTTTACTTTCCCGTACATATTCTCATTCCTTTAACATTTCATTTCAAAATTAAAAGACCTGTTCCGAGGCCGGGCGGCGGGGACGATGATCCTCGGAACTATTAATACAACCATCCCTCCAACAAAAACTTAATAACCCACTTAATAAAAATGCTGCTTTGACATACTGTCTTATATTTCAACTATTCGACTATCTCAAGCTCACTACGTAACCAGTTAAGTCAGATCCGCTACACCACAAACGGTTTGTTAGAGAGAATTAAAATATCTGAATGATTAAAAGAAAAATACTCCCAACTCCTTTACGTCAACATACATTAGTGCTTCTCCACCTCCTGTGTGTTTACATGCTTCAATGACCCTTGTGCGAGTGTAAACATCAGTGGAGTCGTCTGTGTAAACAAACACGTCAGAGTGTTATAACACTATATGAGAGAGTGTGCTATAACACAGTCCAGCGTTCCACGTGAAGGGAACGAGGAGAATAACACCCACGTAACCAACTGGAGCATAACACCCACGTAACCAACTGGAGCAAAACACCCACGTAACCAACTGGAGCATAACACCCACGTAACCAACTGGAGCATAACACCCACGTAACCAACTGGAGCATAACACCCACGTAACCAACTGGAGCATAACACCCACGTAACCAACTGGAGCATAACACCCACGTAACCAACTGGAGCATAACACCCACGTAACCAACTGGAGCATAACACCCACGTAACCAACTGGAGCATAACACCCACGTAACCAACTGGAGCATAACACCCACGTAACCAACTGGAGTATAACACCCACAGCCAACAAAGATTTTTATTGCCAGTAAGCAGTGAAGATTAGCAAGAAATGGTAAGGCTATAAGCACGTCAGAACCATGCTGGACTGGAAACAAAACCAGCGAGAGGCTTAGAGCCACCAGTGACAAGCCCAGGGGCCACAATTATTTTTAAGATCAATAACCATCCTTTCCCCTTGCTATCACAGGAACAAATAATGCAATATTTCCGCTTGTAAACATACAAGGTCTTATACTAAGCAGCAACAATAAAATACCATTTATTAATGGAATCTTAGTGAAGTTAGATGTAATGTTTACAGTTTGTTACTGACCCACACAAACTACCCTGATAGTGAAATCTAGATCCTTGGGGTACAATCCATGCAAGTGTGACCCAGGAAACAAACAAGGGCTTAGTCTGTATGTCACAGTCATTCATTTATACTGCATGACAAACGATGTAGTTGAAGTTATGGTGTTAAAAACAATCAGAATCTCGCTATTGTTGTCGTATATAAACCACCAGACGCAATTTCCCAACACTTCAAAGATCAACTATTGCAAATCGAGCACTGTTTTGAAAATCTCCCAAACACAGCCTGTAGTACCCTGTTGCTTAGCGACTTTATTCTACGACACCTGAAAAGGAAGACAGAAGCAAAGACTAACAGCAGAAAAATCCCAGGAGAGTTTGGATGAACAGTCACTCAACTACTGACTGAGACTGCAATAAATTCACCATAGCGGAACCGACCAGATTAGAATATATTCTTGTCCTAGTGATCACTGACGAAGATGATGTGGTAGGGAACATGACAGTGCTGAAGACAGTAAACGCAGACCACAAACTAATAAAAGTTTAGACTCGTGCTCACTGGTCTTAATAAGCAAAATACACTTAGTCAAGAGGTCATATTTAACTAACTTTAATAGTGTCCGTGGTTGATCCCCGGCAAGGGTGAAAACAATGGGCTTGTTTCCTTACACCTGTTGTCCCGTTCACATAGCAAGCAAGTACTTGGGTGTTAGGCGACTGGTGTGGGTCGCATCCTGGGGGACACGATTGAGGACCTCAAAGGAAATAAGACAGTACTCTACGACGCACTGCCTTTCTTGGGTTATCCTGGGTAGACAGCACTCCAGGGGTAAAAATACGAACAAAATCTTATCAACTGATCTGAGTGAAATATGCTGGTAAGACGATACGATTAACATGGACCTGACCCAGTAGAGTGGATGAGCTCAGTGGCACTAGAGATATGCTCCAGACACACACCATTACAGGAGGAGGAGGAGGAGGTGCAAGTTGGAAAGGCAGACGCGCACACGCTATAGACAGGCAACGGATAGCAGAAATTCTCAAAAAAAAATTCTAAATTAATAAAAAAAAAACATTAGCTAGAAAAAAAGGAGAATGCTGATCTAAAACCGAATGTATTATACAGAATACAGGAGAAAAACAAAAATTATAGGACAAAAAAAATCTCGTATGCAGAATCCAGTGATAAAAACAACTGGTATCGGACCTTCAAAGGAGAGGGAACATGCACTGGACACAGTAGTTAGTGAAATGCGACAAAACAACAATTAAATGCTCAGCGAGTCACTAATCAACCAAAAGATTGAAGAACCCCAAACGAGTTTTTCATGACAGATGCAAAATACTACAGAAATCTCTGAAATGTTAGATATATCCCTAACCCCACTTGACGCTGAAGAAGCGATAAATTGAACATTAAAATGGTATAAAATACCGACAGGTTGTTAGGTAAGACACATATGCAACAGTTAGGTATCTTTATTGTGAAACGTTTCGCCTACACAGTAGGCTTCTTCAGTCAAGTACAGGAAAGGTTGATAGAAGCAGAAGATACTTGAAGACGATGTAATCAGTCCATCACCCTTAAAGTTTTGAGGTGGTCAGTCCCTCAGTCTGGAGAAGAGCATTGTTCCATAGTATGAAACATATTGTTTCATACTATGGAACAATGCTCTTCTCCAGACTGAGGGACTGACCACCTCAAAACTTTAAGGGTGATGGACTGATTACATCGTCTTCAAGTATCTTCTGCTTCTATCAACCTTTCCTGTACTTGACTGAAGAAGCCTACTGTGTAGGCGAAACGTTTCACAATAAAGATACCTAACTGTTGCATATGTGTCTTACCTAACAAGCGATAAATTGCACGGCCACGCACTCCGCCCCAAAACCCAGACTTTTGTAACTCCATATCCATCAAGAATCGCAAGAAACCTATTTCGTTTACTAAATATTCTACGGCGGAACATGAAGATTAAAATCGTGTCATTAAAAATCACTGACAGTCCCACGCCACAAACATAACTGAAGCAATTTAAACTATAGACCAATAGCTCTGACGTCCCACTATCAATCTTTGAAAGTGTTTTAAGAAACAAGATTGCTACACGGGTTCTGAACAGGTCGCTCCTGCTTATTGCAAATGCAAGCTCGTTATGACAGTCTTGAAGACAACCATAATGCAGAAGTTAGTTTTAATGCGACTAAGGGCTAATTGCACACCAAATGCGTAGAAAAGGAATAACTGAAGGCTAGAAAATTTATACTTAACCTCCTAACAAATAGAACCCAAAGTGTAATAGTGAACAGAGCGAAATCAGAGACCAAAACAGTAAAAAGGTGTTCCTCAGAGCACGATATTTACCCCACTTCTCTTTCTCATATTCGACAGGCAGGGACAAACCATAGCACCGTATCATACTTTGAAGAAGATAAAAAAAATTCTTTTACTAGTGATGTCCATAGAAGACCAAGTTTTCCAGTGGGCCACTGACAATATGATGCTCACTGAGGAAAATTCAAATATTACGTTACAGTAAAATTGAGGAAATAAAAATAAACACATCGAAATGCAAGACGAACTTAAACTACCTAATACAACATAAGACTAGTCCCAGAGACTTGGAGTAAACAGTGTCAGAATCTCTCATTCACGGAGCATTGCTATCACAGCCATGAGGAAAATGACTGGTTGGATAACTAGACCTTCCAAAACAAAGAGGCCAAGCCAATGATTATACTCGTGTCCACTCGTCCTCTCAGCTGGAATATTGCTGCATACTTATGGTAACCTTCAAGGCAGAACTGGAGAATATACAGAGAAACTTTACAGCCCGTAAAATCTCAATCAAGCACCTAACTTACTGGGAACGCTCTAGTTCCTCGCAGCGTATTTTCTAGAAAGAAGGAATATTCTGGAGGGACTGGTCCTAACCCTACACACTAAAATCACCCGAATGTATAAGGCTTGGCAGTCGGTGCAAGATATTTCCAATGAAAAGCAAGAGCAAGAATACACAGGTGCACACACTATCAGTCACCACATGTGAAACCAAAGGCAACTTCAGGTAGCACTTCCACCGCTAGACATCCACCGGATGAATCACCCAGTGTGCCACCAGTAAGTCCACTTGAAGATCAACCTTACGATTCAATCTCCGTGTAGTGCGAATCGCCTCAACCCTGTAACTGGTGGAACCACAAGTAACATCGACCCCTTCTAGAATTCCCGAAAAAAAAAAAAACGAATAGGTAACAAAAAAAATCCCCGCTACTTAACCAAAGTTACGAAGCGTGGATTACTGCTGGGTTCTCAGTCAGGCTTAGCTACCCAAACCTCAACACCACATTAAGGTGACAATATCGGTGCGAAGCTGAAAAAAAAAATGAACAGGACTGCCCAAACATCTTTTTTTACCATCATTGCATCTGCTAAGGAGAGAAAAAGTCCGTCCCGATGAAAAATATAGTGCGTTTCACCACTACCCAAAATTATCCAATCCCAAACACATGAAGAGCCTTTATCGTATATTTTGATCAGAAATATTATCAAGGTCAGGTCAGGGCAGAGGGAGTCGAGTAGTCAGGCTAGGTCAGGTCAAGCCAGGTATGTACTCAAGATGAGAAAACTCGATAACGATGACAAAGTCAAGTACCTGTTGAAACATGCTTGTATAAAAGTTACATTACGGACGTAGTGTAGGAGGTACCGTCATGGACGTAGTGTAGGAGGTACCGTCATGGACGTAGTGTAGGAGGTACCGTCATGGACGTAGTGTAGGAGGTACCGTCATGGACGTAGTGTAGGAGGTACCGTCATGGACGTAGTGTAGGAGGTGCCGTCATGGACGTAGTGTAGGAGGTGCCGTCATGGACGTAGTGTAGGAGGTGCCGTCATGGACGTAGTGTAGGAGGTGCCGTCATGGACGTAGTGTAGGAGGTGCCGTCATGGACGTAGTGTAGGAGGTGCCGTCATGGACGTAGTGTAGGAGGTACTGACATGGATGATGTGTAGGAGGTACCGTCATGGAGGTAGTGTAGGAGGTACCGTCATGGAGGTAGTGTAGGAGGTACCGTCATGGAGGTAGTGTAGGAGGTACCGTCATGGAGGTAGTGTAGGAGGTACCGTCATGGAGGTAGTGTAGGAGGTACCGTCATGGATGTGTAGGAGGTACCGTCACGTCGTGTAGGAGGTACCGTTCCAGCATTATAATATTAACGAAAGCGCTAAACTCACAAGGGTCTTACACAGCCCAGTGGCCCAGCGACCAAAGTCATACCTGGCCCGGTGGCCCAGCGACCGCCGTCATGCCTGGCCGGTGGCCCAGCGACCGCCGTCAAGCCTGACCCGGTGGCCCAGCGACCGCCGTCAAGCCTGGCCCGGTGGCCCAGCGACCGCCGTCAAGCCTGGCCCGGTGGCCCAGCGACCGCCGTCAAGCCTGGCCCGGTGGCCCAGCGACCGCCGGCACACCTGGCCCGGTGGCCCAGCGACCGCCGGCACACCTGGCCCGGTGGCCCAGCGACCGCCGGCACACCTGGCCGGTGGCCCAGCGACCGCCGGCACACCTGGCCCGGTGGCCCAGCGACCGCCGGCACACCTGGCCCGTGGCCCAGCGACCGCCGGCACACCTGGCCCGGTGGCCCAGCGACCGCCGGCACACCTGGCCCGGTGGCCCAGCGACCGCCGGCACACCTGGCCCGGTGGCCCAGCGACCGCCGGCACACCTGGCCCGGTGGCCCAGCGACCGCCGGCACACCTGGCCCGGTGGCCCAGCGACCGCCGGCACACCTGGCCCGGTGGCCCAGCGACCGCCGGCACACCTGGCCCGGTGGCCCAGCGACCGCCGGCACACCTGGCCCGGTGGCCCAGCGACCGCCGGCACACCTGGCCCGGTGGCCCAGCGACCGCCGGCACACCTGGCCCGGTGGCCCAGCGACCGCCGGCACACCTGGCCCGGTGGCCCAGCGACCGCCGGCACACCTGGCCCGGTGGCCCAGCGACCGCCGGCACACCTGGCCCGGTGGCCCAGCGACCGCCGGCACACCTGGCCCGGTGGCCCAGCGACCGCCGGCACACCTGGCCCGGTGGCCCAGCGACCGCCGGCACACCTGGCCGGTGGCCCAGCGACCGCCGGCACACCTGGCCCGGTGGCCAGCGACCGCCGGCACACCTGGCCCGGTGGCCCAGCGACCGCCGGCACACCTGGCCCGGTGGCCCAGCGACCGCCGGCACACCTGGCCCGGTGGCCCAGCGACCGCCGGCACACCTGGCCCGGTGGCCCAGCGACCGCCGGCACACCTGGCCCGGTGGCCCAGCGACCGCCGGCACACCTGGCCCGGTGGCCCAGCGACCGCCGGCACACCTGGCCCGGTGGCCCAGCGACCGCCGGCACACCTGGCCCGGTGGCCCAGCGACCGCCGGCACACCTGGCCCGGTGGCCCAGCGACCGCCGGCACACCTGGCCCGGTGGCCCAGCGACCGCCGGCACACCTGGCCCGGTGGCCCAGCGACCGCCGGCACACCTGGCCCGGTGGCCCAGCGACCGCCGGCACACCTGGCCCGGTGGCCCAGCGACCGCCGGCACACCTGGCCCGGTGGCCCAGCGACCGCCGGCACACCTGGCCCGGTGGCCCAGCGACCGCCGGCACACCTGGCCCGGTGGCCCAGCGACCGCCGGCACACCTGGCCCGGTGGCCCAGCGACCGCCGGCACACCTGGCCCGGTGGCCCAGCGACCGCCGGCACACCTGGCCCGGTGGCCCAGCGACCGCCGGCACACCTGGCCCGGTGGCCCAGCGACCGCCGGCACACCTGGCCCGGTGGCCCAGCGACCGCCGGCACACCTGGCCCGGTGGCCCAGCGACCGCCGGCACACCTGGCCGGTGGCCCAGCGACCGCCGGCACACCTGGCCCGGTGGCCCAGCGACCGCCGGCACACCTGGCCCGGTGGCCCAGCGACCGCCGGCACACCTGGCCCGGTGGCCCAGCGACCGCCGGCACACCTGGCCCGGTGGCCCAGCGACCGCCGGCACACCTGGCCCGGTGGCCCAGCGACCGCCGGCACACCTGGCCCGGTGGCCCAGCGACCGCCGGCACACCTGGCCCGGTGGCCCAGCGACCGCCGGCACACCTGGCCCGGTGGCCCAGCGACCGCCGGCACACCTGGCCCGGTGGCCCAGCGACCGCCGGCACACCTGGCCCGGTGGCCCAGCGACCGCCGGCACACCTGGCCCGGTGGCCCAGCGACCGCCGGCACACCTGGCCCGGTGGCCCAGCGACCGCCGGCACACCTGGCCCGGTGGCCCAGCGACCGCCGGCACACCTGGCCCGGTGGCCCAGCGACCACCGGTATACCTGGCCCGGTGGCCCAGCGACCGCCGGCACACCTGGCCCGGTGACCCAGCGACCACCGGTATACCTGGCCCGGTGGTGCTCGAACCACTATTGTACCTGGTCCACCCATTGGTCCATACGGTATCCATTACCGGTACTGGTGTACCGGTAATGGATACTCCACACAATTTCTCATTTATTCATGTTGGTCAAGCAGCTGAACCGCTGTCCGGGCCACCCGTGTCCGGTCCACCTGTATTCGGTCCGACGGTGTCCCACACATTGGTGGACAAGTTGTCTTCCCCATACTGTCGTTCCACAGGGAGATCCTGTCAATCCCCCCCCCCTCACACACTGGACGGGGGAGGACACGAAGGGCCAAGAAGCTGTTGTTGTTTTTAACACATCGGTGGTCTCCCACCAAGGCAGGGTGGCCCGAAAAAGATACTTCCCCCATCATTCACTGTCTTGCCAGAGGCGCACTTACACTACAGTTATAAAACTGCAACATTAACACCCCTCCTTCAGAGTGCCGACACTGTACTTCCCATCTCCAGGACTCAAGTCCGGCCTGCCGGATTCCCTGAATCCCTTCATAAATGTTACCTTGATTACACTCCAACAGCACGTCAAGTCCGAAAAACCATTTTTCTCCATTCGATCTTGTCTAACACGCTCACGCATGCTTGCTGGAAGTCCAAGCCCCTCGCACACAAAACCTCCTTTACCTCCTCCCTCCAAACTTTTCTAGGCCAACCCTCTACCCTGCTTTCCCTCCACTACAGATTTATACCCTCTCCAAGTCACTATTTTGTTCCATTCTCTATACATGTCCGAACCACCTCAACAACCCCTCCTCAGCTCTCTAGATAATAGTTTTGGTAATCCTATACCTCCTTACCTCCTCTTAATTTCCAAACTAATTCTCTGCATTATATTCACACCACACATTGCTCTTAGACATGCCATCTCCCCTGCCTCCAGCCTTCTCCTTGTTGCAACTTTCACCATCCATGCTTCACACCCATATAAGGGCGTTGGTATAACTATATTCTCATACATTCCCCTCTTTGTTTCCATGGATAAAGTTCTTTGTCTCCACAGACTCCTCAGTGCACCACACCTGTTTTTCCTTCGTCAGTTCTATGATTCACCTCATCTTTCATAGACCCATCTGCTGACACATCTACTCCTAAATATCTGAATACATTCACTTCCTCCATACTCTCCCCCTCCAATCTGATATCCAATCTAGATTATATTCATGGGGAAGCGATAAACTCGTAGGTGTGATGCTGTTCCTCTAGTATGGAAGGTAATTATGATGCATGACAGGTACTTTTGATGTACCTTTGGCGAGTTCCAAGAGTCTTTCTATTCCCAGAGCCCGGCCTTGGGTCAGGCTCGTCTGGTGCTTGCCTAGTCGTCCAGGTTATTTCTACTGGTGGCCCGCTGCCCCCCACATATCCATCACAGCCTGGTTGATCTAGCACATGGTGATACTTGTCCACTTTCCTATTGAAGACTTCTACACTTGTTCCAGCAGTGTTTTTGATATCTTCAGGCAAGATATCGAATAGTCTGGGACCACGGATGTAAATACAGTGTTCCCTTATTGTGCCCACTGCACCGCTGCTTTTTACATAAGAACATAAGAAAGGAGCACTGCAGTAGGCATACTGACCCATGCGAGGCGGCTCATTGATCCTGGATTTATTTTTCAGTTCCTCCCATCTCTCACTCCAATATGTCGTTATGGCAGTGTGCAGATTTGGGACCAGGCCCTTGAGTACTTTCCGGGTATTATCATGCATCTCTCTCCTACGCTCCAATGAGTACATATTTAAAACCAAGGCGTTCCCAGTAATTTAAATGCTGTAGTGGGTCTATGCAGGCCGTAAACAATCTAAATCTGTTCCAACTTTGTTGTTTCTCCTGCCCTGAACGGGGCCGTCAACACTTAATATTACAAATGAGACAGCATAAGTGATTTGATAAGTGTCACCAATGGCACTATTTCCCTTGTTCTGAAAGTTCTCATTATCCACCCCGCCATCCTTCTGGCTGTCGTGACCTTGTTCTAATTGCGTTTTTTGAAAGGTCAGCTGACATGATCATTCAAGTCTTTCACGTGTTCCTTTCGTTTTATTTGACGATCCTCTTAGAGTTTTTTATACAGTGTTCCTTTTGAGTTTTTCATTCTTTTCATACCTAAACAGTTGCAACTTATAACCACTGAACGTCATGTTCTCCACTGCCCAATGCTTATATCGTCTTGCAATTTTTTAGTATCTTCTATCGAAGTGACTTTCATGCATATTTTAGTGTCATCTGCAAATGATACAAAACTGTAACGGGTGTTTTTATATCTACTAAACAGCAGAGGTGCCAGGTAGATGCAATCTCTTGCTTCAGGAGTCTTACAAAAGCACTCTGTCGGCAGGCTGTAGCAACAAAGAATTTGCCTCATTCTCATATACATAGCTGTATGCGTGTTCGTATGTATTATTTATAATTATATTCCACCCCTCCCTCTCTTTGTTGCCCAGAACTGTGATGATGTCTTCATAAAAATTCAATTTATCCTGTATATGGGATAGGCTATCCTGAGAGTTTGTAATTCCAAATCAGTAATAATTGCTGCTCTGCTGGAAGGAAACCTTTGAAGCTGACATAGTTACTGAACCTTTAAGGAATACTTGACGATATCCTCATTGCTTTAGTAAAGTCTCCCAGCTCAGACTGACATTTCATCACTATGTATGTGACCAATTCCTCCCGAGGGAATATTAGAGACAGATTTTGTTTCAACTGTGCAACAACTAGGGTAACCCCACACTTATCATATATAAAATTTGCTAAAAGAAAATATGTCAGAAGCATTCGTGTACCAATCAAGATGTTATACCCAGTAATACTCACCACCATTTGCTGGACGGTGTGCCGAGGCTGATAACTTCATAAGCAAGTGCTGGAGATTTACAGCATCATACAGCGCTTAGTATACAAGGACGGGGGGGGGGAGGGGCGGAAGCAACTTTTTGGACCAAGAACCCTTCCCGGCATAAAAGCACCTCACTTGAAGGAAGGACACTGCTGAACTATCCTCGTCACCTTTAGTAAGGTCGTCTACCAACAAAAGTCACAGAGGCAGCAGCTCCTCACACGAGTGTGTTACTCTAAAAGACAATCTACATACAATACTAAATCTAGAAAAAAAAAGTCGCAAGGGCACAAAATTTAACCTAATCTAACCTAATGAGCCTACCTTACCCAAGCCTAACCTAACGTAAGCTAACAACCTCCCTTAACCAAACCACAATCTTAACTGTCATTCCGGCCACTATAACAGTAACTTCAGTCTTATTGTAAGATTACTGCAATCAAAACTAAGCGCTAAACCCATAAGGGTCATACAACGTCCCACTAGAAGTTATCATAGTTACTGAACACACAGCGGCATAACAAGCTCTTAATAGATTTTCTGAAGTTCCCCGCCTCGGACTGACATCATTAACTCGTGTCTGAGACCCAGCCTCTGCGATCTAATAAAACCATCTTGTGTAAAGGAACACGTCAGGGAAACTGTTTTATTCCCACAGTGTAACTGGTATAGAGTAGCAGCACACTGCGGGTGTTCCCACAACGTAACTGCAGTACCTTACATAGTTAACAAGGTACTTGTGATGCGGTCATACAGACCAGTATCACGTCCTCCCTGCCACACCTGGCTACGTAAACATTAACGCCCACCAATCAATGTTAAAACTAAAACTGTCATTCGCTTTATTACCGTATATTATTATAATCAAGGGGAAGCGCTAAACCCGTAGGATTATACAGCGCCTGTGGGGGGGATGGAAGGTATTCAGGGTTAATTCAGGAAACTGGAGCATAGATCCAGTTCCCTAGATCAAGATCCCCTCGCTAAGGGGTTATTACCATATAAAAATATTACTTCTTACTTTTAAACTCGCTTGTCATCCGTAGTATCATATAGCGCTTGGGGAATGGGAGACATTCAGGTTCGAGCTAAGAGGACAACACATCTAGTAATTACTTAGATCATGAGCCCTTCACAGGCACCTCCCAAGAGGGGTTTATTAGCAACAGCAATGGTTGTATTTTCGTTATCACACAACAAACAAGTACAACAAAGACACAAACCTTTCTTTGTATCGAGGAAAGTCGCTCAAGAACCCGTTGTGGATGAAGTAATTCAGCGGAGGTTGAGATTCTCTTGTTGTGTGTATGAAGCTGCCATTGTTATGGTTCCCTCTGACGTGGCAGCGCTCACGAGACACCCAATACTATATACTTAAGAGAAGATAAACTGCGGGGAGACATAACATTAGCGAAGCTAACGTTATCTGCGGCGTGCTCGACTCCACCAATAGATGGCAGTAAACCACCACACTTATCTGCCGCTTCTTTCAACCTCTAATTTTCAACGCTCATTTGGGGTGTTTACGGAGAGCGAATTACGTCATGCTTTATCGCATAATTCTACGAGAAACGTTGTAATTGTAAGGTTATTTTTATTAAAGGTAAAGTTAGCTTTTAGGTAGAGAGTGTGTTTTAACCGGTACTCGCTGTCCCTGCAGTAAATATGTCACTGGTACTGACGTAGACACTCTCTTAAATCTCTGATACGAGGCTCCTCAACTTCATCCATCCCATGTTGTCTGACACACACACACACACACACACACACACACACACACAACACACACACACCCCACACACACACACACACACACACACACACGGAGACAGTAGACTTACTAGCAACTAGCGAAGAGGCGGGGCCAGGAACTATGAATCGACTCCTGCAACCACATATTCGTGATTACATGTAGATACAAACGCACACACACAGGCAGAAAGAAGAAGAAAAAATAATAGAAGGATAGAGCCCATGGTTGGACCAAGAATGCAGAGTAGCCAAGGGGAGGCTCAAGAAAAACATACAGAGAGCACAAAAAAAAGACAAATGTGCAGCAGTGTTGTGGAGAACGTTGAGAACACAAGTCACAACACCGTGGCTAATGCCAGCTGGTGAGGAATCTTTAAACGACCTTTCGTTCTATCCTGTCCCATTATCAGTTCATTTGATAATTTGAGCGAAAGTTGGGAATGACGTCATAGGTAACACCCAGCACTCCCGTCATACACTCTACCTAGCACTACCGTCACACACTCCATCTCCCGCTACCGTCACATACTCCACCTACCACTACCACTACCGTCACACACTCCACCTACCACTACCGTCACACACTCCACCTACCACTACTGTCACCCCTCCACCTACCACTACCGCTACCGTCACACACACCACCTACCACTACCACTACCGTCACACACTCCACCTACCACTACCACTGCCGTCACACAACTCCACCTACCACTACTGTCACCACTCCACCTACCACTAACCACTACCGTCACACACTCCACCTACCACTACCGTCACACACTCCACCTACCACTACCGTCACACACTCCACCTACCACTACCGTCACACACTCCACCTATCACTACCGTCACACACTCCACCTACCACTACCGTCACACACTCCACCTACCACTACCGTCACACACTCCACCTACCACTACCGTCACACACTCCACCTACCACTACCACTACCATCACACACTCCACCTACCACTACCACTGCCGTCACACACTCCACCTACCACTACCACTACCGTCACACAACTCCACCTACCACTACTGTCACCACTCCACCCACCACTACCGTCACACACTCCCCCTACCACTACCACTACCGTCACACACTCCACCTACCAATACCGTCACACACTCCACCTACCACTACCGTCACACACCCCCACCTACCACTACCGTCACACACTCCACCTATCACTACCGTCACACACTCCACCTATCACTACCGTCACACACTCCACCTCCACTACCGTCACACACTCCACCTACCACTACCGTCACATACTCCACCTGTCACTACGTCACACACTCCACCTACCACTACCGTCACACATTCCACCTACCACTACTGTCACACACTCCACCTACCACTACCGTCACACTCCACCTACCACTACCGTCACACTCCACCTACCACTACTGTCACACACTCCACCTACCACAACCGTCACACTCCATCTACCACTACCGTCACACTCCACCTACCACTACCGTCCACACCTCCACCTACCACTACTATCACACTCCACCTACCACTACCGTAACACACTCCACCTACCACTACCGTCACACACTCCACCTACCACTACCGTCACACACTCCACCTACCCCTACCGTCACACACTCCACCTACCACTACCGTCACACACTCCACCTACCACTACCGTCACATACTCCACCTATCACTACGTCACACACTCCACCTACCACTACCGTCACACATTCCACCTACCACTACTGTCACACACTCCACCTACCACTACTGTCACACACTCCACCACCACTACCGTCACATACTCCACCTATCACTACGTCACACACTCCACCTACCACTACCGTCCCCACATTCCACCTACCACTACCGTCACACTCCACCTACCACTACTGTCACACACTCCACCCACCACTGCCGTCACACTCCACCTACCACTACCGTCACACTCCACCTACCACTACTGTCACACACTCCACCTACCACTACCGTCACACACTCCACCTACCACTACCGTCACACTACACCTACCACTTCCGTCACACACTCCACCTACCACTACCGTCACACACTCCACCTACCACTACCGTCACACACTCCACCTACCACTACCGTCACACACTCCACCTACCACTACCGTCACACACTCCACCTACCACTACCGTCACACACTCCACCTACCACTACCGTCACACACTCCACCTATCACTACCGTCACACTCCACCTACCACTACCGTCACACACTCCACCTACCACTACCGCCACACACTCCACCTACCACTACCGTCATATACTCCACCTACCACTACCGTCACACACTCCACCTACCACTACCGTCACAACATTCCACCTACCACTACTGTCACACACTCCACCTACCACTACCGTCACACTCCACCTACCACTACCGTCACACTCCACCTACCACTACTGTCACACACTCCACCTACCACTACTGTCACACACTCCACCTACCACTACCGTCACATTCCACCTACCACTAAATGTCACACACTCCACCTACCCACTACGTCACACACTCCACCTACCACTACCGTCACACTCCACCTACCACTACCGTCAACACTCCACCTACCACTACCGTCCACACACTCCACCTACCACTGCCGTCACACACTCCACCTACCACTACCGTCACACTCCCCCCTACCACTACCGTCACACACTCCACCTACCACTAACCGTCACACACTCCCCCTACCACTACCGTCACATTCCACCTACCACTACCGTCACACACTCCACCTACCACTACCGTCACACACTCCACCCACCACTACCGTCACACACTCCACCTACCACTACCGTCACACTCCACCTACCACTACCGGTCACACTCCACCTACCACTACCGTCACACACTCCACCTACCACTACCGTCACACACTCCACCTACCACTACCGTCACACTCCACCTACCACTACCGTCACATCCCCCTGCCCAACCTACGTCACACTCACCTCCCCTACCGTCACACTCCACCTACCACTACCGTCACACTCCACCTACCACTACCGTCACACTCCACCTACCACTACCGTCACACTCCACCTACCACTACCGTCACACTCCACCTACCACTACCGTCACACTCCCCCTACCACTACGTCACCCCTCCACCTACCACTACCGTCACACTCCACCTACCACTACCGTCACACTCCACCTACCACTACCGTCACACTCCACCTACCACTACCGTCACACTCCACCTACCACTACCGTCACACTCCACCTACCACTACCGTCACACTCCACCTACCACTACCGTCACACTCCACCTACCACTACCGTCACACACTCCACCTACCACTACCGTCACACTCCACCTACCACTACCGTCACACACTCCACCTACCACTACCGTCACACACTCCACCTACCACTACCGTCACACTCCACCTACCACTACCGTCACACTCCACCTACCACTACCGTCACACTCCACCTACCCTAACCGTCCACACACTCCACCTACCACTACCGTCCCCACTCCACCTACCACTACCGTCACACTCCACCTACCACTACCGTCCACCTCCACCTACCACTACCGTCACACACTCCACCTACCACTACCGTCACACTCCACCTACCACTACCGTCACACACTCCACCTACCACTACCGTCCCCACCACCACCACTACCGTCCCCACACTCCACCTACCACTACCGTCACACTCCACCTACCACTACCCTCACACACTCCACCTACCCCTGACCGTCACACTCCACCTACCACTACCGTCCCCACTCCACCTACCACTACCGTCACACACTCCACCTACCACTACCGTCACAACTCCACCTACCACTACCGTCACACTCCACCTACCACTACCGTCACACTCCACCTACCACTACCGTCACACTCCACCTACCACTACCGTCACACTCCACCTACCACTACCGTCACACTCCACCTACCACTACCGTCACACTCCACCTACCACTACCGTCACACACCACCTACCACTACCGTCACACTCCACCTACCACTACCGTCACACTCCACCTACCTGGGTGTTCTAGACAACTCGTTCATCCGGGTATGTTTATCTTACAACATAATAATCAAACTGGAACTTTTCAGAAGAAACTGTATTTCGTTGTAAGACAATTCATTGTTGTCTTTATTGCTGTATAACCCTTGTGGTTTAGCGCTTCTTTTTGGTTATAATAATAATGTTGTCTTTATTTCCACACAGTTTAAGAAGCCAGATATATTAAGCAAATTTCCTAAATTTTCTTGTAACAGAGAGGTGAGCTGTAGATATAAATCCTGATGTTAACCCTGTTAACATCGGGATATGAGGTCCTCCTGTTAACCCTTTTAGGATCTAGTTCCTAGGCCTTTTGTGTATCCATATGCTTTTGTGTTACCATCCACAGGATGGATATGAGGTACACAATAAACTAGCTACTATTATCCACAGGATATGAGGTACACAATAAACTAGCCACTACCATCCACAGGATGGATATGAGGTACACAATAAACCAGCCACTACCATCCACAGGATGGATATGAGGTACACAATAAACTAGCCACTCCGGTGGCATAATCTAAAAAAAAAAATCAGCTGCTGCCTTGCGCTCTGTCTCTCTTGTTTCACTGAGCTATGGTTGTAGGACTCACTGGCTATAGGTTTAAATCCCATCTGTTCCATGATTTTTTTTTTCTCGATGCAGTTGTGTCCTTTCTTTTTTCTCCTCCACATTCGTGGTTGAATAACCTATTATTTTCTTGGGTCTTTCTCCTGGTGTTCTGTATATCTCGGTCGCTTCCTCACGCTTGTTGAGTATCACATCAAACATTCCTTGTGCCGTTGCTTCGTGTAGGTTTCTTTTTTTTCACTGGATTATTAACAGGAAGATCTTACATTCCTCACTGTCTTTCCTGTTGTGGTCTAGTTTGCACTGCACCATTCCCTTCATTCCTGTCTCCACTCTTACTTCTACTGGTTAATCACATCTTAGCACTGTATTGTGTCCGGCTCCAAGTGGTTCTTCATACTCGAGTATTTTCAATGTCAGGATCGCTTAATGTGAAAAATACATGAAGTCTCACTGGTTCGTCTTCCCCTCTCGTTCTCGTCACTACTTTCATGCTTTGCTCCTTACGTTTTCGTTCCTTGTAGGAGTTCCAATTAATAAAGCTGATTTTTTTCTGTGAGGATGGTATAGTATATATATATATATATATATATAATATATATATATATAATATATATATATATATTATATATGTATATTATATACACACGTACATCGTACTAAGGATCATCACAAGCAGAGAGGAAGAATGGCGAGGCTGACAGGTTAGGTAAGATTTATCCGGAAAAAAGGCAAGTATTTCATGGCTCAGGTCTTAGTCATATGACAGCTGGGATAAAAAAACTATAACATCGTTGTTGCTCTTAACAACATCATTAATAAAAGACTATATTGTTACTGGTCTTAACAAGATCATTAATAAAAGATTCCACTGTTGCTGGTCTTAAGATCATTAATAAAAGACCAGACCGTTGTTGGTCTTAACAAGATCACTAATAAAAGACAGTATAATTATGACCCACAAACTGCCTTGTTTAATGGCACGCCAGAGATGCCCACTCTGATAACCAAGACTTCTTATCCATTTTTTTTAGAGATATTAAGGTGAGTGGGAAAGGAGGAGATGATGATGGGAAGTGAGAAAGTAAGGAAGAGAGAGTGTGGGTTAGTGAGAGAGTCGAGAAGAAAGTGAAAGTATGGGGAAGAAAGTGAGAGCGTCGGGAAGAACAACTGTCAGTAGCCCCCCACTCCAGAACAACAGTCAGTAGCCCCCACTCCAGAACAACAGTCAGTAGCCCTCACTCAAGAACAACTGTCAGTAGCCCCCACTCCAGAACAACTGTCAGTAGCCCCACTCCAGAACAACTGTCAGTAGCCCGCACTGTAGAACAGCTGTCAGTAGCACCCTCTACAGAACAGCTGTCAGCAGCCCCCACTCAAGAACAACTGTCAGTAGCCCCCACTCTAGAACAACAGTCAGTAGCCCCCACTCCAGAACAACTGTCAGTAGCCCACACTCCAGAACTGTCAGTAGCCCCCACTCCAGAACAACTGTCAGTAGCCCCCACTCCAGAACAATTGTCAGTAGCCCCCACTCCAGAATAGTTGTCAGTAGCCCCCACTCCAGAACAGCTGTCAGTAGCCCCACCCAGAACAACTGTCAGTAGCCCCACTCCAGAACAACAGTCAGTAGCCCCACTCCAGAAAAACTGTCAGTAGCCCCCACTCACAACAACTGTCAGTAGCCCACTGTAAAAACAACTGTCAGTAGCCCCCACTCCAGAACAACAGTCGTAGCCCCATTCCAGAACAACCGTCAGTAGCCCCATTCCAGAAACAACTGTCAGTAGCCCCCACTCCAGAACAGTTGTCAGGAGCTCCCACTCCAGAAAAAACTGTCAGTAGCCCCACTCCAGAACAACTGTCAGGAGCCCCACTCCAGAACAACTGTCAGAAGCCCCCACTCCAGAACAACTGTAAGTAGTCCCCATCCAGAATAACTGTCAGTAGCCCCCTCCAGAACAAGTGTCAGCAGCCCCCACTCCAGAACAACTATCAGGAGCCCCCACTCCAGAAAAAACTGTAGCAGCCCCCACTCCAGAAACAACTGCCAGTAGCCCCCACTCCAGAACAACAGTCAGTAACCCCACTCCAGAACAATAGTCAGTAGAACCCACTCCATAACAACAGTTAGTAGCCCCTACTCCATAACAACTGTCAGCAGCCCCCACTCCAGAACAACAGTCAGTAGCCCCCACTCCAGAACAACAGTCAGTAGCCCAATCCAGAACAGTCAGTATCCCCCACTCCAGAATAACAGTCAGTAGCTCCCAATCCAGAACAACAGCCAGTAGCCCCCACTCCAGAACAACAGCCAGTAGCCCCCACTCTAGAACAACAGTCACTAGCCACCACTCCAGAACAACAGTCAGTAGCCACCACTCCAGAACAACAGTCAGTAGCCCCCATTCCAGAGCAACTGTCAGTAGCCCCCACTCCAGAACAACTGTCAGGAGCCCCCACTCCAGAGCAACTGTCAGGAGCCCCACTCCAGAACAACTGCCGGGGAGCCCCCACCCCAGAACAACTGTAAGTATTCCCCCACTCCAGAACAACTGTCAGGAGCCCCGACTCCAGAACAACTGTCAGGAGCCCCCACTCCAGAACAACTGTCAGTAGCCCCCACTCCAGAACAACTGTCAGTAGCCCCCACTCCAGAAACAACTGTCAGGAGCCCCACTCCAGAACAACTGTCAGGAGCCCGACTCCAGAAAAAACTGTCAGTAGCCCCCACTAAAGAACAAACAGTCAGTCACCCCCACTCCAGAACAATAGTCAAGAACCCACTCCATAAACAGTTAGTAAGCCCCCACTCCAGAACAACTGTCAGTAGCCCCCACTGTAGAACAACTGTCAGTAGCCCCCACTCCAGAACCACAGTCAGTAGCCCCAATCCAGAGCAGTCAGTAGCCCCCACTCCAGAATATACATCAGTAGCCCCAATCCAGAACAACAGTCAGTAGCCCCCACTTCAGAACAACAGTCAGTAGCCCCCTCTCCAGAAAAAGTCAGTAGCCCCCTCCAAAACAAACAGTCAGTAGCCCCCCACTCCAGAACAGTCAGTAGCCCCCCACTCCAGAACAGTCAGTAGCCCCCACTCAGAACAACTGTCAGTAGCCCCCCACTCCAGAACAGTAGCCCCCACTCCAGAACAGTCAGTAGCCCCCACTCCAGAACAACTGTCAGTAGCCCAACTCCAGAACAGTCAGTAGCCCCCACTCCAGTACAACTGTCAGCAGCCCCCTCTCCATAACAACGGTCAGTAGCCCCCGCTCCAGAACAACTGTCAGTAACCCCCACTCCAGAAACAACCGTCATTAGCCCCCACTCCAGAACAACAGTCAATAGCCCTCACTCCAGAATAAGTCAGTAGCCCCAATCCAGAACAACAGTCAGTAGCCCCCACTTCAGAAAAACAGTCAGTAGCCCCCCCCTCCAGAACAACAGTCAGTAGCCCCCACTCCAGAACAACAGTCAGTAGCCCCCCACTCCAAAAACAGTCAGTAGCCCCACTCCAAAAACAGTCAGTAGCCCCACTCCAGAACAACTGTCAGTAGCCCCCCACTCCAGAACAGTAGCCCCCACTCCAGAACAGTCAGTAGGCCCCACTCCGAACAACTGTCAGTAGCCCCAACTCCAGAACAGTCAGTAGCCCCCACTCCAGTACAACTGTCAGCAGCCCCCTCTCCAAAACAACAGTCAGTAGCCCCCGCTCCAGAACAACTGTCAGTAACCCCCACTCCAGAACAACCGTCAGTAGCCCCCCACTCCTAAACAACTGTCAGTAGCTCACCACTCCAGAACAACTGTCAGTAGCCCCCACACCAGAACTGTAATAGTCCCCACTCGAGAACAACGTCAGTAACCCCACTCCAGAACAACTGTCAGTAGCCCCCACTCCAGAACAACTGTCAGTAGCCCTCACTCCAGAACAACTGTCAGTAGCCCCCACTCAAGAACACCTGTCAGTAGCCCCCCTCCAGAATACCTGTCAGTAGTCCCCACTCCAGAACAACTGCCAGTAGCCCCCACTCCGAAAAACTGTCAGAGCCCCCACTCCAGAAAAAACTGTCAGTAGTCCGAACTCCAGAACAACTATCAGTAGCCCCCACTCCAGAAAAAGTGTCAGTGGCCCCCACTCCAGAACAAACTGTCAGTAGCTCTCACTCCGGAACAATTGTCAGTAGCCCCCACTCCAGAACAGCTGTCAGTAGCCCCCACTCCAGTACTGCTGTCAGTAGCCCCCACTCCAGAACAACTGTCAGTAGCCCCCACTCTAAAACAACTGTCAGTAGCCCTCACTCCAGAACAACTGTCAGTAGCCCCCACTCCAGAACAACTGTCAGTAGCCCCACTCCAGAACAACTGTCAGTAGCCCCCACTCCAGAACAACTGTCAGTAGCCCCCACTCCAGAACAACTGTCAGGAGCTCCCACTCGAGAACAACTGTCAGTAGCCCCCACTCCAGAGCAACAGTCAGTAGCCTCCACTCAAGAACAACAGTCAGTAGCCCCCACTCCAGAACAACAGTCAGTAGCCCTCACTCCAGAACAACTGTCAGTAGCCCCCACTCCAGAACAACTGTCAGTAGCCCGCACTGCAGAACAGCTGTCAGTAGCCCCCTCTACAGAACAGCTGTCAGCAGCCCCCACTCCAGAACAACTGTCAGTAGCCCCCACTCCAGAACAACTGTCAGTAGCCCCCACTCCAGAACAACAGTCAGTAGCCCCCACTCCAGAACAACTGTCAGTAGCCCACACTCCAGAACTGTCAGTAGCCCCCACTCCAGAACAACTGTCAGTAGCCCCCATTCAAGAACAAACTGTCAGTAGCCCCCACTCCAGAACAATTGTCAGAAGCCCCCACTCCTGAATAGTTGTCAGAGCCCCCACTCCGAACAGCTGTCAGTAGCCCCCACTCCAGAACAACTGTCAGAAAACCCCCACTCCAGAACAAAAGTCAGTAGCCCCATTCCAGAACATCCGTCAGTAGCCCCCATTCCAGAGCAACTGTCAGTAGCCCCCACTCCAGAACACCTGTCAGGACCCCCCACTCCAGAACAACTGTCAGGAGCCCCCCACTCCAGAACAACTGTAAGTAGTCCCCACTCCAGAAAAATGTCAGTAGCCCCCACTCCAGAACAACTGTCAGTAGCCCCCACTCCAGAACAACTGTCAGGAGCCCCAACTCCAGAACAACTGTCAGCAGCCCCCACTCCAAAACAACTGCCAGTAGCCCCCACTCCAGAACAACAGTCAGTAACCCCACTCCAGAACAACAGTCAGTAAAAACCCACTCCATAAAAAACAGTTAGTAGCCCACTCCAGAACAACTGTCAGTAGCCCCCACTCCAGGACAACAGTCAGTAGCCCCCACTCCAGAACAACAGTCAGTAGCCCCAATCCAGAACAGTCAGTAGCCCTCACTCCAGAATAACAGTCAGTAGCTCCCAATCCAGAACAACAGCCAGTAGCCCCCACTCCAGAACAGCAGCCAGTAGCCCCCACTCTAGAACAACAGTCACTAGCCACCACTCCAGAACAACAGTCAGTAGCCACCACTCCAGAACAACAGTCAGTAGCCCCCATTCCAGAGCAACTGTCAGTAGCCCCCACTCCAGAACAACTGTCAGTAGCCCCCACTCCAGAGCAACTGTCAGGAGCCCCCACTCCAGAACAACTGCCAGGAGCCCCCACTCCAGAACAACTGTAAGTAGTCCCCCACTCCAGAACAACTGTCAGGAGCCCCCACTCAAGAACAAGTGTCAGGAGCCCCCACTCCAGAACAACTGTCAGTAGCCCCCACTCCAGAACAACTGTCAGGAGCCCCACTCAAGAACAACTGTCAGGAGCCCCCACTCAAGAACAACTGTCAGTAGCCCGCACTCCAGAACAACTGTCAGTAGCCCCACTCCAGAACAACAGTTACCCACCCCCACTCCAGAACAATAGTCAGTAGAACCCACTCCATACAACAGTTCGTAGCCCCCTCTCCAGAACAACTGTCAGTACCCCCCACTGTAGAACAACTGTCAGTAGCCCCCACTCCAGAACAACTGTCAGTAGCCCCCACTCCAGAACCACAGTCAGTAGCCCAATCCAGAGCAGTCAGTAGCCCCCACTCCAGAATAACAGTCAGTAGCCCCAATCCAGAACAACAGTCAGTAGCCCCCACTCTAGAACAACAGTCAGTAGCCACCACTCCAGAACAACAGTCAGTTGCCTCCACTCCAGAACAACAGTCAGTAGCCACCACTCCAGAACAACAGTCAGTAGCCACCACTCCAGAACAATAGTCAGTAGCCTCCACTCCAGAACAACAGTCAGTAGCCTCCACTCCAGAACAACAGTCAGTAGCCTCCACTCCAGAACAACAGTCAGTAGCCACCACTCCAGAACAAGTCAGTAGCCACCACTCCAGAACAACAGTCAGTAGCCCCCACTCAAGAACAACAGTCAGTAGCCCCACTCCAGAACAACAGTCAGTAGCCCCCACTCTAGAACAACAGTCAGTAGCCACCACTCCAGAACAACAGTCAGTAGCCACCACTCCAGAACAACAGTCAGTATCCACCACTCCAGATCAATAGTCAGTAGCCACCACTCCAGAACAACTGTCAGGAGCCCCCACTCCAGAACAACTGTCAGGAGCCCCCACTCCAGAACAACTGTCAGGAGCCCCCACTCCAGAACAACTGTCAGTAGCCCCCACTCCAGAACAACAGTCAGCCCCACTCCAGAACAATAGTCAGTAGAACCCACTCCATAACAAGAGTTAGTAGCCCCACTCCAGAACAACTGTCATACCCCCACTCCAGAACAACAGTCAATAGCCCCCATCCAGAACAACAGTCAGTAGCCCCCAATCCAGAACAGTCAGTAGCCCCACTCCAGAATAACGTCAGTAGCCCCAATCCAGAACAACAGTCAGTAGCTCCCACTCCAGAACAACAGTCAGTAGCCCCACTCCAGAACAACAGTCAGTAGCCACTACTCCAGAACAAGTCAGTAGCCACCACTCCAGAACAACAGTCGGTAGCTCCCACTCCAGAACAACAGTCAGTAGCCCCCAATCCAGAACAACAGTCAGTAGCTCCCACTCCAGAATAACAGTCAGTAGCCCCCACTCCAGAACAACAGTCGGTAGCCCCTACTCCAGAACAACAGTCAGTAGCCCCCACTCTAGAACAACAGTCAGTAGCCCCCACTCTAGAACAACAGTCAGTAGCCACCACTCCAGAACAACAATCAGTAGCCCCCACTCTAGAACAACAGTCAGTAGCCACCACTCCAGAACAACAGTCAGTAGCCCCCACTCCAGAACAACAGTCAGTAGCCACTGCTCCAGATCAACAGTCAGTAGCCACCACTCCAGAACAGTCAGTGACCCGCCCCCCTCCCCTGAACATCAGATATTACTGTCAACATGGCCCCCCTCAAGCAAGCAAATATTTGCAAATATACAGGTTCTAAAACCATCAACCAACAACAAAATACCTTTCATCAGTGGACTGCTCACAAAGTCAAATGCAATGTTCGTGGCTTTCACAGAGACCCACACAGAAGATCACTTTGACAACGAACTATGGATCCCAGGTTACAACTTATCCAGATGTAACAGCCAGAACAGGCAACAAGGGGAGTGTTGGCCTGTATGTCACAGTCGCTTGTTTGCTCAGAATTACTGAACACCACAAATGATGTAGTTGAAGTTTTGGCAGTAAAATTTAAGAACTAAGACTTAATTCATTGTGGTTCTATATAAGCCGCCATATGCAACTTCCCAACAGTTCAAGGAACAGCTTTTGAAAAATGACTAGAAAATATCCATCCCCAACCTCAAATTTCTTGTTGCTTGGTGATTTCAATTTAAGACATTTAAAATGGAGCAACGTGATAAATAATGCCTTAGCAGAGATAACCTCAGGAGGCAGCTCTTATGAAAATTCTCACACACATAAGCTATTATATCTCAACAACAATTTCACCATAACCCAGCAAATAGTGGAGCCAAGAAGACTGGAAAATACACATGACAGTTAGTTCGTATCACAAACTAATCTAAATTCAAACCTGCATGCACAGTGCTCCTGACTAGCAAAATGAGACCATTTATGGGGCTGCCTTCACCAAATTCAACTTCAATAACAAGTATATCCAGTGGGATTAAATTAATCATGTGATAAAAGAAACCTGCTGGGAAGATATCTTAAACAACAAGGATCGCGGCCAGTGCCTAGAAAGGATCAACTCTGTGGCACTTGAGGTATACTCAAGGCACATTTCCCTAAGGAAAAAGAAGAGATGTAAACTAGAGAGAGACGTTCCCTCTATAGGAGAAGGTGAAGAATCAGAGTTTTTTCAAAGGGGTTAGTCTATTTGGAATATGGAAAGAGGCACTGGGCTAAATAAATAGAAAATACCGAACTTAAGTTAAATGAATCATACAGGAGCCAAGAAACACAGAAAGAACGTAAAGCAATAAATGAAACTGAAAGAAATACAAAATATTTCTTTTGATATGCCAATCTAGGTCAAAAACCACATCCAGTATTGGGCACTTGCTGAAAGGAGATGGGACTTACACCGATGACAGCAAATAAATGTGCGAGATATTGAAGTCTCAGTATGACTCATTGTTTAGCGAGCCATTAATCAGACTAAGGATCAACAATCTGAATGACGTTTTCATGAATGAGACTCAAAATGTTGTTAATATCTCAATAATTTCTTATATAATCCTAACACCATAGGTCTTTGAAAAAGCAATTAATGACATGCCCATGTACTCTGCCCCAGGCCCAGACTCGTGGAACACCATGGTCATCAACAACTGCAAGAAACATCTTTTGCGTGCATCTTAGAAGGCGGGGCAACTTACGTGCCTTTTAAATATTCTATGGAGAGGGAGCCTATACACGTGAGTCATCCAACAGTCACTAAAAACAGCGGATATAGCCCCACGCCACAAAGGTGGCAGTAAAGCAATTACAAAGAATTATAGACTGACAGCACTGACGTCCCACATCATAAAAATCTTTTAAAGGGTTCTAAGAAGCAAGATCGCCAGCCGCTTGGATGCCCAACAGTTGCACAACCCAGGGCAGCATAGGCTTAGAGCAGATCACTCCTGCCTCTCAACTACTGGAGAAAGTATTCTATAATTGTTGGCTCGCCAGTCAAGAGGATGTGTCTGAGTGCCACCTTGACGTGAGAGAGAAAACTGACGGCTATTTCGAAAGATAATCAAACTCCATAAATGGATATGTATCATTCTGCGATAATGCAGTTTCTAGACGCATCAAGGATGTATCACCTTTTCGCGAGGCAAAATAAGACTAGTGATAAGTCAAGTATCTTTCTAGTTGTAATGGAATGACTCCATCGAGGTTTCAAGTTGAGCAAAATTACTTGTGTTTCTGTGATGTATACATCAGTTTAATGTCTAAGAAGATATACTTGCATGTCGCTTCCTTCCAGAACTTCGGGTGAAGAAGTGTTCAATTGGATCAACTCATGAAGAGAAATAAAATATCCTGGCCTGTAGTACCCATGGACCGGGAGAGCCGCAGTTACTGCAGAAACAATGCCAGGTACACTCACAGACATTATATCTCTACGCACTGATCATAACTACTGTTGTCTTCATTGACAAACATACCACAGGAACTAAAACATGGACCAGCGAAGTAGTTAATATTGTCCATCGCGCCAAAGAAACACTTGCCAGTTCTCCACACGGCATCTTTAGTACACTGTGTAAACAACTGGGAAGCCTGCATGAACCACTACTGCTTGTTGCAGAGGTTCGGTTCATGCCAAGGTTCGGTTCATGCCAAGGTTCGGTTCATGCGGAGATTTGGTTCATGGGAAAGTTCGCTGCATGCGGAAGTTCGCTTCATGTAGAGATTCGGTTCACTTCGAGGTTCGGTTCATGCTGAAATTAGGTTCATACGGAGGTTCGGTTCACTCTGAGGTTCGGTTCATGCGACAGGTTCAGATCATGCAGGAGGTTTGGTTCACGCTAAGGTTCGGTTCATGCGGAGGTTCGACGGTCATCTCACAGAAAAATATTGGTTTGCGAGAGGAGATAAATACTAGTAATAACAGTAATTTTGCTAAACCCTGAGGAAGGAAGAAAGAAGAGTAGAGACAGCAGGAGGCAACCAGGTGACGGAGTCACATATGACCTACATTTTGGAAAGAAAACAACCAATTGTCTCGCTCATGTGTGACTTCATGTTGGTCCAGGACGGAGCGAAACGTCGTCTAGTTTCCCATTCAAAGTGCGGGTTAGCTATGAAGTGTTCCAGCCACGGTGTTGTGGGTTAGTAATGAAGTGTTCCAGACACTGTGTTGTGGGTTAGTTGTGAAGTGTTCCAGACACGGTGTTGTGGGTTAGTTGTGCAGTATTCCAGTCAGTGTTGTGGGTTAGTTATAAGTGCTCCAGCCACGGTGTTGAGGGTTAGTTATGTTTCAGTCAAGATGACACGGAGAGAAACTCTACGGGGCGTGTTTGCCCTGGCTCATGCTACCTGGTCATAACTCACTCTCACCTTCCCAGTCATATTTATGCCAGGCAAGGAAGACCAACGACTGGCTGCCTAATTGAGGCTGTGGAGCAGACGAGGCGAGATGTGAGCTCTTCCGCCGGGACTTTCACTTTACTGCCCACGTGAAGGCAAAGAGGAAGGGAGGAAACGAAAATTGACATAGTTTATGGCGTGGATGAGTGCATGATGGAGAATGTGTGGTGTGGATTGAGATATGGTTGAGAAGTGATGCCAGTTGAAGTCTTACTTCTTGGGGAAAGGAGTATTTTTTTCTCCTATTAAGAACTGAAGTAAGGATGTCTTTCCTAACGTGATAGTAATAATGGAAGAATTGCCGACTAAATGTTAGGTAAAAGGACAGAGATGCAACTAATGTGGCATTTTATTGTGGATATAAATGCTCTGGAAAACGTACAAAGGAGGATGGCAAAGTTGATCCCATGTATCAGAAATCTTCCCTATGAGGATAGACTGAGGTCCCTGAATCTACGCTCCATAGAAAGACGTAAAATTAGGGAGATATGATTTGTGTATAAATGGAAAACAGGAATAGATAAAGGGAATGCAAATATCGTGCTAAAAATATCTAGCCTAGACAGGACTCGCAGTAATGGCTTTAAGTTGGAAAATTTCAGATTCAGGAAGGATATAGGAGAGCACTGGTTTGGTAATAGAGTTGTGGATGAGTGGAACAAACTCTCAAATACAGTTATAGAGGCTAAAACGTTTTGTAGTTTTAAAAATAAGTTAGATAAATACATGAGTGGGTGCGGGTGGGTGTGAATTGGACCTGGCTAGCTTGTGCTACTAGGTCAGATGCCGTGCTCCTTCCTTAAGTGAATGTGACCTGACCTGACTAGGTTAAGGCATTAGTTTAAGCCGGTAGGAGACTTGGACCTGCCTCGCATGGGCCAGTAGGCCAGCTGCAGTGCTCCTTCTTTCTTATGTTCTTATGTTCTCAACTCTCCAGGAGCTTTGTCAAGCCATCACAAACAATACAAGGACACAGAGGGTATATATAGGTACCATGTAAACTGGAAGAGTACTCTTACTGACCCATGTGGTATGTAGTAGTAGTAGTTACAGTAATAGTAGTAGTAGTAGTTACAGTAATAGTAGTAGTAGTTACAGTAGTGTTAGTGGAGGTAACTCTAGGGTGCTATATGATGGCACGGTGTATTGTTTTAAAACAGAGTTCTGACTAATACCTCTGAAATGACGAAGCTGCCTTTGTGTTTAATGGTGTTTTAAATGGCGATTAAAGATGACTCGAGGCATTTACGCTTGCGGAAGTTTGCTTCTTTGATCACTAGGCGGCGTCACAATCTTATAAGATTGATGGCGTGGTTCTTGACGTGGCCCTTGACGTAGCTCTTGACGTAGCTTTTGACGTGATTCTTGACGTGGCTCTTGATGTTTTATAATCCCTGAGTGAGGTCATCATGCGACCTGAGACCTGCCACGGCCCTGCATGACCCCTAAGTGAGGCGATTGTGTGACCTGAGACTTGCCACGGCGGTGTATGACCTCTGAGCGGGTCATCTGACCTGAGACCTGCCACGGCGGTGTATGACCTCTGAGTAGGTCACCTGACCTGAGACCTGCCACGGCGGTGCATGACCTCTGAGCGGGTCATCTGACCTGACGTCTCTCACTGTAACTCTTAGAAAAGTGGAATCTTTTCCCAGCGTCGACCACCATTTGTCAGGATAAACTGAGATTATCCGTACACTGATACTGCCTCAGTGTCACCTGTTGTGAGTCAATGCCAACCTGTGTGG
The DNA here is from genome assembly GCF_026875155.1 of Cherax quadricarinatus. Classification (NCBI taxonomy): domain Eukaryota; kingdom Metazoa; phylum Arthropoda; class Malacostraca; order Decapoda; family Parastacidae; genus Cherax; species Cherax quadricarinatus. The sequence goes on along the minus strand of NC_069448.1, from coordinate 10,171,791 downwards.
GGAAGACTGAATGGAGGAGGAGTAGGTCAGGTCAGGTCAAGTCAGGACACCTGGTCAATTGTTATTATCTGCTTTGATACGCTGGATTACAAGTGAGGCTTGTGAGGTGTGTGTGTGTGTGTGTGTGTGTGTGTGTGTGTGTGTGTGTGTGTGTGTGTGTGTGTGTGTGTGTGTGTGTGTGTGTGTGTGTACGTACTCACATATGTGTGTTGCTGGGCGATGAGTCTCAGCTCCTGGCCCCGCTCTTAAATTGCAATCACAGACATTGTTGGTTCCTGGCCTCGTGGGTTTTATCATACCTACTCATGAAACTGTGTATGGCGTCTGCCTCTACCACTTCATCATCTAGCTCATTTCACTTACCACCCACACTCACTCATATACCTATCATACCTATAATTTAAGCTACCCAAGGTTCTCTCTTCAATAACACTACCTGGGAGTTTGTTCCATTGATCTACAATTCTGTTGTCAAACCAGTACTCCCCATATCATTCTAAATCTAAACTTGTCTAACTTGAATCCTTTGATGCCTTGAGTGTGTGTTTTCAGCACCTTATTTATATCCCTTTATTTATTTCTGTCTTCCATTTGTAAGCTTTAATCACATCACCTCTATTTCTACGCCTTCCAGAGTGCAAATTTACTACCAGAGCAGGAGATGCACAAATTAACATTAAGATTGACAACACTCTAATTACCAGAAATAATGGGGGAAAATTCCTAGGCTTATACCTTGACAACAACCTGAATTTCAGCACCCATATCCAGCATATAGCCAAAAAAGTATCCAAAACGGTTGGGATCCTCTCCAAGATACGATACTACTTGCCGCAAAATGCCCTTCTCACACTATACCACTCACTTATTTATCCATACCTCACCTATGCTATTTGTGCTTGGGGATCAACTGCAGCAATTCACCTAAAGCCAATAATAACCCAACAGAAAGCTGCAGTAAGAATAATCACTAAATCCCATCCCTGGCAACACCCCCCCCCCCCCACTCTTCATAGACCTAAACTTACTCCCAGTTCAGTACATCCACACTTACTACTGTGCAATCTACATCTACAGTACCTTAAACTCTAATATCAACCTTGACCTAAAACGCTTTCTTGATAGTTGTGACAGAACCCACAGGCATAACACCAGACACAAACATCTCTACGACATTCCCCGTGCCCAACTAAACCTTTACAAAAATTCAATGTATGTCAAAGGCCCTAAAATCTGGAATACCCTACCTGATAACTCTAGAACTGCAGACACATTCATCACCTTCAAAACTACCATTTATTTATTTATTTATTTATTTATTTATTTATAATTTGAGCACACTTACAGAGGTACAAAAAAAAAAATACAGATAAGAGCAGCATGCCAAAGCCACTTATACTATGCATAGCATTACGGGCTGGCTTAAAATTAACTTAAGATTAACTAAGCAATGATGAAATCAGTGAAAAACATTAATGTAAACTGATTACTATAAAGCACAAGTGAGTATTACAAAGACAGGTCATATGGTTGCATGCATTGTTGTAAATTCAGTAGAATGGAGTATTCTGTTAGGTAGTGAATTTAAAAAATAATAAAGTTGGGATTGGGTTTTAGGTTTAACATTTAGTGATATAATTGTGAGAAACATTTAAGATATACAATTTATAAGGTTCAGTTATTCAGTATTTATTTGGTTTTGGGTGAGTAAGTGATCTTTGAGAAGAGACTGAATTTAAACAGGTAGTGTTTATTTTATATTAACAGGAAATGAATTTCCCAGATTTTAGGGCCTTTTATGTGCATTGAGTTTTTGCATAGCGTGAGATGGACACGAGGAATATCAAAGAGTGATCTGTGCCTTGTGTTATGGTCATGTGTTCTGTTGAGGTTGGCAAGGAGATGTTTGAGGGGGAGGGTTAATATCAGAGTTGAGTGTTCTATGTATGAAAAAGGGTGCAGTAATAAGTATGATGTTTTGTATGGTGAGTAGGTTGAGTGTATTGAATATTGGGGGAGTTGTGCTGCCTGTAGTGAGAATTTGTTATCATCTAACTGCAGCCTTTTGTTGGTAATTAGTGGTCTGAGATGGTTACTTGTTGTTGAGCCCCATGCACAAATTCCATAGGTGAGATAGGGGTAAATAAGAGAGTGATATAGGGCCAGGAGGGCTGACTGTGGAGCATAGTACCGTATCTTCGATAGTATGCCTACAGTCTTGGAAATTTTCTTAGAAATTTGTTGTATATTGTATGAAATTTGAGTTATTATCAAGGTGGATTCCCAAGAATTTTCCCTCTGTTAGCTTTGTGATAGGTGATCCCTTTATCATTATTGTTAAAGAGGGACATCTGTAACTCTGTTACCAAACTGAATGAAGTAGGTTTTGCAATGTTTGTGTAAGTTTGTTAGTACTCACCAGGTAGATATTTTCTGTAATTCGGTATTTACAGTATTGGCTAGCGTGACTGGGCTCGGGGGGGAGAAGACGTATGTTGTGTCATCAGCAAATAGTGTGGGTTTGAGTAATTGAGAAGCATTTGGTAGTTTATTTATGTATAGGAGAAAGAGAAGAGGCCAAGGACATTCCTGTGGGACACCAACTGTAATTGGTTGTGCAGAAGAGTTTGCCCCATTTGCGTACACATATTGGCTTCTGTTTGGTGAGGTATGACTTGAGGTAGTTGAGGGGGTGCCCCTTTTACCATAGTGTGATAATTTTACGTGGAGCAAGTCATGGTCAACTGTATCAAAAGCTTTACGTAATGTCAATGAAAGTCCCAGTGGGACTTCTTTTTTCTCTATTGCAGTGTTATAAAGTTCTAGCATGTGTATAATAGCATATTAGTATTTTTATTAGGCCTGAATCCAAATTGGCAGGGTTTTTAGTATGTTTGGGAGATAAGGTAGGAGTAGATTCGTTTATGAATTAATTTTCGAAGATTTTTGAGAGAGGGTGTAAGTTGGATATTGGCCTATAGTTATTTAACTCTGTTTGGTCTCCTCCTTTGTGGATCGGGGACCCTTGCTATTTTGAGTACTGTAGGGAAGGTGGAGGATTTTAATGGATTTGTTTAAAAAGTGTTGCAATGATTGGTGATAGCACTTGTGACACTTTTTTGTTATAAAGGGTGGTAAGGTATTTAAATCTCCTGCCTTGTTTTTAGTGCGTTGATAATAAGGGAGACTTCGTATGGGTTAGTCGGAGCTAGGAACAGTGTGTTTTGGGTAGTTGCCGGTTGAGGTAGTCATTTGGTGGGTATCTGAGCTTGGGATTTTTTTGGGAAGGTTTTGTCCTATAGTGGAGAAGAAATCATTGAGTCTGTTTGCTGTTTCTGTTGGTGGGAGTTGGGGTTCATCTGATTTTGCTAATTTTATTTCGCTATTTCGTGATATCTTTTTTGTTCCCAGAATTTCTGATAGGGTTTCCAGGTCTTTTTTATATCACCTCGTAAGTTGGATAATCTGTTCTCATAATACAATTTTTTTGCCCTTCTTATCAGGCTGGTTAGGATTGACGAGTAACGTTTTGTTTTGGTCTCTGGTTATGTGACCCATTCCCGTACTGTTTTTCATATTGGTGTTTTGTATTTATGGATTTTGAGAATGCTGGGTGTTAGCCAGGGACTGTTCAGTCTCTTAGCTGTCATCTGCTTAGTTTTTTTAGGGCATTGCTTGTTATAGAGGTATTGAGTCTTTTTAGAAAATTATTTAATACATTCGTCAATATCTGTATTGATTTCTAGCTCAGTGTGCCAATCAGTTTGCATAATGCTGTTTTGAAGTTATTAATGGCTGCCTCCTTGTGAAGTCTGAAGGTGACTTTAGTAGTGTCTTGGGGGAATTTACCAAGAGTTGTTATGGGGGAAAATAGGGTAGTGGTCTGTGGATTATCTGTAATTATGCCTGATTTTAAAAGGGGAATGGTGTTGGTCCAGATGTGGTCAAGTAGGGAAACACTAGTCTCTGTAACTCTTGTAGGTTTTGTTACTGTTGGGAGCAACATACAGTTACTCATTGTGTTTGTGAATTTAGTAACGTGTGGGTCCTGGGCCTTTCAGGAGATTTAAAAGAATCACCCGAGAGTAGTAAGTGATTTTGTTCATGCGTGACAGTTATCATACTTCCTAGGTTTTGACTAAAATTTGGGTAATGTTTGACGTGGAAATTGTAGAGGTTTTTCGTAAGTGCTTAAGGTTGATATTGTAGTTAAAGATAGTTATGTTGTTGTTGGCACTGAGAAGTGCCTTTGATTGTTCTGCAGTGTAGTAATTACAGTAACTGTTTGATTCATTTAAGTCATTAAATAGAGGTTGGTTCTGGATAAATGCTTGTAATCATAAGATTTGTAGTGAATCTATAGTTGGGAATTAAGTATAAAACAAAGTAAATAGTCTTAAGCTAAAAAATAGCACCTGAATTTTTAACAAATGTAAAATAATGGGCTAAGGTATTTTTTTTTTTTTTTTTTTTTTAAGCAAAAATAAAGGAGACAATATAAAAGGGACTAGTACAAATAAAGTGATGATCAAATAATGGAGCTTGGGAATATGATAGTAGGTAGTACTATAAATAAATGAGCTTTGGAATATAATGCCAAAATTGTGAACTTGTTCTACTTTAGCACCTGAGAATAGCACATTAGAAAACATCTTATCTCCCTGATACACCCCGTCAACTAACTACACGAATACCACCTGGTGGTTCACACTTACACTCACTCACTCATTTGACCATAAACAGAAATATTAATCTCAGTCTTAAAATGATGAATCCTGTGATACTCCAATACTGAAACTATGTACTGTGCCAAAACAAAAGCATTCACATTGCTAAACTCACAAACTAGTATTTAGTCACTTAGCCATAATACCAACTTACCTCATAATTTGTAATATTTTACAATTAAGAATAAAACTAAGTATGCCCGAAATGCCTAGCCATGCTAAGCGTTCTAGTGGTACACTCTGTAATCACAATTTTACTACATGTAAACCAAACAATAACCAAATTTCTGTAAACTCAGCATTGTAATCCTTATAGAGAATAAACTTTGAATTTGAATTGAATTTGAACCATCATTCTATCCTCGCAAGAAAAATTTCTGATACGGGGAATCAACTTCACCATCCTTCTCTGCAAGTTTTCCAGCGTATTTATTTGGTGTTATCGCCAAACTTGCTTATATCCTTTTTATTCCCTCATCTAAGTCGTTTACGTATGTTGTGAACAACAAGGGACTCAACACTGACCCCTGTGGAACACCACTGGTAACACATCCCCATTCCAATTTCTCCCCATTTATGCAAACTCTGTTGCCTGTCAACCACGCCTCAATCCAGGAGGTAATTTCTCCACTTATGCCGTGTGCTACCAATTCCTTCAACAATCTTCTATGTGGTACTCTATCAAAGGCTTTAATGAAATCCACATACACCATTTCGTATTCATTGTCTTGATCTTCTGCTTCAAATGCCTTAGTAAAAATTTTTTAGTAAATCTGTAAGGCAGGAACGCCCTTTGTAAAACTGTGCTGTGATTCCTTGATTAAATTATATTTTTTCAAGGTGGCTTCGAATTTCGTCCGGAATTACTGATCTCATCAGCTTTCCTACAACTGAAGTTACACTGATCTATGATTTGAAACTTACGACCTATCTCACACACACACGCGGGCCCAGGAGCTGTGAACCGACGCCTGCAACCACAATTAGGTAAGTTAGGTGAGCACACACAGTTTATAGTGATGTATTGAAGAGACTGGCTAATGGTTTACGAAAGTTCCCCTTTCATTCCTTTATAAGCCTTGAAATGAGTTCCTCAGGACGTGTTGACTTGTTTAGTTTCATTCTAAGTATATGTCTGATGACCACGTCGCTAGTGACATCTAGATTTCCCTTCATGTTATTTTAATCAATTTGCATTAAGTTAAATTCCCCCTTTTTTAAAAACGATTTTTTTTTCTAACCCCTTAGCAATTTAAAAAAAAAAAAAAGGGGGTTAACCATGATCCCCTTTTTTGGGTTTAGTTCTTCAAAAAAAACTGCACCCATAAAGTTTTCCAGTTAAAACCTCTCCTGCAAAATATAGCATTTTTGATGCTATTTTAAAATTTTTCCCCTAAATACATACCCAATTTAAACCCTTAAAATGAAGTTTTAAGACTATGTACAGCATTTAAAACATAAGAACTAAGAACATAAAAAAAAAAAAGGGAGGAACACTGCGCAGGGGGGGGGGGCCCCCTACTAGGGGGTTTCCTTTACAATTCATCCCACTAACAAACATTTGCCCAACCAATTTTCAAGGGGGTAATTTTTTGATGAAACGTTTTCCCCTACACAGTAGACTTCTTCATTTTAATTTTTAAAAAAAAGGGAAACCCAGGTAATGAAAAAAAAATGATATAATTAGTCCATCACTTACCTTCTTTCCTTTGACTGTCAAGGGTGGAAAAAACCCCATCCCAACGGGGGGATTTTGAACCCGCGGTTGAGATTTCTCAAAACTCCGCCCGGTCTGGATTTTTGGGAGACTCTCAGACCGGGGGTTTCCCAAATCCCGCCCTTTGGTATGGTTTTTTTGGGCAATCGGGGTAAATTACGATTTTGTGAGTAATGTGGAAAAAATTTATATTTTCTGAATACAGCATTCAGAAAAAGCTATCCTTATTTTTTCAGTTTCCCCAAACCCCGTTCCGGTCCCCCAGAAAAATCTTTTTTCCCCGCAGAATTCCCAGTTAGTCTTTGCTCTCTGTTTGGCTTGGAACTCGGGTTTACCCATTTGGGTTTGGGACCACATCTGCAGTCTGTTGTTCCATAAACTTTTAAAAGGTTTTTCTTATTTTTCATTCACATCAGAAAACAGTAAACCCCAAAGGGACTGCCCCCTCGGGGTAGTTGTAAAATTAAAGGGGGAGGAGAAATGGTCCTGACACTGACCCTTGGGGAAAATCCCCCCTCGCCCTCTCTCTTTTTCTTTCCATGTAGGGGTCTAAACCCATGTTCCCCTGTCTCGGGAAAATATAATCGTCCCAAAAATTTTCCCGTTGCGTTTATTTTACCAAGAGAATCATTTAAAGTGAAACATAAAAGGGAGAAACCAATCAGTGTCTTTATAAGAGAAAAATCAATGTAGTATAAGGAACCACTTAGTGTCTTTTAAGGGAAAAACCACTCATTGAAAGTATAAGAGAACCACTTAATGTAATAAAAGAGAACCATTTTAGTGTACTTTATAAGAGAACCACTTAGTGCACATAAGAGAACCCCTTAGTGCACATAAAAGGGAGAACCACTTAGTGCAATATAAGAGAACCACTTGTGAAACATATAGAGAACCACTTAGTGCACATATAAGAGAACCATTTTAGTAAACATATAAGGGGAACCACTTAGTAAAACATATAGGAAAACCCACTTAGTGTACATAAAAAGAGAACCACTTAGTGTACATTTTAAGAGAACCATTTTGTAAAATTTTTAAAAGGGAAAAACCACTTGTGTTTATAAGATGCGGTGAAGCAGTAAGAGTGACCACGACTGACGTGAGGGGGAAAAGTTTTTAGAAGGGAGGGGTTTGGGTTAGAGATGGTTCGGTGGGAAGACTAAATTAAGCATCAGATGAAAAGTTTCTCTGCATAAAAAACATAAAAAAAAAGGAGCCCTGCCCCCAGGCCTAAATGGCCATGTAGCCAAGTCCGTCACCACTGGGCCCTAAGGGAGTCAGGTCCAATTTACTTTAAAAAAAAATAAGGAAAAAAAGGGAACGAAGATGAAAAACCCCGGGCAATAAAGATGAATCCGGCACAAGGACGTTATTTTTTTTATTTATTTTTTTTTTATTTTTTAAAAATTTGAAACCACATACAGAGGTACAGAAAAATAAAAATAAGAGCAGCTGCCAAAGCCAATTTTACTTGCTTTGCTTTTTAAGGGGTGGCTTTTAAAAAAAACTTAAGATTTAATAAGCAAAGATGAAATCGTTTATAAAAACATTATTGTAAACAGATAACTATAAAGCAAAAAATGGTATTAAAAAAAGGTCATATGTTGTTGCTTTTCTTTTACATTCTGTCGTATGGAGTATTCTGTTTGGTGGGTATTTAAAAAAAAATAAAATTAGAATTGGGGTTTTTTTTTTTAACATTTATGTGATAAATTTGGGGGGGGAAACCCTTTAAGATATTTCATTTATAATGTTCGGTTTTTCGGGATTTTTTTGGTTTTGGGGGGAGTAAGTGATTTTTGAGAAGAGACTTGATTTTTTAAACAGGTTTGTTTTTTTCTTTTTTATTTACAAAGGGAATTTAATTTTCCCGATTTTAGGGCCTTTTATGTTTCATTTAGTTTTTGCTTAGGGGTTTAGATGGACACGAGGAACTTTAAAGAGTGATTAAGTAAATTTAAATAAGTAAGTAAGTTTAATTTAGGTATACACAATACAGTTACAAGATTTCTATATAGCAGTTTTGTGTAGAAAAACCTAGGATAAACCCCAAAAAAATCAGACAGAGGGATTATTTCCCCTTGGGGGGCCTTTTACCCTTTTTATTTTTTTTTAAAAATTATAAAATTTTTTATTGTTCTACAATTTTGGGAAAATAAAAAATCTTATTATCATTAAATAAACAAAAATATTATACCGAGGGGCATTAAGGCTATCTAAATCCCGGGGGCATTTCCAAAAAAAAGGGCCCGTTTCCCTTGGTTATGGTCATGTGTTCTGTTGAGGTTTGGGAAGATGGGTTTCGGGGGGTTAATTTCAGAGTTAAGTGTTCTTTTGTATGTAATAGGTTTCAGTAATAAATAGGATGTTTTTTATGGTGGTGGTTTAGTGTATTGAATATTGGTGGAGTGTGCTGGCCCGTAGTGAGAGTTTGTTATTTATTCTTAATGCAGCCTTTTTTTGGGTTAAATTTGTGGTTGAGATGGTTAAAATTTTTGTTGAGCCCCCTGCACAAATTCCATAGGTGGATAGGGGTAAAAAGAGAGTGGGTATGGGGCCCGGAGGGGCTGGGCTGTGGGCCCTAGTAACCCTTTTCTTCGATAGTATGCCCAAGTCTTGGAAAATTTTTTTAGAAATTTGTTGTATATGTTTATGAAAATTTTAGTTATTATGGGTGGATTTTCCTAAGAATTTTCCCTTGGGTTTGCTTTTTGGTAGGTGATCCCTTTATCATTGTTAAGAGGGACATTTTTAGCCCCCTTGGGGTTTCCAAATGAATTTAAGGGAGTTTTGTCAATGTTTAGGTAAGTTTGTTAGTCCTCATCCAGGTAGATATTTTCTGTAATTCGGTATTTACAGTATTGGCTAGCGTGACTGGGCTCGGGTGGGAGAGACGTATGTAGTGTCATCTGCAAAAAGTGTGGGTTTGAGTAATTGCGAAGCATTTGGTAGGTCATTTATGTATAGGAGAAAGAGAAGAGGGCCAAGGACACTTCCCTGTGGGACACCAACTGTAATTGGTTGTGCGAAGAGTTTGCCCCATTTGCGTACACATATTGGCTTCTGTTGCTGAGGTAAGACTTGAGATAGTTGAGGGAGTGCCCTCTTATACCATAGTGTGACAATTTTACGTGGAGCAAGTCATGGTCAACTGTATCAAAAGCTTTACGTAAGTCAATGAAGATCCCCAGTGGGACTTCTTTTTTCTCTATTGCAGTGTATATATGTTCTAGCATGTGTATAATAGCATCATTAGTATTTTTATTAGGCCTGAATCCAAATTGGCAGGGTTGAGTATGTTTTGGGAGATAAGGTAGGAGTAGATTCGTTTATGAATTAATTTTTCGAAGATTTTTGAGAGAGGGTGTAAGTTGGATATTGGCCTATAGTTATTCAACTCTGTTTGGTCTCCTCCTTTATGGATCGGGGTGACCCTTGCTATTTTGAGTACTGTGGGGAAGGTGGAGGATTCAATGGATTTGTTAAAGAGTGTTGCAATGATTGGTGATAGCACTTGTGACACTTTTTTGTATATAAAGGGTGGTAAGGTATTTAAATCTCCTGCCTTGTTTTTTAGTGCTTTGATAATAAGGGAGACTTCGTATGGGTTAGTCGGAGCTAGGAACAGTGTGTTCGGGTAGTTGCCGGTGAGGCAGTCATTTGGTGGGGTATCTGAGCTTGGGATTTTATTGGCAAGGTTTTGTCCTATAGTGGAGAAGAAATCATTGAGTCTGTTTGCTGTTTCTGTTGGTGGGAGTTGGGGTTCATCTGATTTTGCTAATTTTATTTCGCTATTTCGTGATATCTTTTTTGTTCCCAGAATTTCTGATAGGGTTTTCCAGGTCTTTTTTATATCACCTCGTAAGTTGGATAATCTGTTATGTTGAAAACAGTATAAAATACCGACAAATTGACACATGTGCAACAGTTAGGTATCTTTAGTGATAAAACCTTTCGCCTACACAGTAGGCCTCTTCAGTCAAATACAGAGGAACAGGTGTATTAGTGAAATAAAATTGATGTAATCAGTCCATCAACCTTGGAGAACAAGTATTTGAGGTTGTCAGTTCCTCAGCCTGGAGAAGAGTTCAGCTCCATGTACGTTCTTCTCCAGGCTAAGGGACTGACCACCTCAAAACTGAGGTCCAGACAAAACCTCCCTTCGTTATACTTTTTTCTGATTTTATTATGCTCATTAGGCTAGGTTAGGTTTGGTTATGTTAGGCTAGGTTAAGTTATGTTTGGTTAGGTTAGGTTAGGTCATGTTACGTTACGTTACGTTACGTTATGTTGTTAGGTTAGGTTATGTTATTGTAGGTTAGGTGAGGTTATGTTATGTTAGGCTAGATTATGTTATGTTAGGTTAACTTAGGTTACGTTAGGTTATGCTCATTAGGTTAGGTTAGGTCATGTTAGTTATATTATGTTAGGTTAGGTTATGTTAAGCTAGGTTAGGTTTGGTTAGGTTAAGTGGTAGTGAAATGAACTTTAAATGCAACTTAGCACTTAATGAGGTTTTCAATAATATGTTTTATTTTTTTTTATTTTTCCTCGGGGGTTTTGTCCTCGGGGATTTTGTCCTAGGGACGTTTTGTCCTAGGGACGTTTTGTCCTAGGGACGTTTTGTCCTAGGGACGTTTTGTCCTAGGGACGTTTTGTCCTAGGGAGGTTTTGTCCTCGGAAGGTTTTGTCCCAGGGGGTTTTGTCTTAGGAGGATTTTGTCCTACACTCTTCAAAACTAGATCGTGAAGAGTAAAGGACTGATTACACCGTCTTTACATCTGTACTGCATCTGCTGCCTCCTGTTTACCCGACTGAAGAAGACTACTGTGTAGGATGAACGTGTCAGAATAAAGATGCCTAACTGTTGGACATGTGTCTTATTTATCAACTTGTGGTATTGTACACCATTATCATATTCACCCTTGTATGTCAGTAGTATTATATACTACTAAGTAAGGTAATACAACACAGTATACAGTTTATAGTATTTTATTAACACGTTTTGCTCACCAGGGAGTCTCCGTGAGATTTGGTAAAGTTTCTGGTGGGAGAAACGTCTTCTCAGTTTAAATGCCATAAGTCGTTGATATGTCTTATTAGCCAAAATAATATCCTCACATTCTTCTGAACTATTCTAAGGAGGTAATAATAGGTTCGCACTAATGGCACATCATACGATGTATAATGACATTAAATAATGAACTCTAAATGTTACCATTGCCAGGATATGTACGGCATGTTTTTTTCTTGAACTCTCAAGTATTCGATTGAAGAATAACAAGAACTGAGAGAAGTAGATAATGAATACGTATCTTGACCAATTAATCACTGACAGACATAAAACACAGATAACTGATTACAAATCAGTAACTAGAACGCACTAAATTTTCACTTACGTCTAGTTTATAATTGTAGCGCATCTTAACGCATCCCCCAGAGCTACAGAAAATTGGCCAATTTGTCTGCCCGCTACATACCTGGTGTATATTTGTATAAATGTACATGAGATGCGGGCGGAGTTGTTGTGTGTGCAACTGCAGGTGTCTAGAACACTTCACCAGCTCACATAAGAAGATTCTGTCTCCTTACCAGACTTCAGTTTCCAGTAGCCAAGAATAATACGGAGTTGCGAATAGACGTCTGTAATTTCAGAACATGGGTCAACCTCGGTATACAATTCGTTTAGAGACGTAAGAACCATTAATTTCAATGTCAATTTGTTATTGATGCCATTACTACCTCTTCCGACTCTTCATTTATACTGGAGTTGTACAACAGGTACTCTGGATCTTTAAGGGGCACGTCAGTTCCCCTGTCTCTTAATATCGTGTTTATTTTTCCCCTATAATCTACCTTGTCCATAATTACTATTGCATTTGCTTTGTCTGCTTTCGTATACCTGGATCGTATACCCGGTCTGTGACCAGACCTCATGGTGGATCAGGGCCTGATCAACCAGGATGTTACTGTTCGCCGCACGCAACCCGACGTACGAACTACAGCCCGGCTGGTCAGGTACTGACTTTAGGTGCCTGTCCAGTGCCTTCTTGAAGACAGTCAGGGATCTATTGGTAATCCCTCTTATGTATGCTGGGAGGCAGTTGAACAGTCTTGAGCTTTGCTCAGACCTCTGCAACATAATTGTTCTCAAAGGCTTATTAAGTTACACCATGAATTAGGGAAAGATCCTAGACTTCACCTTACGAAAGCAGACAAAGCAAATGCGATAGTAAATATGGACACGGTAAATTACAGAGGAGACAAGGAAACTCAGGCGCCTCTTAAGGAGGAAATGGCTCCCCAAAACTGGGCACAACGCTGTTCAAGTCTTCACCTGCGTCACTAGCAATCTTGTCTCCTGACAACACGCTACTACCTGGATAGACCACATAATTACCTCATTAATTTCACATAATAACGTGATCATTATTTCCTGCCATTATTTACATATATGTGTCTAATTCAATAAAGTATCTCTGGATGTAAATAATATTATTTATATGAAATAATTAACCTAGAATTTGCACATTTTCCTCACGGAATATATTAGATTATTTCTATTGGTAAGGGCACGTCAGATCCCATGAAGTCAGTATTAACAAGCCAGGGAAGGCAATATACGTCAGAGGACTTCCGGTCAACACGACATTCAACAAGTGTCGGTCCACAGGTTCATAATAACTTTCTAGGTAATTATACAAGTATCACAAGACAAGTACAGGGTTATCATTCATCACTATTTCCTCTACTTAATTATAGCTTCTAAAGAGCAAAAAAAAAAATTGCTTAAGAATTAAGAAAATGTGTAAGTTAGACCTGCCTAGCACGGGCCAGTAGGCCTGTCGCAGTGCTCCTTTTTTCTTATGTGCTTGAACAACCTTACATTGTATAATAACTAAATTACATCAGGAAACTGTAAATTTTTCCAGGTGTATATATGAAGCAATATACACAGCGAGGAGGAACTGCCTTAGAAGTCGACCGAGCAAACGCAGGTAAGGAAAAGAAATGAGTAAATAAGCACGTATATGACAGCCAAGATAGAGTAGAGTAGGAGAGGCGCAGGAGAAACTAATGCAACAAAGAGAACGTAGAATAACTTAAAGGAGGTAGGGATGTGGGATGAAAAAGAAAGAGAAAATTGTGGGTTGGGTGGAGGACGAGGCAGGATCTAACCTGGAGGTCCTCAGTGTACCTGGCGGGCCGCAAGATTATCGCGATTACAGGCTAAAAAAGACTTAGCTTATCGCTACATCATCTGGGAAGGTACATTAGCCCACCGCGGCCAGCTAGCCACCTATCCTCAGCTACCCTGACTCCTCCCTTCTTGTTTTCATTATAAATTTCGATAGAAAGCATCCCTTCAAGCAAGTATTTCTTCACCAGACACATTCCTGCCAGAATATACACTCGCCACGTCGTTGTGTTGAAGAAACAGAGCTAGGACACTTAAATATTACTTGTAATGAGATGAATGGGATGAGGAGTGGCTAGAACGGTTGCATGAGAGACAAGAGTCGTGATCAGCCTCCAGCTGCACATGTGAGAAAACGCAATGTTTGAACAGAGGTTCTGTGAGGGGTAACAGTGACAGGTGGGGAGAACCCCGCTCTCTCTCTCTCTCTCTCTCTCTCTCTCTCTCTCTCTCTCTCTCTCTCTCTCTCTCTCTCTCTCTCTCTCTCTCTTTACATGGGGTTTTACAGAGATGGGTTAAAGTTCCTAACTTTATTTAGAAGCTAAGAGATGTTACCTATATCGGCTCACTCGGAAACCTTTTTTATTGTTATGAAACATGCAAATAGGGAACAAAATGAAGTTGAAGTCATCTGTGCGCCAGCGATTTCATTTGGTCATCATGTTCCAGACTCTAAGAATAAATGATTTCAGATGAAGTGGTATTCTGAAGAAGAGTACAGTTTACTGCCCGTCTTGCTGTGTAAAAGCTCACTTCTTGCTGTCCGCAAAGTGGAGCCAAGTGTGATAATTTAACAATATTGACCATGTACATAGCAGTAAGGCCGCCCACATCCCTTCAGTGTTGAAGGATTTGCTGAAATGACAGATCCATCCAGTCTGGGTCCAGGCGAGAGATGAGCCGTCTTGCTCTGTTCTCTATTCTGTCAACAAGTCGCACATGATACAGAGAGCAGGCAATCCAAGAAAATGGAGCATACTCAAGGTGTGAGTGTACTTGTGCCTTGTATAGAATCTTGCAACCTCTACTGTCGAGCGGATGCCAGATACGTCGAAGTGCTGTAAGCTACCTGGCCACTTTGTTTGCAAAATTTACAACGTGGTTCTTCATGGTTAGTATGGAGTCAAATTTCACCCCAAGGTTATCAACTTCGTCCCCGGGTACTAACACTCTCCCATTCATTTTTACCACTGCTCCAGCATTACCATCATGGTGTCTAGAGACCACCATCATTTGTGTTTTCTCAGGAGCAAATGTGACCTGCCATCGTTTTCTCCAGGCTAATATAGCTGTAAACTGGTGATTGATGTAACTTAGAGCAACTATCATTTCCTCTCTTGGATGAGTAAATGTCAGAGTACAGTCTTCTGCATGTGCATGGGATTCTGGGATGAGATAAAGAAAGTCGTTGAATTAGACATTCCATAATAATGGCCCAAGCACACTTCCCTGTGGAACACTTGCACCAGTAGGATGTCTTGCTGACTATCTCGTTGAGAAATACGCTTAGAGATCTACTTTGAAGATAATCACTGAGGAGACATTGTGTAGAACCGGAGATTCCCAGTGCTTGCAGTTTTGCCAAGAGTCCCTGGTCTACTAATGTCCAATACTACTACACGGCTGACTTTGGATTCATCCAGTGACTGGTACAACTTAGTGGAGAGGTTCAACAACAGACCAGAAGCAGAGTGACCTTTCCTACAGCCATATTGGCGGTCACAAAGAAGCTAGTGGTAGTCGAAAAACTGTGTCTGTCTGTCTGTCAGTCTCTCTCAACCCTCCCACTGTGGGATATGCACTACCAGTTATGATATAAAATACCGACAGGTTGTTAGATAACACTAACAGTTATCATTATACCAGCAACACACCAAGGGATTCCCTGGTATTATACTTATCATATTGGGACTTTGTACATGGAGCTGACATAAGAACATAAGAAAGAAGGAACACTGCAGCAGGCCTACTGGCCCATGCGAGGCAGGTCCAAGTCTCCCACCGGCTTAAGACAATGCCCCAGCCTAGTCAGGTCGGGTCACATTCACTTAAGGAAGGAGCACGGCATCTGACCTAGTAGTACAAGCTAGTCAGGTCCAACTCACACCCACTCATGTATTTATCTAACCTATTTTCAAAACTACACAACGATTTAGCCTCTATAACTGTACTCGGGAGTTTGTTCCGCTCATCCACAACTCTATTACCAAACCAGTGCTTCCTTATATCCTTCCTGAATCTGAATTTTTTCCAACTTAAAGCCATTTCTGCGAGTCCTGTCTAGGCTAGATATTTTAACACGCTATTTACATCCCTTTATTTATTCCTGTCTTCCATTTATACACCTCAGTCACATCCCCTCCTAACTCTACGCTTTTCTAGAGAGTGCAGATTCAGGGCCCTCAGTCTATCCTCATAGGGAAGATTTTGATACATGGGATCAACTTTGTCATCCTCCTCTGTACGTTTTCCAGAGCATTTGTATCTATTCTGTAATACGGTGACCAAAACTGTGCAGCATAATCTAAATGAGGCCTAACCAAAGATATATAGAGTTGAAGAACACCGTGAGGACTCCTATTATTTATGCTTTTTGATATGAAACCAAGGATTCTGTTCGCTTTATTGCGAACACTTACGTACTGTTGTCTTGGTTTTCGATTACTGCTAACCAAAACTCCCAAATCCTTTTTCGCAATCAGTAATATTAAAATATACATCATTTAGTTTATATGGGCATGGTTATTTTCCTGTCCAATGTTTAGAACTTTGCATTTGTCTATATTAAACTGCATCTGCCACTTCTCCGACCATTGCATCATCTATTCAAATTTTCCTGGAGTGCTGTAATGTCCTCATCAGAATGAATTCGTCGACCCATTTTGGTGTCATCGGCAAACTTGCTTATATCGCTATTTATTCCTTCATGTATGTCGTTTATGTAGACTGTGAACAACAAGGGGCCCAACACTGACCCTTGTGGAACACCGCTGCTGCTCCTTGCGCCTCCCCACTCAGATTTCTTCCCATTTATGCAAACTCTCTGCTGCCTATCTGTCAACCACGCCTCTATTCAGGAAAAAACTTCTCCTATTCCGTGTGTCTTAATATGTATATTCATTATATTGTTATATAATCATTAATAACCCACACAGATACAGAAACACAACAGATTAATTGTTCTGTATATTTCGATCCCCTACAGCAGGAAGAGGATCCCAGGTGATCGAAATGTACAGATCAATTAATGCTGAGTTTCTGTCTCCATGTGAGTTATTATTGAGCATTGACAAGTGTTCGTTATGCTTTATGAGGTCCGGGGGCGATCCCCGGTACAGGTGGAAACATTAGGACATGTTTCCTTAAGACACCTGCTGTCCATGTTCACCCATCAGTGTTAGTCGACTGATGTAGGTCGCATCCTGGTACAAAACTGATCTAATTTGCCCGTCAGTGGTCAGTCGTCACGTGAGGTCAGTGGTCAGTCGTCACGTGAGGTCACAGGCCCTCAGCTGCTTTGGGGATTAGTGTGGACGGTTACAAAGCCATGGCTTGCTTTTGCAGTGCTTTAAAAATTGAGGTTGGAGAGTTGAAGGAGGAAGTCTTGCTTCTCCAGGAGGAAATTAGGAGGCTGAAGGTTCACCTCAATGGGTTTGGTGGCTGGAATGGTGGAAGGGAATGAGGCTACCAGCAGTGAGGTGCAGTCCAGCACCTGCTACAAGTGGCAAGTGGTTCCCAGTAATGGGAAGAGCATCAAAATAAGAAAAGTTAAGAGAGAAGATTTGAAGGTAGGAAATCGCTTCTCTGTTCTTCAAGATTAGTGTACTTCAGTGGCCAGTGAAGGTAAAGGTACTACTTTCCCTGCAAATAAAGGTAAGCGCATCCTTGTGGTTGGTGACTCACTGGTAAGATGGACTGTGCTTTCTGTAATAGGAATAAGAAGTTAAGAGATAGTGTGCTTCCCTGGTGCTGGTGTTAGTGACATAGTCAACAGGTTGGATAATATCATGTCAGGTAATGGGAACAAGCCTATTATCTGTCTCAGTGCTGGTGGAAATGATATTGGGAAGAGTAAGAGAGAAGATCTGCTAGATAAGTATAGGTCAGCTATAGATTTAATTAAGTCTAAGGGAGGGGTCCCAGCCATATGTAGCATCTTGCCTAGAAGGGGAGTGGGCAATGAATGGTTGTCTAGGGCAACTGGTGTAAATTGCTGGCCAGACAGATACTGCAAGGAACTTGCAGTCCCATTCATTGACAACTGGGACAACTTTTATGGCAAACTTGATATGTATGCAAGGGATGGGGTGCATCTCTTTGGGGCAGGGGTGGCAGCACTTGCAAACTCAAGTGATAGAAGATAGAGGTATGGGTGTGTGTGGGAAACAGGCAGGTTGCAACACTAGGGTTGAAAACAGTAAATGTATAAAAGACATTCATCATGAAGTTATAAATAAGGACAATAGATCAGGTCAGCAAACAAAGGGAGACAGCAGAGGGCAGCAAGGGACTAGCTCCCGTAAGGTCTACTATACTAATAGCAGGAGTGTAAGAACTAATATAGATGAGCTAAGATTAATTGCAAGTGCAGGTAACATAGATATCATTGCTATAACAGAGACCTGGCTCAATCTGAAAGATAGAGAGATGCCCTCTGAATGTCACATACAAGGCTATAAATTATTCCACACTGACAGGGTCAACAGGAAGGGTGGTGGAGTAGCGATGTATGTCAGAGACAATTTAAATTGTTGTGTTAGACAAGATATAAAATTAGAAGCGTCAGCCACTGAATCTGTTTGGTTACAGCTTCTCGAGGGCCGTGAAAAACTAATCCTGGGGGTGATTTACAGGGCCCCAAATATTGACAGGGGGTGCGGTATACTATGGGATGAAATTCGTAAGGCACTCATACAAAATGTTGGAAATGGGAGATTTCAACTATAGACAGATTGGCTGGAGAAATTTTTGACGGGAATTAGATCAAGGGCTTTCTTGATATGAACAGGATTTTTTTTTAAAAGGGTTTGTGGAGAACCAACTAGAGGAAATAACCTGCTTGATTGGGTTCTTGCCAAAGGGGAAACGCTAATTAAAAATCTTGAGGTTAATGATGAGCTTGGGGAAAGTGATCACAAACACCACTTTAATATATCAGAATTCCCTAATAATGGGAATCAAGACCTTCCCTGATTCCCGCTTGCTTTTATTTTATGGGCTGAAAAAATTTCTTGGTGGGCTGAACTGGAATGACCCCACTATTGGCAGGGAGGGGGGTGATGATTGCCGAAATGACGTTTTCCCCGGCATAGTTCTGCTGCTCAACAACTTTGTTCCAAATAGGGAAATCACCAAACAAAAATGATCCTAAATGGATAACAGTAATTAAAACATCCCTCTGGCCCAAAAAAGAGGATATATAGGCAAATCAAAAGAGGAGATGGGGAATTAAGAAATCAATATATTCAGCAAAGAGAAAATAAAAAAAAATAAAAAAAGCAAAAAGTGATTATAGGTTAAGTTTAAAGAGACTCGAAGACTAACCCCAAAAAGGGTTCTTTTAGGTATACAGAAGTAAAATCAGCACAAGAAGCCCACTCAAAAGTTACTCGGTCACTCATGGACAGTGATAAGGGAAAAGTGTAGAATTTTTAACACATACTTCCTCTCATTTTTACACAGGAAATACTAGCGATATTTTTAAAATAAAAATTAGTAGAACAGGATGATAAACTGTGGGACATTGGGGCACAATACATGGCTCTTTGGCAAATAATAAAATTTAAAAACCCAACAAAACCCCGGCCCCTGTGAACTATATGCAAGGGTTTTAAAAAGGGAAAGTAAGAGGGCTTACCAAACCTTTTGCTAAACTTTTTAACATATCCTACAAACTGGCATGTTGCCAGAAATTGGAAAATGGCAAATGTTACCTTTTTTAAAGCAGGGGACAGGTCCTTTCTCGAACTATAGACCAATAACCTAACCTCCATAGTGGGGAAAATTTTTTGGGGAAACAATAAATTGCCAGGCAGTTCGTACCACCTTAAAAAGCATAAATTAATCAACGAATCTCACAGTTTTTCAAAGGGGCGTTCCTGCCTTTTCGAAAATTTTTAACTTTTTTTACTAAGGTATTTGAGGAGGTAGATCATGGTAATGAATATGATATTGTGTATATGGACTTCAGTAAGGCTTTTGACAGGGTCCCCACATCAGAGACTATTGAGGAAAATTAAGGCACATGGAATAGGAGGAGAAATTTTTTCCTGGATAGAGGAATGGCTGACAAATAGGGAGCAGAGAGTTTGCATAAATGGGGAGAAATCAGAGTGGGGAAGCGTCACGAGTGGTGTTCCACAGGGGTCAGTGTTGGCCTCCCTGTTTCACAATCTACATAAACGACATAGATGAGGGCATAAAAAAGCGACATAGCAAGTTTTGCCGATGCACCAAAATAGGGCCGTCGAATTCATTCTGACGAGGACATTGAGCACTCTAGGAAGATTTGAATAGACTGGGTGCAGTGGGTCGGAGAAGTGGCAGATGCAGTTTAATATTTGACAAATGCAAAGTTCTAAATGTTGGACAGAAAAAATAACCATGCCACATATAACTAAATAATGTAGTTCTTAATATTACGGATTGTGAAAAAGATTTAGGAGTTCTGGTTAGCAGTAATCTGAAACCAAGACAACAGTGCATAAGTGTTCGCAATAAAGCTAACAGAATCCTTGGCTTCATATCAAGAAGCATAAATAATAGGAGTCCTCAGGTTGTTCTTCAACTCTATACATCCTTGGTTAGGCCTCATTTAGATTATGCTGCACAGTTTTGGTCACCGTATTACAGAATGGATCCCAAGGATCAGAAATCTTCCCTATGAGGATAGACTGAGGGCCCTGAATCTGCAATCTCTAGAAAGGTGTAGAATTAGAGGGGATATGATTGAGGTGTATAAATGGAAGACAGGAATAAATAAAGGGGATGCAAATAGCGTGCTGAAAATATCTAGCCTCAGGATTCGCAGCAATGGTTTTAAGTTGGAAAAATTCAGATTCAGGAAGGATATAGAAAAGCACTGGTTTGGTTATAGAGTTGTGGATGAGTGGAACAAACTCCCAAGTACCGTCATAGAAGCTTAAACGTTGTGTAGTTTTAAAAATAGGTTAGATAAATACATGAGTGGGTGTGAGTTGGATCTGATTAGCTTGTGCTACTAGGTCAGTTGCCGTGTTCCTTCTTAAGTGAATGTGGCCTGACCTGACTAGGTTGGGGCATTGGCTGAAGCCGGTAGGAAACTTGGACCTGCCTCGCATGGGCCAGTAGGCCTTCTGCAGTGTTCCTTCCTTCTTATGTTCTTATGTTTTATAGGAAGGGGCTTTCTATGTAGTAGTATATCACCGGGGATTAGTGTGGACGGTTACAAAGCATGGCTCGGTTTTGCAGCGTTTTAAAATCTGAGGTTGGAGTCTTGAAGGAGGAAGTCTTTCTTCTCCAGGAGGAAATTAGGAGGCAGAAGGTTCACCTCAATAGGTCTGGGAGTGAGTGTGAGGTGGCTGGAGTGGTTGAGGGGAATGAGGCTTCTAGCAGTGAGGTGCAGTCTGTCACTCGCTGCGAGGAGGCTCTAGTTGGGAAGGTAGTAACGGCTACCATCAGCGAGGTGCAGTCCAGCACCTGCTACAAGTGGCAAGTGGTTCCCAGTAATGGGAAGAGCACTAAATAAGGAAAGTAAAGAGAGAAGATTTGAAGGTAGGAAATCGCTTCTCTTTTCTTTAGGATGAGTGTACTTCAGTGGCCAGTGAAGGTAAAGGTACTACTTCCCCTGCTAATAGAGGTAAGTGAATCCTTGTGGTTGGTGACTCACATGTAAGATATATGGACCGTGCTTTCTGTAAAAGGAATAAGAAGATGAGAGATACAGTGTGCTTCCCTGGAACTGGTGTTGATGACATAGTCAACAGGTTGGATAATATCATGTCAGGTAATAGGAACAAGCTATTATCTGTCTCAGTGCTGGTGGAAATGATATTGGGAAGAGTAGAAGAGAAGAGCTGCTAGATAAGTACAGGTCAGCTGTAGATTTAATTAAGTCTAAGGGAGGGATCCCAATCATATGTAGCATCTTGCCTAGAAGGGGAGTGGGCAATGAATGGTTGTCTAGGGCAATTGATGTAAATTGCTGGATAGACAGATACTGCAAGGAACTTGCAATCCTGTTCATTGACAACTGGGACAACTTTATGGCAAACATGATCTGCATGCAAGGAATGGGGCTCTCTCTGGGGCTGGGTGGTAGTACTTACGAACTCGATCGAGAGGGCCATTGCTGACATACCTAGGATTTTAAACTGATAGAAGATAGGGGTGTGGGTGTGTATGGGAAACAGGCAGGTTACAACACTAGGGTTGAAGACAGTAAATGTATAAAAGACATTCATCGTGAAGTTATAAATAAAGACAATGGATCAAGTCAGCAAACAAAGGGAGACAGCAGAGGGCAGCAGGAGACTAGCTCCCCTGGCTTCCATCTTGGCTTTATCTCCTGGCTTCCATCTTGGCTTGGTCCTCTGGCTTTCATCCTGGCTTCCATCCTGGACTGGTACCCTGGCTTGGTTCCCAGGTTTTCATCCTGGCCTGGCAATCCTTCCCTGGCTTCCATCCTGGCAAGAAACCCGTCTCGTGGGCTCTAAGTATGCTATGGAAATGGAACATAGACACAGGTGAGATTCCACAGTTACTAAAAAAACGGATATACCCCCACTCCATAAAGGAGGCAGCAAAGCAATAACTAAAACTATAGACCAATAACCTTAACGTCCCACATCATAAAAATTTTTGAATGAGTTCTAAGAAGCAGGATTGCAAACCACTTGGATTCCCAACAACAGCACAATCCAGGGCAACATGGGTTCAGTGCAGGTCGCTCCTGCCTCTCGCAACCACTGGACCACTATGATATGGTCTTGGATGCACCGGAAAACCAATAGAATGCAGATGTAGTATACACAGATTTTACAAAAGCCTTTGACAACTGCGATCATGGTGTAATAGCACACAAAATGCGTGCTAAAGGGATAACTGTGAAAATAGGCAGATGGATTTTCAAGTTTCTAACCAATCGAACACAAAGAGTAGTGGTAAACAGAATTAAATCGGAAGCTGCCATAGTGAAGAGCTCTGTTCCACAAGGCACAGTACTCGCCCTATCATATCAGACATAGACAGAGATGTAAACCATAGCACCGTATCATCCTTTGCAGACGATACTAAGATCTGCATGAGAGTATCATCCATTAAGGAAACGGCAAATATCAAAGAAGATATAACCAAGTTTTCCAATGGGCAACAGAGAACAGTATGATGTTCAATTAAGACAAATTCCATCTACTCCGTTATGGAAAACTGGAGGAAATAATAACTAGAACTGAATATACTACAAACTCTAATCACACAATAGAGCAGAAAAGTAATGTGAAGGAGCTGGGAGTGGTAATGTCTGAGGATCTCACCTTCAAGGATCAAAACAATGCCATTATCATATCAGCGAGGAAAATGATTGGATGGATAATGAGAACATTCACTTGTTCTCTCTAGGTTGGAATACTGCTGTACATTGACATCTCCATTCAAGGCAGGTGAAATTGCAGAGCTAGAGAGAACCTTTACTGCACATACAAACACCGTAACTACTGGGAACGCTTGGAAGCGCTTAATTTGTACTCACTGGAATGCAGGAAAGAGAGATACATCATAATCTATACCTTGGTAATCCTAGAGGGACTGATCCCTAATCTGCACACAAAAATCACTCTCTAAGAAAGCAAAGCACTTGGCAGGCGATGCAACATACCCCGAATGAAAAATAGGGGCGCCATTAGTACACTAAGAGAAAACACAATAAGTGTCCAGGGCCCAAGACTGTTCAACAGCCTCCCACCAACCATAAGGGAAATTACCAGTAGACCCCTGGTTGTCTTCAAGAGAGACCTGGACAGATACCTGAAATCAGTACCGGATCAGCCGGGTTGTGGTTCGTACGTCGGACGACGTGCGGCCAGCAGTAACAGCCTTGTTGATCAGGCCCTGATCCATCGGGAGGCCTGGTCATGGACAGGGATGCGGGGGCGTTGATCCCCGGAATACCCTCCAGGTAGACTCCAGGCATGATCCTCTGGCGTCCGTCCTGGCTTGGTCCTCTGGCTTCTATCCTGGCTTGATACCCGTATTATTATTGGAGTCATTGGGAAGTGTAAACTAAAATATAACCAATTCCTGGGATCAAGAGCTCTTCACCATCATCCAAGTTGTTACACACACAGGTATACTTAGGTTCAGCTCAACTTCAGTAATTAATACCTAATTTTGCAGGTCTCCAAGATCGCCTTGAAACTGACGCAATGACGCCCTTTATTGACGCATTCTGATGACGCACTCTGCTGACACACTCCAATGACGCACTATAATGACGTACTCTAATGACTTATTCTAATGACGCACTCTAATGACGCACTACTTTATAGCTTCGAGGGCTATTTTCATTACCAAGGACTAGTACCTTACACTTATCCACATTGAACTTCATCTGCCATTTTTTTCAGACCAGGCCACTTCTACGGCCCTATGATGCACTTTCTACAAGATTGATAGACTGAACACATCGACTCCAGGCTGAGGGACTGATTACCTCAAACTCCTCCTTTATTTATTGATTAGATTTGTCTGTGAAGTGAAGAACATCTCTTGTGGTCAGAAATACAACATAGTGTTGGACTGGGTCATACTGGGTCAACACAGTACACCTTTATATGCACATAATATATGTGTTCACTTGACACTAAAAAAAAATTGTATTTTAACCAAAGTTTAAGTAAAACTTAATTGCTTACAAACTTAAACCTTAAACGCTGGTCAATCTGAGAGCACAGTCTGAATTTATTTTAGTCTGTGCAGGTCCCATTTTGCGTTTTTTTCCTCAGGAAGAAACTATGAATATTTAAATACTGCTTTCCATGCCATAATCTCTGAGTGTCTTATCTGATTGTCTTCACACTTCAGTGTTGACAACTTGATTAAGTCAGTTCTCAATGGCCACATATTTAATGTACTGGTGTATTCAATATACTGGTGTATTTTAGGATATTCGTCTCTGAGATAACAAGAGAATACCTCTTAGTTTGGCTTCAAAGTTGTCGCTTTTTATTTAAAGGTTTGAACAAGTTTTGGGTTGTCTATGACCCAAGTTGTTATTTTTACTGAAGAAAATTAAAAATTAGTATCCATGTGATAACTTGTCAATGCCTCTCCTGATTCACTCAAAATCTTCGATACTAATATTTAACTGCATTATCTAACTGCCGCACTCTGCACTATTATTTTCGCGTGCACTGAGGCGCATGAGACTGGAGGTGATAATATATGGGGATATCTATCCCAGGTAGCATATAATGGGTCCAGGGACGAGACTGCAAAGCTCTGATAGATAAACATGTTACAGTGGCGTGATAACTAAACATGTTATAGTGGTTGTTAGGTAAGACACATATGCAACAGTTAGACAACTTTATTCCGAAACGTTTCGCCTACACAGTAGGCTTCTTCAGTCGAATACAGAAAGTAGGCAGGAACAGTAGAGATGTGAAGACGATGTAATCAGTCCGTCTTCACATCTCTACTGTTCCTGCCTACTTTCTGTATTCGACTGAAGAAGCCTACTGTGTAGGCTTCTTCAGTCGAATACTGTCTTACCTAACAACCTGTCGGTATTGTATACCATTTTGATGTTCATGTTATAGTGGTAATGAACTATTTACATGCTTATGTCTGGTTACAATCGTAAAGAGTTATGTATGCAGATAAGAGTCAGGTCACAAAAAATTACAAAAATATTACCTTATATTTTAGTAAGGTTTGCTTGAAATAAAAAAAAAAAGTTTAAATGGTCATGCGTTATTTACAGTGGGCAAAGTCAGGGTATTTTTCTGTAATGATTGGTAATATACCACTGTGGATAAAATACTTTGGCCTTTCTTGAACATTTCTAAGTGAGTTGTCTCTGAATTCATTAATTTTTATCGCATTTCAGTACACAGTGACGTTAAGGTGTGACAATTGTCCATCTGATAAAGTTTACATTTAGTTTGGTCTACATCATCTGGTGGTGGTGATTTAAAACCTCACAGAGATACTGGTAACCCAGCCGGAATCTGGCGGTAGTAACATCCAAGAATCTGCTTATTTTGTGGAGGCACCGTAGACAAGTGGCTCCTCCTGCATGATAGAATGATGATAGATGGACTGACTGGCGTCAGTTTCCCTCAGTCTCAAGCCAGTGAAGCTCATTCCGCATTATTCTTCTCAAATTGCTGACAGCCTAAGATTGTAATCTACTCCCTCATGCATCTGAAGACCATTGTGAGATGGAATCCACAGGTGTACTCTGACCCCACTGTCCACAATCCTACCATACCTGTATCTGGCTTCTGACACAGCAAAGCAAAGTTCATTTCTTGACTTATT
Organism: Cherax quadricarinatus; assembly: GCF_026875155.1. Classification (NCBI taxonomy): domain Eukaryota; kingdom Metazoa; phylum Arthropoda; class Malacostraca; order Decapoda; family Parastacidae; genus Cherax; species Cherax quadricarinatus. The sequence goes on along the minus strand of NC_069448.1, from coordinate 10,145,627 downwards.
ACGTCCTAACCGTAGCAAAATCGTTAGTTTCTTAATGTTATGTGTGCGGGTGCTAGTCATGTGATGACCCACCACCAGAGCTTATGGTCATGTGACCGAGGTCTCTCCTGGCGCTCCGGACCATCCACTTCAAGAAAAAAAGTTAGACATAAAGGTTCTCTTCTCGAGACAGACACAACAACGTGTACTTGACTGAACTTCTTTTCACAAGAGAAGAGAAAACGTGCGTTGAACATTGTGTTCACACACTCATTGCCACTCACAAGAGGCACTCCAGCTCACCACTCTTCTCCCATAAACCGTAAATTTAATGTCCTTTGCTAACCTCTGCACCAAATTTATGAATATTCGGAAAATATTATTCCTATTTTTATTATGATTTCTGTTTATTATTATTATTATTGGTGTTATTATTATTATTGGTATTATTATTATTATTATTATTGGTATTATTATTATTATTATTATTATTATTATTATTTATTATTATTATTATTATTTTATTAGTAGTATTATTATTCCCCTCAAGGGAGGTTTATTGATGCTGGTGAGGAACTCTAGATCAAAGGAACTGGATTTATTCTCTCCTTCCTTGTATCGAACCTGATTTTCTTCCCATTCCTCAGGCGCTGTACTAGTTTAACGTTTCCCCCTGAATAATAATAATATAATAATAATAATAATAATAATAATAATAATAAAAAAGAAAAAAAGAAGAATGAAAGAAGAAGAAGAAGAGAAGAGAAGAAGAAGAAAGAACAACAACAACAACAACAACAACAACAACAACAACAACAACAACAACAACAACAACAACAACAACAACAACAATAACAAGACACAGCGATGTCTCTGGAGCAGCTGTACCAGCAGGTACAGCTGCTCCAGAGGGAGCTGGGAGAGAGATACGGCGACTGACGGAGGAAAACAAGAGGATCCGTAGTAATTCTTCTGTGATGAGTCCTCGGCATAACGAAAGAAGCTGGACAGTGGTTGGGAGTATAGAAACGAAGTTGAAGATCGAAAGGTAGGATGGAGAGAATGAGAATTCCTCTGTTATTCTTTCTGACGAGTGTGAAGCCAACAAGAACATCACATGAGGAATCATTAAAAAAGGTAAGGACATTGTTCATGTAGGTGATTCACAAATCATCTCTTGTCTTAGAGATAGGAAGAGGAGGCAGAGGGTTTGTTTTCCTGGGACTGGGAAGGAGGATATTGGTAGCTATCTTGACCCCATAATCATGAATAGTAATGGGATCTAACCTATTATCTGCCTCAGTACTGGAGGCAAAGATGTTAGCAAGCATTTGAGCGAGGATTTGGTTAGCAGGTTAAAGAGATCATTCCGTATAGAGAATTAAGATAGAATAGAAACGTTCTGAAATGGAGGAACAGCAGGTTCAAACATCTTTTAGGGCAGAAGAAAGGAATTTATGTTTACCGGTAGGCCTGCTGCAGTGTTCCTCCTTTATTATGTTCTTATCAAAAGAGGTGAAGGTCATCTCATGAATTAATATGTTCACATTAAGAGGGTTAAAAAAGAGTGATAAGAAAAGCTGAAAGGCACTATGAAATTAAAACTGCTAAGGATTCGAAAAATAATCCGAAATTTTTTTCCAGTATAGAGAAGAAAGGTTAGAGAAAAGTTAGGTCTCTTAAAGCTAAATCTGGACAGCTTACTGATAATGAGAATGAAATGTGTTCCGTTTCTAACAATTATTCTTACTGGGCCTCACTCGAGGCACAAGCAATACCCCAGTATGTAATTATTTTTTATAACTGGCCTGAGGAAAATTATGTGATATCACAGCCACTAGGGATATGTTAATCAAACAGATTGACAGATTAAAGCAAAATAAGTCCCCAGGCTCTGATGAACTTTTTTTAAGAGTTCTTAAAGAGCTCAAAATGTAATTTTGTGAACCACTGATTAACATTTTTAATACATCTCTTGAAACAGGTATAGTAATATATCATCAATGGTATGCAGTACTGACAAGGTAAACATTTAGAAACATGTATAACAGCTAGATGTTTCGCAAACCAGTGGCTATATCATTACAATATAAGGACAAAAACAAAAGACTGAAGAGAATAAAAAAATGAGGTAATCAGTCCCTCAGCCTAGCAGCAGGTGATGAATCTGAAGCACAGGTAGGCAGTGGGCTTATATAATGGAGTTAGATGAGGTGCAGCAGATGAAGACATTGTCAGTGGTATGCGAGATTCCCCAGTGGAAGTCATGCCCAAGAGTTGGGCCAACGGCGGTAGCAAGTAGTTGTGATGTCCTCTGTACCAAGACTCAGTGTTGTTGCTGTGTCTCACAACTATCATAACCAATCGTCTACATAACAAAGATACCCGAGTGTTGTACACTATGTCTAACTCTTCAAAGAGGTGTAATGTATGATATGTGGGAGATAAAAAGGTAATTCCTATTTTTGAGAGCCGGGGATAAATCATTACCATCAAATAACAGACTAATAAGCTTGACCTCAACTGTAGGCAACATACGAGAATCAATTATATCCGATATTATAAGAAGCCATCTTGATAAGCATAATTTTATTTATGACACTCAACATGGATTCACATGAGGTCCGTTCCTGACTTAATTTACTGATTTTCTTCAGTAAAGCATTTGAGGCAGTTGATCATAATAAAAAGTACGTTATTGTTTATTTGTATTTCAGTAAAGCTTTTGACAGAGTACCACAAAAGACTGTTCACGGTACTGGGGAAAAGGTTCTGGCATAACTAACAGGAAGCAAAGAGTTTGCATAAATTAGGTGAACTGAGAATGGTGGCTGTCACAAGTGGCGTTTCACAAGATCATTACTGTTCATAATTTACATTAAACACTTTGACGAGGGAATAACAACTGATATGAGCAAATTCACCGATGGCACACAAAAAAAGCAGAATAATAGACTAAGAGGAAGATGCCACTGAACTTCAGGAGGGAGGATATAGACAAGTTAATGTCATGTTAGAAAAGTTCATGTCATGTTAGACGCAGTTCAATGTAGATAAATGCAAAGTCTGAAAGATCAGATGTAAATAACATTAGTACTTATAACTTAAATAATATAGAACTTGGCCATACAGAATGAAAATGTCTTGGGAATTATATTAAGAAGCAATCTGAAGGCAAGACAGCAGTGCCTAAGCGTATGTAATAAAGATAACATATTCCTGGGATTTACATCAACAAGTATAATAGTAAGATCTGAAGAACTTTTTAAGCATAAAGTCGAGACACTTCCTTTTATATTCTCTACAAAACTGACTAAGACCTTTGTTTTAAATTCTACCAAAAAACCGACCAACCAACATGATCATTTTCACACTCACGTCATGATACCACAGGAACTAAACGTGGTGTAGTCATACGCTGTTTCCTGCGTGCCTTCCTCGTCTACAATAGCGAATTCCTTGAGGAAAAATGCTCATTTATAGAACACGTGTTTTCTAAGCTTCACTATCCTCATCACTTCAGAGATTGCAGACGTCGTGCACATAACATCTTCAACTCACATATGATAACACCAAAAAGAAGATACACAGTCCTCCCTATTAACCCCACTGCCAATTACGTCTCTAATATTCTTTCCAACGCGGAATTCCAAGCATCTACCATTACATCTACCACAATCAAAGGCATCACAAGTAGGGAACACCTCCAAGGTTAATCCTCCGCAGGGGTATGCGTAACCCCCTTGCATGATCGTAACCAAATATACGTGGGCGAGACATCTAGAAACCTCCACAAACGAATTTCTGAACACCAGTACGCCAGCAGAATGGACGACATGAAGAACGCCTGTGTTTTACACAAACTCCCACAACCATTTAACTAACCACAGAGACGAAAGGCTCATCGCCCAGAAGGAAGACACCCAGAGACGGAGGATCTCTGAATCATCACTCATCTGTATATCCAACAGTTTCATCCAGAACAACAGCTTCTACTCATAGTTGAACCTCATGCCAGGAAACTTCTTCGTTATTTTTTTTTTACGAACAAAGGTGTAGTCTAGTGGCCTGTACACCTGACCGTAGTACGATAACCAAGGTAGAAACAAGGAATGAGCAAAAGGCACCAAACAGCAAGTAATGTATGTGCAATATATACAGAAGATATACACAGTAAGGTAATGCAAGCAAGAGACACGGTGAGAAACGTCTTCAACCAGACTTGGAGGTTTGTCAATGTTGATTCACGGGTGTACCACATCGGTTCAAACTTTGGCGGGCTCCCTTGTGATTGACTGGTTGAACCAAGGTACTGGCATAACGATGGGACCCCTACTCTTTACACTCTTAGCACCTGGTTCGCTGGTCGGGAGGGCATGGTTATATAGGTGTGTGACACATGCCGAATAAATTGTAATATGCTTTTATCATGTCACATCCTGCATAGCAACAGACCATAGCATGGAGAAGCACTGCAGTAGGCCTACTGGTCCATGCTGGGCCAGTCATTCTCAAATCCAACCTCTTCTACGTCATCAGCTTCAACATATCTCGTGTTGAAAATGGGATAAAATACAGACAAGTTGAGGATTAAGACACATGTGCAACAGTTGGGTGTCTTTATTGTTGAAACATTTCGCCTACATAGTAGGCTTCTTCAGATTGATTACAGCATCTTCATTTCACCGCTACACCTGCTGCCTCTGTATTTGACTGAAGAAGCCTACTGTGTAGGCGAAACGTTTCGACAATAAAGATAGCCATCTGTGGTGCATGTGTCTTTAATCTTCAATATACCTCACCTGACTCTTCACGTCACTACGCTATCTCTATATATAAGCAGGAACACTCCCCAGGTAGATCTGTCTATGACTTGATAACGTCCACTGTGTGGGGCGAAACGTTATCAGTAAAGAGACGTTCACATCAAGAGATCTCCATACAACTATTTCAAAAACAAAACATTTGCCTCCCATTCTTTCGTAACTTCTCAAAAATGCAGAATAATCCCCGTAAAATTACATAGAAATTTTCAATTACAAGCGACTCGTGAACCTTGAAATTGAAATTCTTGGTTATTCTGTCTTGTGTAACTTGGTAATATCGTTTCAGGTTTTACTACCTAGAGTGTGTTGCAGTATTTAACACGTGCGCAGCATTCTATTAGTATAAAGTGTTTCTATTAAAGAGGAGCACTATAACAGCTGTTAATGGTGCAGCTGCAGTCACTGTCAGCCTAGACGAAGACATCAACGAGCTGAATAGCAAGAGATGATCAATACGCAGAGCAACAACGAATTAACACTCTGATATGTAAGTCATCTCAGGGAAGACTTAATCATGCAGTTGCATGGCTCTGTGGTAACCCACTCAGAAGTCAGGTACTTCTACCTGATGGTAATGACAATCACAAAGTTGAGTGACTTCCATTTCTTGCGTCAGGATCTGGAGTGTAACATCAGCCTTCAGTGCTGAGGATGTGCTTAGACAACGCTTCTACAAAAACTGAGGCACATTAATATTACACACACACACACACACACACACACACACACACACACACACACACACACACAACACACACAACACACACACACACAACACACACCACACACACACACACACACACACACACACACACATACACACATACAACCACACACACATAACACACACCAACACATACACACACACTCATACACACATACACACACACACACACACACAATACATACATATCAAGAGGGGAAGGTGGTGAGTGGTCAGGGAGAGAGAAGCTTCATAACTGTACTCACCACAAATGATCCAGCAACGACAATCAGAATGCAGTTTCTGATATCACAGCCACTCAGACACACTGCACTTCCGTCTTGAACAAGAACAAATATTGTTGTCTTGCACAAGAACAAATACTGATGTTTTGCACTGTTGTCTTGATGAACAAGCACTGTTGTCTTGATGAACAAGCACTGTTGTCTTGATGAACAAGCACTGTTGTCTTGATGAACAAGCACTGTTGTCTTGATGAACAAGCACTGTTGTCTTGATGAACAAGCACTGTTGTCTTGATGAACAAGCACTGTTGTCTTGATGAACAAGCACTGTTGTCTTGATGAACAAGCACTGTTGTCTTGATGAACAAGCACTGTTGTCTTGATGAACAAGCACTGTTGTCTTGATAAATAACAAGCACTGTTGTCTTGAAAATAACAAGCACTGTTGTCTTGATGAACAAGCACTGTTGTCTTGATGAACAAGCACTGTTGTCTTGAACAAGCACTGTTGTCTTGATGAACAAGCACTGTTGTCTTGATGAATAACAAGCACTGTTGTCTTGATGAACAAGCACTGTTGTCTTGATGAACAAGCACTGTTGTCTTGATGAACAAGCACTGTTGTCTTGATGAACAAGCACTGTTGTCTTGATAAATAACAAGCACTGTTGTCTTGATGAACAAGCACTGTTGTCTTGATGAACAAGCACTGTTGTCTTGAACAATAACAAGCACTGTTGTCTTGATAAATAACAAGCACTGTTTTCTTGAACAATAACAAGCACTGCTGTTTTGAACAATAGAAAGCACTGTTGTCTTGTACAAGAACAAGCACTGTTGTCTTGATAAATAACAAGCACTGTTGCCTTGATGATAGTGGTGATGATAGTGGTGATAGTAGTGATGGTGGTAGTGGTGGTAGTGGTGGTGGTGGTGGTGGTGATAGTGGTTGTGATGGTGGTGGTGTGGTAGTGACGGTGGTAGTTATGGTGGTGATGGTGGTAGTGGGGGTGGAAGTGGTAGTAGTAGGTATGGTGGTGGTAGTGGAGGTGGTAATGGGGGGGAAGTGGGTGATGGTGGGGGCTATGGTGTGGTGGTAGTGGTGGTGGTGGGGTGGTTGTGGTGTTGGTTGTGGTGGTAGTCTAGGTGTTGCTGTGGTGTAGTGGTGGTGTTGGTTGTGGTGGTAGTGGTAGTGGTGGTGGGGGTAGTAGTGATGGTAGTAGTGGTAGGGGTGGTGATGGTAGCAGTGGTGACGGAGGTGGCAGTGGTGATGGTATTAGTGGCGGTAGTAGTAGTAGTATAGTAGTAGTGGTATTAGTGGTGGTGGTGGTAGAATTAGTGATAGTAGTGCTAGTGGTAGTAGAGGTGGTAGTAATAGTAGTAGTAGTAGTAGTAGTATTGGTGGGGTGTGGTGGTGTAGTGAAGTGTAGTTTTGGTAGTGGGTGGTGGGTGGGGGTTTGTTGGTAGGTGGTAGTTTTGGTGGAGGGGTGGTAGTGGTGGTGGGGGTTGTGGTGGTGATGGTGGTAGTAGTGGTGGTGGTTTTAGTGGTGGTGGTAGTGGTAGTGGTGGTTTTTGTAGGGGTGGTTGTAGTGGTGGTGGTTGTGGTGGTGATGGTGATTAGTAGTGGTTGTGGTAGTGGTGGTGATGGTAGTGGTGTGGTGGTAGTGGTGGTAGTGGTGGTGGTGGTGGTGGTGGTAGTAGGAGTGGTAGTAGTGGTGGTAGTGGTGGTGGTCGCTACTCAACGGAAGTTAGTGTGAAATACCTGGTTTGTGGCATAATTTGCTGACTGTGTTCCGGCTGGACCTGAGTACAGGAAGTGTACAAGATGGCCACTGCTCCCACATTTCCCACCCCACACTCACACCCCCACACTCACACCCCACACTCACACCCCCACACTCACACCCCACTTGCCACCCCCACTTCAAAACCCCCGCACTTCCACTCCACATCACACCCCCACATTCCCACCCCACACTCACAACCCCCAACACTTCCCACCCCCACACTCACAACCCCCGCACTTCCCACCCCACACTCACAACCCCCGCACTTCCCACCCCTCACACTCACAACCCTCACACTTCCCACCCCCACACTCACAACCTCACACTTCCCACTCCCACACTCACAACCCCCACATCTCCCACCCCACACTCACATAACCCCCGCACTTTCCCACCCCACACTCACAACCCCCGCACTTCCCACCCTCACACTCACAAACCCCCCACACTTCCCCACCCCACACTCACAAGCCCCTCCACACTTCCCACCCCACACTCACAACCCCCCACATTTCCCCCCTCCCCACACTCACAACCCCCATACCCACCCCACACTACCATCTACAATTACAACCCCACACTACCCACCTTACACACTCACAACCCCACACTACCCACCCCACACTACCAACTCTACAATACCAACCCCACACTACCAACCCCACACACTTGCAACCCCATACTCCCCACCTCAAACACTCATATAATCCCACACACTCAACCCCACACTACCCGCCCCAACACTACCCACCCCCACACTATACCTGGAGGGAGGTAGTGAAGAGTGTGTGTTTGGGAGATTGGGAGACTCAACTGGACCTCACTTAAGGCTACTACAAATACGCTGGGAGAGAACGGACCAAAAATCTTCCATTTTTCTTGAGACCAAAAAAAAAAAAATAATGGCGGTAATAGCGTGCGCATTATTTGTTCACGCACCAGTGGCTGCGAGTTTCCTCCCGCACGCTGTTGCCAGCGCATGTCAGCGCACAACCCTCGTCTCTCATGGTATATAGCTTCGAATAAATGTTTTTCTATGCGTGTCGTAAGGATGAATGAGATGTGTATGTGGGAAGATGTTTGTGAAGTGTGTGTAGGTGAGAGGTGTGTTGGGAGAGTGTAGTGACCTTGAGAGATGCTCCCTCATACACTCACTCTCTCAGATGTTTCCCTGGACGGCCACGAGACAACATGTAGAGAGACATTCCAGCAGCAGTGTCTCGTGGTACTGGTGGTGGTGGTGGTGCAGGCAACACCTTCATTCACAGTCATCACCCTGACTGCTGCCTCACAGCTTCAGGAATGTAAAGTGTAACATAATGACGCTGGCTGCGCCCTGACACTACCATCACCACTACCACTACTACCACCACTAGCACCACTACAACTACCACCACTATAACTACAACTACCACCACTGCCACCACCACAACCACCGCCACCAACACCATCACTACCGTCACAACTACAACCAATACTATCACCACCATTATCACCGCTACCACAACTACTACAACCCTGTAGTGTTCCACA
>NC_069448.1:9971554-10131554 GCF_026875155.1 Cherax quadricarinatus | reverse complement strand
AGCCGAGGTAGATTCACATATTTGGTCCCACACCACCTGCTTGCCGTCTGTCCAGGATTGAAGGGTGATACCATCTGGACGCTTTTGGCTGCCATCAGATCTGCATAGTTGGCGTGACTTCCTTACTGCTGGGCATCCGGCTATTGTGAAGCCGGATGCCCGCAGTCTTTTCCACGGATTTACGGCACACAAGATCATGGTACCCGAATCGGTCTGCTGCTTCACTGCCACAAATACACCTGTGTTCGGCGGGAATAGGGGCGGCAAGACGAAGGACCAGACTAATTCGGATGATCTGTGGGTCGAGGCGTGTGCCAAGGCTGGAGTTGGGAACAGCCAACGGAAAGTCCCCTGCACGATGAGCTCTCACTGCCAGGAGGCGGGCTCTATCCTTCTCTGAAGCATTGTTGAGGCTATTTTCTCCACTATTGGGCCAACCCAGTGCGACTGTTTGTAGCTGTTGGGGATACATACACACACACAACACACACACACACACACACACACACACACACACAACACACACACACACACACACACACACACACACATATATATATATTATATATATATATATTATATATATATTAATATATATATATATATATATATATATTATATATACATATTATACTATATATATATATATATACATATATATATATATATATATATATATATATATATATATATATATATATATAATATATATATATATAACACGTGTATATAAAATTATTTATTATGGATTATTAGCCATAATAAATTAAAATTATGTTTATGTCAGGATTGTTATTAGGAAGCCTCAATGGCGGACATTTATGAGGTTGCCTCAAGATTTTCTTGTTTCTTTTTTTTTCCTCCAACTTTCGTTTTTGTTTCACTCATAACTCGAGAATGCCTCATCCAGTCACTTTCAAATTTTCAACGATTTTGCACGGTATCGAGGACCAAATTCTTGGAACAAATGGCTGTTCACGTTCCCTGTGATCAAAGTTGTGGAAGCCATTCCCAGCATCCTGTAATGTCTGGGACAACTTATAATAAAACTCTCAGTGACCGGACTTTAAACGTTCCAAACAATGCCTCATAATTCGACGGCGGCGGAGAGTGAAATATGTGTGTGGCTGCAGGTCCGACCATTTTATGTGTAAAATAGTACATGGATTTACTTTTTATTCCCATTAACCAAGCTTAATAAATTCCAGTTTACCTCGAGATCGACTTCCATATTTAATAACTAATTTTTCCTAGGGCCAGGATGCCACCTGTTAATGCAATAAAATGTCTAACAAAATTGAATTTTTGGAGTCCGTGCCTTAACTGAAGAATGACTCATCTGATCGGCTTCAAATTCTCACCACCGGTGTGGTTTCCCGAACATAAGGTTCATGCTGGTAATGGATGCTGTGCGTCTCACTCCGCCAACAAAACTGAATCTTTTTTTATCCAGTTGAGAAACCGAATTAGTTGTTTTAGGCTAACTTTGATGAGCTGATTACGAATTTGAGCTTGTTTAGTCCCTATTACATAAGATTCTTTTGAAAAGTTATGGCCAGTATTATGTGAGTGTGCTCAACCTGCAAGGTTGAGTATACTGACAGTGTGTACTAGGCTTGTCAGGGAGGTAATACAGTTATTGAGTACACTGACAGTGTGTACATAAGACACACTATCCTGGTTATGTAATTTTAGTGTTACAACGTTTCGCTCACGAGGGACTTGATCGCTGGTGGGCGAAACGAGAGGAGAACAAAGCTTCATAACCTACTTCACCACTTTCTTGCCGTTTTTTACACAGTTAAATTTATTGACTAAGAGCTATTATCCTGCTTGTTATCTCAGCTGTTATCCTACATGTTATCTCAGCTGTTATCCTACCTGTTATCTCAGCTGTTAGCCTGCTTGTTATCTCAGCTGTTATCCTACTTGTTATCTCAGCTGTTATCCTACTTGTTATCTCAGCTGTTATCCTAGATGTTATCCCTGTCCAATCTGAGGTATACTTTCACTCCCTGGAATGTTACTTACAGCACTCGAGGTGCTGGTAGGTGAACAGGGGCAGCAGGTGTAAGATGACTAACACCAGGTACCTACTTATGGGACGTGAACAGAGGCAGCAGGTGAAAGATGACTAACATTAAGGTACCTACTTACTAGTAGGTGGACAGGGGCAGCATGTGTAAGATGACTAACACGAACACGGACAGTAGGTGCAAGGACATATTGCCAAATGTTTACACCCGTGCCAAGGCACGAACCACGGACCCTATTCATATAAGCTGAGGGCGCTACCAACTGAACCAGGAGACACCTATCATTACTTGCCGCTGTCTGATGATAATAGACGCCTGTAGGCTTCTCTCGTGATAACAGGCCTCATTAGGCTCAATTTAATTTAGTCAAATTGTATACTTAGGATAATGTTGGGAATCGTCAGTGTAGCGGAATTTTACATCGTCAGTGTAGTGCGGAAGTGTGGATCCTCAGTGTGGCGTGTATCGTCAGTATAGGATGGAAATGTGGATCATCAGTACACAGTGGGAGTGTGGATTGTCAGTAGAGTGTTGTCAGTGTAGTATTGATAGTATAGTGGTGATCGTCAGTGTATTGTTGATCGTCAGTGTAGAGTTGATTGTCAGCGTAGTGTTGATTGTCAGTGTAGTGTTGATTGTCAGTGTATTGTTGATCGTCAGTGTAGTGTTGATTGTCAGTGTAGTGTTGATTGTCAGTGTAGTGTTGATTGTCAGTGTATTGTTGATCGTCAGTGTAGTGTTGATTGTCAGTGTAGTGTTGATTGTCAGTGTAGTGTTGATTGTCAGTGTAGTGTTGATTGTCAGTGTAGTGTTGATTGTCAGTGTAGTGTTGATTGTCAGTGTATTGTTGATCGTCAGTGTAGTGTTGATTGTCAGTGTAGTGTTGATTGTCAGTGTAGTGTTGATTGTCAGTGTAGTGTTGATTGTCAGTGTAGTGTTGATTGTCAGTGTAGTGTTGATTGTCAGTGTAGTGTTGATTGTCAGTGTAGTGTTGATTGTCAGTGTAGTGTTGATTGTCAGTGTATTGTTGATCGTCAGCGTAGTGTTGACTGTCAGTGTAGTGTTGATTGTCAGTGTAGTGTTGATTGTCAGTGTATTGTTGATCGTCAGTGTAGTGTTGACTGTCAGTGTAGTGTTGATTGTCAGTGTAGTGTTGACTGTCAGTGTAGTGTTGACTGTCAGTGTAGTGTTGATTGTCAGTGTAGTGTTGATTGTCAGTGTAGTGTTGATTGTCAGTGTAGTGTTGACTGTCAGTGTAGTGTTGATTGTCAGTGTAGTGTTGATTGTCAGTGTAGTGTTGATTGTCAGTGTAGTGTTGACTGTCAGTGTAGTGTTGATTGTCAGTGTAGTGTTGATTGTCAGTGTAGTGTTGATTGTCAGTGTAGTGTTGATTGTCAGTGTAGTGTTGACTATCAGTGTAGTGTTGATTGTCAGTGTAGTGTTGATTGCCAGTGTATTGTTGATCGTCAGTGTAGTGTTGACTGTCAGTGTAGTGTTGATTGTCAGTGTAGTGTTGATTGTCAGTGTAGTGTTGACTGTCAGTGTAGTGTTGATTGTCAGTGTAGTGTTGATTGTCAGTGTATTGTTGATCGTCAGCGTAGTGTTGACTGTCAGTGTAGTGTTGATTGTCAGTGTAGTGTTGATTGTCAGTTTATTGTTGATCGTCAGTGTAGTGTTAATTGTCAGTGTAGTGTTGACTGTCAGTGTAGTGTTGACTGTCAGTGTAGTGTTGACTGTCAGTGTAGTGTTGACTATCAGTGCAATGTTGATTGTCAGTGTAGTGTTGATTGTCAGTGTAGCGTTGTCAGTGTAGTGTTGTCAGTGTAGCGTTGTCAGTGTAGTGTTGTCAGTGTAGTGTTATCAGTGTAGTGTTGTCAGTGTAGTTTTGTCAGTGTAGTGTTGTCAGTGTAGTGCTGTCAGTGTAGTGTTATCAGTGTAGTGTTGTCAGTGTAATGTTGTCAGTGTAGTGTTGTCAGTGTAGTGTTGTCAGTGTAGTGTTGTCAGTGTAGTGTTGTCAGTGTAGTTTTGTCAGTGTAGTTTTGTCAGTGTAGTGTTGTCAGTGTAGTGTTGTCAGTGTAGTGTTGTCAATGTAGTGCTATCAGTGTAGTGTTGTCAGTGTAGTGTTGTCAGTGTAATGTTGCCAGTGTAGTGTTGTCAGTGTAGTGTTGTCAGTGTAGTGTTGTCAGTGTAGTGTTGTCAGTGTAGTGTTGTCAGTGTAGTGTTGTCAGTGTAGTGTTGTCAGTGTAGTGTTGTCAGTGTAGTGTTATCAGTGTAGTGTTGTCAGTGTAGTGTTGTCAGTGTAATGTTGTCAGCGTAGTGTTGTCAGTGTAGTGTTGTCAGTGTAGTGTTATCAGTGTAGTGTTGTCAGTGTAGTGTTGTCAGTGTAATGTTATCAGTGTAGTGCTGTCAGTGTAGTGTTATCAGTGTAGTGTTGTCAGTGTAGTGTTATCAGTGTAGTGTTGTCAGTGTAGTGTTGTCAGTGTAGTGTTGTCAGTGTAGTGTTATCAGTGTAGTGTTGTCAGTGTAATGTTGTCAGTGTAGTGTTGTCAGTGTAGTGTTGTCAGTGTAGTGTTGTCAGTGTAGTGTTGTCAGTGTAGTGTTGTCAGTGTAGTGTTGTCAGTGCAGTGTTGTCAGTGTAGTGTTGTCAGTGTAGTGTTGTCAGTGTAGTGTTGTCAGTGTAGTGTTGTCAGTGTAGTGTTGTCAGTGCAGTGTTGTCAGTGTAGTGTTGTCAGTGTAGTGTTGTCAGTGTAGTGTTGTCAGTGTAGTGTTATCAGTGTAGTGTTGTCAGTGTAGTGTTGTCAGTGTAGTGTTGTCAGTGTAGTGTTGTCAGTGTAGTGTTATCAGTGTAGTGTTGTCAGTGTAGTGTTGTCAGTGTAGTGTTGTCAGTGTAGTGTTATCAGTGTAGTGTTGTCAGTGTAGTGTTGTCAGTGTAGTGTTGTCAGTGTAGTGTTATCAGTGTAGTGTTGTCAGTGTAGTGTTGTCAGTGTAGTGTTGTCAGTGTAGTGTTGTCAGTGTAGTGTTATCAGTGTAGTGTTGTCAGTGTAGTGTTGTCAGTGTAGTGTTGTCAGTGTAGTGTTGTCAGTGTAGTGTTATCAGTGTAGTGTTGTCAGTGTAGTGTTATCAGTGTAGTGTTGTCAGTGTAGTGTTGTCAGTGTAGTGTTGTCAGTGTAGTGTTGTCAGTGTAGTGTTGTCAGTGTAGTGTTGTCAGTGTAGTGTTATCAGTGTAGTGTTGTCAGTGTAGTGTTGTCAGTGTAGTGTTTTCAGTGCAGTGTTGTCAGTGTAGTGTTGTCAGTGTAGTGTTGTCAGTGCAGTGTTGTCAGTGTAGTGTTATCAGTGTAGTGTTGTCAGTGTAGTGTTATCAGTGTAGTGTTGTCAGTGTAGTGTTGTCAGTGTAGTGTTGTCAGTGTAGTGTTATCAGTGTAGTGTTGTCAGTGTAGTGTTGTCAGTGTAGTGTTGTCAGTGTAGTGTTGTCAGTGTAGTGTTGTCAGTGTAGTGTTATCAGTGTAGTGTTGTCAGTGTAGTGTTGTCAGTGTAGTGTTATCAGTGTAGTGTTGTCAGTGTAGTGTTGTCAGTGTAGTGTTATCAGTGTAGTGTTGTCAGTGTAGTGTTGTCAGTGTAGTGTTGTCAGTGTAGTGTTGTCAGTGTAGTGTTGTCAGTGTAGTGTTGTCAGTGTAGGCACATAGTCGACATCTCAAATATTTAAAATAAAGTTCTGTCAGCGAGTGTTCTCATATCAAGAAAAAAAATAGTTTTATTTTATTTTTATTATCAGAGTTACTAAGGCCAAATTTGTACATCGCAATATACCTACGTAGACACGGTCGCTAAACTAGTCTGTCAGTAAACACAAGCTCTGCAGGACGAGTATTCTTACGCTCCTTTTAACTGAGTCACTGAAAAACACATCCGGATATCCCTGAAAAACACTTCCGGATACACCTGAAAAATACATCCGGATACACCTGAGAAACACATCCGGATACCCCTGAAAAACACATCCGGATACACCTAAAAACATTTCTGGATACACCTGAAAAATACATCCGGATACACCTAAGAAACACATCCGGATACCCCTGGAAAACAGATGAATCCCTGAACGAATAAATTTTACTGAAAATCACAAATAATCATTTTAAAAAATAAGGCCTCGTAAACTATTCCAGATGCTCCCAGTAAACCAATAAGCTTCTAACACACAGGAAAATAACATATATGGTAATACTGGTAAGTTATCCTAGCACCAACACAGGGCAGTGACGTAGCTGCTGTCTCTCTAAGTGAAGCTTGTATTTCTTGCATGAAGTTGATGAGTAAGACACATGAGCAACACCTGGGTATCTTTATTTTGAAGACGTTTGGCCAACCAGTGGCTTTATCAGCTCAGTACAAAGGTTATCTGAAGTGGAGACAGTAGAAGACGGCGACGTAATCAATGTGACGCTGTCGACGTACATAAATCTGAGGAAGGTACTAAGCAATAAGAGGGACTGTCATCTGTTTAGGGAAGAGTGTTGATCCTACGGTTGTAGCAGTGAGTACACTGCATTCTGTGGTGTGTTCTGCTGTATGTGGTAACCAGCGGGAAGTGTGACGCAGCAGTAGCAAGCATCACTGTCAGTAAAGGGAGATGTTTATACTTTTGGAGAGATAGAGAAAAAGATGGAATATTTTTCGTTCATTGTAACTACGAACTACAGTATAATAAATGTTCAGCTTACCCGTGATTTTTTATAACCTATGTTTATTAATTATATTACTCCATTTATGGAGATGATCTCATTATTTGCGAACCATTCCTGATGCATTAATGATAATACAATTAATAATGTCTGCACCTAAGTGCATTGTACTTCTTATTTAATACCGAACCAGTCCCTATCATTTAATAGTGAAACAGCTGCTACCATTCCTAACATATTCACGAATTAATGGTAATAGTTTTATTGTATATTCCATTATTATATTATTACTTTATGTCCCACATCTTCGCCAGCGTTCCAGAGAGTGTAATTTGAATTTGTTGAACACACCCTCATGATGTGTAGCTCATGTCTTGTTTATATGCAGGTCTGAACATAAGATATGTTGTGGTCTGAGTTTGACATGTTCAATACCATTATATTCATCACTAGTTCCTCATTATTCGTGCATATGAGGACAAGAGAGTTTTCCATTCTGAATGGTTCTATGACTTTCTGGCGAAGGATGACTTGCGTACTGACAGTTCGTGTGAGTGTAAACTACTTCCTGAGACTTTCTTTGTGGTTACAGGGTTTGTTACTTTCCTCCAGTTTACGAGCATTTACTTCACTGTAACTAAATCTATGCTCATTGTATCTTATGAACTTCCTCCTCCATAAGTGCTCAACCAGCAACTACTGAATTATATTTTTCAGTACGATGGTCAGTAAATATATTTGTCAGTAATAATGATATGCATTAACCACTTGTAATTTTCCAGCTGTCTGGTAGTTGTTCCGTCTCGCGTGACATGATGTCGAGTTTCGCTACATGTTCACACACAGTGGTTCCACTTCTTTTCATTTGGCATGGAAAGATGTTGCCATGCCTCATAGCTTTCGTTGCGTCAACCTCCTTCGGTAGCTTGATCACCTTAATGTATGGAAGATGTTCAGATTCTGTTGGTCATCCTTTTCTCCGTGTAGTCTGGTACGATCCCAGCCTGCTCCATGACCACCTCCTTCAGTCTTCTGCTTAGTTCTCTTCGTATGCCTCTGTTGTTTTATGTGAGTACTCACTTCTCCTTCAGCCTTGTTACTTGGCCGAGGTTATTCAGCTGATGAGCGCCTCTGGCACTATGCTCTGCATTATGTTCACCTACAGGTCTTTCTCCTCATGTCAGGTTTGCTGCCTCTCAAGCTGAGTCTTCATTCTCATTCTCCATTTTTTATAACTCTGCATTTACTGGGGTAGAATTCTTATAACATTTCTCTAACCAATCCTGCCGTGTGTCCTGATTTAGCTTTATCTTTTTGTCCTTCTTGGTTTTTATTCTCATTATTTTCACATCTCCGAACAAGGATATATTGGACTCTATCTCTTCTGGCAAGTCGTTCTTATACACACGAGAAAGAACCGGTCCCAGTGCCGATCCTTGCGGAACACCACCTGTCACATTTACTCATTCTCATACTACCCCTATACGATCTAGTTTTTGACTCAGTCTCTCTTGAGGTTCAGTGTCCAATACATCCTTGCAGCTCAAGAATGTGCAGTACACCCATCGCATTCTTTTCTGCCATATCTCACTTACCCTGTCACAGAGCTCCTGCAGTTTTGGGCCGGTTGTTGTTAACGAAACTACTTCTCTCCAGGTGTTCCACTATTCTTCTTATTAGTGTGTGTATGTATGCCTGTGTGTGTGTGTGCAAGGAATGTGGCAACAGTGTTGTGGGTGGTCGGGGGCCTTGCAACCACAACTACCAACTCTCTTCTCCCCCATACCTGTTATCATCACCACCACTCACAACCACCACACTCCACCTCTCTTCTCCCCCACCTGTTACCATCACCACCACACTCCACCTCTCTTCTCCCCCACTTGTTACCACCACCACCTCGCTACAACACACTCTACAAAGCGATATTCACTCGAGTATCTCCTTGTTTGAGTTTTAAATCACTCAAGATTGATGTGTTTTCTTAGTCGAAGGTTAAACTGGGCTAATGGAGAAGCGTGATAATGGAAAATTAACTACGTTCAGTTACGCTGTTCAACGAGGAGACTAATGTAATACTGATACCGTCCCACACGTGAGGCGTCTGCTATACCTGTCTTCTAGCCTGCACCACATGTCTCCTAGGCTACATTGCCTGTCTTCTAGCCTTCACCATCTGTCTTCTAGGCTACACCACCTGTCTTCTAGCCTGCACCACCACCTGTATCCAAGTCTGTTCCATCTTTCACTTAACCTACACCACCGGTCTCCTAGCCTACACCACCTGTCTTCCAGCATGCACCACCTGTCTCCTAGGCTACACTATCTGTTTCAGCATGCACCACCTGTCTCCTACCGCACTCAACGCACCATCTGTCTCCTACCCCACTCAACGCACCATCTGCCTCTTACCCCATTCAACCCACCATCTGTCTCATACTCCACTCAATGCACCATCTGTCTCTTACCCTACTCAACGCACCATCTGTCTCCTACCCCACTCAACACACCATCTGTCTCTTTAGCCACTCAACACACCATCTGTATACTACACCACTCAACGCATCATCTGTCTCTTACTCCACTCAATGCACCATCTGTCTCCTACCCCACTCAACGCACCATCTGTCTCCTACCCCAATCAACGCATCATCTGTCTCCTACCTCACTCAACACACCATCTGTCTCCTACCCCACTCAACGCATCTCCTGTCTCCCACCCACTCAACGTACCATCTGTCTCATACCCCACTCAAAGTACCATCTGTCTCCTAGCCCACTCAATGCACCATCTCTCCTACCCCACTCAACGCACCATCTGTCTCCCACCCCACTCAACGCACCATCTGTCTCCCACCCCGCTCAACGTACCATCTGTCTTATACCCCACTCAACGCACCATCTGTCTCCCACCCCACTCAACGTACCATCTGTCTTATACCTCACTCAACGCACCAGCTGTCTCCCCCTCACTGGAGAGGTGTCTCCTCATTGACTTCGGGACAAATTAAGCCAAGCCGTCACTCCGTACGCTGTGCTGTCCACAGTGAACTATGCTGTGTCACCTTGTTGTACCAGCACAGAGAACTATGCTGTGCCACTTGTTGTACCAGCAGAGTGAACTATGCTGTGCCACTTTTGTACAGCAAAAGTGAACTATTTTGTGCCACCTGTTGTACCAGCACATTTGAACTATGCTGTGCCACCTTGTTGTACCAGCACAGTGAACAAATGTGTGCCACCTTGTTGTACCAGCACAGTGAACTATGCTGTGCCACCTTGTTGTACCAGCACAGTGAACTATGCTGTGCCACCTTGTTGTACCAGCACAGTGAACTATGCTGTTCCACCTTGTTGTACCAGCCACAGTGAATTATGCTGTGCCACCTTGTTGTACAGCACAGTGAAAACTATGCTGTGCCACCTTCGTTGTACCAGCACAGTGAACTATGCTGTGCCACCTTGTTGTACAGCACAGTGAACTATGCTGTGCCACTTGTTGTACCAGCACAGTGAACTATGCTGTGACACCTTGTTGTACCAGCACAGTGAACTATGCTGTGCCACCTTGTTGTACCAGCACAGTGAACTATGCTGTGCACCTTGTTGTACCAACACAGTGAACTATGCTATGCCACCTTGTTGTACCAGCACAGTGAACTATGCTTTGCCACCTTGTTGTACCAGCACACTGAACTGTGCTGTGCCACTTGTTGTACCAGCACAGTGAACAGTGCTGTGCCACCTTGTTGTACCAGCACAGTGAACTATGCTGTGACACCTTGTTGTACCAGCACAGTGAACTATGCTGTGCCACCTTGTTGTACCAGCACAGTGAACTATGCTGTGCCACCTTGTTGTACCAGCACAGTGAACTATGCTGTGCCACCTTGTTGTACAACACAGTGAACTATGCTATGCCACCTTGTTGTACCAGCACAGTGAACTATTGCTGTACCACCTTGTTGTAACCAGCACAGTGAACTATGCTGTGCACCTTGTTGTACAAGCACAGTGAACTATGCTGTGCCACCTTGTTGTACCAGCACAGTGGAACTATGCTGTGCCACCTTGTTGTACCAGCACAGTGACACTATGCTTTGCCACCTTGTTGTTACCAGCACACTGAACTGTGCTATGCCACTTGTTGTACCAGCACAGTGAACTATGCTGTACCCTTGTTGTACCAGCACAGTGGACTATGCTGTCCCACCTTGTTGTACCAGCACAGTGAACTATGCTTTGCCACCTTGTTGTACCAGCACACTGAACTGTGCTATGCCACTTGTTGTACCAGCACAGTGAACTATGCTGTGCCACCTTGTTGTACCAGCACAGTGAACTATGCTGTGCCACCTTGTTGTACAAGCACAGTGAACTATGCTGTGCCACCTTGTTGTACCAGCACAGTGAACTATGCTGTGCCACTTGTTGTACCAGCACAGTGAACAGTGCTGTGCCACCTTGCTGTACCAGCACAGTGAACTATGCTATGCCACTTGTTGTACCAGCACAGTGAACTATGCTGTGCCACCTTGTTGTACCAGCACAGTGGACTATGCTGTACCACCTTGTTGTACCAGCACAGTGAACTATGCTGTGCCCACCTTTTTTGTACCAGCACAGTGAACTATGCTGTGCCACCTTGTTGTACCAGCACAATGAACTATGCTGTGCCACCTTGTTGTACCAGCACAGTGAACTATGCTGTGCCACCTTGTTGCACCAGCACAGTGAACTATGCTGTGCCACCTTGTTGTACCAGCACAGTGAACTATGCTGTGCCACCTTGTTGTACCAGCACAGTGAACTATGGTGTGCCACCTTGTTGCACCAGCACATTGAACTATGCTGTGCCACCTTGCTGTACCAGCACAGTGAACTATGCTGTGCCACCTTGTTGTACCAGCACAGTGAACTATGCTGTGCCACCTTGCTGTACCAGCAAAGTGAACTATGCTGTGCCACCTTGTTGTACCAGCACAGTGAACTATGATGTGCCACCTTGTTGTACCAGCACAGTGAACTATGCTGTGCCACCTTGCTGTACCAGCACAGTGAACTATGCTGTGCCACCTTGTTGTACCAGCTGCTGTTGCTGTTGCTGTTCTTCTTTCTGTTTTTGCTGCTGCTTCTGATGCAACTACTACTGCTATCGCTGCTGTTGTTCGTGTTGCTGTTGTTGTTGTTGTTGATGTTCCTGCTGCTGTTTTTCCTGCTGTTACTGCTGCTGTTGTTCCTGCTGTTGCTGCTGCTGTTGTTCCTGCTGTTGTTTTTGATTCTGTTGCTGTTGTTGCTGTTGATGCTTGTGTTCTTGCTGTTGCTGCTGTTGTTGTTCCTGCTGTTGTTGCTGCTGTTTCTCTTGCTGTTGTTCCTGTTATTTCTGCTGCTACTGCTGTTCCTGCTGTTGTTGTTCCTGCTGCTATTGTTCCTGCTGCTACTGTTCCTGTTGTTGTTGCTGCTGATAGTTACAGCCCCAGTGTACCCTTACTGTGTTACAAACTTACCCTCTTTTTATTATTATTATTATTATTATTATTACTTTTTATTATTATTATATTACCATCATCATCATCATCATCATCATCATCATCATCATCATCATCATCATCATCATCATCATCATCATCATCATCATCATCATCATCATCATCATCTCGTAGGAGCACTCAATCCACAATGGTCGAACATCGCTTGTGGAATAAGGCACCTACTGAGCACTTCAGCTCAATAGGTGCCTCTTACACTGCTGTCTTGTAGCTCTGGTAGCTGATACCTGACACTTGAGTGAGGTATCACCTCACTTGTAACACAAAATACGCTTCTGCCTCACTTCTCGTCTGAAGATGTGTGCATGTGCACACGAGAGCGCTTAGATTTCCAAGCTTAGTTTTTTCCTCTCTGGTATTTTATCACTATTATTATTATTATTATTATTATTATTATTATTATTATTATTATTATTATTATTATTATTATTATTATTATTATTATTTGCAGTTACTGTTCAGCAGCCTCTCACTAGGCATAAAGGAAATTACCAATAGACCCCTGGCTGCCTTCAAGACCCCTGGCTTCCTTCAAGACCACTGGCTGCCTTCAAGACTCCTGGCTTCCTTCAAGACCCCTGGCTGCCTTCAAGACCCCTGACTGCCTTCAAGACTCCTGGCTTCCTTCAAGACCCCTGGCTGCCTTCAAGACCCCTGGCTGCCTTCAAGACTCCTGGCTGCCTTCAAGACCCCTGACTGCCTTCAAGACTCCTGGCTGCCTTCAAGACCCCTGGCTGCCTTCAAGACCCCTGGCTTCCTTCAAGACCCCTGGCTGCCTTCAAGACTCCTGGCTGCCTTCAAGACCCCTGACTGCCTTCAAGACTCCTGGCTGCCTTCCAGACCCCTGGCTGCCTTCAAGACCCGTGGCTGCCTTCAAGACCCCTGGCTGCCTTCAAGACCCCTGGCTGCCTTCAAGACCACTGGCTGCCTTCAAGACCCCTGGCTGCCTTCAAGACTCCTGGCTGCCTTCAAGACCCCTGGCTGCCTTCAAGACCCCTGGCTGCCTTCAAGACTCCTGGCTGCCTTCAAGACCCCTGGCTGCCTTCAAGACCCCTGGCTGCCTTCAAGACCCCTGGCTGCCTTCAAGACTAGTGGCTGCCTTCAAGACCCCTGGCTGCCTTCAAGACTCCTGGCTGCCTTCCAAGACCCCTGGCTGCCTTCAAGACCCTGGCTGCCTTCAAGACCCTGGCTGCCTTCAAGACTCCTGGCTGCCTTCAAGACCCCTGGCTGCCTTCAAGACCCCTGGCTGCCTTCAAGACCCCTGGCTGCCTTCAAGACCTCTGGCTGCCTTCAAGACTCCTGGCTGCCTTCAAGGACCCCTGGCTGCCTTCAAGACCCCTGGCTGCCTTCAAGACCCCTGGCTGCCTTCAAGACCCTGGCTGCCTTCAAGACCCCTGGCTGCCTTCAAGACCCTGGCTGCCTTCAAGACTCCTGGCTGCCTTCAAGACCCTGGCTGCCTTCAAGACCCCTGGCTGCCTTCAAGACCCCTGGCTGCCTTCAAGACCCCTGGCTGCCTTCAAGACCCCTGGCTGCCTTCAAGACTCCTGGCTGCCTTCAAGACCCCTGGCTGCCTTCAAGACTCCTGGCTGCCTTCAAGACCCCTGACTGACTTCAAGACCCCTGGCTGCCTTCAAGACCCCTGGCTGCCTTCAAGACCCCTGGCTGCCTTCAAGACTCCTGGCTGCCTTCAAGACTCCTGGCTGCCTTCAAGACCCCTGGCTGCCTTCAAGACTCCTGGCTGCCTTCAAGACCCCTGACTGCCTTCAAGACCCCTGGCTGCCTTCAAGACCCCTGGCTCCCTTCAAGACCCCTGGCTGCCTTCAAGACCCCTGGCTGCCTTCAAGACCCCTGGCTGCCTTCAAGACCCCTGGCTGCCTTCAAGACCCCTGGCTCCCTTCAAGACCCCTGGCTCCCTTCAAGACCCCTTTCTGCCTTCAAGATCCCTGACTGCCTTCAAGACCCCTGGCTGCCTTCAAGACCCCTGGCTGCCTTCAAGACTCCTGGCTGCCTTCAAGACCCCTGGCTGCCTTCAAGACTCCTGGCTGCCTTCAAGACCCCTGGCTGCCTTCAAGACTCCTGGCTGCCTTCAAGACCCCTGGCTGCCTTCAAGACTCCTGGCTGCCTTCAAGACCCCTGGCTGCCTTCAAGACTCCTGGCTGCCTTCAAGAGGGAGCTGGACAGATATGTACTTAAAGTCGCTGCCGGATCAGCAGGACTGTGGTTCGTATATTGGACTACGTGCGGACAGCAGTAACAACCTAGTTGATCAGGCCCTTATCCACCGGGAGGCCTGGTCATGGACCGGGCCGCGGGGACGTTGATCCCAGGAATGCCCTCCAGGAAGTCGTGTTGTATTGTGAATTCTTGCATACTGAACACCACGTGTTCTTTCCATATGTTCTCTGCGCAGTTTCTCTGTCTTGTTTACAATGTTTCCCTTTACTTAAAGCATATAAATCTAAGTTATCATTAAAGTTTAAAAAAAAAATTGAGTGAGCAGGTATTTCCGGAGCCTGACACAAGACAGATGATGATTTTCAGCATCTTGTTCACACACACACACACACACACACACAACACACACACACACACACACACACACACACACACACTGAAACCAAGATTCTGAAAACTGGACAAAAAAGGTAAACCTTGCAGGGCATAACCTCGACTCCAACTTATGACGACGTTTGGGACCGACTTGTGACTTGTGACTTGTTAATAATAATAATGATGATGATGATGAAAATAATAATAATAATAATAATAATAATAATAATAATAATAATAATAATAATAATAATAATAATAATAATAATAATAATAATCTTTATTTCTGGCCCGTGGCCAGGTAGGCAATACTCTCGCTTCACAAGCTGAGTGTCCAAGGCTCGATCCCTGGAAAAGGTGGAAACAATGGGCGTGTTTCCTTACACCTGTTGTCCCGTTCACCTAGCAAGCAAGTAGGTACCTGGGTGTTAGTCGACTGGTGTGAGTAGCATCCTGGGGGACATGACTGAGGACCCCAATGAAAATGAGACAGACAGTCCTCAATGATGTACTGACTTTCTTGGGTTATCCTGGATGGCTAACCTTCCGGGGTTAAAAATCCGAACAAAATCTTAAACTTTTCTTACATGTACAAGGTATACAGGCCTAGCTGACATCAGTGACATACTATACAGAAAACCCCCTTGTTATGCAGAGCATTTCGGGCAAAATCTGACCGAAATGTCGTCATATGTTTGAGTATTGTATGTGCGTGTTATATGTGTATTCTGAGAGTAAGTCGTAAACACAAGCCTACCCTTTGAATGCTAATAGTAAGTCAACGAAACATAAATAATTACGTGAACTCTTCTCCAGGCTGAAGGACTGTCCACCTTAAACACTTTTTCTCTTCAAACAGTCGGATGACAACACAAGATTTACTTAAGGTACCGAACTTAGTGTCGCCTCCTAGGATACTACTGACCATGTTGACGTAACTAATGTATTTTCTAAGTTAGTATGTTACAAGATGAGATTAACCTTCATAAAAGACTGGCTTATGTTACCTTACTGAAACCTACTGTGCCGCCTTACAATAGATTCAATGTAGCTATCATAATTAAAGCTTTATATATAACTAAAGCTGATTCGACAAGGCTTTACATATAACTAAAGGTGATATGACAAGGCTTTACATATAACTAAAGCTGATATGACAAGGCTTTACAAATCACTAAAGCTGATATGACAAGGCTTTACATATAACTAAAGCTGATATGACAAGGCTTTACATATAACTAAAGCTGATATGACAAGGTTTTACATATAACTAAAGCTGATATGACAAGGCTTTACATATAACTGAAGTTGATATGACAAGGCTTTACATATAACTGAAGTTGATATAACAAGGCTTTACGGATAACTAAAGCTGGAAAATCTAAAACAGTTGTCGTTTTAAACAAATATAACTAGGATATTTTTACGCTGTTAGATAACAGTCTCTTGATCAGGTTGTTAGGTAAGACACATATGCAACAGTTAGGTATCTTTATTTCGAAACGTTTCGCCTACACAGCAGGCTTCTTCAGTCGAGTACAGAAAAGTTGATAGAAGCAGAAGAAGTTTTGAGGTGGTCAGTCCCTCAGTCTGGAGAAGAGTATTGTTCCATAGTCTGAAACAATATGGAGTTGAAGTGACAGGATGGAGCCTATATACCGCCAGGAGGAGAGATGTAGGCCACTAGTAGAGGTAAGAATGTTGTCGTTGGAAGGTCAGGTCCCTCTCAAATCCAGCTATTCTCACTAGTAGAAGTTGACAAAGTTGATTTCAGGTCTGTACCAAGATACCCTTGTGAGAATGGCTGGATTTGAGAGGGACCTGACCTTCCAACGACAACATTCTTACCTCTACTAGTGGCCTACATCTCACCTCCTGGCGGTATATAGGCTCCACCCTGTCACTTCAACTCCATATTGTTTCAGACTATGGAACAATACTCTTCTCCAGACTGAGGGACTGACCACCTCAAAACTTCAAGGGTGATGGACTGATTACATCGTCTTTAAGTATCTTCTGCTTCTATCAACTTTTCTGCACTCGACTGAAGAAGCCTACTGTGTAGGCGAAACGTTTCGAAATAAAGATACCTAACTGTTGCATATATGTCTTACCTAACAACCTGTCGGTATTTTATACCATTTTAATGTTCACCCTCTTGATCACCTTACTTGTTCTATTAACAGTGAACTGAAATCTAACTCCCAAAGGAAATTATAATTTAATCAAACAATTCTTCTCAAGAGGTACATCTCTGCTCTATCTACATGGTTTAGTTAAAACATAAAAGTTGGCAATACTGTAAAAGAGTTCGTAATTTCTGTAGGTTCTGCAGTCTATAGATTATCTAAATGCTTAGTGAAAATATTAACCTCAGTTATTGGGATTGTATTTTCTTCTCATGTGCAAAAAAATATTATCTGTGCTTATGGATAATAGTATCCAAGTGTTGCAAAATGTCTTATTCATTAGCTACGTCAATATTGTCTACCATGGGTAATATGATAGAAGTGTGATACAACAACACCGTGGTATCTTGGTACACGGGAATTCTTTTACAACTTCTTTGCTAGACAACTGTTCAGCATGACTTTTACTGGTGGACCACACTCACCTTTGACGTTGACTCCAGACGCTTCATCCCATCTCTACTCTTAGAGTAAACTCTAAGATCTGTCTACTTGTCTATATAGGCTTTAGGCTTGAGGGACTGACCACCTCCTATTGACGGTAACGGACTGATCGCATTAAAACTACTACTGCTGCTTCCCGAGTTCTACTGCTTTCGTGTATTTGACTGAAGAGACTGTTATGCAGGCGAAACGTTTCAGTAATAGATACCCAAGTGTTGCAAGCATATCACTTGTAATGTGATAAACTTCTAGGCTTTAGCATATCTAATAATATTAAATTCCCTAGTTTTGATGTCGCATCCTTGTTTACTAAAGTGCCAGTAGAATTGAACGGCTGGAATTCCTTGAAGAAGACATTCCTAAATACAATCGTCCATTTAACACTAAACAGATTATTGATTTGATTAAATCGTGCTTAACAGATGATAAATTTAAGTTCAATAACAATTTTTATTTCCAGATATTTGTTATAGCTATGGATAATTCTTTGTCTCCTGTACTGAGCAACTTGTGCATGGAACATTTTGACACTAAAATACTCAAACATCTTTCTTTCAAATACGAAATGATTGAGGTAAGTGGATGATGCACTTCGTGGTCATTCCATAACGTACACTGTGGAATGTCAGATAAATGGGTTAATTCCATTTCCGGACATAAATATCCAAAGGTCTGTTATAAAATCGAGTTCAATATTTATCGTAAAGCAACTAAAATATGTTCATAAATAGATTATTATTTGAATAACCAAACATTAGTAAATCAAAGTATATTTACTTCTACGTTTCTAAGATCAAGGAATTAAGATTTATAGCCCTGACTTTTATAATGGGGAGGTTAGAAAAATACATGAAACTGTGTCAAGCGTACAATATCGACGATACTTTATTGATAAGGCTTTTCACAAAGCTAAAAAATTAAAGCATTCTGCAAGCAAGACCGTAACACTTGCCAGCACCGCCCTACTGACCAGCACGAGGTGGGCTGCAGGTGTAGTCCAGGGCAGACGCACAAGTATCGTCTCTCCCAGGCTGTCTGCCGTTCTTCCAAGGATACCTGCTTAATGCGATTCTGTCAGGGCGGCTGGCAGGCGCAACAGGGGTGCTGGGTCGTGCTGGGTAGTTAAGATAGAAGTTCTCTCTCGCATGGAAAACATTACAGGCATATTGGTCAACTACCACAATATATATATATATATATATATATATATATATATATATATATATATATATATATATATATATATATATAATATATATATATATATATATATATATATATATATATATATATATATATATATATATATATATGTCGTGCCGAATATGTAAAACTGGTCAATTAGCAAGAACTCATTTAAAATTAAGTCCTTTCTAAAAATTTCTCTTATCCGTTTAAAGATATATTTTTTTCATTAATGTTAATATAAAAAATTTTAATTTTGCACCAAAAGAATCTTAGAAAACTTACCTAACCTTATTATAATAAGAGCAATTTATTTTAGCCTAACCCAACTAAATATATTTTAGATTTGTTTACAGTAATTTAATACTAAACAAACACAGTGAGATATATTTTTTTCGTTAGGATCAGAATGATTTTGGTGAAATTATTGCATACACAAATTTTCACTTGTCCTATTTGGCAAGATGAACGTTGCTATTTAAGCCAAGATCGCAAGTTCTGCCTATTCGGCACGACATATATATATATATATATATATATATATATATATATATATATATATATTATATATAATATTATATATATTATATATATATATATATATATATATATGCAAAACAACCACTCTGAAAGAATAGAGAAATTCCAAGCGCTTTCGTGACTACTCACATTATCAAGGAACTATGATAATGTGAGTAGTCACGAAAGCGCTTGGAATTTCTCTATTCTTTCAGAGTGGTTGTTTTGCATATTTTGAAATCACCTGTTTACTGTGATCTTATTGCATATATATATATATATATATATATATATATTATATATATATATATATATTATATATATATATATATATATATATATATACATATATGTATATATATACTGTTTGCGAAAAGGATTTGAGAGTTCTGGTTAGCAGTAATCTAATACCGTAAGTGTGCTCAGTAAAGCTAACACAATTCTTGGCTTCATATCAAGAAGCATAAATAATAGAAGTCCTCAGGTTGTTCTTCAACTCTATATATCCTTGGTTAGGCCTCATTTAGATTATGCTGCACAATTCTAGTCACCGTATTACAAAATAGATATAAATGCTCTGGAAAACGTACAAAGGAGGATCACAAAGTTGATCCCATGTATCAGAAATCTTCCCTATGAGGATAGACTGAAGGCCCTGAATCTGCACTCTCTCGAAAGGCGTAGAATTAGGGGGGATATGACTGACGTGTATAAATGGAAGACAGGAATAAATAAAGGGGATGTAAATAGTGTGCTGAAAATATCTAGCCTAGACAGGACTCGCAGCAATGGTTTTAAGTTGGAAAAATTCAGATTCAGGAAGGATATAGGAAAGTACTGGTTTGGTTATAGAGTTGTGGATGAGTGGAACAAACTCCCAAGTACAGTTATTGAGGCTAAAACGTTGTGTAGTTTTAAAAATTAGGGGAAACAAGATACTAGAGTGGAACGAGGAACGTGATTGAAACGACAAAGATTTCTAGAGTGAAACAAGAAACCAGAGTGAAACGAGAAAGATACTAGAATGAAACAAGAAAACAGACTTAAAAAAAATTATAGTGCAACAGGAGAAAAAGTGAAACAAATAAGAAACTAGAGAAAAAAGGAAAAAGAATGAAACTAGAACGAAATTAAAAATATGAAACTAGAGTGAAACACGAGTGGAAATCAAATGAAACACTAGAATGAAATATGAGTGAAACTAGAGGAAAATACGAATGATGCTAAAGCAAAGCGAACGAGACTAGTGAAACAAGATAAAAACATGAGTAAATCTAGTGTGAAACACAAGTGAAACCAGAGTGAAATTAAGAGTAGCTAGAGTAAAAGATGACTGAAACTTGTGTCATACTAGTGTGAAACACTAGCGGAACTGGAATGTTAGACGAGTAAAACTGGTGAAACTAGTGTGAGACGCGAGTAGAGCTAGAGCAAAACGAGTGAAACTCGAGTGAAAATACAGCAGAACACGAGTGAAATTAGCAAAACACTAGTGAAACTAGAGTGAATCACTAGTGAAGAAGCACTTGTGATACTAGTGAAACACTAGCGAAACTAGAGAAAAATACATATAAAATTTTTGTGAAACTGAAGTGCAATGCGAGTAACTAGAGTGAAACTAGTGTGAAGAACTAGTGAAATTAGTTTGAAATCCTATTAAAGCTAGATAGGAACACTAGTGAAGCTTCTTGGAAACACGAGTAAAACTAGAGTGAAACAGGAGTGAAATTAGAGTGACATGACTAAAAGTAAATGAAAAAGTGAAACCAAATAAAAACACGAGTAAAGCTAGAACACAACTCGAGTGAGAAAAGTGAAGCTACAGCGAAACTAGTACAAAACACGAGTGAAACTAGAGCAGTACTCGAGGGAAACTAGAGCAGTACTCGAGGGAAACTAGAGCAGTACTCGAGGGAAACTAGAGCAGTACTCGAGGGAAACTAGAGCAGTACTCGAGGGAAACTAGAGCAGTACTCGAGGGTAACTAGAGCACAAGTGTGAAATTAGAATGAAGCACTAGTGAAACTAGAGTGAAATACATGTTGTAGATGAATGGTTCAGAGAACCGACACGTTGATAAATTAGACACATATGAAACTCTTAGGTATCTTTATTGAGGAAACGTTTCGCCACACAGTGGCTTCATCAGTCCATACAAAAGAGAATCGTGAAGAACAGGAGAAAAATGAGATAATCAGTCCCTCAACCTTGAGTCGATGTGGTCAGTCCATCAGTCTTGAGGGACTGATTACCTCATTCTTCTCCTGTTCTTCACGATTCTCCTTTGTATGGACTGATGAAGCCACTGTGTGGCGAAACGTTTCCTCAATAAAGATACCCAAGCGTTGCGTATGTGTCTAATTTATGAAATACAAGTGTAACTAGAGTGAAACATGAATGACATTAGAATAAAACACGAGGGAAACTAGAGTACACGAGTGAAGCTTGTATGAAAAGCGAGTGGAACACGAAAGACAAAACTGGTGTGAAACTAGAGTGAAACATGGTGGGAGAGTGTTAGGAATGTATCTATAACACCTCTTTGACAGGTGTTCAGCACACGAGACAGTTGTTCAGCACACGAAACAGGTGTTCAGCATGTTAGAGAGGTGTTCGGCACACGAAACAGGTGTTCAGCGTGCTAGAGAGGTGTTCGGCACAAGAGAAAAGTGTTCAGCAAACTATCAGCCGGGCTGTGGTTCTTACGCTGGACTACGTGTGGTCAGCAGTAACAGCCTGGCTGATTAGGCCCTGAACCACCGGGAGGCCGCGGGGGCGTTGACCCCCGGAACATCCTGCAGATACAGAGGTGCTTAGCACGCGGGATGATGTGGCAGATCACTTCCTATCCTCTGTTGAAATCACTTATTCCATCCACGACTATATCACCTCTCCCTCTCATATACACACGCACATTATACTATATATACTCATATATATTATATTATTATATATATATATATATATATATATATATATATATATAATATATATATATATATATATATATATATATATATATATATATTATAGATGGATTGTAACAGAACAAAGAGGAATAGACAAAACTGAAGACGTATACCATGGGATTTAATATGTAACATATAGCAATGAAAGAAAAGGCTGTGGGATTATTTGGTTAACGCGGTTTAAAGCCTATCTACTAAACAAGGGTCATTAAGGCTGTATGTAAACTGATGACCACCAGTCAATAAAACTTTAATCCCTAAAACTGGTATATACAAGGAGAGATATACACCTCTCTGTGCATATATGCTACTCTGGAACTAATTTCACACTTAAGGATAAGTAAAACTTGCTATTTTGGCTTAAATAGCAACGCTCTTCTTGCCAAATAGGACAAGCAAAAATTTGTATATGCAATAATTTAGCAAAAAATCATTTTAAATCTAATGAAAAAAATATATTTTACAGTGTTTGTTTATTATTAAATTATTGTAAACTTATATAAAATATATTTTGTTAGATTAGGCTAAATTAAACTGCGCTTGTTATAAGAAGGCTAGGTAAGTTTCCTAAGGTTCTTTTGGTACAAAATCATTAAATTTTATATTAGCATAAATGAAAAAAATATATCTTTAAATGTATAAGAGAAAATTTTAGAAAGGACTTAATTTTATAATGTGCGTGTGTGTATGAGAGGGAGAGGTGATATAGTCGTGGATGGGAGAAGTGATTTCAACAGGATGATAAGAAATGAGCCATATATACATCGTATAACTTCAGCGGCGAATGCAAGACTGGCAAACCATAAAACAGCACTGAGAATCTTTAACAGAGAATCCTTTAGAACTATATTATTGACAGATGTTAGGCCCATCATCAACTACATGATCTAACTTCAGAGGTGCAGCCTGGTCAAGCACATGAAGCTCGAAAACGTCTTAAGATTTGCAAATAAATAATCCTAGTATTGAGAGAATTTCACCATAAGGTGATATTAGACAGGATTAGAAGAGCAGATAGCTATAGACTAATTAAAAAGACATAGGAATGGGGAAGAGGCCACTTATGCAAGCTGAAAACACAGATGAGACATGAGGATGTTAAGCAGTACCTCTTTAGTGGAGGAAACTTAGAATGAGTTGAAAGAAGTGTTGGAAGCAAATTCAATTGAGTTTCCTTAGTAGGTAGAATATGGCCGAAGCGTAACTAGTAATTGCTGTTGAAGTAGTTTATGACGCAGGGCCAGGAGCTGAGATTCGACCCTCGCAAATATGAACTGGTGAGTGCACAGTAACTCACATACGGAACACCCGTGTACATAACGCACGCGCATACCCCCCCCACAACACACACATACCCGCACACAAAACACGCAGACACACATACACACACAACATACGTGAGCACACAAGCCGCGCACAAACATACAAAGACACATACACACACACACACACACACACACACACACATCACCGTGGGTAACAGGTGGAACGCCACACAACAAACCACTCATCAGCGGTCAGTGTGTCATCACCATTTCACGGTTTATATGCCCTAAAACATATAAATAATTGAGACCCATCTCCAACGTGGTGTGTCGGGTGGGGAGGGAAGGAGCTGTGAGGGAGAGGATGGGGAGAGTTGGTGTGGGATGGAATAGAGGCAGGATAATGTGGGGAGAGACGGGGAGGGACGAATGGAGGAGTGATGGGGTGGGGAGGTAGGAGGTGGGGTCCATCCCGTGAGAGGGGGCGCGACAGCCATCAACACACACACAATCCTACTCCAATAACGCCTCAGCATTGCTAAAAAATCAACTCCAAGAATTTCGTGATGTTGATGTTCCTCTATAGTAGGTGACGGAGTCGGTGTTTCGGAGTTGCAGGGGGTGTAGGCGTGCGAAGCTCACCACCTCTGCAGCCACAATGCCTACACAAAGGGGGCCCAATGGTCGCACCCTCGCGCCAGCTTCACTGTGTTCGGACGGCGTTCATTAAACCATATTACCAATCCACTCCGCCTCAGACCTCGTGGGTCATTGTTTATCAATTGAGCAGTGGCAGAAGTTGACCGGGAGTGAAATGGAGCCTTGTTTTGGTGGTGAGTGAGCGAGTGAGCGTTTGATTCTCTTTGTGCTTGCACTGGTGGGGGTCATCCAAGAGCCGAGGGATGTACCGTTACTGATGTGTACTGATAACACTGGCTCGCAGGGCCTTTTCTCGCACACTTGCAATGTAAACTGAGGTGTATGGAATCAGTCTCCCTACGGAGGCTGTATTCGATGTTTATAAATATTAAATGTGTATCTGGGCTCATTAATCTTAGGATTAACATGCAAGAAGGACGAGAGAGGACCTGTGGTTGAGTGCTGGACAGGCACTCTGGCGGCGAGTGGTGGAGTTACTGGGCGGCCATGTTGTTGGCCGCGGGCGACCAGTGATGAATGCGTCGGGCCAGTGGACCTGCCTCCAGACACCGTGCACCAACGCACACTCAAACGCTCCCACATTTTCGCTTGATTGGAGCTGTTAATTGGCTATTTATGGATAAAATACTTTGTGCTAGGATGTGGTGGAGGGGAGAAGTGGAATACTGCCTAGTGTGGAAGTGAAACGAAGTGATGGGACCAGTCAAGCTCAGATGTTTTTTACCGAGGAGTAATGAGGACTCTGCATCGCGTATCCTAAGATGGCGAGACCGGTCGGCCCCCGACTAGCCAGGATAATGGCGCTCTGCTGAAACAGGCGGTGTGGCAAGATGCGAATATTGTGGGGCTGGAGCCTGGCAGCCCTGTTGTGGGCTGTGGCGGGGAATGTGGGGCCAGAATACCACAGCCCTGATGACTGTCAGGTCACCTCGCTGGCGGGCACCGACCTCGTCGCCCTCCTCTGTCGACTACGGACCATCAACAGCGAACTGGATGCCACCAACTTCAGCGTCATCCCCACCCGTAACACAGTCAAGCTCAGGATTGAGTGCAGTGACGTGCTTTTTTTTCAAAGTGCGCTTCAAAACAAGAGTTTTGTGAGGCTGAGAGAGCTTCAGGAGCTCGATATTGAGTATTGCAAGATCGGTGAAGTACCGCGGGAGGCATTCCTGGGCCTCACCAACCTGCGGAACCTGACGCTGCGGACCTACAATACCGACTGGTCTGCCATGACTCTCAAGATCTCTAGCGACGCCTTCAGAGAGCAGAGAAACCTTCAGAGGCTTGACCTAGGTGATAACAACATCTGGACGCTGCCCCCAGCACTCCTCTGCCACCTAGAGAATCTCAGGCTCCTCAATTTGTCCCGCAACAAACTGCAAGACGTGACAGTTATGAGTTTTAGTCAGGTGGAGCACATCTGCGCCCCGGGTTTGCGCTCACTCGATGTGTCCTTCAATCACTTAGTAAGTGTTCCGGCATTTGCATTTGCGGCACTCAAAAACTTGCAAATACTCAACATGAGTCTAAATGGCATTAGTAAACTCGAGGATAAGGCTCTGTTCGGTATGTACTCATTAGAAGTGTTGGACTTGTCGGGGAATTTATTGACTGCGTTACCTCCTGAACTATTTCAGGAAAATAAAAGACTAACAAAATTGTATATAAGAAACAATTCTGTGAGTGTGTTGGCTCCTGGGCTGTTTACGGGCTTGAGCCTCCTGCTGGAGCTGGAGCTCACTGACAACCAACTCACCAACACCTGGGTCAACTCCGAGACCTTTACCGACTTGCTAAGGCTCGCCAGTCTCGATTTGTCTAACAACAAAATCACAAGACTCGACGCGGCCACTTTCCGTGATTTAACCAACTTGCAAGTGCTAAAGTTACAACAGAATATGATTGAAACCATTTCAGATAATACCTTTAGTGGGCTGTTTAGATTACACACGTTAGTGCTCTCGGATAACAGAGTCAAAGTGATAAGTGATAAAACTTTGGCAGGTTTGATCGGCCTGCAAGTGCTAAAATTGGATAACAACGAAGTGTTCAGCGTGGACAGCCACGCACTCACTAACTCGACGGAGTTGCAGGAGCTACAGCTTAGTCACAACTACCTTCAGGACGTTCCCAAGCTGGTGCAGAGTTTGGCATCGCTCAGAACCCTCGACCTGAGTGGCAACCATGTAAGTGTTATCACCAACAGTTCCTTTACCGACCTCCAGCACCTCAGTGCCTTAAAACTTGCCGCTAACGTGGTGGAAAATATTACTAAGAGTGTTTTCAAGAATCTTCCTGCTCTTCAAGTGCTTGATTTGGGAAGTAACAAAATTCACACTATAGAGAATGGTGCTTTTGACAATAATAAACATCTTGAGGCCATCAGGCTAGACAATAATGTATTGACAAACGTTCATGGTCTGTTTTCTGACTTGCCAAACCTTCAATGGCTCAATCTCTCTAAAAATCATCTGGAAATGTTTGATTATGCTTTTATTCCTAGAGGACTTAAGTATCTAGACCTTCGCTCAAATTTTATAAACGAACTTGGAAATTATTTTGAAATTGAGAGTCAGTTAAACTTGAAAATAATTGACGCTAGTTTTAATAAGCTGTCAGACATAAGTGCTAGTTCAGTGCCAGACAGTGTTGAAATTCTCTTCTTAAACAACAACCTTATATCTCGAGTACAGCCTTATGCATTCTTTAAAAAGAAAAATCTTACTAGAGTGGATCTCTTTGCAAACAAGATCAAAAACATTGATCAAAACGCCCTGAGACTTTCCCTGATGGACCCTTCTCGTGAGCTGCCTGAGTTCTACCTGGGAGGCAATCCTTTCGAATGTGACTGCACTATGGAATGGCTGAAGACCATCAACAGCCTGGAGGAGACTCGACAACATCCGACAGTGATCGACCTCGACACTATCAACTGCAGACTAATGAACAACAACGCTCTCATCCCTCTCCTCGAGGCGCAGAAATTGCAGTTTCTCTGCGAGTATGAGTCGCATTGCTTCGCCCTCTGCCACTGCTGCGACTTCGATGCCTGTGACTGCGAGATGACCTGCCCCACCAACTGCACTTGCTTTCATGACGAGTCTTGGGCAGCCAATATCGTCGACTGTTCCCAGGCTGGCTACGATTCTGTGCCTGAAAGGATACCAATGGATTCATCTGAAGTGTACCTGGATGGTAATAACATGGACTCTCTCTCCAGTCATACCTTCATCGGGAGAAAAAATCTCAGAGTGCTCTATTTAAATGACAGCAAGGTGGAGATAATTCACAATAGAACGTTCAATGGTCTGAAACTACTGGAAACCCTTTATCTGCACCGTAATTATATCAAGGAACTCAAGGGTTACGAGTTTGAGCACCTTACCCTTTTACGTGAATTGTATTTACATAGTAATGAGTTGCTTTACATACAGAACGCAACATTCTTAACCCTGATCTCGCTTAGGGTGCTGAGGTTAGATGATAACCGTCTCAAAACATTCCCAGTGAGTCTGTTCGAGAAAAACCATAACCTACACTCCTTGCACTTGAGCGAGAACCCGTGGAGCTGTGACTGTGACGATCTGGAGGACATCCAGACCTGGATGCACGGCGCTGGAGGGAGGCTCAAGGACGCAGATAAAATCATCTGCTCCCTCAACAGGTCAGTCGAGGTCATGGTACAAGTGTCCACTTTTAACCTGTCTACCTGTAACAATGATACGGAGACGACAACAATAAGACACGAGGCTTACCTGGACTATGTCTTCCTCCCGACCATCACGCTGGGAGCCTTTGCTCTCCTTCTGACCATCACCCTCATCATTTTCTGCAACAGAAACCGTATGCGAGTGTGGGTGTACGCCAAATACGGTGTAAGACTCTTCTACAGAAGTGAGTACGAAGGGGATACAGACAAAGCTTTTGACGCTTTTGTTAGTTACAGTTCGAAGGATGAGGTTTTCGTGACACAAATCTTGGCCCCAGAGCTGGAGCGTGGCAGTCCGGCCTATAAACTGTGTCTTCACTATAGAGACTTTCCCGTCGGCGCCTATATCACTGACACTATTCTCAGCGCCGTGGAAACAAGTAAACGCACTATATTAATTTTATCGGAGAATTTTATTAAATCCGAATGGTGTCGCTTCGAGTTTCGCTCTGCTCATCACGAGGTGTTAAAGGATCGACGGCGGAGGCTCATTGTCATACTATTGGGTGATGTCCCTCAGAGAGACCTTGACCCAGACATCCGCCTGTACCTTAAAACAAATACTTATCTTAAGTGGGGCGACACTCGCTTCTGGGAAAAATTAAAGTTTGCAATGCCGGACGCTCAGCCGCCCACCAGGAACCACCAGCTTCACTCCCTGGCCTCCCAGCAGCAGCCTGGGCCCAGACCCGTCCCTCTCCACATGTAGCCGAGACACAAGTTCCTCGCCAGCACCACTGTCACCTCCAGCCGTGATCCAGCACACCTTACATCATCCTCCACTCACAGCAGAGACAGCCTCCACGCCCTCCCACTGATACCACCACCTCCAACACAATACACAAAAAGGACTGAAAAAAACTCATTTTCTCGCGAAAAAATCTTGGAAATTATTATTTTTTTTGCTTAATAATTTGGAAAAATCAACAGAGGCAGGTGAAGAAGAGGCAGGCGCAACTGGGAGGGACAGCGACGTCAGCTGCTGAGAGGAATCACTGCTGGTGTGTCCTCTGACCCCGGCTCACCTGCCAGAGTCAAGCGTCTGTACACCACGGGATAAGATCTGTCCCCAGCATCAGGCTAAGACACACCACCTCTTGTTCACCATGGAGCGGGGGTGTGGGACCCCCCTGCCCGCCTGCTGCTCACACTAGGGGGAGCTACCCGACCTAGGGGGCATGTGCTTCACTACTCTTGCTCAACCTAGGAAGGGACAGGGGAAGGGAAGACTGATACCTAATGCCCAGCCTATTGTTTGGGAGTGCTCACCCCACTGTGGGAGATTGACCACTCCTCATTATCCCACTGTGGGAGACTGACCACTCATCACCCTATTGTGGGAGACTGACCACTCCTCATCGCCCCACTGTGGGAGACTGACCACTCATCACCCCACTGTGGGAGGCGGACCACTCATCACCAACCCACTGTGGGAGATGACCACTCCTCATCAGCCCAACTGTGGGAGGTAGACTATTGCTTCTCGGCCACTGTGGGAGGCAGACATTAGTCCTCAGCCCACTGGGAAGTGACCACACCTGCTCATCCCACTGTGACAGGCTAACCACTCCTGATCACCCACTGTGACAGGGGCTGGCCATTCTTCAGCCCACTGTCACAGGGGTTTGCCATTCTTCAGTCCACAGTGGAAGGCTCAACACTTCTCGGCCCGCTCTGGCAGGTTAGCTACTCTATCAGCCCACTGTGGGAAGCTGACTACGTCTACTCAGCCCACTGTGGGAGGCTGACTACTTCTGCTCAGCCCACTGTAGGAGGCTGACCACTCATCAGCCCACTGTGGGAGGCTGACCACTTATCAGCCCACTGTGGAAGGTTGACCACTCATCAGCCCACTATGGGAGGCTGATCGCTCATCAGGCCCCCTGTTGAAAGCTGACCACTCATCAGCCCACTGTGGGAGGCTGATCACTCATCAGTTCACTGTGGGGGCTGACCACTCCTCATCAGCACACTATGGGGCTGACCACTCCTCATCAGCCCACTACGGGGGACTGACTTCCCTACTCAGCCCATCCCTACCACCAGCGGGGGACTAACAGAGCTCAACCTACAACTAAAGTGTTCACTATTTTGTTAAGTAACAAGTGTTCTGATCAACAAAGATTTTTAAACAATATATATATATATGTATGTGTGTGTGTGTGTGTGTGTGTGTGTGTGTGTGACAACGGTATAAGAACTATACTTGCAAGTGAGGTTACCAGTAGAGAAAACTGCATATTGTACAATAACATCAAACCAGTATCCATTAAAGTCACGTCATCCATAGTAACGTTCCTACAATTATATATATATATATATATATATATATATATATATATATATATATATATATATATATATATATATATATAATATATATATATATATATATATATATATTAAAGATACGATGGTTATTGTGCAATGCTTTAATCTGTTGCAAGAGTGATCGCATGTGTGTGTTCACACTGTCTGTGTTCTGTATGTATTTCATTCCCATGGTTACACCCGTAACAAAGGAAGCATTACGAAATCTTATGATTTCAGTGAATACATTAAACGACAGTGATAACCAGTGCGAGTGTGTGTACGTCTTGCTCTTTTGATTTCTTGATGCTACTGATGTAAGACCCCTGTGGGTTTGACGCTTATCGAATATATATATATATATATATATATATATATATATATATATATATATATATATATATATATATATATATATATATATATATATATATATATATATATAAATTCTTTTGAAAATCGCTAAGAAAAATTATAAACATTAATACAAACTTATAAATTAATTAGTGTATATATCGGAAATTATTTGTTAAAAGTATGACTAAACATTTTTAAATCAAATTACATCTATCT
The DNA here is from genome assembly GCF_026875155.1 of Cherax quadricarinatus. Lineage (NCBI taxonomy): Eukaryota > Metazoa > Arthropoda > Malacostraca > Decapoda > Parastacidae > Cherax > Cherax quadricarinatus. Next base: position 10,100,914 of record NC_069448.1, on the reverse strand, counting down.
TAAATAAAAAATTTAAGAAAATGATAAGCTCTAAATGACCCATACGGGTTTAGTGCTTTATTATATGGCTAGTAACATTAATATTATTATTATGAAGCCTGTCCAAATGAAGGAATAGATCGATTTTTTAAATATCAGAAAACTTAATGTTAGAAGGTAACTAAACTTCTGAAAAAAACTGTGTAGATCTATGGAAACTGTTAATTTTGTATCGTGAGACCAGGTCTGGCAGGCTGGCTGAGACCAGGTACCAGGTCTGGCAGGCTGGCTGAGACCAGGTCTGGAAGGCTGGCTGAGACCAAGTCTGGAAGGCTGGCTGGTGACAGTGGCGATAATTCCTCGCAATACTCGTGGCATTTACAATGATAACTTGACACAGTGAGAGAGGAACAGGGGACTCAGCAAGTGGAGTGTTGGGTCAGGACTCGCAGAAATGAACCCGCTGACACTCCTCCTCTCATTCTTGTACATAATACACCCATCGCTTTCTGTACATTGTGCTGTCTTGACCATTGTACGTGTGTGTACATACCATTATTATCCTATATCATATTCTAAACTGCCCTGGTTTGTTGAGCTTATTATTTCGTGTTTTTTCTTTGTTATTGCTTGTCTAGTCAACCGAAATGTTATGTTAATGAAGCGGTATGTGATAATTGAAGTTTATTAAGTTTGATGCCAAATTTATTTGTGATAGTTGAACTATCTTCAAAATGCCCAATTGCCAATTTTCGTGTGCAAAGACAAAAATGTATATGTTGATCTAGTGTTTGTGGTCCCGTGGTTGAAATTATTGAGTCCTCGTTACTACACTTTTTTCCCCAGAAATGTTATCAGCGCAAAGATGTGTTAATAATCTGTGATGATTGATTGTAGATGTATTTATGAGCGTGGATGATGTTATTTATGCTGTGAAGCAGATGTGGGGACTGGGCGAGCCTAGCTGCCAGGCCTACCACGGCCTACCCTGCACTCCAGGCCTATCATGGAATTTATACTGTTTCGCTAACTGATTCTCTCTCTCTCTCTCTCTCTCTCTCTCTCTCTCTCTCTCTCTCTCTCTATCTCCTCTCTCTCTCTCTCTCTCTCTCTCTCTCTCTCTATCTATCTATCTATCTCTCTCTCTCTTTTTTTTTTTTACACAGGGTTTGACAAGGTTAAGGATCCCTAGCTTTATTGACAGCTATTTACAGGTTAAGGATTCCTAACTTTATTGGCAACCTAAGAGCTGTTACCTACATCAGCTCATTTGAAAGCATTTTTATTGTTATGAGACATACAAGTAGGGAACAGGATGAAGTTGGAGCCATCTGTGGGCCAGCATTTTCATTTGATCAACTGACTTTATCTCGTTGACATCATTATCCTGTACGAATGTGTTCCATACTCGAGTCATCCTGGGTATGTATGATCTCAGATGGAGTGATGTTCTGGAGAAGGGTACAGCCTCTCTCTCTCTCTCTCTCTCTCTCTCTCTCTCTCTCTCTCTCTCTCTCTCTCTCTCTCTCTCTCTCTCTCTCTCTCTCTCTCTCTCTTTCTCTCTTCTCATGGTGGTCATACTAGGGAATAACCCTAGTGCGATCTGGCAATGCCCTGGACATGCCCAGGGCACGACCGTGGCTGGCAGCAGCGGCGTACACCCAACCGCCCCCACCCCACCCCCAATTTCCCAAGCGGGCATCACCCCCCAATACGACCCCCTCCCGCCTCCCCTCCCAATACATTTTTAAACCACATACACAAGACTCACCACCTCCTTCGCCATTACTGTTATCGCACAGCAAAACAAAAAATCTCAAGAAAAATACACAATACACGTGCGTTATCAGAGATTTGCTTTTTGAACGGCATGTAATAGAGGAAATTGAAGGAGGTGTCGAAACGTTGTATTACTGCCATCACTCTAGTGGTATGACGCACCTCCGCCATGATGCTTCAAAAAAGGCTTCATTCTTGTTGTTTCCATCTGCACCCGGAGTTTTGTGACCTTTTGGAGTTAAAATCATTATATCAATCTACGCCCGGGCTATTGCTGCTGTTAAAACTATTTTAGAGCCTTGTGTATAGGGCGGTTCAAAATGTATTTTTCCTTTTTTTTGAGTTACCCTTCTGGGGGGAGGAGGGGGGTGGTGGTATCGTCGTGCGTCTGGCAGCGCTACTCGTAAATCGGGTCCCGATGTACGATAACTGGCGTTGCCTGATTCATGGCTTCATGGCATGCCACAGATAACCACTGATGATGATGATGATGATAATAATAATAATAATAATGATTTGAGAATATATTCCTGTATGTAAGAGCAGTGTTCCTCAATGACACGACATTATTAATAAATTCTGTATTCATTTTACACTCCTCCCATAAATCAGTTGGCAACCTCCACTAATAAATTGTTAACTAAATTCTTGAGAGTTTACTTAACCAAAAAAGTATATAAGTAAATATATATATATATATATATATATATATATATATATATATATATATATATATTATATATATATATATATATATATATATATATATATATATATATATATATATATATATATATATATATATATAGGTTATCTGCAGCCTTAATGTCCATCATGCAGTTAATACACTTTCAATTGTTAATCAACCAGCCTTGCAGCGGTAAACCCTTGTGGGTCACTCAGCGTGAGGACGGGTGAAGGCTCGATCCTTCGGCCGCTAACTTTGCTTCGGTGTGTTAGTGATTTTTTTTTTTTTTTTGCAAACTTATTTAAAATAAAATTTAATTTTTTTAACTAAAAATATGATTATTATTAATATTATTATTATTATCTTAAAGGAATGCTAATGAAAGGTTCTTGATCTAGAGAACTGGAGCTAACCTCCACTTCCTTGGATCAAACTTGCTTTCTATTGCTCATTTGCCAAGATATATATAACTTCCGTATGAGTTTAGCGCTTCCTCAGGAAAACAGTATTAATATTAATAATAATTAAAATGATTATTATTATTATTATTATCCGTTCAAATTTGTATTGGGTGATACAGCTCCTTGGAAATGGGAGGTAAACAGGTTTGATCCGAGGAAGGGAAAGTTAACTACAATTCCTTGGATCAAAAATTCTTAAAAACATGAAGGCAATATTTAAACTTCTGTACGCAACCTTTCATAAATATGACCCGTACGGGTTTAGCCCTTCCCGTGTGTATGTGTGTGTGTGTGTGTAGTAATCTCATCAGGGGTTGATGGAAGTTTATCAGGGGTTGATGGAGACTTATCAGGGGGTTGATGGAGGTTTACCAGGGGTTGATGGAGGTTTATCAGAGGTAGATGGAGGTTTATCAGGATTGATGGAGACTTATCAGAGGTTGACGCAGATAAATCAGGGGCTGATGGAGGTTTATCAGGGGTTGGTGGAGGTTCATTTGGGGGGTTGCTGAGGTAGGCCCCTGTGTCAGGTAGATCTCTGTTATTTTGCCTCAGCTCATTAACAGACTAAGAGTTATCCTTCCTCAGCTCGTTTTAATGGCATGCTGCTGGGTAGACACCCAGCAGCATGTCAGTCACCTCAGTCTGGTACCTATTTACTGCTTAGTTGACAAGGACAGCAGGTGTAAGTAAACTATTACGCAGGTATCAATTTACTGCTATATAAACAAAGACAGCCGGTGTAAGGAGACTTCCAAGTCTGTCGCAGCTCAGGATGTGACCCACGATGGTCGACTGACTTTCAGGTTCCTATTCACCGCTAAAGGGCGACAGTGGAAAGGAGACTATCACCCAGGTGCCTAATTACTATTAGATAAAGAAGGGAAGATGATTAAAACGGAAACTAACACTCTGGTTCCTCTTTACTGCTAGGTGGAAAGGGTAGCAGATGGCAGGGGACTAACACCTAGGTACCTATTCATTACTAGACGAACAAGGGCGGCTGGAGGCAGGAACGATGTCGTATGTTAGTGATGTATAGTGTGAATGTTATGCGGAGAATTCGGAGAGTACAAATTCGAAGACTGATATTAAGTCAACAGAGGTATCACTGAGAGGACTGAGGAGTTGCTGAGGTGGGTTGGACATTTAGAGAGGATAGAGCAGAGTACGATGACTGGGAGGGGTGTGCAAATAGGGGGTGCGGGGAAGGAGGCGGGTAGGTATTGATTGGTAGCGCACTCAGCTCACACACTAAAGTTCGAGGGGTCGATCCCCGGTACGGGTGGAAACATTAGGACGTTTTTCCTTAAGTCACCTGCTGTCCACATTCACCTATCAGTAAAATAGGTACCTGGGTGTTAGTCTACTGGTGTGGGTCGCATCCTGGGGACAAAATTGGCTTAACTTGCTCAAAATACTCTGCATAACAAGTGGCTTTATATAGCATTATGTCATTGATGTTAGCTAAGCCTGTATATCTTGTACATGTACTTGTAGAAATCAAGATTATTATTATTATTATTAGTAGTAGTAGTAGTAGTAATAGTAGTAGTAGTAGTAGTAGTAGTAGTAGTAGTAGTAGTAGTAGTAGTAGTAGTAGTAGTAGTGGTAGTAGTAGTAATTATTGATTATTATTATTATTAGTAGTAGTAGTAGTAGTTGTAATTATTATGATTATGATTATTATTATTATTATTATTATTATTATTATTATTATTATTATTATTATTATTATTATTATTATTATTATTATGGGCTAGAGGGAGGGGATGCAGAAGGTTGTGAGTGCTCGGGACTTGAACATCCATTAGGCTTGTGTGGGGCGTCAGCTCGGTATGGAGACAAGTGGGTTTCATGATTTGATCTGCTGTTGGAGTGTGAGCGAGTTAGTTAGCATTTATCATAGAATTCAAGGAAACTCCTCCTTCAAATGAGTGACCGTGAATGTTTTTTTTTTATTTTTTGTGAGGTCACTCTACCTAGGTATAGTTGTTCAGACGTTGTTTACACAGTATAAACCCTGGGGAACCTTGTCTTCATCTTCACTGCTTGAGCGTAGCATATTCTATATACAACTAATATATCATATAAATCATATCCCCTGTCTAGTACTGTACTTGTAAAACATTCATTATTTTCTAGCATAACGAACTAGGTTATCAGACTGTTCACTTGCAAGTCTTTCAACATGACCGGCATATAAGGCGCGCCTTTTTCTCCACAAAACGTCAAGGATAAGCGTTGGGTTACGTTTTAGCGTAAAATATCTGGTAAAGTATCATTAACCCTGAATATGATTAATGATACATCATTATGACACGTTTGTCATGCGCCTTATATGCCGGAAAATGTGGTACTTGCCCATTTCTCGTCACTCTTTTAAATACTTTTAAATACTGTTTTATAGAATTGCATAATTGCCAGCATCAAAGTTCTTTGACAACCGCGAAAGGTATCCCCGTATCCCACAAGCCCAGCACCCTCTACCTCGACACATGCACACGGAAGAGTCCAACACAGTCATGAAATATAATGAAACAAAATATGAAAAATATTTATGCGTGAATGTGTATATATAGGTGTGTGAATTTGTACGTTTATATATGTATGAACGGATGTATGCTTTTGAATATGCATGTGTGTGTGTGTCTGGATGTATGTACACACTGTATTGTACTCACCGAGATGTCTTTGACGGAAGATAAGACTCTGCTGCCCTTGTTACCTAAACTTTTTAGACCACGTTACTGATTTTTGGCCTCTGTTTTGAAACTGTATAATGAGATTGTCTCCGCCGCTGCCTCATCCAAGTCATTCCACTTTCTGATGCAAATTGACGCTAAAGAAATACTTCCTTACATCCCTATGGCTCATCCTTATCTTCATCTTCCTCCTGTGTTCCCTTGATCGTGGTCCTCTTGATTCCAATAATCTCTCCCTAACTGCCCTGTCAATTCCTCTTAAGATTTTGTAGATAATAATAATAATAATATTTATAATAATAATAATAATAATAATAATAATAATAATAATAATAATAATAATAATGATGATGATAATAATAATATTAATAATAATAATGTTTATTTCTACAAGTACATGTACAAGGTATACAGTCCTGACTGACATCAATGACATACTACTATATAGAAAGTCCCTTGTTATGCTGAGCATTTCGGGCAAATTACATCAGTTTTGTCCTCAGGATGCGACCCACACCAGTCGACTAACACCCAGGTACCAATTTTACTTGTACGTGAACATGGACAGCAGGTGTCTTAAGGAAACACGTCCTAATGTTTCTACACGTATCGGGGATCGACCCTCGAACCTCCGTGTGTGAGCTGAGTGCGCAGGCAATCCACCAAGTTTGTCAGGCTCATTTCTTTCAGCTCCTCCTCATAGTGCAGTCCTCTTAGTTCTGATACTAGTCTGGTTGTGAAGTTCAGGGCGTTTTCGAGATTCTTTGCCTGTTTAGCTAGCTGTGGTTCCATGGTGTGGCCACATACTCAGTGTTTGACTAGCTGTGGTTCCATGGTGTGGCCACATACTCAGTGTTTGACTAGCTGTGGGCTCCATGGTGTGGCCACATACTCAGTGTTTGACTAGCTGTGGTTCCATGGTGTGGCCACATACTCAGTGTCTGACTAGCTGTGGTTCCATGGTGTGGCCACATACTCAGTGTTCGACTAGCTGTGGTTCCATGGTGTGGCCACATACTCAGTGTTTGACTAGCTGTGGTTCCATGGTGTGGCCACATACTCAGTGTTTGACTAGCTGTGGTTCCATGCTGTGGCCACATACTCAGTGTTTGACTAGCTCTAGTTCCATGGTGTGGCCACATACTCAGTGTTTAACTAGCTGTGGGCTCCATGGTGTGGCCACATACTCAGTGTTTGACTAGCTCTGGTTCCATGGTGTGGCCACATACTCAGTGTTTGACTAGCTCTGGTTCCATGGTGTGGCCACATACTCAGTGTTTAACTAGCTGTGGGCTCCATGGTGTGGCCACATACTCAGTGTTTGACTAGCTCTAGTTCCATGGTGTGGCCACATACTCAGTGTTTGACTAGCTGTGGTTCCATGGTGTGGCCACATACTCAGTGTTTGACTAGCTGTGGTTCCATGGTGTGGCCACATACTCAGTGTTTGGCTAGCTCTGGTTCCATGCTGTGGCCACATACTCAGTGTTTAACTAGCTGTGGGCTCCATGGTGTGGCCACTTACTCGGTGTTTGACTAGCTGTGGTTCCATGCTGTGGCCACATACTCAGTGTTTGACTAGCTCTGGTTCCATGCTGTGGCCACATACTCAGTGTTTGACTAGCTGTGGTTCCATGGTGTGGCCACATACTCAGTGTTTGACTAGCTGTGGGCTCCATGGTGTGGCCACAAACTCAGTGTTTCACTAGCTGTGGTTCCATGCTGTGGCCACAAACTCAGTGTTTCACTAGCTGTGGTTCTATGCTGTGGCCACATATTTAGTGTTTAGCTGTGGTCCCATGCTGTGGCAGCATACTCAGTGTTTAACTAGCTGTGGTTCCATGCTGTGGCCACATAGTGTTTAACTAGCTGTGGTTCCATGCTGTGGCCACACAGTGTTTAACTAGCTGTGGTTCCATGCCGTGGCCACACAGTGTTTAACTAGCTTTGGTTCCATGCTGTGGTCACATAGTGTTTAACTAGCTGTGGTTCCATGCTGTGGCCACATAGTGTTTAACTAGCTGTGGTTCCATGCTGTGGCCACATAGTGTTTAACCAGCTTTAGTTCCATGCTGTGGCCACATAGTGTTTAACTAGCTGTGGTTCCATGCTGTGGCCACATAGTGTTTAACTAGCTTTGGTTCCATGCTGTGGCCACATAGTGTTTAACTAGGTTTGGTTCCATGCTGTGGCCACATAGTGTTTAACTAGCTGTGGTTCTATACTGTGGCCACATAGTGTTTAACTAGCTTTGGTTCCATGCTGTGGCCACATAGTGTTTAACTAGGTTTGGTTCCATGCTGTGGCCCCATAGTGTTTAACTAGCTGTGGTTCTATACTGTGGCCACATAGTGTTTAACTAGCTTTGGTTCCATGCTGTGGCCACATAGTGTTTAACTAGCTTTGGTTCCATGCTGTGGCCACATAGTGTTTATCTAGCTGTGGTTCCATGCTGTGGCCACACAGTGTTTAACTAGCTGTGGTTCCATGCTGTGGCCACATAGTGTTTAACTAGCTTTGGTTCCATGCTGTGGCCACATAGTGTTTAACTAGCTTTGGTTCCATGCCGTGGCCACATAGTGTTTAACTAGCTTTGGTTCTATGCTGTGGCCACATAGTGTTTAACTAGCTGTGGTTCCATGGTGTGGCCACATAGTGTTTAACTAGCTTTGGTTCCATGCTGTGGCCACATAGTGTTTAACTAGCTGTGGTTCCATGCTGTGGCCACATAGTGTTTAACTAGCTTTGGTTCCATGCTGTGGCCACATAGTGTTTAACTAGCTGTGGTCTGTGTCCATGTTTTAACTAGTTGGTTCCATGCTGTGGCCACATAGTGTTTAACTAGCTTGGTTCACAATAGTGTCTAGCTGGGGTTCCATGCTGTGGCCACATAGTGTTTAACTAGCTGTGGTTCATGCTGTGGCCACATAGTGTTTAACTAGCTTGGTTCCATGCTGTGGCCACATAGTGTTTAACTAGCTGTGGTTCCATGCTGTGGCCACATAGTGTTTAACTAGCTGTGGTTCCATGCTGTGGCCACATAGTGTTTAACTAGCTTGGTTCCATGCTGTGGCCACATAGTGTTTAACTAGCTTGGTTCCATGCTGTGGCCACATAGTGTTTAACTAGCTGTGGTTCCATGCTGTGGCCACATAGTGTTTAACTAGCTGTGGTTCCATGCTGTGGCCACATAGTGTTTAACTAGCTGTGGTTCCATGCTGTGGCCACATAGTGTTTGACCTAACATATGTTATATATAAAATAACAGAGAATTTCTTGTTCATATTTCTTAATGTTATTGTTATGTTTGTTATTCTTGTTCATGCTGCTGGCATAATACTGGTTATGTATAGTTTTGACGATATAGTTGGTGTTATTTTTATCCCCAGGTCCTTTTCTCTCTGGTATTTGCAGCTTCACTCGACCCATGCTGTACTGTACTCTGTGTTGGGTCTTTTCTCTTTCTCACAAATCACAAGACATTGATTTATTTAGGTTGAACTCTTTGTTTGACCAAATTTGCAATTTGTTTTAGTTTTCCTGTTCCTTTTTTTCCTTACACGATATCAACTAACAGTGACAAATAGGACTCAGTCCACTCTAGAAGGTCCTTCTTACATATTAAGAACAATAGTGGTACTAATACCGATCCTTGAGCGATCCCACTCGTTACTCTCTCTCATTCTGATGCCTCAGTCATTACTGTTGCTCTCTACCGTCTGTCATTCAGGCATTTGACCCGCTGAAGCAGCCTAGATTTTAACCCTGCCTCTTGATCTAACTTGTGTATTAATCTCTGATGTGGTACTGTATCAAATGTTTTCCTGCAGTCCAGGAAGATGCGTTCCGCCCAACCTTGTCTTTTTTGCTTTGATTCTGTTACTCCTTCATAGAACTGGAGCAAAATCGTAAGACAGGATTTTCCATTTCCAAATCTGTGCTAGTTTTTCTGCAAAGAGTCACCTCCTCTCCATCTGCTCTGATATCCTTTTCCTTTATACTATTGTCTCCAGAACTTATAAGAACATGAGAACGAAGGAACACTGCAGCAGGCTTACTGGCCCATGCGAGGCAGGTCCAAGTCTCCTACCGGCTTAAGCCAATGCACCCAACCTAGTCAGGTCAGGTCACCTTGACTTAAGGGAGGAACACGGCAACCGTCCTGGTAGCACAAGCTAATCAGGTCCAACTCGCACCCACCCACACCCACTCATGTATTTATCCAACCTATTTTTAAAGCTACACAACGTTCTGGCCTCTAGGACTGTACTTGGGAGTTTGTTCCACTCATCCACAACTCTATTAACAAACCAGTACTTTCCTATATCCTTCCTGAATCTGAATTTTTCTAACTTAAAACCATTGCTGCGAGTCCTGTCTAGGCTAGATATTTTCAGTACACTATTTACATCCCCTTTATTTATTCCTGTCTTCCATTTATACACCTCAATCATATCCCCCCTAATTCTACGTCTTTCTAGAGAGTGCAGATTCAGGGCCCTTAGTCTATCCTCATAGGGAAGGTTTCTGATACATGGGATCAACTTTGTCATCCTCCTTTGTACATTTTCCAGAGCATTTATATCCATTCTGTAATACGGTGACCAAAACTGTGCAGCATAATCTAAATGAGGACCAAGAATGTATAGAGTTGAAGAACAACCTGAGAACTCCTATTATGATCGAATGCATGTTAAAGATACTGTCCTATAATTCAGTGCCTCTTCTCTGTCTCCTCTTTGTAAATATTGCAACACATTGCCTTTATCCAGTGTTCTGGCACTTTTCCTGATTGGTTCTGCTCCATCTCTCAGCAACCATGGAGCTATGTTGTCTAGTTCATTTTCTTTATATAAAACTCCTTTAGTAATTAGTTGATGGGTCACCACATGGAGAAGACCCGGGCCAGGACCCGCCCCGGTCACCACATGGAAAAGACCCAGGCCAGGACCCGCCCCGGTCACCACATGGAGAAGACCCAGGCCAGGACCCGCCCTGGTGAAACTCCTTGTACCTACGTTGTATATAGTCCAGAAAACCGACAAGTTGAAGAATTAGACACTTTTGCAACATCTGTGTATCTTTTTTGAGAAAAGTTTCGCCAACAAGTGGCTTCCTCAGAAAGAGACGAATGGTGCAAGAAGAGAAAGAGTTTGAGGTAATCAGTCCCTCACCATTCATCTTTGTACCGGACTAAAGAAACCACTTGTTGGCAAAACGTTTCCACAATAAAGATTCCCAAATGTTGCAAAAGTGTTTGATTCTTCTACCTGTACCTTAAGTTTTCTCATCACTTCTCTTTCGTTTTGTTGATACTTTTCGGCAGCTGTTGATCTAGTGTGATCACACAGCTTTCTGGTAACTCTCCACTTACTTCTCTCAACACCTCTTTTAATCTTTTACTAAGTTCTTGGCATACTTCTCTGTTATTCTTCATCATCATCATCATCTCTTCCTCCTCCTTCACAGTTGTCTTGTTTCTTATGTGACTGGGGTAACTTTGCTTCACTTTTGGCTTTGGATGCTGTATCATTCTCAAACTGTCTTTCAGATTCCCTTCTTGTTCTTGTATATGTAGTTCTTTTTAGCTCACCTGCGTGTTATCTGTGGTTTGATTTGCTCACTGTTTCTTCTAAAGTCTTTTGCTCCCCCTTTGTTCTCTGTATTCCTGATTAAGCCATGAGCTTTCTCCGTTTCTCGTGTCTATTTTCTTGTTGCTTGGTATGAATATCTCTCCTTTGTCTGTTATCACTTCGGTTCTGTTGCTTTCATCCCTCTGCTCATACTCCTTCCTTCGCCTCCTATTATTTTTTGGAAGATTATATAACATTGCTAGTATTACTTTCGTCTCTACATAAAGTTCTTTGTTTTGTGAATTTTGAATTCTCCTGTTTCCAGGTTTCTTAGGTCCTCAAATTTCCATTGACTACTACTCCTTTTTTGTTTTACCTTCTTTTTCTTACTAACTGCTACCATCTATGTATATTGATTTGCTATTATTCCTGAGTTTCGTCTCCAGAATGTCTACACAATCAGTGTTTTTCTTAACTCTTCCGTTCATCATTTCATATCTGATGGTGATTTCATTTACATGTAAGACACTATGATTCTCTGGTCTCTTGCTGTTATCTGGGCATCCTGCTTCTTGGTACGCTTCTACAGAGACTGGACAAGGCGTCTCTGTGGAGTGTTGAGGACACTTCCTGAACTCTTTACCTGTGTTGATCTACCCTTTCCGACCTTTGGAGTCTGTTTCCTGTTTTTTCCTGCTGCTTCCTTCTCCTCTTCCATGTCTCCTTCTCTGTCTTTCTTCCTCCTTTGTCCGATCTTCTCTGACACAGACTGTCAATTTGCGACATCCTATTCAGATTACTTTTCTTCTCACTGCTAGATTTCTTATTTCTGGCCTCACCAATAGAATTCCCGACATCCTTGTCTTTCCTACACTTAAAAACATAACACAGATTCTGCTGGTCTTACTTCCAGGTACCATGTTTGTTGCTTCCTCGGATTTCCTCTCTGGTTCTCTTATATGATTTAACCCGAACACCATGAGAGTTCTGTACTTCATGTCCACCTCTTCTTGTTTCATCAAGGCTGCCTTTTCCTCTTTTATTTCCTAAGGGTTTCTCTCTAGTTCAGCTTTCTCTTTCCCTCTCGTGACCTGCTGAGCATCATTCACTCAAAGGTATTCAGTACCGACAAACTGATGAATAAGACATGTACAACACCTGTATATATTTATTGCCGAGACGTTTCGCCTTCGCAGCAGACAACTTTTTTTCAGTCTAATTCAGAGGCATGAGGTGAAGAAGCCTTGATTAAAAGGTATTCAGTCCCATAGTCTTGAATACAAGGTGTGCACTTATTCAGCCGTAATTAGCATCCAATGAAAGGCGTTTTGTCCATTATCCTTGAGATGAAGGCTAAATGACTCAACAGCTTGAAATCGAGGCCAAAGAATCGAACACTTTGCAATCAAGGCTAAAGGACTGAACACCTTGTAATCAAGGTTAAGGGACTGAACACCTCGTAATCAAGGTTAAAGGATTGAACACATTGAAATAGAGGCTAAAGGACTTAACACCTTGAAATCCAGGCTAAAGGAGTGAACACCTTGAAATCGAGGCTAAAGTATTGAACACCTTGTAAACAAGGCTAAAGTATTGAACACCTTATAATCAAGGCTAAAGTATTGAACACCTTATAATCAAGGCTAAAGTACTGATCACCTTGTAACCCAGGCTAAAGTATTGAACACCTTGTAAACAAGGCTAAAGTACTGAACACCTTATAATCAAGGCTAAAGTATTGAACACCTCATAATCAAGGCTAAAGTATTGATCACCTTGTAACCAAGGCTAAAGTATTGATCACCTTGTAATCAAGGCTAAAGTATTGATCACCTTGTAACCAAGGCTAAAGTATTGATCACCTTGTAATCAAGGCTAAAGTATTGATCACCTTGTAACCAAGGCTAAAGTATTGATCACCTTGTAACCAAGGCTAAAGTATTGATCACCTTGTAACCAAGGCTAAAGTATTGATCACCTTGTAACCAAGGCTAAAGTATTGATCACCTTGTAATCAAGGCTAAAGTATTGATCACCTTGTAATCAAGGCTAAAGTATTGATCACCTTGTAACCAAGGCTAAAGTATTGATCACCTTGTAATCAAGGCTAAAGTACTGATCATCTTGTAATCAAGGCTAAAGGCTTGAATATCTTAAGAACACATCGTGACTAAGCAAGCGCCTCGCCATCGTTGATATGACTATCACAATTGTTGCTATACTTATTTCTTCATCTCACGGCTGTGTACTAGATTGAGAAAGCCGCTGCACAGGTGAAACACATCATTATTGATACCCAGGTGTTGCACAGGTGTCCTCTGAGCATCCTGGGTATCAACATCCTTTAATGTATAAATAACAAAAAGGCACAATACCGTGACTGGAACGATACACAAATAACCCGCACATGAAAGAGAGAAGCTTACGACGACGTTTCGGTCCGACTTGGACCATTGACAAAGTCACACTAACAGAGGTGGAGCATTTCATCCTGTCGGTATTATATACAATTCTTGTACTACTACTACTACTACTACTACTACTACTACTACTACTACTACTACTACTACTCCACCTCTTCCTGCCTATATATAGCCGTCCTGCTCCACCTCTGTTAGTGTGACTTTGTCAATGGTCCAAGTCGGACCGAAACGTCGTCGTAAGCTTCTCTCTTTTATGTGCGGGTTATTTGTGTATCCTTTAATGTCTCGATTTATGTCTCTGTCACTTCATCTTCCTCCAGCTGATTTATTACTTAACCTTCCTACTTCCTGCGTTAGTACTTTAACTTCTTTTTCTAGTCTTTCTTTTTTCTTCTTTGCATCTTCCCTGTTTATTTTAATGTCTTCCATCAATTTTCTTTCTGTACCGGAGGTGGGAAGCAGAGTTCCTGCACTGTAGGACGCGTGGCGATGCTGCAGTGCGGTGCACCTGAACGTCGTTGTTAGCACGCTTCTGGCTGGCAAGGCAGTGAGTGAATGAATGATGGTGAATGTGTTTTTTTCTGGGTCACTGTACCTCGGTGGGAGACAGTACGAAGAAAATATATATACATTATCACAGTCACTAGGGATACAGTAATCAAACAGAATAAGTCCTCAGACCCTGATGAATGTTTTTTAAGGGTTGTTAAGCAGCACAAGATGGGACTTTGTAAACCATTAACTAACCTTTCTAATATATCGGTTTAAACAGGTGTAATGTATGAGACGTGAAAGATGACTAATGTAATTCCTGTTTTTAAAACAGGGGATTAATCATTATTGTCAAATCATCGCCCAGGAAGCCTGACCTCAATCGTAGGCAAATTACTGGAGATACTTATAGCCGATATTATTTATAGGCCATTTTGATAAGCATAATTTGATTCATGATACTCAGCACAGATTCACGAGGGGCTGATCCTGCCTGAATAATGTATTGATTTTCTCCAGTAAAACATTTAAAACAGTTGATCATTATAATGAAAACGATATTGGTTATTTGGATTTCAGTAAAGGTTTTGACAGAATACCACACAAATGACTGTTAAAGAAAGTGGCAGCTCATGGTATTGGAGAAAAAGTCCTGTCATGGGCTGAGGTAAGGTTGACTAACAAGAGTCAATGAGTCTGAATAGAGTGAAATCTGAGTGGAGTTCAGTCACAAGTGGCGTTTTAAAAGGATCCGTTTTAGGCCCATTGTTGTTCATAAAATACATTAATGACCTGGACGATGGAAAAACAAGTAATATGAGCAAATTCGCTGATGACACATATAGGCACAATAATAAACTCAGAGGAAGATGCCACTGAACTGCAGGAGAATTTAGACAAGCGAATGTTATGGCCAGAAAAGTGGCAGATGCGTTTCAATGTAGATAAATGAAAACGTCCTAAATCTCGGAAATGTATATACTCCAAAAATTATTAACTAAATAATGCAGAACTTAGCTATGCTGAATACAAAAAGGACTTGGAAGTTATGATAAGCAATAGAAGTCAGAGGTTATACTACAGCTCTATACATCATAAGTAAGGCCTCATTTAGATTATGCAGCTCAGTTCTGGTCTCCATTCCACAGAATGGATATAAATTTATTACACAAATAACCAGCACATAGTTTCTTTCTCCTAAGTACGGGTTGTTTGTGTATCGTTCCAGTCACGGTATTACGCCTTTTTTTGTTCTTTGTAAAAACAGAGCCAGGGTTTAACCCAGCCGCGGAGCGCTGGGTTGAGCCCTGAGCATTCAGGCTGAAGACAGATGATAGGCATAAGAGTTCAGTTTACTGTCTTGCTTGGAACGAACCATTCTTAAAATTTTTAAACAATTCTTTTGTTAGGTTCGTGAATTGTGCATAGTTGTTGAAGTCTTTGACGAACCGTTTCACAAAATATTGTACTTGTTGCGGTGTGAAGGTGTATTTGACAGTTCCTTTACGAAGTCGATGGTGGAGTTCTTTGGCTACCGTAGTGTTCGTGTTCGTGTTCGTAGGTGCAATGAAGAATCCTAGGTTTTTCCAAGTGACGCCGAGGGTGTGGTCGTCGACTTGAATTTCTTCTACAGAGGTGTTAAAGTGTTGATCTTTGGTGGAGCTACAAAGGGTGTAAAAGTGGTGGCAGGCTGGGAAGGCGGGGTGGCTGGTGGGTCAGCGGTGAACTGAACGGCTTTGGGTGGAGGATCTGACGGGGTGGTGTTGCTTTCTACGTTGGAGAAGGTCTTCAGCATATCTGCTAATGGTGCAGTGTCGGGAAAATTGTAGCTTGGAAAGTTGTTGAGGCGGAAGAGTTCATTTATTGTGGAATTGAAGGTTCTAGGGCAGGCGGTGTTCAGCATATAAACATCATTATGCTGTACTAGATCTTGGTGGAAGCACTGTCTGTTAATGTCTGTCAAAGTTGGCAACTGAAGTAGGCTCTTGGGAAACTTAGAAAATTCAGTGTATCGAGCTTTTTCTAGTTGACTACTTCCTTGCTTCAGGGCATTAGGTTTCAAGAGCTTGATATTTCCTGTAGTTGAGACTTGTCAGCTGAGAGATAAAAGTAGTGCAGTTCTTATGAAAGTGTCCTCCTGTACCAAAGTTAGAGTAGTATTTTTTTTCCTTCAAAGGACAGTCCTTGGTGAGGTGGGTACGTATATACAAAGCAGTTCCAACATGGGGTGATGTGGTAGAATCGCTCTGGTTCTATTTTCCTGAAATTAACGTGGTAATATGAGCTGTGGAGACCTTCACTGGGTGCCTGAGATGTCATGGAAATTTCAGCGATAACCTTGATTATCGAGCTGGCAGTTGAAATTTGTAATGGAGTCGACGGTGACCCACGATGTCACGATCAAGCTTCTTTACGAACACTGATTTCTTGGCCCTCAATGTAGGGGAAGGAGCTACTACAAAGTCATGGTCCTCAAGAACGTCTATAGCCGAGGTGATGATCTTGTCGGCTTCGTCACTGATAAAGCAGACATAAGAACATAAGAATGGAGGAACACTCAGAAGGCCTACTGGCCCATACAAGGCAGGTCCTTATCAAAACCACCACTACCCAAAGCTACCCAAGAATTTACTTCCGTACCCACGACACCAATCAAACCCAGACTCTCTCACTCATATATTTGTCCAGTCTCATTTAAAGCCACCAAGGTCCTAGCCTCTATCACCCTACTCGGGAGATTGTTCCACGCATCCACAACTCTGTTCGAAAACCAGTACTTACCTATATCCTTTCTAAATCTAAATTTATCCAACTTAAATCCGTTATTTCTGGTTCTTATCTGGTTCGACACCCTCAGTACTTTATTAATATCACCTTTGTTTATGCCCATCATCCACTTATCCACTTCGATGATATCTCCCCTCATTCTACGTCTCTCCAGAGAGTGGAGATTTAAGGCTCTAAGCATATCTTCATAAGGGAGATTCCTTATACAGTAAATCATTTTAGTCATTCTTCTCTGTATGTTCTCCAATGACTCTATATCCATCCTGTAGTAAAG
Organism: Cherax quadricarinatus; assembly: GCF_026875155.1. Classification (NCBI taxonomy): domain Eukaryota; kingdom Metazoa; phylum Arthropoda; class Malacostraca; order Decapoda; family Parastacidae; genus Cherax; species Cherax quadricarinatus. The sequence goes on along the minus strand of NC_069448.1, from coordinate 10,083,753 downwards.
AGACCAAAACTGAGCGGCATAATCCATATGTGGCCTCACTAGTAATGTATAGAGCTGTAAAATAACTTTTGGACTTCTGTTACTTATGCTTCTTGAAATTAATCCCAGTAATCTGTTAGCCTTGTTGCGCACAATAAGGCACTGCTGTCTTGGCTTTAGATTTCTGCTTACCATGACTCCCAAATCTTTTTCACATTCTGTATGATCAAACTCTACTTCACTTGGTTTATAACTTCGAGGGTTATTTTTCTTACCAAAGACTTGGACTTTACACTTGTCCACATTGAACTTCATCTGCCACTTTTCAAACCAAAACGTTAATTTGTCCAAATCCTCCTGGAGTTCATTGGTATCCTCCTCAGAATGAATCATACGGCCTATATTTGTATCATCAGCAAATATGCTTATGTCACTTGTAATTCCTTCATCAAGGTCATTAATGTAAATTATGAGCAACAATTGGCCTAAAACTGATCCTTGTGGAACGCCATTCAGATCTGACCCCATTAATGGAGCTCTTCTTTCTATTGGTAAGCCATGCCTCTGTCCATACTAGAACTTTATCTCCTATACCATGAGCTGCTACTTTTTTAAAGTCATTTGTGAGGTACTCTATCGAAGGGTTTACTGAAATCCAAATAAACAATATCATATTCTCTATCACTGTCTACTGTCTCAAATGTTTTATTGAAGAACGTCAGTTCTTCTATGGAACAATGCTCTTCTCCAGACTGAGGGACTGACCACCTCAAAACTTTAAGGGTGATGGACTGATTACATCGTCTTCAAGTCTCTTCTGCTTCTATAAACTTTTCTGTACTCGACTGAAGAAGCCTACTGTGTAGGCGAAACGTTTCGAAATAAAGATACCTAACTGTTGCATATGTGTCTTACCTAACAACCTGTCGGTATTTTATACCATTTTAATGGTCAGTAAATTTGTCAGGCAGGAACGACCTCTCGTGGACCCATGCTGAGATTCATTAATCAAATTATGCTTTTCAAGATGACTTCTAATAATATCAGCTATAATTGATTCTAATAACTTGCCCACTATAGACGTCAAGCTTATTGGACGGTAATTTGAAGAAATGGCCTTATCCCCTGATTTGAATATAGGAACTACATTAGCTATCTTCCACACCTCTGGCACAACACCAGTCAGGATGGACGCATTAAGCACACTCGTTAATGGCTGACTAAGTTCCATCTTGCATTCTTTAAGTACCCTTAAAATAATTCGTCGGGTCCCGGGGACTTATTTTGCTTCAGTTTATCTATCTGTTTGATAACCATGTCCCTCGTGACAGTAATATTAGTTAATTTGAATTCTTCAGGAACTGAATAATTGTTAATTTCTGGAATCTCATTTACATCTTGTGTAAAGACTGACAAAAAATAATCATTAAACAGAGAACACATTTCCAGTTCATTATCCGTCACTTGTCCATTCCCAATTTTCAGAGGTCCTACTGAGAAGACTGGACAGTTTCACCTGCAGAGTGGTCGTCAAGAGTCATGAACCTGAGTCTTTTTCATCGTGTCCGAGATGGTACCACGAAGTGGGTGAATGTGCACACAATGCCTCATGACGATGTCTTTGCCAATCTAGTTGAGAGCAGACCCAGTGAGGCGTGTGTATTGTGGTACTGAAGTGAAGTTCTGAGAGGGAGTCAGGTGGCAAGTTGTGAGAGGGTAGCGGCAACAGAGACAGTAGTAGTATAGCTAAGATGTGATTGGTAGGATCGAGAGGGAGCTGTCAGCAGTGGACCCCTCAAGGGAGGTTCCTTGGCGCTGGTGAAGGGCTCTTGATCTAGGGAATTTGATTTGTACTCCAGTTCCCTGAACTGAGCCGAATACCTTCCATCCCCTCCCCCCTACAGGCGCTGTATAATCCCTACGGGTTTAGCGTCCCCCATTATAATAATAATATAAAAATAATAATAATAATAATAATAATATATAAATAATAATAATAATAATAATAATATAATAACAATAATAATAATAATAATAATAATAATAATAATAATAATAATAATAATAATAATAATAATAATAATAATAATAATAATAATAATAATAATGTCATCAGTGGAGTAGCATATTTAAGAGGTCCTGCTGAAGAGATGACGTTGATAGCTGGCTGCTGTCATCTAATTGCTAAGACTTTGGATATGCTATAGAAACCGTTTTTTTTTTGTTGGATGGTGTTGGTTACTGCTATCATGGCGGCCTCTTCAACACCATCGGCCTCTTAAACACCATCACTTCCAGGTATAATTAGTTTAACCTCTGAATTTCATGAGGTGGCTCTGCTTGCCTCTGTGTTTGATACAAGCATTTTTCTGGCCGTCGCTGCTGCATGTACTTTTATGTGAGTGTATTTTAGTTTCAGCTTCCAGAAGGTATGACGTAGACTCCTGCTCTGGTGGTTGTGTTGTCAGTCTGTTACTTACTAAATCTATAATAGTGGTTGAAGAGTTTGTAACTGTTTTAAACTGACTGCCTCCCATTGTCAGGTACGCGTTTGAGGCTACGCTGCTAATAGGCAGAACGATGTATTTGGGTGGTATTTCTTCTATAGTGACGATGTTGTTCTTGTTGAGAATGAGTGCTGCAATTTTTCTGTAGTCGATGAAGTAAAGAGGGAAGAGCAGTGTAATGAATTCCCATTCCTCTTCGAGGAATTTTATGCTGCATATCCTATATGTCCTTAGAAAGAATCCTATCATAATGACCCTTTTAGTTATCTTATCGTGACGGAAGTAACAGTGAATCAAGTCGTTCTTTTAGGTAGGTTTCCTATATTCTTTGAATATAAATATGTCCCTACCAGTGTGAAGTGACACGTCTAAAAATGGCATTTTTTTTCTTCAAGTGTGTTTTATGGTCGCCTCCAAGCTGTTAATGGTGTTGATGATGCTCTGAACGTCGAGCCTCGTGGGCAGAATGACCAAAATATTATCGACGTAGAGCAGGAAAGTGACTGAGTTGGTGATGGCTGGCAGTAGGAGATTGAGTTGCAGATTCTCTACATGTAAATTAGCCAAGACAGCGCTTATGGGTGAGTCCATAGCAAGACCAAACTGTTACTTATACTTAAGTCCCTCAAAATCGAAGCAATTGTAATGTACACAGAGCTCCACCAGGTCAACAAAATATATGTATGGTATAGGTAGGTCCACATCGTCGATGACCTTGTGGCGCAGGTCAATGACTTGATCAAGAGGAACATTTGTGTACAGAGCCGTGACGTTGAAACTTGCGGATCCATCAGTCTCCGGTGTATAAGTCCTTTCTCCGTGCACATGTTGTGCTTTTATCAAGACTGATTGACTGGTAATACCATCACCAGGTTGAGAGACTGATTACGTCAAACTCTTTTCATCTTCCACCGTTCTTCTCATCGGACTGATGAAACCACTGACTGGCGAAACGCTTCCGCAATAAACAGACCCAAGTGTTGCCAAATGTCTCATTCATCAACTTGTCGGTTTTTCTAAACCATTTACATAAAACTACTTGACAGATTGTTCCACTCATCAACAATTCTGTTTCAGAACTAGTACTTTCCAACTTCATTTTTTAAATCTAAATTTGCCTGATTTAAATTCGTTATTTCGAGTTCTTTCTTGATTTGATATCCTCAACACTTAATTTATACCGTCTTTGTTTATGTATATCTTCCACTTATATATTCAATGTTGTCTCCTGTCATTTACGTCTCTCAAGAGAGTGAAGGTTCAAGGTTCTCAATCTGTCGTCATATAAGAGATTCATTATACAGTGGATTAATTTTGTCATCCTTTTTTGTATGTTCTCCAATGCATTTATATTTATTCTGTAGTATGTCTACCAAACATGAGACCTACTACTGATGTATAGAACTGTAAAATAACTTTTAGACTCCTGTTACTTATACTTCTTGATATAAATCCAAGTAATCCGTTAACCTTATTCCGTACACTTAGGCACTGTTGTCATGACTTCAGATTTCTGCTTATCATGATTTCTAAGTCTTTTTACAACTGCATCTGTCACTTTTCAGACCATGACATTAGTGAGTCCTAGTCTACCTGAAGTTTAATTGTATCCTCCTGAGTATCTTTCATTCTGCCTATTTTGATTCATCAGCGAATTTAATCGTCACTCGTTATTCCCTCGTCAAGATCATTAATGTAAACTATAAACAACAATGGGCCTAAAACTGATCCTTGTGGAACGCCACTTGTGACTGGTCCCCACTGTGATTTCACCCCATTTATGCGAACTCTACTTTCTATAGGTTAGTCATGCCTCGAAATAAACAATATAATATTCCTTATCGTGGTCCACTGTCTCAAATGCTTTACTGAAGTAAGTCAGTCAATTTGTTCAAGCAGAAACATTAATCAAAGTATGGTCATCCAGGTGACTTGTTATTATATCGACTATAAATGATACTGACATATTATTGCTCAGGCTTACTGGGCGATAATATGACGGAATTAACTTATCCTCTGATTTAAAGACAGGAACTGCATTAGCTATTTTCCACTTTTCCGCACAACACCAGTTTCGAGAGATACATTAAAAAGGCTTGTTAGTGGTACCCAAGAAAACTGTTCGTCGGGGCCCGGGGATTTATTTTCTGTTAATTTGTCTACTTGGTTAATTACCACATCCCTCGTGACTGTAATATGTGTTTTTGCTAGGGAGTGAATAATTATTAGCTCCTGTTGTATCATTTATGTCTTCTCGTGTGAAGACTGACAATAACCATTTAAAAATGAGAACGTTTCCTGCTCATTATCAGTAAACTGTCCAGTCCTGGTTTTCCGAGGGCCAATTTTCCTGATCTTTGTCCTATACACTTAAAATAATCCTTTAGAATTAGTCTGATTCACTAGCAACTTTAATTTCACAATCGCTCTTAGCCTCTCTAATCCCTTTCTTTACTTCTCTTATATTATGAATATGTTGGTCAATGAAGTTGTCCTCTTCCCCTGATGAGTCTATAAATTCCTCTTAACTTTCCTAAAAGATGCCCTAATCTCCTTGAATCTGTATTGATGGCGAAACGTCTACTATAAAGATACCCAGATGTCGCACATGTGACTACATTGTATACCATTCATGTACACTATCTAGAGTGTTTATGAGTTCCTTTGTTTGATAAAACTAGATCAAGCAGATTATTACTTATGGCTCACGAAATGTAATAACACGATTGTAAACAAACCATACCACTGGTAGGATTGGAACCCGCGGTCCGAGTTCTGAAACTCTGACGCGGATTCTAATCCCACCCGTGGAATGGTTAGATTATTACTTATGATTGGTTCTGTTACAAACTGCTTCCAAATGCAGTACTGAACTATATTTAAAAAGTCAGGGGGATCTAAATTACAGGCCAAGTTGACTAAATTAAAATCCTCTACTATTAGTACGTTGTGATAAATGGTTTGAAAACCTATTAGTACGTTCTCGTGTCTAGAAACCCTAACAGTTTCGTATCATAGAAGTCTCCTTCTGTAGCTTTCTAGGTTTGAGGGTCGGTATACTACACCGAAAAAAAAGTTTATATTCTTCTAGAAATTCTACTCAAGGTTCTCTGTGTAATCCACTGATTTTTATTCTTGCTTTTATGCAACAATTCATGTTTTCGCGAATATATATTGCTACCCCGCCTCCCTCCCATTATATTTCTGTCAACACAGAAAAACTTAAATCTTTGAATTTAACACTTGGCAATCACATTCCGTAACTTCAAATTTGACCAAATCTCAGTTATTACATTAATATCACATGCAACTAGACGTAATTCATTACTCTTTATTTCTGGGTGAGAGTAAGACACATGTGCAACATCTGGTATCTTTATTGTAGACGTTTCGCCATCCACTGGATGGCGAAACGTCTACAATAAAGATACCCAGATGTTGCACATGTGTCTTACTCTCATCTTGTCGGTATTATATACCATTCGTACACAATCTTTATTTCTAGCACTTCTGCTATTAGTAGCAGTAATGTTATTGAATACCAATACTGCTACCAGTAGCAGCAAGATGATAAATATAACATTTATGCAACACGTGGGTATCTTTATTGCGAAAAAGTTTCGCCAGCCAGAGACTGGTGAAACGTCTTCATAATAAAGATACTAAGGTGCTGCATATGTGTCTTATTCATCATCTTACCATCAGTGACAAAGAAATGTGTAAAATCTTCAACATTCATTTCCTGTCAGTTTTTACGCAGGGAGATGCTTGTAAATTCCATAAATCAAAAATTATATTGGTCAAGACGAAAAATAAGCTATGCACGATCAATGTCACTAGTGACAGTTCTCGAACAAATAGACAGATTAAAACTAAACAAATTCCTAGGCCCTGATGAACTGTTCTCAAGGGTTATAAATGAATGTACGGAGGAACTTAGCAGGCTATTAGCTAGTCTCTTCAACATATCATTGCAGTTGCCATAGTGCCGGATCAGTTGGAAACGGCAAATGCGATACCTGTCTACAAAGCAGAAGACAGGTCCTTAGCTTCGAATTATAGACCAATTAGTCTAATATCTATTGTGAGAAATTTGATGGAATCAATAATTGGCGAGGTTGTTCGAAGCCACCTTGTAAAATATAAATTGATCAATGAATCTCAACATGGTTTTACAAAGGGGCGTTCCTGCCTTACGAATTTACTGACTTTTCACTAAGGTACTTGAGGCAGATCACGGTAATGAATATGACATTGTGTACATAGACGTCAGTAAGGCCTTTGATAGTGTTCTGCGCCGGAGATTGACCAAGAAAGTACAGGCACACAGAAGAGGAGGACTTTTTTCTGGATAGAGGCGTGGTTGACCGATAGGCAATATTACCATTCTACAAGATTGATGGACTGAACACATCGACTCCAGGCTGAGGGACTGATTACCTCATACTCCTCCTCTCCTTACGCCTTCCTCTTTGTATTGGACTGATGAAGCCACTGTGTGGCGAAACGTTTCCTGAATAAAGACTCCCATATGCTGCATAAGTGTCTCAATCTTCAACAAGTTATACGTTGGCGAAACATCAAGGGACCTCCAAACACGTATTTCAGAACACCAATACGCAAGCAGGTCTGACGACACAAGGAATGCCTGCGTACAACACCGTAATTCACACAACCACTTGATAAACTACAGAAACTCAAGACTTATCGCCACAGAAGACAACACTCAATACCGAAGAATCCTGGAATCATCACTTATTTCTATATCCGACAACTTCAACCAGAATAGTGGCTTCTATAACATAGCTGAACCACTTGCCAAGAAGCTTCTTCATCGCTATCCCACATAAGAACACTGTAGAAGGTCTGCTCACAAACTTGTCCAATCTCCTTTCCAAGCTACCCAAGATTTTAGACTCTATAACCCCACTCGGTACATCATCAGATGCAGCATTGTCCACCTGACCTCAGCACTCTGAACCTGACTATAAATACTCGCGTTCCTTCCACCCCAGGTAGTTCTGTTTGTGACTTGAAAAAGCCCACTGTGTGAGCGAAACGTAGTCAATAAAGGATCACATTATACTGAATATGTGTTTATATTTCCATTGTGTCGGTATTTTATACCATTTATTTCCATCCCAGTAATCTATTTGCCTTATTACGAACGCTTAGGCATTGCTGTCTTGGTTTAAGGTTGCTGCTTACCATAACCCCCAAGTCCTTTTCGCAATCTGTATGGCTAAGTTCTACATTATTTAACTTATAAGTGCTAGGGTTATGGACACTCCCGAGCTTCAGAACCTTGCATTTATCTACATTGAACTGCATCTGCCACTTTTCTGACCAAGAGTAGAGTTTGTCTAAATCCTCCTGAAGTTCCCTAACATCTACGTTTGAATCAATTATCCTACCTATCTTCGTGTCATCGGCGAATTTGCTCATATCACTAGTAATTCCTTCATCAAGATCATTGATATATATTATAAACAACAACGGGCCCAAGACTGATCCCTGTGGAACGCCACTTGTTACTGATCCCCACTCGGATTTAACCCCATTTATGGACACTCTTTGCTTCCTGTCTGTGAGCCATGATTCGATCCAAGAGAGCACCCTTCCCCCAATGCCATGAGCTGCTACTTTCTTCAACAGTCTTTGGTGCGGAACTCTATCAAATGCCTTACTAAAATCTAAGTAAATAATATCAAATTCTTTATCGTGGTCAACAGCCTCAAAAGCTTCACTGAAGAAAGTTAATAAATTAGTTAGACAAGACCGGCCTCTTGTGAATCCATGCTGAGTATCATTAATCAAGCTATGCTTATCGAGATGGCTTCTTATAATCTCAGCTATAATTGACTCTAGTAATTTGCCTACAATTGAGGTCAGGCTTATTGGGCGGTAATTTGACGGTAACGACTTGTCCCCTGTTTTGAAAATAGGAATTACATTAGCCATCTTCCACATATCAGACACTACACCTGTTTGAAGAGATAAATTAAAAATATTAGTTAATGGTTCACAGACTTCCATTTTGCATTCCTTTAGAACCCTTGAAAAAACCTCATCAGGACCAGGTGACTTATTTTGCTTCAGTCGGTCTATCTGCTTCACAACCATTTCACTAGTGACTGTGATGTTACATAATTTATCTTCTTCTGATCCACTATAAAAATTAATTACCGGAATATTATTAGTGTCTTCCTGTGTAAAAACCGAGAGAAAATAATTATTTAAAATCGAGCACATTTCATTCTCTTTGTCAGTAAGATGCCCATAGTTATTTTTAAGGGGACCTATCTTATCTCTGACTTTTGTTCTATAGACCTGGAAAAAACTTTTTGGGTTAGTTTTAGAATCCCTAGCAACTTTAATTTCATAGTCCCTTTTAGCTTTTCTTATCCCCTTTTTAATGTCCCTCTTAATGTCAATATACTGATTCATATGATGACCCTCGCCTCTTTTGATACGCCTATAAATTCCTTTCTTATGCCTAGTAGATATTTCTGCCTATTATTCATCCATTTTGGGTCATTTCTATTTGATCTAATTTCCTTGTAAGGGATAAACGTTCTTTGAGCAGCATGTATTGTGTTCAGAAAACTGTCATATTGATAGCTCTCTTCGTTACCCCAGTCAACAGATAATAAGTGTTCTCTAAGCCCATCGTAATCTGCTAAGCGAAAATGTGGGACTGTTACTGAGTTATCCCTACTATCATACTTCCATTCAATTCTAAATGTAATTGATTTGTGGTCGCTAGCACCCAGTTCCTCTGAAACTTCTAAATTATTAACAAGGGATTCATTGTTTGCCAGAACTAAGTCAAGCAGGTTATTACCCCTTGTAGGTTCTGTCACAAACTGCTTCAAAAAACAATCCTGAACTACTTCTAAGAAGTCGTAAGATTCTAAATTCCCAGTCAAGAAATTCCAGTCAATATGACTAAAGTTAAAGTCTCCTAGAATTACTACATTATCGTGCCTTGTGGCCCTAACAATTTCCTCCCATAGTAGTCTCCCCTGATCCCTATCTAAATTTGGGGGACGGTATATCACACCTAAAGTTAGTTTTTCATGCCCCTCTGAAAATTCTATCCGAAGAGACTCTGTATGTGTTACTTCAGACTTAATACCCGTTTTTATGCAACAGTTCAAGCGATCTCGAACATACAATGCCACCCCACCCCCCTTCCCGATACTTCTATCTACTTGGAACAATTTAAAACCCTGAATGTGACATTCTGCAGGCATGTCCCGACTTTTTGAATTAAACCACGTCTCAGTAATGGCAAATACATCTATGTTACCTGCACTAGCAACTAGTCTCAACTCGTCCATCTTATTCCTAGCACTGCGACTATTTGTGTAATAAATACTTAAAGAACCTCCTCTCTCTTTACCCTTCCTGCTCCTTTCTGTTTTTCCACTAAACCTATTACTGTCCTAGTCAATTAGTGCCACTGGCTTTCCAATATCCACCTCATTTTGCCTATTACTAGTTCTCCTAGTACTCATATTACTACCCTGAGACTTCTCAGTTTTCCCGCAAAAACCCATACCACTAACTATTCCTAGTTTAAAGACCTAACAGCTCCCTCCACGGCGTTGGCCAGTGCTCCCACCCCACACCTAGATAAGTGAACCCCATCCCTGGCATACATGTCATTTCTGCCATAGAAGAGGTCCCAGTTGTCAATGAATGTTACCGCATTTTCCTTACAGTATTTGTCCAGCCAGCAATTGACACCAATTGCTCTGGACAACCATTCATTTCCAACTCCTCTCCTTGGCAAAATGCCACATATAACAGGTTTCCCACCCTTCCTCCTAATTATCTCTATTGCTGACCTATACCTGCTAATCAGGTCCTCACTCCTACGTCTGCCAACATCGTTGCCTCCAGCACTGAGACAGATAATAGGATTGCTCCCATTACCTCTCATGATGTCATCCAGATGGCTAACAATATCCTTCATCCCAGCCCCAGGAAAACACACTCTCTGCCTCCTACTCCTGTCCTTCAAGCAGAATGCCCTATCCATGTACCTAATCTGGCTATCCCCAACAACAACAATGTTTTTACCTTCCTTGGCGTCGTCCATCGTGATGCTCCGAGTAGTCGACTCACATTCGCCAGGTAGCATTACACCACTTGTAGAATTCGTCAAGACGTTCTCGATGGTCTTCGTTGGGGTTTCTAGGGATGTCTCACTCACGTCTGCCAATGCTTCTTTGGTGCTCGTTGTGGCATTCCCAGTAGAACACTCACATTCGACGGGTAGCACCGAGAATGGGTTGGAAGTTTCCACGGTAGTCTTCTGGTTTCTCGTTGTTTCTGCCTCTCCAACCGTTTTCTTGATCTTCAGCTTGGTTCCATGTTGCCCGGCCACTGACCAAGCTCCCCTCTTAACCTGGGGACTCACAACAGGAGGATTACTACGAATCCTCTTGTTCTCCTCCGTTAATCGCCGTATCTCCATCTTAGCAACTCTGAGCTCTTCTCTCAGCTGCTGGTAAAGTTGCTCAAGAGAGGGCATCCTGGTTCACATTCACAGAGAGCACACAAACAGGTCTTCACAGAGCTAAGTACACGTCACCACTGAGCTAAGTACACGTCACCACTCAAAGTACACGTCACCACTGCTAAGTACACGTCACCACTGTTAAGTACACGTCACCACTGTTAAGTACACGTCACCGAGAAGGTATACCATTTGATAATCATGAGTAAGACACATGTGCAACACCCAGCTGTTACATATGTGCAACACCCAGCTGTTACATATGCGAAACACCTGGGTATCTTTATTCTGAAGACGTTTCATCAACCACTAGCTCTGTCAATTGGAGACGGTAGATGAAGTAATTATTCCCTCAGTTCACCACCGTAGTCTTGATGAATCTAAAGCCAGGGCTTAACCCAGCAGCGGAGCGCCTGGCGGCGATAAGCATCAGCGTTTAGATTGAGGACAGCTGGTAGGCGCAGGATTTCAGTTTACTATCTTATTTGCAACGAACCATTTTTAACTTTTTATGCACTACTTTTGTTAGGTACGTGAGTTGTGTCTAGTTATCGAAGTCTTCGATAGACTCTGTCACAACATCTTGTACTTGTCTCGGTGTGAAGTTTTATGGGACAACGGAGGTGTATTTAACAGTTCCATTACAGGGTCGAGGTGGGAGTTCTTTGGCTAATGTAATGTTTTTGGTCGTAGGTGTAGTAAAGAATCGTAGTTTTTCCCAGGTGAGGCCGAGGGTGTGGTCGTTGACATTAATTACTTCTACAGAGGTGTGAGTGTTGATCTTTGGTGAAGTTACAGTGGGTGTGAAGATGGCGGCAGGCACGGCAGTTGGAGTGGCTTGGGTTTATTAGGAGGCTGCAGCTGATAGGTCTGGAGTGGCTTGGGCGGCCTCCTGTATTGGGAAGGAGTGGATGGCGCAGTATCTGAAAATTTGAAGCTAGACAGGTCGTTGAGGCGAAGGAGTTCGTTTACGGTAGAATTGAAGCTCATCAGAGAAAGCAGCGTTTTTCATGTAGGTATAAGTCATGCAGCACATGATCTTGATGCAGCGTCATTTTGGATTACTGCAATAATACTGACTGTCTAGGTCGGTTGTTGGGTTACTTAGAGAATCTTCTGAATGTCGGCCAGGAGTCGTGTGATGGCAGCACAGGTCGGCCAGGAGTCGTGTGATGGCAGCACAGGTCGGCCAGGAGTCGTGTGATGGCAGCACAGGTCGGCCAGGAGTCGTGTGATGGCAGCACAGTCGCCAGAGTCGTGTGATGGCACACAGGTCGGCAGGAGTCGTGTGATGGCAGCACAGGTCGGCCAGGAGTCGTGTGATGGCAGCACAGGTCGGCCAGGAGTCGTGTGATGGCAGCACAGGTCGGCCAGGAGTCGTGTGATGGCAGCACAGGTCGGCCAGGAGTCGTGTGATGGCAGCACAGGTCGGCCAGGAGTCGTGTGATGGCAGCACAGGTCGGCCAGGAGTCGTGTGATGGCAGCACAGGTCGGCCAGGAGTCGTGTGATGGCAGCACAGGTCGGTGTCTTAGTGGAGTTAAATTTCCTTTAGAAAAATAAACACAAATGCAAACCATACCACGGGTGGGGATAGAACCCGCGATCAGAGTCTCTAAACTCCAGACCGTCGCGTTAGCTACTGGACCAGCTAACGCGACGGTCTGGAGTTTTGAGACTCTGATCGCGGGTTCTATCCCCGCCCGTGGTATGGTTTGTTTGCAATTGTGTCATTACGATTTCGTGAGTCATGCAAACACAAATGCAATATAATGCGATCCTTCACTGACTACGTTTCGCCCACACAGTGGGCTTTATCAAGTCACAAACAGATCTACCTGGGTAAAGAGTACATGAGTATATACAAAGTGAGGAGTTAGGTGGAGAATGTTAGGTAGGTTGTATTTGTAACAGACCTACAGGTTCGTGCGCCTGCTTAATGGGTATCAACACTCAGACAAAAGTGCTGCTCTCTGAGCACTCTGTAGTCCTGAAATGGGAGTACATTGTGATGAAGCAGAGGCAGGAAGATTGTCGCTTATCCAGGAGCCACATGAGGCTTAGGGGTAGAAGAACATAAGAAGAACATAAGAACGATGGAACACTGCAGAAGGCCTACTGGCCCATGCGAGGCAGGTCCAAGTCTCCTACCGGCTTAAGCCAATGCACCCAACCTAGTCAGGTCAGATCACATTGACTTAAGGGAGGAACACGGCAACCGACCTGTTAGCACAAGCTATCAGGTCTAACTCACACCCACCCACATCTACTCATGTATTTATCCAGCCTATTTTTAAAGCTACACAACGTTCTGGCCTCTATAACGGTACTTGGGAGTTTGTTCCACTCATCCACAACTCTATTACCAAACCAGTACTTTCCTATATCCTTCCTGAATCTGAATTTTTCCAACTTAAAACAATTGCTGCGAGTCCTGTCTAGGCTAGATATTTTCAGCACACTATTTACATCCCCTTTATTTATTCCTGTCTTCCACTTATACACCTCAATCATATCCCCCCTAATTCTACGTCTTTCTAGAGAGTGCAGTTTCAGGGCCCTTAGTCTATCCTCATAGGGAAGGTTTCTGATACATGGGATCAACTTTGTCATCCTCCTTTGTACATTTTCCAGAGAATTTATATCCATTCTGTAATACGGTGACCAAAACTGTGCAGCATAATCTAAATGAGGCCTAACCAAGGATGTATAGAGTTGAAGAACAACCTGAGGACTCCTATTATTTATGCTTCTTGTTATGAAGCCAAGGATTCTATTAGCTTTACTGCGAACACTTATGCACTGTTGTCTTGGTTTCAGATTACTGCTAACCAGAACTCCTAAATCTTTTTCGCAATCCGTAATATTAAGATCTACATTATTTAGTTAATATGTGGCATGGTTATTGTCCTGTCCAACATTTAGAACTTTGCATTTGTCTATATTAAACTGCATCTGCCACTTCTCCGACCACTGCATCAGTCTATTCAAATCTTCCTGGAGTGCTCGAAGGTATGACCTATTTCCAGTAGTGGGTCCGCCCACAGTGACAGTCTTCTTACCTCTGCCTCAGAGTCATCAAGACTACGATAGTTAACACCTTCATCTAGGCTGAGGGACTGATTGTCTCGTCTTCTACTGTCTCCAGCTTCAGCACCTCCAAAAATCCTTTGTGTTCAATTGATAAAGCCACTGGTTGGCGAAATGTCTTCACAATAAAATTACACTGGTGCAACACATGTCTTATTCATCATCTCGCCCATGCTAGGCAAGTCTAACTTACAACCACGCACACCCACTTACATGCTCCTTAAACCTATTTTTAGACCTACACAAGGTTTTCGCTTCAATAACACTAGTCGAGAGGTTGTTCGGCTCATCCACAGCTCAGGTACCATACCAGTGTTTTCCTGTATCCTTTCTAAAATCTACTTTTTTCCAACTTGAACCCAATGCTGCGAGTCCTGTATTGGTTAGATATTTTTTTGCACGTTATTTACATCCTCTTTATATATTCTTTTCTTCCATTTGCATACTTCACTCACATTCTTCTAATTTTCTAATTCTATGCCTTTCCGAAGAGTTTACATATATATATATATATATATATATATATATATATATATATATATATATATATATATATATATATATATATATATATATATATATACATATATATATATAAATGCTTATGCTGGTTTAAATAACAACGCTCTTCTTGCCGAATAAGACAAACGAAAATAGGTGTATGCAGTAATTTCGCAATCATCATTCTGAACATAACGAAAAAATATATATTTCACTGTGTTTCTTTATTATTAAATTATTGTAAACTTATCTAAAATATATTTAATTGGATCAGGCTAAAATAAATTGAGCTTGTTAAAAGAACATAAGAAAGAAGGAACACTGAAACAGGCCTACTGGCCCATGCGAGGCAGGTCCAATTCTCCCACCAGCTTAAGCCAATGCCTAGACCTAGTCAGGTCAATCACATTCACTTAAGGAAGGAGCACGGTATCTGATCTAGTAGCACAAGCTAGTCAGGTCCAACTCACACCCACCCACACTCACTCATGTATTTATCTAACCTATTTTTAAAACTACACAACGTCTTAGCTTATATGACGGTACTCGGGAGTTTGTTCCACTCATCCACAACTATATTACCAAACCAGTGCTTTCCTATGTCCTTCCTGAATCTGATTTTTTCCAATTTAAAACTATTGCTGCGAGTCCTGTCTATGCTAGATATTTTTAGCATATTATTTACATCCCCTTTATTAATTAATGTTTTTCATTTATACACCTCAATCATATCCCCCCTAATTCTACGTCTTTCTAGAGAGTGCAGATTCAGGGCCCTTAGTCTATCCTCATAGGGAAGATTTCTGATACATGGGATCAACTTTGTCATCCTCCTTCTTACATTTTCCAGAGCATTTATATCCTTTCTGTAATGCGGTGACCAGAACTGTGCAGCATAATCTAAATGAGGCCTAACCAAGGATGTATAGAGTTGAAGAACAACCTGAGGATTTCTATCATTTATACTTCTTGATATGAAGCCAAGGATTCTGTTAACTTTATTGAGAACACTTATGCACTATTGTCTTGGTTTCAGATTACTGCTAACTAGAATTCCTAAATCCTTTTCACAATCCGTAATATTAAGATCTACATTATTTAGTTTATATGTGGCATGGTTATTTTCCTGTCCAACATTTAGAACTTTGGATTTGTCTATATTAAACTGCATCTGCCACTTCTCCGACCACTGCATCAGTCTATTCAAATCATCCAGGAGTGCACTAATGTCCTCATTAGAATGAATTGGACGGCCTATTTTGGTGTCATCAGCAAATCTGCTTATATCGCTATTTATTCCCTCATCTATGTCGTTTATGTAAATTGTGAACAACAAGGGGGCCAACACTGACCCCTGTGGAACACCGCTTGTGACGTGCCCCCATTCCGATTTCGCCCCATTTATGCAAACTCTCTGCTGCCTATTTATCAACTATGCCTCTATCCAGAAAAAAAATTCTCCTATTCCGAGTGCCTTAAGTTTTCTCAACAGCCTCTGATGTGGAACTCTATCGAAAGCCTTACTGAAGTCCATATATGTAAAGTAAAAGGACACAAGTGCAACTGGCTTGATAAAGCTCCTGGAGAGCGAAACGTTGCCACAATAAATGTCACATTAGTTGCACTTGTGTCCTTTTACTTTACATATTGTCGGTAATTCTACCAACTTTATTGAAGTCCATATACACAATATATTCAGTACCATGATCTGCCTCCTCAAATACCTTAGTGATGAAAGTTAGTAAATTCGTAAGACAGGAACGCCCCTTTGTAAAACTGTGCTGAGATTCATTAATCAATTTATGCCTTTCAAGATGGCTGCGAATTGCTTCGGTAATTATTGATTCCATAAATTTATCAACATTGGAGGTAAGTTAGGTAAGACACATATGCAACAGTTAGGTATCTTTATTTCGAAACGTTTCGCCTACACAGTAGGCTTCTTCAGTCGAGTACAGAAAAGTTGATAGAAGCAGAAGAAACTTGAAGACGATGTAATCAGTCCATCACCCTTGAAGTTTTGAGGTGGTCAGTCCCTCAGTCTGGAGAAGAGTATTGTTCCATAGTCTGAAACAATATGGAGTTGAAGTGACAGGGTGGAGCCTATATACCGCCAGGAGGAGAGATGTAGGCCACTAGTAGAGGTAAGAATGTTGTCGTTGGAAGGTCAGGTCCCTCTCAAATCCAGCCATTCTCACTAGTAGAAGTTGACAAAGTTGATTTCAGGTCTGTACCAAGATACCCTTGTGTTGCAGTGTCTGACAGAGTGAGCATTAAAATGGTATAAAATACCATTCACTCTGTCAGACACTGCAACACAAGGGTATCTTGGTACAGGCCTGAAATCAACTTTGTCAACTTCTACTAGTGAGAATGGCTGGATTTGAGAGGGACCTGACCTTCCAACGACAACATTCTTACCTCTACTAGTGGCCTACATCTCTCCTCCTGGCGGTATATAGGCTCCACCCTGTCACTTCAACTCCATATTGTTTCAGACTATGGAACAATACTCTTCTCCAGACTGAGGGACTGACCACCTCAAAACTTCAAGGGTGATGGACTGATTACATCGTCTTCAAGTTTCTTCTGCTTCTATCAACCTTTCTGTACTCGACTGAAGAAGCCTACTGTGTAGGCGAAACGTTTCGAAATAAAGATACCTGACTGTTGCATATGTGTCTTACCTAACAACCTGTCGGTATTTTATACCATTTTAATGTTTACATTGGAGGTAAGGCTTTTTGAACTATTCTTCGAAGCTAAGGACCTGTCACCTGCCTTGTAAACAGGTATTACATTCGCCATTTTCCACTTGTCTGGCACTATGCCAGTTTGTAGTGATATATTGAAAAGATTAGCCAAAGGTTTGCTAAGCTCCTCTTTACATTCCTTTAACACTCTTGCAAACAGTTCATCAGGACCTGGGGATTTGTTAGGTTTTAATTTCTCTATTTGTCTGAGGACCATGTCACTAGTTACCCTAATCGTGCATAGTTTATTATCGTCCTGTTCTACATAATCTATTATTCTGGAATTTCGCTGGTATCTTCCTGAGTAAAAACTGAGGGGAAGTAGGTATTGAATAGTTCACACATTTCCTTATCACTGTCAGTGATCTGACCAGAGTTACTCTTAAGTGGGCCTATCTTGTCCCTAATCTTACTTCTGTATACCTGAAAGAACCCTTTTGGGTTAGTCTTCGAAGCCCTTGCGACTTTACCCTCATAATCCCTTTTTGCTTCCCTTTTTTATTTCTCTCTGTAATTGAATACATTGATTTCTTAACTTTCCGTCCCCTCTTTTGATGCTTCTATACTTGCTAATTGACCAATTTTACCTATTCGGCACGACACACACACACACACACACACACGTATATATATATATATATATATATATATATATATATATTATATATATATATATATATATATATATATATATATATATTATATATATATATATTATATATATATATTATATATATATATATATATATATATATATATATATATTTATATATATATATATATATATATATATATTATATATATATATATATATATATATATATATATATATATATATATATATATATATATATATATATATATATATATACCCAGGACTCGCAGTTCCAACATTAACTTCCCTGACATTGCAGCAGGCGAAGAACATCTAACTTTACAGGATGCTGATATGTGTAAAGCTGCTATGTCATTTCCACAGGGCTCAGCAGCAGGTTTCACCGGTTTAAGGCCTCAACACTTAAAACAAATACTCAGTCCAGCACTTGAGGATGCTTCAGAGAGGCTGCAGTCTGACTCACCAAATTTTCCAACCTGGGCCTGGCTGGCAGTGTCCCAGAGGCCATTAGACCCCTTTTCTTGCCTCACTGTGTGCCCTCCGGAAAAAGGATGAAGGAATCAGGCCCACTGCAGTGGGCAACACCCTTCGGCGCCTAGTCGCGAAGGCTGCAGTAAGAAGGGTGAGTCAAGAAGCTGCCTCAGTGCTGAAACCAACTCAACTCAGTTTTGGTGTTCAACAAGGCTGTGAAACAGCTGCCCACGCAGCACGAGTATATATCAACAACATGTCCGATTAAAAAGCCATGATCAAATTGGACTTTGCCAACGCTTTCAATTCAGTCAGAAGGGATGCTGCTCTCCAAGTAGTTTATAGAAACTTCCTTTCCCTCTATCCCTTCATAGAATCGTGTTATAGTGTGACTTCCAAACTATTGTTTGGGGACAACAAAATTGACTCGTGTGAGGGTGTGCAACAGGGGGACCCTCTCGCTCCCTTTCTATTCTGTTTGGTCATCAAGGAAGTCACAGAAGCACTCTCCAGCGAGCTCAATATCTGGTTCTTGGACGATGGTACCCTAGCTGGCACAACAGAATCTCTCCTAGAGGACATCAGAAAAACTAAATACATGGGAGAAAGCCTGGGCCTATCTTTAAACCCCACCAAATGTGAAATAGTTTCTACCAATCGACTGATGATCCAGAATATTAGTGCTGTTTTACCAGGAGCACGAGCCATTGATCCAGCCAATAGCACTCTCCTCGGCGCTCCTCTTGGGTCCAATACCATCGATCTGATCCTTGAAAAAAAAAGTCTCAGACCTCTGGACGATGGAAGGCAGGATGTGAGCCATTGATACACATGATGCCATCTACCTACTCACCAGGTGCCTGTCAATCCCAAAACTTACCTACTTTCTGAGATGCTTCCCAGCCTTCAGCAGTCCGAAACTTAAGGAATATGACTCTCTCCTTAAGACCATGCTAGATAGTGCATTGAATCTTTCCCTTGAAGATGGACAGTGGTTGCAAGCCTCAATTCCGGTCAGGCTTGGGGGGCTGGGAGTACGCAGATCCTCCCAGATTGCTCTACCAGCTTTCCTATCCTCTTCCATAGCATCAAACAAGTTAATAAGACAAATTCTTCCTGATAACCTCAGCGACTCAGCAGGAATACAGGACCCTAACTATGCCAGTGCCATCACTGAATGGGAGATTCTTGCTGCTCCAGCACCAAACCCTAGTGCAGCACTGGCTCACAAACAGTCAAGCTGGGATGGCCCGATCGCTGAAAAGGTGCTTGCCAACATGCTCAGGGTTGTAACATCAGACAGGGAGACTGCCCTTCTCCAGGCTGTGAGCGCACCTCTTTCTGGGGACTTCCTCCAAACAGTTCCCATATCGGCAATGGAAACACGTCTCGACCCTAAGACCCTCCGTATTGCAGTGGCTCTGCGCCTTGCTGCCCCAATTCACACGGAATATACGTGTATTTGCGGCGAAGCGCAAGCCGACTAATATGGTCTACATGGTCTTAACTTTTCCAAAACCAAGGGCTGGCATGCAAGTCACAATGAAGTCAACGACATCATACAGAGAACCCTTGCTACGGCTGGATGCCCAGCCGAGAGGGAGCCCCGATCACTAGCAGCCAACAATATCCACATCCCAGCAAACTGCCCTGATGGAATCACCATCTGTCCTTGGAAGAATGGCAAGCTCTTGGCATGGGACTATACCTGTGTGTCCACACTGGCTGACACCTACATCCATCACAGTGTCGGGCGACAGGGAGGAGCTACCGACCACAGGGAGGAGTACAAGATCAGCTAGTACAGGGACATAAGCCAACAGTATCAATTTGTCCCAGTGGGATCAGAGACCTTGGGATCATGGGGAAAACATGTCACACGTTTCCTGAAAGAACTGGGTTCCAGACTCATCGACACCACCAGGGACCCAAGGGCAGCCGCTTTCATATTCCAGCGCCTCAGCGTGGCCATCCAGAGGGGGAAATGCATGCTGCATACTGGGCTCGCGTCCGGCTTCGGAGGAGCTGGAGGAGATTCCTAACCTTTGATATATTGTAACAATGTATTCATGTTTGTGTTTTCTATCAATGCATTCTGTCTATTAATAAAGTACATAAATAACATAAATTATAGGGGGTGGTAGGAGAAGAAAATATTCAAACAGCACCGGGAAGAACCTTGAGTTTTCCCTGAGGTACGTTTATTGTCTTCTCTGAGGATGAGGGTCCCCAGTAAAGTTCTAGAGGTGGTACCTCCCTATATTTTAAATAATATATATATATATATATATATATATATATATATATATAATATATATATATATATATATATATATATATATATATATATATATATATATATATAATCCATTCTATAATACGAAGTCCACAACTGCGCAGCATAATCTAAATGAGGCTTTACCGAGGATATATAGAGTTAAAGTATAACCTGAAGACTCCTATTATTTATACCTCTTGATACGCCGCAGCGAAGCCAAGAACTCCATTCGCTTTATTGCGAACACTTACGCACTGTTGTCTTGGCTTTAGATTAATGCTAACCAGAACTCCTAAATCTTCATCGCATTCATAGTGATTAAGATCTAGATTATTTAGTTTATAAGTGTCATGGTTATTTTCTTTTCACAGGCTTAGTAACTTAACACTTGTCCACATTAAACTGCATCTGCCACTCCGACCACTGCGTCAGCTTAACCGGATCTTACTGTAGCGTTCTTAGTGTCCTCGCCAGAATTTATATGGACGAAAGCTTAGAGCCGCTCTGAGTCTGCACTTCACTGCGCTGAATGACCCATACGGGTTTAGCGCTTTACGAGAAGGGGGGGAAAATATTTAAGAAAGTGTATATAGCAGCAGACTGATGCAACAGCAGGAGGGTGGAACAGCAGCCGGGTGTATGTAACAACAGCCCGGTGAAACAGCAGCCTGATGTAACAGCATGGTGAAGCAGCAGTCGGGCGAAGCAGCAACGAGGTGTGGCAGCAACTGGGTGAAAAAGTAGCTGGGTGTAACTAGCTGGCTGTAACAGCAGCTGGGTGAACAACAGTTGGGTGTAACAACAGCTGGGTGAACAGCAGCTGGATGTAACATGCTGGGTGTATAGCAGATGAGTGTAACAACAGATGGGTGTACAGCAGCTGTATGTTCAGCAGGTTGGTGTAACAATAGGTGTGTGTACAGCACCTGGATGTACAGCAGATGTGTACAGCAGCTGGGTGCACAACAGTTATGTACCACAGATGAGTGTAATACTAGCTGGGTGTACAGCAGCTCGGCGCACAGTAGCTCGGTGTACAGCAGCTGGGTGTAACAACAGTTGGGTGTATAGCAACTGGGTGTACAGCAGCTGGATGTACATCCGGTAGGTACACAGCAGCTGCGTGTATAGCAGATGAGTGTATTACTAGCTGGGTGTATAGCAGCTGAAATGTACAGTAACTGGGTATACAACATCTGGGTGTACAGAATCTGGATGTACAGCAGTTGGATGCACAGCAGCTGGGTATACAGCAACTGGGCGTAACAACTGGGTGTACAGCAGCTTTGCGCAACAGATGGGTGTACAGCAGTTGGGTGTAACAACAGGTGGGTATACAACAGTCGGGTGTACAGCAACTGGGTACGCACCAGCTAGGTGTACAACAGCTGGGTATGCACCAACTGGGAGTGCAGCAGCTGAGTACACACAATCTGGGTGTACAGTACAGGGCATACTGCAACTGGTTCACCTTGTTTTTCATAGACCCATCTGCTGACAAATCCACTTCCAAATATCTGCACACTTTCACTTCTTCCATACTCCCTCCTTCCAAACTGATATCCAGTCTTTCGTTACCTGAAGTTTTTGTTACCCTCATCACATTGCTCTTTCCAATGTTCACTTTTAATTTCCTTTTTTTACATACTCTCCCAGATTCGTCCATCAACCTCTGTAACGTCTCTTCAGAATCTCCCAAAAGCACAGTGTCATTAGCAAAAAGTAACTGTGACAATACCCGCAACTTTTGCCAACACCCCAGCATTCACTTCTTTTACAACCCCATCTATAAAAATATTGAACAATCATGGTGACATCACGCATCCTTGTCTAAGGTCTACTTTTAATGGACAATAATCTCCCTCTCTCTCCTACTTAGCCTAACCTGAGCCTCGTAAAAGCTCTTAACTGTTTTTAATAACCTACCACCTATTCCATACATTTGCAACATCCACCCTGTCATATGCCTTTTCCCAATCCATAAATGTGACGAAAAGTTCTTTATCCTTATCTAAATTCTGTTTACCTATATGTTTCACTGTAAACACTTGGTCTACACATTTCCTACCCTTCCTAAAGCCTCCCTGTTCATTAACGATCCTGCTCTCCGTCTTACTCTTAATTCTTATCAAGTATACCCAACAGGCTTGTTCCCCTATAACTGTACATGAATGGTATACAATACACACAAGATGAAAATTAAACACATATGCAACATCTTTTGTATATAGTTCTACTGTCTTCAAATTATGTCCTAGAATTTGTATTGATAAAGCCATTGGATGGCGAAACGTCTACATTAAAGATAACCAGATGTTACATATGTGTCTAATTTTCATCCCCTAGAATTCTTACATTCTCATTTGTCATCTGTCTTTATACAAAGGAACTACGCATGCTCGCTGCCAATCCCTAGGTACCTTCCCTTCTTTCATACATTAATTAAATAAAAGCCCTAAGCACTCCAAAGCTATATCCCGACCTGCTTTTAACATTTCTGTTTTGATCACATCAATCCCAGTTTGTTTTTTGTTTTTTGTTTGTGTGTGTGTGTGTGTGTGTGTGTGTGCACTTACCTATATGTGGTTGCAGGGGTCGATTCACAGCTCCTGGCCCCGTCTCTTCGCTAGTCGCTATTAGGTCACTCCCCACTCCAAGAGCCTTGTCATACCTCTTCTTAAAGCTATGTATGGATCCTGCCTCCACTACTTCACTCTCCATTGTGTGTGTGTGTGTGTGTGTGTGTGTGTGTGTGTACTCACCTAATTGTGGTTGCAGGGGTCGATACTCAGCTCCTGGCCCCTGTGTGTGTGTGTGTGTGTGTGTGTGTGTGTGTGTGTGTGTGTGTGTGTGTGTGTGTGTGTGTGTGTGTGTGTGGGTGTGTATGTGTGTGTGTGTGTGTGTGTGTGTGTGTGTGTGTGTGTGTATGTGTGTGTGTGTGTGTGTGTGTGCGTGTGTGTGTGTGTGTGTAAACAGTGAATCTGATCTCTCTTCCGTATCTCTGGCGTGTTGAAATCACCTGCAAAACGAAGCTTGTTATTCGAGATTAATTCCAAATTAGTTGGTAAGATAACTGAGGGAGGGTCGCGCCTTGTTACAAGTCCCTCAAGGTGGAGATGTGAGCATAAAGCTGAAAGCTTTATGAAGAGCCGATGAATTCTATAAATCGCGCATAATTGCGTATAAAACAGCCTCGGAAAATAGCTGAGAGGCAGCGTCTCCTGAACGAGAGGTGATGGCTATTTAATGTCTATTATCAGCGGAGGCTGGCTACCTCAACGCTAGACATGAGAGGGGTAACTTTCCCCATGTCTCAGAGCATTAAAAAGCTGTACTGCAGTGATCTGATTGTCGTGTGAGTTAGTGCACTGATGGGCAGCTTGGTATCACTAACGACCGTGCGTCAAGTAAGAATTTGAGTCAATAAATCTGAGACGGAGCGAGATTAGCGAGCGCAGCTCAAAGTTGAAGTTTAATACGTCTCATGGCGTAATATACGGACCTTCTAAGTCGGGTCTAAGCAGCAATCTTTGTGTTTCTTACTTTACGACGCCCTATTTCATAATCTTTATAGATAAAGCTTATAATTAATAGGATCCGCGAATTCTTTGTGAGTTGTTTGATCGGCAATAAGGCCGATCAAACTGCCCAACCTACCAGGAGTATCATCACCTTAGTAAGTATATTTTATGAGGGAAATTGGATGAGTGTGCAGCTACTTTATTTTACATAATAGTTACATTCTGGAAGCTAAGGTTAGCTTGTTTACCTAACTAACAGAGTAACTTAGTTAGAGTTAAGACTTTCCATACACACGCCATGAAGGCTGCACCTCATCTACACTTGCATCTCTAATACTTCAATAAATAAATTAACGATTATATATATATATAAATATATATATATATATATATATATATATATATATATATATATATATATATATATATATATATATATATATATATATATATATATATATTTAGCAGTAATGTTAAATGATCAGTTATGGAAGGAGAAAAGAGAATATGAATGTGTAAATTCAAGAATTATGTGGATTAAAGTAAAGGTTGGATGCGAGAAGTGGGTCATAATAAGCGTGTATGCACCTGGAGAAGAGAGGAATGCAGAGGAGAGAGAGAGATTTTGGGAGATGTTAAGTGAATGTATAGGAGCCTTTGAACCAAGTGAGAGAGTAATTGTGGTAGGGGACCTGAATGCTAAAGTAGGAGAAACTTTTAGAGAGGGTGTGGTAAGTAAGTTTGGGGTGCCAGGTGTAAATGATAATGGGAGCTCTTTGATTGAACTTTGTATAGAAATGGGTTTAGTTATAGGTAATACATATTTTAAGAAAAAGAGGATAAATAAGTATACAAGATATGATGTAGGGCGAAATGACAGTAGTTTGTTGGATTATGTATTGGTAGATAAAAGACTGTTGAGTAGACTTCAGGATGTACATGTTTATAGAGGGGCCACAGATATATCAGATCACTTTCTAGTTGTAGCTACACTGAGAGTAAAAGGTAGATGGGATACAAGGAGAATAGAAGCATCAGGGAAGAGAGAGGTGAAGGTTTATAAACTAAAAGAGGTGGCAGTTAGGGTAAGATATAAACAGCTATTGGAGGATAGATGGGCTAATGAGAGCATAGGCAATGGGGTCGAAGAGGTATGGGTAGGTTTAAAAATGTAGTGTTAGAGTGTTCAGCAGAAGTTTGTGGTTACAGGAAAGTGGGTGCAGGAGGGAAGAGGAGCGACTGGTGGAATGATGATGTAAAGAGAGTAGTAAGGGAGAAAAAGTTAGCATATGAGAAGTTTTTACAAAGTAGAAGTGATGCAAGGAGGGAAGAGTATAAGGAGAAAAAGAGAGAGGTTAAGAGAGTGGTGAAGCAATGTAAAAAGAGAGCAAATGAGAGAGTGGGTGAGATGTTATAAACAAATTTTGTTGAAAATAAGAAAAAGTTTTGGAGTGAGATTAACAAGTTAAGGAAGCCTAGAGAACAAATGGATTTGTCAGTTAAAAATAGGAGAGGAGAGTTATTAAATGGGGAGTTAGAGGTATTGGAAGAAAGGAGGGAATATTTTGAGGAATTGTTAAATGTTGATGAAGATAGGAAGCTGTGATTTCGTGTATAGGGCAAGGAGGAATAACAGCTTGTAGGAGTGAGGAAGAGCCAGCTGTGAGTGTGGGGGAAGTTCGTGAGGCAGTAGGTAAAATGAAAGGGGTAAGGCAGCCGGGATTGATGGATACAGATAGAAATATTAAAAGCAGGTGGGGATATAGTTTTGGAGTGGTTGGTGCAATTATTTAATAAATGTATGGAAGAGGGTAAGGTACCTAGGGATTGGCAGAGAGCATGCATAGTTCCTTTGTATAAAGGCAAAGGGGATAAAAGAGAGTGCAAAAATTATAGGGGGATAAGTCTGTTGAGTATACCTGGTAAAGTGTATGGTAGAGTTATAATTGAAAGAATTAAGAGTAAGACGGAGAATAGGATAGCAGATGAACAAGGAGGCTTTAGGAAAGGTAGGGGTGTGTGGACCAGGTGTTTTACAGTGAAACATGTAAGTGAACAGTATTTAGATAAGGCTAAAGAGGTCTTTGTGGCATTTATGGATTTGGAAAAGGCGTATGACAGGGTGGATAGGGGGGCAATGTGGCAGATGCTGCAAGTGTATGGTGTAGGAGGTAGGTTACTGAAAGCAGTGAAGAGTTTTTACGAGGATAGTGAGGCTCAAGTTAGAGTATGTAGGAAAGAGGGAAATTTTTTCCCAGTAAAAGTAGGCCTTAGACAAGGATGTGTGATGTCACCGTGGTTGTTTAATATATTTATAGATGGGGTTGTAAGAGAAGTAAATGCGAGGTCTTGGCAAGAGGCGTGGAGTTAAAAGATAAAGAATCACACACAAAGTGGGAGTTGTCACAGCTGCTCTTTGCTGATGACACTGTGCTCTTGGGAGATTCTGAAGAGAAGTTGCAAAGATTGGTGGATGAATTTGGTAGGTGTGCAAAAGAAGAAAATTAAAGGTGAATACAGGAAAGAGTAAGGTTATGAGGATAACAAAAAGATTAGGTGATGAAAGATTGGATATCAATTGGAGGGAGAGAGTATGGAGGAGGGAATGTATTCAGATATTTGGAGTGGACGTGTCAGCGGATGGGTCTATGAAAGATGAGGTGAATCATAGAATTGATGAGGGAAAAAGAGTGAGTGGTGCACTTAGGAGTCTGTGGAGACAAAGAACTTTGTCCTTGGAGGCAAAGAGGGGAATGTATGAGAGTATAGTTTTTAACCAACGCTCTTATATGGGTGTGAAGCGTGGGTGATGAATGTTGCAGCGAGGAAAAGGCTGGAGGCAGTGGAATGTCATGTTTTTAGGGCAATGGGGTGGGGGAAAAAATTAAAGGCAGGGGAATTCGTAGTTTTGGAATTAGGAGGGGGTGTGGGATTCCCAAAACTGTTGCCCCAAGGGGCTGGGGAAAAGGGTTGTTGGTGGTTCGGACAGGTAGAGAGAATGGAGCAAAACAGAATGATTTAAAAGAGTGTATCATTTCTGTAGGGGAAGGAAGGCGAGGTAAGGGTCGGCCGGGGAAAAGGGGTTTGGGGGGGGGGGAAAAAAGGAGGTTTTGTATGCGAGGGGCTTGGACTTCCAGCGGCATCCCGTGAGCGTTTTTAAATGGGAGTAAATTGAAGACAAAGGGTTTTTTAAATACTTGACGGCTTTTTGGAGTGTGAGCAAATAACATTATGAAGGGGTTCCCGGGAAACCGGCGGGGGCCGGGAACTTGAGCCTGGAGAGGGGGAAGTCCCAGTGCCTGCACTCTAAAAGGAGGGTTTAATGTTGCAGTTTAAAAACTGTAGGGGTAAAGCCCCCTTTTCCGGAAAGGGACAGTGATGGAGTGAATGTTTGGTGAAAGTTTTTTTTTTTTTCGGGCCACCCCCTTGGGGGAAAATGGGCCCAGTGTGAAATAAAAATAATAAAAAAATAAATTTTATATAATATTTATATAATATTTATATATATTATATATATATATTATAAAAAATTTTATATATATAATATAAAAATATAATATATATATTTTATATTATACATTTACCGAAAACATATTTTTTCATTTTAAAAATTAATTATTGAGAAAAATACATCTCCCTGTGTTTTACATACACACCTTTGGGTTTAATATTCTAATCCCTTTCTCATACTTTTATATAGCCGGGGAAGATGGTATTTGGGGGGGGGGGGTTATTTGGGGAGACCGTCACTCAAAACTACAAGCCCTGACCTCGGGTACCGGGATGGCTAGACCCTGTTGACTACCCCCTGCCCGGCCTAAAAACCTGATGGACCATCCCCTAAAGGGGGGGGGGGCCAAACACCTGATGGACAGCCCCTAAAGGGCAAATTCCCTGAGGGCTACTTTTTACGGGGCACACCCCCGGGGGGAGCCCTAATTTTCACTATTTGGTTAACCCAAGAGGAATGGAAACTTAAAGGACTAGGGGACGTATTTTTAGAAGTTCTAACCCCTGTTTCCAACCCCTCGATGCGTATTTAGAAGTTTTTAACCCACCTTTTTTCCAAGCATCGATGCGTAGTTTAAAAGTTTTTAAACCCTTTTCCAAGCATCGAGCGTATTTTTAGTTTTTCCCCTAAAAACCTGTTTCCCAAAGCATCGATGCGTAGTTTAAAAGTTTAAACACCTGTTTCCAAGCATCGATGCGTATTTAAAAAAGTTCTAAAAACCTGTTTCCAAGAAAATCGTTTGCTAATTTAAAAAAGTTCTAACCCCTTTTTTTCCAAAAATCAATGCGTATTTTAGAAATTTTAAAAACCGGGTTTTCCAAGCATCAATACGTATTTTTGGGAAGCTTTAACACCTGTGTTTAAAGGGGTTTTTCTGAGGTGTTGTGAAGTTTTTTCTGAGGTATTGTGAAGTTTTTTTCTTTTGGGGTTGTAAATTGTTTCTGATATATTGTAAAATATTAAATGATTTGTCAAAGGGTTTTTTTTTGATGGGGTTAAAAAGTGTTTTAAAGTGTTGAAAAGGTGTTTTTTGGTATTTTTTGATGTGTATCTCGGTTTTGTGAATGTTTCTTGTATTTTTTGTAAAGTTTTTTAAAGGTGATTTTTTGAAGTGTTTCAAATGTGTTTGTGAAGTTTTTCAGGTTGTTGTGAAGTGTTTCGGGTGTTTTTGTGAAGTGTTTCAGGGGTATTTTTCAGTTTTCCCAGGTGTGTTGTGAAATTTTTTGGGGTTTGGGGTTGTGAAGTGTTTCGGGTGTGTTGTGAAGGTTTTCAGGTGTGTTTGAAATGTTTTCGGGGTGTTGTGAAGTGTTTTTTTGGTGTGTTGGGGAAGGGGTTTCGGTGTTTTTGTGAAGTTTTTTTCTGGTGTGTTGTGAAGTTTTTTTGGGTGTTTGTAAAGTGTTTTCTGGTGTGTTGTGAAGTTTTTTTCGGGTGTTTTGGTGAATGTTTCGGGTGTTTGTGAATTTTTCAGGTTTTTGAAGGTTTTCTGGTGTTCGTGAAGGGGTTCGGGGGGAGTTGTAAAAGTGTTCGGGTGTTTTGTATGGTACCCCCGTGTATTGGAAATGTTTCGATGTGATGTAAAGTGTTTAAAAGGTGATTGTAAAATTTTTTCAGATTTTTTTTGAAAAAGGGGTTTTCGGTGTTTTGTGAAGTTTTTCCCGGGGGTATTGTGCAGGGGTTTCAGGGGGGTGTTTTGGAATTGTTAACATGTGTCCCTGTGAAATGTTTTTGGTGGGTTGTGAAGTGTTTTCTTTGAGTTTTTGTGAAGTGTTTCTTGTTTTTGTGAAGTGTTTTTTGTGTTGTAAAGGTGTTTTTTGTGTGTTGTAAAATTTGTTTCATGTGTTTTTGTGAAGGGTTTCTTGTGTGGGGTAAAAGTGTTTCTTGTGTGTTGTGAAGTGTTTCATGTGTGTTTTTTTAAGTGTTTATTGTTTTGTGGAGTTTTTCTTGTTTTTGTGAAGTTTTTTTTGGTGTGTTGTGAAGTTTTTTTCTTTGGTTTTTGTAAGGTTTCTTGGGGTTGTGAAGTTTTTTCTTGTGTTGTGAAGTGTTACCTTGTGTGTTGTGAAGTGTTTCTTGTGTTTTTGGGGAAGTGTTAAAAAGGGGGTTTGAAGGTTTCTTGTGTGGGGGTTGAAGTGTTTCTTGTGATTGTGAAGTTTTTCCCTTGTGTTTTTTAAGTTTTTACAAGTGGGGTGAAGTTTTTTCTTGGTGTTGTAAGTGTTTTTTTTGGAGTTGAAAAGGGGTTTCTTGTGTGTTGTAAGGGGTTTTTTTGGGGGTTGGGAATTTTTTCTTGGGGTGTTGTAAGTGCTTCTTGTTTTGTGAATGTTTTTTTGTTTTTGGTGAAGTTTTTTTCTTGTGTTGTGAAGTGTTTCTTGGTTGTAAAGGGTTTTTTCTTTTTGGTTGTGAAGGGGTTTTTTGTGGTTGTAAAGTTTTTTTTGTGTTTTTTGAAGTGTTTCTTTGTGTTGTGAAAGTGTTTCTTGTGTGTTGTGAATTTGTTTTTTTTTGGTGTTGGAAGGGGTTTTCTTTTTTGTAAAGGGTGTTTTTTTGGGTTTTTGGGGAAGTGTTTCTTGTTTTTGTAAAGGTTTTTGGGGTTTTTGAAGTTTTTTCTTGTGTTGTGAAGTGTTTTTTGTGTTGTAAGTGTTTCTAGGGGTTGTAAAGTGTTTTTTTTGTTTTTGTGAAGTTTTTCCCTTGTGTTGTAAAGGGTTTTCTAGTTTTTTGAAGTGTTTCTTGTTTTTTGTAAAGTGTTTTGTTTTGGGTGAAGTTTTTCTAGGTTGTGAAGGTTTCTTTTTGTAAGTTTTCTTTTTTGTGAAAGTTTCTTGTGTTGTGAAGTTTTCTAGTGTTGTGAAGTTTTTTCTTGTGTTTAAGTGTTTTTTGGTTGTGAAGTTTTTTCTTGTTTTGTAAAAGTGTTTCTTGTGTTGTGAAGTGTTTTTTTGTGTTGTGAATGTTTCTTGTGGGGGAAGTGTTTCTAGTGTTGTAAAAGTGTTTTTTGGGTTTTTGTGAATGTTTCTTGTTTGTGAAGTGTTTTTTTGTTTTTGGGGGAATGTTTCTTGTTTTTGGGAAATGTTTTTTTGGGTTTTGGGTGAAGTTTTTTCTTGGTTTGTAAGTTTTTCCCTTGCTTTGGGGAAAAAGTGTTTTTTTGGTGTTGTGAAGTGTTTTTTGTGTTGTAAGTTTTTTTCTTGTGTTGTGAAGTGTTTCTTGTGTTTGTAAAATTTTTTCAGTGTTGTAAGTGTTTTTTTGTTTTTGGGGAAAGGGGGTTTCCTTGTTTTTTTGAAGTGTTTCTTGTGTTGTGAAGTGTTTTTGTGTTGTGAAGTTTTCTATTTTGGGGGTGAAGTTTTTTCTTGTGTTTTTAAGTGTTTCTTGTGGGGGGAAGTGTTTCTAGTGTTGTGAATGTTTTTTGTTTTGTGAAGGGGTTTCAGGTGTGTTGTAAAGGGGTTTCTTGTGTTGTAAATGTTTTTCTTGGTTGGAAGTGTTTCTAGTTTTTGGAAAAGTTTTTTTGTGTTGTAAATTTTTTCTTGTTTTTGTAAAGGTTTTTTCTTGTGTTGTGAAGTGTTTCTTTTTTGTGAAGTGTTTCTTGTGTTGTAAAGTTTTTCCCTATGTTGTGAAGTGTTTTTTGTTTTTGTGAAGGGGTTTCTTGGGGTTGTAAATTGTTCAAATTTTTTGTGAAGTTTTTCTTGTGTTGTGAAGTTTTCGGGTGTGTTGTGAAGTTTTTCTTGTGTTTTTGAAGTGTTTCTAGTTTTTTGGAAGAAATTTCTTGTTTTGTGAAGTTTTTCTTGTTTTTGGAAAGGGGTTTTTTCTTGTGTTGTGAAGTTTTTCTTGTGTTGTGAAGTTTTTTCTTTGTTGTGAAGTTTTCGGGTGTGTTGTAAAGGGTTTTTCTTGTTTTGGGGTTTTTTTTCTTGTGTTGTGAAGTTTTTCAGGTGTGTTGTGACGGGTTTTGAAGGAAAAACCCGACACACCCCTCAAAATTTGGCTATCTTTTAAATTTGGGAAAAACTTATTAGCCCAACTTTAAAAGCCCAAGAGCAAATTTTTTTTGCTTTAACCGTTCAAACATCCTTCGGGCCTTGATAGATGGGGGTCACCCCTCAGTCTTGATAGATGGTGGCCCACCCTTTCACCTTTTAATGGTGGTCAGCCCCTTCACCTTGACAATGGGGTCATCCCCCCTTTTGATAGATGGGGGGGGGGCCCAGCCCCCTTCAGCCGGGGATGATGGTGGTCAGTCCTTCGGGCCTTTGACGATGGGGGGTCAGCCCTTCAGTTTTGGGTAATGGTGGTCAGTCCTTCAGCCTTGACAATGGTGGTAAGCCCCCTTCAGTCTTGATAGATGGTGGTCGGGCCTTCGGGCCTTGAAGAGGGGGGTCAGCCCCTTCACCTTGATAGATGGTGGTCAGCCTTTCCCAGCCTTAAACAGATGGGCCCACCCCCTTCAGTCCTTGAAGAGGTGGTCAGTCCTTCACCTTTGATAGATGGGGGGTCATCCTTCAGTTTTTGAAATGGTGGTCAGTCCTTCAGTCTTGAAGTTTGGTGGTCACCCTTCACCCTTGATAGATGGTGGCCCATTCCTTCACCTTGAAAAGTTTGGGGGTTTCAGTCCTTCACCCCCTTGACAGATGGTGGTCAGCCCCTTCAGTCTTGATAGTTGGGGGTCATCCTTCACCCTTGACAGATGGGGTCAGTCCTTCAGTTTTGATAGATGGTGGCCCAGCCCCCCCCCCGGTTGATAATGGGGTCAACCTTTCCCCGGGCCTTGAGAGATGGTGGTCAGTCCTTCGCCCTTGATAGATGGGGGCCGGGTCCTTCAGCCTCGAAAGGGTGGCAGCCCCTTCCCTTGACAGATGGGGGTCAGCCCCTTCACCCTTTTGGATAGATGGTGGTCGTCCCCCCGGCCTTTGGATAGAGGGGTGGTCAGCCCTTCAGCCTGGGAAAATGGGGGTCAGCCCTTTCAGCCTTGATAGAGGGTTTTTCGGGCCCTTCAGCCTTGATGATGGTGTCAGTCCTTCAGCCTTGATAGAGGGTTGGTCATTTTCTTCACATTGAAAAGATGGTGGTCGTCCTTCAGCCTCGACAATGGGGGGAAAGGTCCCGCCTTGTAATGGTGGCCCACCTTAAACCCTTGATAAAAGGGTTGGTCACCCTTTCACCCTTGCGGGATGGTTTCAGCCCCTTCGCCTTGATAGTTTGGGGGCCCTTCCCTTCAGCCTTAAATAGATGGTGGTCAGCCCCCTTCAGCCTTGATAATGGTGGTCAGCCCTTCACCCTTGAAAAGATGGGGGGTCAGCCCCCTTCAGTCTTGATAGATGGGGGTCAGCCTTCACCCCTTGATAGATGGTGGCAGTCCTTCACCCCTTGGTAGATGGTGGTCAGTCCTTCAGCCTTGAAGAGGGTTTGGTCATTTTTCCCACCCTTGATAGATGGGGGCTCAGCCCTTTAAAAACCCCTCGAAAGATGGGGGTTCAGTCCTTCACCCTTTGGGACAGATGGTGGTCACCCTTCAGCCTTAAAAGAGGGTTGGTCGGTCCTTCACCCTTTGATAGATGGGGGTCTCCTTCAGCCTTGATAGAGGGTTTGGGTCATCCTTCACCCTTGATAGATAGGTCGCCCTTAAACCCTTGGTAGATGGGGTCATCCTTCACCTTGATAGATTGTCTCAGTTCTTCACCTTTGATAGATGGGGGCTCGGGCCTTCACCTCGATAAATGGGGGTTTCCGGGCCCCTTCGGGCCCTTAAATAGTTTGGTTTTCCCGCCCTTTCCCACCTTTGGTAAGGTGGTCACCCTTCACCCTTTGATAGATGGGGGTTTCGTTTTTCACCCTTGACAGAGGTGGCCCACCCTTTCAGCCTCAAACAATGGGGGTCAGCCCCTTCCCTTGATAGATGGTGGTCAGTCCTTAAACCTTGATAGATTGGTAAATCCTTAAAGCCTTGACAGATGGTTTTCATCCTTCACCCTTGATAGATGGTGGTCAGCCCCTTGGGCCTTTGATAGATGGTGGTCACCCTTTAACCCTTTTATAGATGGTGGTCAGTCCTTCATCTTGATAGAGGGTTTGGCCCAGCCCCTTCACCTTGATAGATGGGGGTCAGTCCTTCAGCCTTGGAAAGTTTGGGGTCAGTCCCCCACCTTTTATAGATGGGGGTTTAAATTTTCTTCAGCCTTGATAGATGGTGTTTCAGTCCTTCAGCCTCGATAGATGGGGGCCCATTCCTTACCCTTTTGACAATGGTGGTAAAGTCCTTCATTTTTGGGGGGGGGGGGGGAAAAAAAAATTGGGGGTCAGCCCCTTTCGCCTTGATAGAGGGTGGCCCGTCCTTAAAGCCTTGAAAAGATGGTGGCCCACCCCTTCACCCTTGATAGATGGGGCCCAGCCCTTCCCCTTGGAGATGGTGGTCACCCTTCAGCCTTGATAGATGGTGCTCAGTTCTTCACCCTTATAGAGGGTGCTACCCTTTCCCCCTCGATAGATGGGGGTCACCCCCTTCGGGCCTTGACAGATGGGGTCAGCCCCTTCACCTTGATAATGGGGGCCCATTTCCTTTCACCCTTGATAGATGGTGGTCAGTCCTTCACCCTTTGAAAATTTGATGGTCATTTCCCTTCCCACCTTTTGATAGATGGGGGCAGCCCTTCACCTTTGATAAAAGGGTGGTTCAGCCCCTTCACCCTTGATAGAGGGTTGGTCAATCCTTCAGCCTTAAACAGATGGTGACCAGTTTCCCCCTTCCCTTGATAGATGGTGGTCAGTCCATTAGCCTTTGATAGATGGTGGTCAGTCCATTAGCCTTGACATATCGTGGTCAGTCCTTCAGCCTTGATAGATGGTGGTCAGTCCCTTAGCTTAAAGCAGATTCCTTATGCCATAAACTTGTATACTGGAGTCAGAAACGTATATACTGGAGTCAGAAACGTAAATACTGGAGTCAGAAACGTATATACTGGAGTTAGAAACGTATATACTGGAGTTAAGTGTTGCATGCATCTGTTATCAACTTGTTGGTATTGTATACCATTCATCTCTGTTCTTCTGGCTACGGATTTCTGCTAACAACAGTTCCTAAGTTCTTTTCACATCCGATATTGCCAAGTTCCACACTGTAAATGATGAAGTTAGAAAAAGTTGGAAGCTTCATTTAGACGTTTCGTGTGCATAGCAAACACTGACCTGCTGTGAGGGCGAAACGTTGTCTGAATAAGAACATAAGATACACAAATAACTCGCACATAAAAGAGAGAAGCTTATGACGACGTTTCGGTCCGACTTGGACCATTGACAATGTCACACTAACCAGAAGTGGAGCAGGACGGCTCTATATAGGCAGGAAGAGGTGGTGGTAGTAGTAGTAGTAGTAGTGGTACAAGAATGGTATATAAGAACATAAGAACATAAGAATGGAAGAACACTGCAGAAGGCCTACTGGCCCATGCGAGGCAGGTCCAATTATTGATAAATTAGACACATGTGCAATTGTGATGAATGGTTTGAAAAACCGACAAGTTGAAGATTGAGACACTTATGCAGCATATGGGAATCTTTATTCAGGAAACGTTTCGCCACACAGTGGCTTCATCAGTCCAATACAAAGAGGAAGGCGTAAGGAGAGGAGGAGTATGAGGTAATCAGTCCCTCAGCCTGGAGTCGATGTGTTCAGTCCATCAATCTTGTAGAATGTACAGCATAGGGCCGTAGACGTGGCTTATATACTGTAGTGAGGTGACGTGAAGCAGGCGGAGGCGGGGTCATAGTGGTACCATCCACTAGTTGAAGTAGGTCTTCGTCCAAAGGTTGAACAAGTGTTGAAGAAGACCTACTTCAACTAGTGGATGGTACCACTATGACCCCGCCTCCGCCTGCTTCACGTCACCTCACTACAGTATATAAGCCACGTCTACGGCCCTATGCTGTACATTCTACAAGATTGATGGACTGAACACATCGACTCCAGGCTGAGGGACTGATTACCTCATACTCCTCCTCTCCTTACGCCTTCCTCTTTGTATTGGACTGATGAAGCCACTGTGTGGCGAAACGTTTCCTGAATTAAGATTCCTATATGCTGTTAGGTAAGACACATATGCAACAGTTAGACAACTTTATTCCGAAACGTTTCGCCTACACAGTAGGCTTCTTCAGTCGAATACAGAAAGTAGGCAGGAACAGTAGAGATGTGAAGACGATGTAATCAGTCCATCACCCTTAAAGTCGTAGAATTTGAGGTTGTCAGTCCCTCGGCCTGGAGAAGTTCAGTTCCATAGTCAGGAACTATCTGAAGATCAAGCGACAGTGCGGAGACTTAAATACTGTCGGAAGGAGAGGTGCAGGGTAGTAGTAGTAGTAGTAGTAGTAGTAGTAGTAGTAGTAGTAGTAGTAGTGAGAGGCAACTGAGAAAACACCTTGGACAAACTTTTCAAGTGAGAAGGGTTGGATCTGAGAGGCACATGACCTCTCAGTTGCCTCTCACTACTACTACTACTACTACTACTACTACTACTACTACTACTACTACTACCCTGCACCTCTCCTTCCGACAGTATTTAAGTCTCCGCACTGTCGCTTGATCTTCAGATAGTTCCTGACTATGGAACTGAACTTCTCCAGGCCGAGGGACTGACAACCTCAAATTCTACGACTTTAAGGGTGATGGACTGATTACATCGTCTTCACATCTCTACTGTTCCTGCCTACTTTCTGTATTCGACTGAAGAAGCCTACTGTGTAGGCGAAACGTTTCGGAATAAAGTTGTCTAACTGTTGCATATGTGTTAGGTAAGACACATATGCAACAGTTAGGTATCTTTATTTTGAAACGTTTCGCCTACACAGTAGGCTTCTTCAGTCGAGTACAGCAAAGTTGATAGAAGCAGAAGATACTTGAAGACGATGTAATCAGTCCATCACCCTTAAAGTTTTGAGGTGGTCAGTCCCTCAGTCTGGAGAAGAGCATTGTTCCGTTGTCTGAAACAATATGAAGTTGAAGTGACAGAATCGGGCCTTATATAGTCCCAGGAGGTGAGACGTAGGTTGATTTGGGAGGGCAGGTCCCTCTCAAACCCAGCCGTTCTCACTAGTAGAGGTTGTCGAAGTAGATGGTCTGTACCAAGATACCCTTGTGTTGCAGTGTCTGACAGAATGAACATTAAAATGGTATAAAATACCGACAGATTGTTAGGTAAGACACATATGCAACAGTTAGGTATCTTTATTTTGAAACGTTTCGCCTACACAGTAGGCTTCTTCAGTCGAGTACAGCAAAGTTGATAGAAGCAGAAGATACTTGAAGACGATGTAATCAGTCCATCACCCTTAAAGTTTTGAGGTGGTCAGTCCCTCAGTCTGGAGAAGAGCATTGTTCCGTTGTCTGAAACAATATGAAGTTGAAGTGACAGAATCGGGCCTTATATAGTCCCAGGAGGTGAGACGTAGGTTGATTTGGGAGGGCAGGTCCCTCTCAAACCCAGCCGTTCTCACTAGTAGAGGTTGTCGAAGTAGATGGTCTGTACCAAGATACCCTTGTGTTGCAGTGTCTGACAGAATGAACATTAAAATGGTATAAAATACCGACAGATTGTTAGGTAAGACACATATGCAACAGTTAGGTATCTTTATTTTGAAACGTTTCGCCTACACAGTAGGCTTCTTCAGTCGAGTACAGCAAAGTTGATAGAAGCAGAAGATACTTGAAGACGATGTAATCAGTCCATCACCCTTAAAGTTTTGAGGTGGTCAGTCCCTCAGTCTGGAGAAGAGCATTGTTCCGTTGTCTGAAACAATATGAAGTTGAAGTGACAGAATCGGGCCTTATATAGTCCCAGGAGGTGAGACGTAGGTTGATTTGGGAGGGCAGGTCCCTCTCAAACCCAGCCGTTCTCACTAGTAGAGGTTGTCGAAGTAGATGGTCTGTACCAAGATACCCTTGTGTTGCAGTGTCTGACAGAATGAACATTAAAATGGTATAAAATACCGACAGATTGTTAGGTAAGACACATATGCAACAGTTAGGTATCTATCAACTTTGCTGTACTCGACTGAAGAAGCCTACTGTGTAGGCGAAACGTTTCAAAATAAAGATACCTAACTGTTGCATATGTGTCTTACCTAACAATCTGTCGGTATTTTATACCATTTTAATGTTCATGTTGCATATGTGTCTTACCTAACAACCTGTCGGTATTGTATACCATTTTGATGTTCATCTTGTCAGACACTGCAACACGTGGCATCTTGGTACAGAAAACACCTTGGACAAACTTTTCAAGTGAGAAGGGTTGGATCTGAGAGGCACATGACCTCTCAGTTGCCTCTCACTACTACTACTACTACTACTACTACTACTACTACTACTACTACTACTACTACTACCCTGCACCTCTCCTTCCGACAGTATTTAAGTCTCCGCACTGTCGCTTGATCTTCAGATAGTTCCTGACTATGGAACTGAACTTCTCCAGGCCGAGGGACTGACAACCTCAAATTCTACGACTTTAAGGGTGATGGACTGATTACATCGTCTTCACATCTCTACTGTTCCTGCCTACTTTCTGTATTCGACTGAAGAAGCCTACTGTGTAGGCGAAACGTTTCGGAATAAAGTTGTCTAACTGTTGCATATGTGTCTTACCTAACAACCTGTCGGTATTGTATACCATTTTGATGTTCATTCCTATATGCTGCATAAGTGTCTTATTCTTCAACTTGTCGGTTTTTCAAACCATTCAACACGTGTAACATTTGTTCAATGTTGAAGTAGGTCGTGCCCAAGAATTAGGCAAGCGAAGAATTCCCAAGTATTAAGATCCCAAGAAGTTGCAGTATCTGACAGGTTTGTAGATGAATGGTTCAGAGAACCGACATGTTGATAAATTAGACACATGTGCAACTCTTGGGTATCTTTATTGAGGAAACGTTTCGCCACACAGTGGCTTCATCAGTCCATACAAAGGAGAATCTTGAAGAACAGGAGGAGAATGAGGTAATCAGTCCCTCAACCTTGAGTCGATGTGGTCAGTCCATCAATCTTGAATAGAATCTATTCTATTCTTGAATAGAATCTATTCTATTCAAGATTGATGGACTGACCACATCGACTCAAGGTTGAGGGACTGATTACCTCATTCTCCTCCTGTTCTTCAAGATTCTCCTTTGTATGGACTGATGAAGCCACTGTGTGGCGAAACGTTTCCTCAATAAAGATACCCTAGAGTTGCACATGTGTCTAATTTATCAACATGTCGGTTCTCTGAACCATTCATCTACAAACAATGCACATAGCTCACAAAGGATGGAAGTACTAGTCGATGAGCGGAACAGTCTGCCTAGTAGGGTTATTGAAGCTAAAACATTGAGTTACTTCAAATTTAGGTTATATAAATACGTAAGTGAGACGAGTTAGATTTAAGTTGGACTTGCTTATGAATTAATAGGGTTATTAAAGCTTATTCCTTGGGTAGCATTTAAAATGGGTTGGGGGAAATATTTTTGTTAGTGGATTTGGGTTTCAGAAGGACCTGCCTAGTATGGGCCAATAGACCTCTCTTAGACCTTTCTTAGGTTCTTACTCTTCCCTCTCCCATCAACTCAATCTTCACTTTCAGGAAACAGGACAATACGCAATAGAGTAAATACTGAAGCAACCATTATGAAATCCATCTATCTCATTTAGTATTGTATGGAATGTGTCTGCATCTAGTGGAAAGTTAATGTAAAGGGGAATATTTTCTGTGTAAATCACGAGTGAGAGAGAGACGTAGAGAGTGACTGCAGCA
Organism: Cherax quadricarinatus; assembly: GCF_026875155.1. Classification (NCBI taxonomy): domain Eukaryota; kingdom Metazoa; phylum Arthropoda; class Malacostraca; order Decapoda; family Parastacidae; genus Cherax; species Cherax quadricarinatus. The sequence goes on along the minus strand of NC_069448.1, from coordinate 10,044,251 downwards.
ACAGAGGTGTCGACTTTACCTGTCATCTTGTGTGTTGTGGTGAGGTGTTCCTCTCAGGTTGCCACACCTGTAGCGCTCACTATCACCTTACAATGACGCACCTGTAACGGGGAGTTTCGCCATTGCAGTAACGCACCATTACACTGTAATGGAGAGTCTCACCATTACAGTAATGCACCCCTAATAGTCTCACAATTACAGTGAAACACTTGTAATAAGAACATAAGGACATAAGAAAAAAGGAACACTACAGCAGACCTACTGGCCCATGCGAGGCAGATCCAAGTCTCCTACCTAGTCAGGTCAGGTCACATTCACTTAAGAGAGGAGCACGGCAACTGACCCAGCAGCACAAGCTAATCAGGTCCAACTCACACCCACACACACACATGTATTTATCTAACCTATTTTTAAAACTACACAACGTTTTAGCCTCTATAACCGTACTTGGGAGTTTGTTCCACTCATCCACAACTCTATTACTAAACCAGTGCTTTCCTATATCCTTCCTGAATCTGAATTTTTCCAACTTAAAACCATTGCTGCGAGTCCTGTCTAGGCTAGATATTTACAGCACGCTATTTACATCCCCTTTATTTATTCCTGTCTTCTGTTTGTACACCTCAATCATATTTCCCTAATTCTACGCCTTTCTAGAGAGTGCAGATCAGGGCCCTCAGTCTATCCTCATAGGGAAGATTTCTGATACATGGGATCAACTTTGTCATCCTCCTTTGTACGTTTTCCAGAGCATTTATATCCATTCTGTAATACGGTGACCAAAGCTGTGCAGCATAGTCTAAATGAGGCCTAACCAAAGATATATAAAGTTCAAGAACAACCTGATGACTTTTATTATTTATGCTTCTTGATATAAAGCCAAGGATTCTGTTAGCTTTATTGCGAACACATATGCACTGTTGTCTTGGCTTCAGATTACTGCTAACCAGAACTCCTAAATCTTTTTCGCAATCTCTAATATTAAGATCTACATTATTTAGTTTATATGTGGCATGGTTATTGTCCTGTCCAACATTTAGAACTTTGCATTTGTCTATATTAAACTGCATCTCCCACTTCTCCGACCACTGCATCAGTCTATTCAAATCTTCCTGGAGTGCTCTAATGACCTCGTCAGAATGAATTCGATGATCTATTTTGGTGTCGTCGGCAAACTTGCTTATGTCGCTCTTCACGCCCTCATCTATATCGTTTATGTAGACTGTGAACAACAGGGGGCCCAACACTGACCCCTGTGGAGCACCACTCGTGACGCTTCCCCACTCTGATTTCTCCCCATTTATGCGAACTCTCTGCTGCCTATTTGTCAACCATGCCTCTATCCAAGAAAAAAATTCTCCTCGTATTCCATGTGCCTTAATTTTCCCTGTGCCTTAATTTTCCTCAATAGTCTCTGATGTGGGATCCTGTCAAAAGCCTTACTGAAGTCCATATGCACAAAATCATATTCATTACCATGATCTGCCTCCTCAAATACCTTAGTGAAAAAAGTTAATAAATTCGTAAGGCAGGAACGCCCCTTCGTAAAACCATGCTGAGATTATTTGAGTAATTTATGCTTTTCAAGGTGGTTACGAACTGCCTCGGCAATTATTGATTCCATAATTTTTCCACTATGGAGGTTAGGCTTATTGGTCTAAAGTTCGAAGCTAAGGACCTGTCACCTGCTTTGAAAATAGGTATCACATTTGCCATTTTCCACTTATCTGGCACCATGCCAGTCTGTAATGATATGTTGAAAAGATTAGCCAGAGGTGTGCTAAGCCCCTCTTTACATTCCTTTAGAACCCTTGCATACAGTTCATAAGGGCCTGGGGATTTGTTAGGTTTTAATTTATCTATTTGCCTAAGGACCATGTCACTTGTGACCTTAATAATGCATAGTTTATTGTCACTCTGTTCTACATAATTTATTATTTCCGGAAGATTGCTAGTATCTTCCTTTGTAAAAACTGAGAGGAAGTATGTGTTAAAAATTCTACACATTTCCTTATCACTGTCCGTAAGCTGATCCGAGTAACTTTTGAGTGGGACTATCGTGTCGCTGATCTTACTTTTGTACACCTGAAAGAATCCTTTTGGGTTAGTCTTCGATTCTCTTTCAATTTTAACCTCATAATCTCTTTTTGCTTTTCTTATTCCCTTTTTTATTTCTCTCTTTAAGTGTATATATTGATTTCTTAAGTGCCCCTCTCCTCTTTGATTTGCTATATATGCCTCTCTTTGACCAATTAGTGTTTTAATCTATGTTAATCCATTTAGGATCATTTTGTTGATCTGATTTCCCTATTTGGAACATAAGTTAGTGAGCAGCTAGACCTATGCCCTGGAAAACGTCATATCGGCAATCATCACCACCTACCTGACCCATAGTCAGGTCATTCCAGTTCAACCCACCCAAGTAATTTTTGAGTCCTATGAACTCAGCCAAACGGAAGTCAGGGACAGAGACTTGATTGCCATTATTAAGGGAATTTCATGATAATATTAGGGGAATTCCATGATAATAGCGATCATCACATACAGTGAGGCACCACAACGTGCATGAAATATACACTCACTGTAACACAAACACTCAATGTAGTACAAACTCTCAACGTAACACAAAAAATTACCTTGTTCTCTGCTCTCAGTGGAATGAGCTCTCAACGTGGAGCAGACAAAACAAACAGCCAACAAACAACGTTATCAGACAATATACACAACAAACAATGTCATCGAACAATATACTCAACAAACAATTTTGTCAAACAATATACACAACAAATAACATAAAAAATATACACAACAAACGTTATCAAACAATATACACAACAAACGTCATCAAACAATATACCTATCAAACAACGTCATCAAACATACATTTGTTTAGTACATTAACACTGTCATCGAAGGGACAAGAGGTAGAGCACATCTACTCATCATGTCCACTCATTATATTCACTGATCACATTGTCATTATAAACTCCTTTTATCCACTCATATCAACTCATTATATCTACTCAATATACCCACTCATATCCACTCATTATATCCACTCATAATATCCATTTATCGTATGTAGTCATGTGCAATCTATTATTTCCACTCATCATATACCCATTATCAGTCAACTCTACTAGCAGGTTAAGGAGAAGCTGGAGGAGGCCAGGTGAGAGATACGTGACTGAGGAAAACAAAGAAGATTCGTAGTAATCCTCTTGTGAAACGTCCTGTCGGCAAAGGAAGCTGGACAGTGACTGGGCAGGAAGAAATGAAGCTGAGGATCAAGAGAAAGGATGGAGAGTTGGAGATGATGAAAATCCAGGACACTGTTATGGGAAACCTCCAGCTCGTTCACTGTGCTGCCTGACGATTGTGATTCGACTACTGGGAACGACACGACGAATTACACCAAGGAAGGTAAGAACATTGTACTTGTTGAAGACAGTCATATTAGGTACATGGATAGGGCTTTTCCCTTGTAGGATAGGAGCAAGAGACAGAGGGTTTGCTTTCCTGGGGCTGGGATGGAGGATATTGTTAGCCGTCATGACCGCATTATGAATGGTAATAGGATTCATCCTATTATCTGCCTTATTGCTAGAGGCAATGATGTCGGCAGGAGTAGAAGTGAGGATTTAGTAGGTACAGGACAACAATAGACATGATTATGAAGAAGGGAGGGCGCCCTGTAATAAGCAGCATTTTGCCAAATAGAGGAGTTGGAAATGATTGGTCGTCCAGGGCAATTGGCGCTGGCTGAACAAACACTGTAAGGATGTTGCAATACCATACATTGACAACTGGGACCAGTTCTATGACAGAAATTATATGTATGCCAGAGATGGGGTTCATTTTATCTAGGGCTAGGGTAAGGACACTGGCTGACTCACTGTAAGGAACTATTAGGGCTTTAAACTAGGAATACTTAGAGGTATAGGTTTATGTGGGAAAGCCATGCAATAAGGTACAACGGAAGTGGGCCTCGTGAATTATCATGGTAGCGATACTGTGAGTTTGGAGGATACCAGTTAGAGATAGAATGAGGAAGAGTTATTGGTGAATATTGGAATGCCAGTGGTACTAGGTGATAAAGACAGCAATAGAGATAGTGGAGGAGTAGAGAGAGGAAAAAGAAGAGAGGGTTTCTTAATACATTTTATAAAATAGTAGTAGCGCTAGAAACAAGATGAACGAGTTAACATTAGTTACCAATGAGGGTAACACTGACTTATTTCCCATAACTAAGACGTGGTTTATTATGAAGACATGCATACTGAATGTCTCATCCTGTATTTTAAGTTGTTCCATGTTGCTAGGAATAACAGGTAGAGAGATGGGGTGGCACTATATATCTGAGAACACTTGAATTGTTGCATAAAAATGGGTATAAAGACTGAAAGAAAAACAGTCTGGGTAGAACTTTCAAAGGGGCATAAAAATTTTATTTTAGCCGTGATATACCGTCCCCCAAACTTAGATAGGAACCAAGGGAGGAAGAAATTGTTAAGGCAACAAGGCACGATAACCTAGTAATTTTAAAGATACTTTAATTTTAGTCAAACTAACCAGAATTCATTGATTGGGAATCTTGAATCAAACTAATTCCTGGAGGTAGTTCAAGATTGTTTTCTGGAGCAGTTTGTGACAAACCCAATGAGGGGAAATAACCTGCTCGATTTAGTTATGGCAAACAAGGATACCCTTGTTAATAATCTAGAGGTTACACAGGAATTTGATGCGAGCGACAATAAAACAATTACCTATGACACTGAATGGGAGTATAATAATAAGGATAATCAGTAAGGGTCCCAGATTTTCACTTAGCAGATAACAATGGCCTTAGTTAGAAAACACCTATCATCTGTGGACTGGGGTAATGAAGAGAACTATCAATATTACAGTGTTCTAAACACTGTACACGCAGAATAAAGGTATATATAAGGCGTATCAAAAAAAGGTGAGGGTCATCTTATGACTCAATATATTCACATTAAGAGATAAGAAAAGCTAAACGGGACTATCAAATTAAAGTTAGTAAGGATTCGGAAACAAGCCTGAAAGGTATACATAACAAAGTTTAAAGAAAAGTTAGGTCCTATTAAAAGTAACTCTGGACATCTTACTAGCAAAGAGAATGAAATGTGCTCTATTTTCAATAATTATTTTCTCTCGGTTTTCACACAAGAAGACACAATATCCCAGTAATTAATTATCAAAGTGGGCATGAAGAAAATAAATTATGTAATATCACAGACACTAGGGATATGGTAATCAAACAGGTTGACTGATTAAGACAAAATAAGTCCCCAGGCCCTGATAAACATTCTTCATGGGTTCTCAAAGAGTGCAAAATGGAACGTTGTGTACCATTAACTAACATTTTTAATATATTTCTCCAAACAAGTGTAGTGTATAAGATGTGGAAGATGGCTAATGCAATTCCCATTTTTAAAGCAGGGGATAAGTCATTACAGTGAAATTACCGCCCAATAAGCCTGACCTCAATTGTAGGCAATTACTAGAGTCAATTATGGCCGTCAATTAATTCCCGGGTAAAGAACAAACCACGAGAATAAAGACAAAAGTAAACACTAAGAGTAGCTTTTGAGGACCCAAGTGTTTCCACCAACAATATATACAATATGTAAAGCGAAGTAGAGCAGCAAGCTAGGCAGACACCTTATAAATCAGAGTAATAATGAGTGAGAGAGAAAAATGAGTTCACTGGCATATAACTCATACAAGAGTGACCAGTATGTGTGCTTAGCCTGCTAGAGAGAGACTAGCTCTAACCAGGAGTGTAAGTATAACATCAATTCGGCGGGGAACCCCTACAGCTGCACTGTCCTAGCTACCAGTTTGGCTAGTACAGAGGGAATGCGAGAAGTGGCTGTGTGATGAATACAAAATAAATTACAACATTCTCAGCGTACCCTACACAGACTAATCCTGCAACTTATCCAGATCCATTTGTAGTCCTTGGTCTGCTCCTGCTTGTATTCTCTTTATTAGTTTCACATCTGCAAACTGGGACATTCTCTCTATTTTTTTTTCTGTCATATCGCTGACATACACAAGAAACAGTACCGGACCAAATACTAACCCTCTTGGAGCCCCACTCATCACACTCTCCCATCCCAACACTTTCTCATTGGCAATAACTTATTTTTTTCCTTCCTGTTCATCGTTCATTGATTCACTGTGGTTTCTTCCCTGTTATTCCTGCCTGCTACTCTAGCTTTCTTCCCAGCCTCTTGTGGAACTGACATATTATTAGTAGTATTATTTTTGAATGCCTTCATGCGATCCAGAAATATACAGCCCACCTATCTCTCTCTCTCTCTCTCTCTCTCTCTCTCTCTCTCTCTCTCTCTCTCTCTCTCTCTCTCTCTCTCTCTCTCTCTCTCTCTCTCTCTCTCTCTCTCTCTCACTCCCGCCTAGTTTTCGTTATCTTGTTATTAAACTTTAGGAGATATTTGAGATAAGATTTAGCATTCCAAAAAACGTGCTCGTTGTCATAAATCCACTCCTTTCCCGGTGTTCCACAAGACTTCTGATAATATTCACAACCTTACAACCCATGTATGTCAGAAACACTGACCTGTAGTTTAATACTACCTGTTTGTCAACTGTTTTAAACACTGAGACTACATTTGCCTTTTTCCAGACCTCTGGCAGCTGCCTTGTTCCAACTACCTTGTTGAAGATCACTGCTTGTGGTTCACACAGATCTGCTCCGTCTCTCGGAAGCCACGGAGAGATGTCTGGTACCATTGCCCTCAAGGGTATCTAGCTAGCTAGGTAATTTCGTCATCTCTCCTCCCGCTGCGTGTAATGAGTCCAGTACTATTTGGTACTCTCTTTGACTCTCTGACAATGCTCCTTATTCCACTGAGAATACTTCCTAAATCTTTTGTTCAACCTCTCGCATAATTCCTGAGTAATTCCTAGTGAGCCCCTTCCCCCCCTTCCTTCTTCAGCCTTATTACCTGCGTGTGTGTGTGTGTGTGTGCGTGTATGTGTGTGTGTGTGTGTGTGTGTGTGTGTGTGTGTGTGTGTGTGTGTGTGTGTGCGTGTATTCACCTAGTTATACTCACCTAGTTGTGGTTGCAGGGGTCGAGTTACAGCTTCTGGCCAATCCTCTTCACTGGCCGCTTCCCGGTCACTCTTCCTGCTCCATGAGCTTTATCATACCTCTTCTTAAAGCTATATATGGCTCCTGCCTCCACTACATCACTTCCTAGGCTCTTCCACTTCCTGACAACTCTGTGACTGAAGAAATACTTCCTGACATCCCTGTGATTCATCTCAGTCTTCAACTTCCAACTGTGACCCCTAGTTGCTGTGTCCCATCTCTGGAACATCCTGTCTCTACTCACCATGTCGATTCTTCTCAGTATTTTATGTCCTTATCATATCCCCCCTATCTCTCCTGTCCTCCAGTGTCGTCAGGTCGATTTCCCTTAACCTCTCCTCGTAGGACATTCCCCCTATCTCTGGGACTAGTCTTGTTGCAAACTTTTGCACTTCCTCTAATTTCCTTACGTGCTTGGCTGGATAGGTGTGGGTTCCAAACTGGTGCTGCATACTCCAATACAGGCCTAATGGACACGGTGTACAGGGTACTGAACGATTCCTTATTGAGATGCTGAAATGCTATTCTTAGGTTTGCTAGGAGCCCGTATGCTGCAGCAGTCATTTGGTTGATGTGCGCCTCAGGAGATGTACTCGGTGTTATACTCACTCCAGATCCTTTTCCTTGGGTGAGGTTTGTAGTCTCTGGTCCCCTAGACTGCACTCCGTCTGCGGTTTTCTTTGCCCTTCCCCAATCTTCATGACTTTGCACTTGGTGGGGTAGAACTCCAGGAGCTAGTTTCTGAACCAGGCAGGCAGCCTGTCCTGATCCCTTTGCAGTTCTTCCTGGTCTTCGTCAGATTGAATTCTTCTCATCAGCTTCACATTATCTGCAAACAGGGACATTTTTGAGTCTATTCCTTCTGCCATGTCGTTCACATACATCAGAAACAGCACCGGTCCTAGGACTGACCCCTGTGGAACCCCTCTCGTCACAGGCGCCCACTCAAACACCTCGTCCCGTACCATGACTCGCTGTTGTCTTCCCGACAGATATTGCCTGATCCATTGCAGTGCCTTTCTTGTTATCCCTGCCTGGTCCTCCAGCTTTTGCACTAATCTCTTGTGTGGAACTTTGTCAAACGCCTTCTTACACTCCTAGAAAACGCAATCTACCCACCCCTCTCTCTCTCTTGTCTTACAGCTTTCACCCTGTCAGTAGGTTTGTGACACAGGATTTCCCGTCCCTGAAACTGTGCTAGTTGTCACTGATAATCTCATTCCTTTCTAGGTGTTCCACCACTCTTCTGAAAATTTTCTCCTTGACTTTGCATACTTTACATGTCAGTGGCACTGGTCTGTAGTTTAATGCTTCGTGTCTGTCCCCTTTTTTAAAAATTGTGACTACATTTGCCGTCTTCCATACCTCAGGTAGTCGCCCTGATTTTTGTTAGTGGTATACAAAGTGCCTCTGCTCCAACTCTCAGACTTAGCAGCCTTTTTACCTCTTCCTCCGTTGTATGTATTGTGTCCAACACTTGATGGTGTACCCCACCTCTCCGTCTTTCTGGAGTCCCTTCTGTCTCCTCAGTGAACACTTCTTTGAATCTCATGTTGAGCTCCTCACATACTTCGCGGTTATTTCTCTTGATCTTCCCTCCTTCCTTCCTCAGCCTGATTACCTGTTCCTTGACTGTTGTTTTACTCCTGATGTGGCTGTACAAGAGCTTCGGATGAGATCTAGCTTTCACTGCTGTTATTTTCGTATTGTCGTTGGGCCTCCCTTCTTACCTGTGCATATTCATTTCTGGCTCTACGACTGCTCTCCTTATTCGCCTGGGTCCTTTGCCTTCTATACTTCTTCCATTCTCTAGCACACTTGGTTTTTACCTCTCTACACCTTTGGGTGAACCAAGGGCTCGTCCTGGCTTTCTCGTTATTTCTGCTACCCTTGGGTACAAACCTCTCCTCAGCTTCCTTGCACATTGTTGTCACATATACCATCATCTCATTTACTGACTTCCCTGCCAGTTCTCTGTCCCACCGAACCCCGTGCAGGAAATTCTTCATGCCTGTATAGTTCTCTCTCTTGTAGTCTGGTTTCATTCGTCCTGCCCTTCCTGCTCCCCTCTCCACTTGTAACTCTATGTGTGTGTGTGTGTGTGTGTGTGTGTGTGTGTGTGTGTGTGTGTGTTTGGTGTGTGTTGTGTGTGCAAGCGTGCACGCACAGGCGTACGTGAATGCGCGCTTGCGTGCGTGTATAGTTATGTTTTGATCACTGAGTACGAGACTTTTACCACATCGATTTCTGTTTATACCTGACCCTGCCTCTTGGACTCAGCTCCTGGCCTTGACTTCTAAACTCAGCTCCAAGTCTTGCCTCCTGAACTCAGCTCCGAGTCTTGCCCCCCTGGACTCAGCTCCTGACCCTGTCCCTGGATTCAGTTTCTGGCCCCCCCTCCTAGACCACTTTGGTCATCATCACTGACTTCTGGCTTCTTGGGTCTTATTATGTCTATTCTTGAAGATGTTTATTAAGTTAGTCTTTATTACTGCCTCATCTAAGTCACTCCAATTTTTCAGTCACCCTGAAATTAAAGAAATACGTTCTTAACGTTCATCTGCGTCTTCAGCTTCAACCTGTATCCCCAGAATACGGTCTTCTTACGTCAATACAGTCTGTCCTTATCTGCCCTACCATTTCCTCTTAAAATTTGGTATGTAGTGGTCATGTTTTTCCTTGGTCTTCCCTCCTCTAAGGTCGTCAGGTTCAATTCCTTCAACCTCTCCTCAGAGTACATTCCTCTCAGTTCTGCTACTCGTCTTTTTACAGACCTTTGGAAATTATCGAGCTTCTGATATTTCATTTTTTGTTGTTACTCTCTGCTTTCTATCATTTAGGTACTCCTTGACCCACTGGTGAGGTATTTTATCAAATGCTGGTGTTTTTTTTTTTTCAGTCCAAGAAGATGCAGTCAACCCTCCCTTGTCTTTTTTGTTTAATCTCGGCGACTGTCGTAGAGTTGCACTAAATTCGTAAGACAAGATTTCTCATCCTTAAAGCCGTGCTAGTTTTCTTTACAGAAAACTAGCAAGACTAAGTGTCCTAATATCTTTTTCCTTTACTATCTTTTCCATAACCTTTAACGGGATGCATGTTAGAGATACTAGTCTTTTATTCTGTGCTTTTTGTCTGTCACCCTTTCTGTAATTGGGGAATATCATTTAACTTTTTATTTTCAATTTTCTGGCAGTTATCCTGATTGGAGAGACTAGCTGAATACTGCTGCTTCTGGGTCACATATTTATATTTCTCCTACTCTCAGCATCCAAAGAGATGTGTTTTCCGGCTCCCTTGCTTTTGTTATTTCTGGCTCATTAGTTAGTCTCGTCACTTCTTTTGTTGTATTGATACTCTCCAGAACCTGTTAAACAGTTCTTGTTACAATACCTTCTGGTAACTCTCTACTTTCTGCTGTAATCGCTTCTTTGAATCTTTTTCTAAGTAGTTCACAACTTTTCTTATTCTCCGTCAGCGTCTCTTCGTCTATCCTCGCTTGTTCCTTCACAGTTGACTTTTCTCTTACATGGATGTGTGGTAACTTTGGTTCAGTCTTTGATGTTATATCACTTTCAAATTGTATTTCAGCTTCCTCTCTTATTCTTGCGCATTTGTCTCTGTCTCTCCTGCTTCATTAGTAGTCCTAACACCGATCTTCGCGGAACTTCGCTCTTTACTTCTCACCCTGATGTCTCATCCCTCTCCCTTCTGCCATGCAGGTACTCCATGATTCACTCTAAATTCTACCCCTGTCTACTTCTAATTTCTGGAATAATCTCTGGTGTGGTACTGCATCAAATGCTTTCCTGCAGTCCAGGAAGATGCAATCAGCCCAGCCCTGTCTTTATCGCTTTATCTCTGTGACTCGCAAAGAAATACCAATAAATTTGTAATGCAGGATTTTCCATCCCTAAATCCACGCTGTCTTTCTCTAAAGAATTTTCTCTCCGAGTTCTCCAATATACTTTTCCTTACTATCGTCTCCAGAAGTTCTGACAATGTGTAAGTTAGAGATACCGGTGTATAATTTAGGACCGTTTATCTATCCCTCTTTTATATATGGGGACCATATTTTCCCGTTTCCCGATATTATGGTACTCTTGATAGCAGAGACAGGTTATAACCAAGGAAATATACCATCTTGTCTCGTCACTTTTACTGCCTGTGGCTTATTTTTTTGTTAAATTAGACACTTGTGTAACACTTGTGTATGTTAGTTAAATGGACACATGTGCAACTAATGCATTAGCTGCACATATGTCCATTTACCTATAACATATTGTCGGTAAATCTACCAACATTATTACAACACTTGGTTATCTTCACTGTATACGTGGAGTATACGTGGAGTATACCTGGAGTATTCCTGGAGTATACCTGGAGAGGGTTTAGGAGGTCAACGCCCCTGCGGCCCGGTCTGAGACCAGGCCTCCTGAAAACGTTTCTCCAACAAGTGGCTTCCTCAGTCCAGTACAGAGAAGAATGGTTGTAGATCAAAAGGAGTTTGAGGTAATCAGTCCCTCAGCCTGGCGTCGATATGATCACTCCATCAGTCTTGATAATACTGACTGGCGAAACGTACATATGATAAAGATACCTAAGTGTTGAGCCTGTGTCTAATTTATCAACTTGTCGGTTCTCTGAACAATTTATCTACATTATTTTGCTGTGTTGATTCTTTCTAACAGTTTTGAAGTGTGTCCTATCATCCTTATTCTGTATTATCATTCTGTCAGCGTCCCTTCATCATTCTTCTCCTGTATTATCATTCTGTCAGCGTCCCTTCATCATTCTTCTCCTGTATTATCATTCTGTCAGCGTCCCATCATCATTCTTCTCCTGTATTATCATTCTGTCAGCGTCCCATCATCATTCTTCTCCTGTATTATCATTCTGTCAGCGTCCCATCATCATTCTTCTCCTGTATTATCATTCTGTCAGCGTCCCATCATCATTCTTCTCCTGTATTATCATTCTGTCAGCGTCTCATCATCATTCTTCTCCTGTATTATCATTCTGTCAGCGTCCCATCATCATTCTTCTCCTGTATTATCATTCTGTCAGCGTCCCATCATCATTCTTCTCCTGTATTATCATTCTGTCAGCGTCCCATCATCATTCTTCTCCTGTATTATCATTCTGTCAGCGTCTCATCATCATTCTTCTCCTGTATTATCATTCTCTCAGTGTCTCATCATCATTCTTCTCCTGTATTATCATTCCCTCAGCGTCCCTTCATCATTCTTCTCCTGTATTATCATTCTCTCAGCGTCCCATCATCATTCTTCTCCTGTATTATCATTCCCTCAGCGTCCCATCATCATTCTTCTCCTGTATTATCATTCTGTCAGCGTCTCATCATCATTCTTCTCCTGTATTATCATTCTGTCAGCGTCTCATCATCATTCTTCTCCTGTATTATCATTCTGTCAGCGTCTCATCATCATTCTTCTCCTGTATTATCATTCTGTCAGCGTCCCATCATCATTCTTCTCCTGTATTATCATTCTGTCAGCGTCTCATCATCATTCTTCTCCTGTATTATCATTCTGTCAGCGTCCCATCATCATTCTTCTCCTGTATTATCATTCTGTCAGTGTCTCATCATCATTCTTCTCCTGTATTATCATTCTGTCAGCGTCCCATCATCATTCTTCTCCTGTATTATCATTCTGTCAGCGTCCCATCATCATTCTTCTCCTGTATTATCATTCTGTCAGCGTCCCATCATCATTCTTCTCCTGTATTATCATTCTGTCAGCGTCTCATCATCATTCTTCTCCTGTATTACCATTCTGTCAGCGTCCCATCATCATTCTTCTCCTGTATTATCATTCTGTCAGTGTCTCATCATCATTCTTCTCCTGTATTATCATTCTGTCAGCGTCCCATCATCATTCTTCTCCTGTATTATCATTCTCTCAGCGTCCCATCGTCATTCTTCTCCTGTATTATCATTCTGTCAGCGTCCCATCATCATTATTCTCCTGTATTATCATTCTGTCAGCGTCCCATCATCATTCTTCTCCTGTATTATCATTCTCTCAGCGTCCCATCATCATTCTTCTCCTGTATTATCATTCTCTCAGCGTCCCATCATCATTCTTCTCCTGTATTATCATTCTCTCAGCGTCCCATCATCATTCTTCTCCTGTATTATCATTCTCTCAGCGTCCCATCATCATTCTTTTCCTGTATTATCATTCTCTCAGCGTCCCATCATCATTCTTCTTCTGTATTACCATTCTCTCAGCGTCCCATCATCATTCTTCTTCTGTATTATCATTCTGTCAGTGTCCCATCATCATTCTTCTCCTGTATTATCATTCTCTCAGCGTCCCATCATCATTCTTCTCCTGTATTATCATTCTGTCAGCGTCCCATCATCTTTCTTCTCCTGTATTATCATTCTCTCAGCGTCCCATCATCATTCTTCTCCTGTATTATCATTCTGTCAGCGTCCCATCATCATTCTTCTCCTGTATTATCATTCTCTCAGCGTCCCATCATCATTCTTCTTCTGTATTATCATTCTCTCAGCGTCCCATCATCATTCTTCTCCTGTATTATCATTCTGTCAGCGTCCCATCATCATTCTTCTCCTGTATTATCATTCTCTCAGCGTCCCATCATCATTCTTCTCTGTATTATCATTCTCTCAGCGTCCCATCATCATTCTTCTCCTGTATTATCATTCTCTCAGCGTCCCATCATTATTCTTCTCCTGTATTATCATTCTGTCAGCGTCCCATCATCATTCTTCTCCTGTATTATCATTCTGTCAGCGTCCCATCATCATTCTTCTCCTGTATTATCATTCTCTCAGCGTCCCATCATTATTCTTCTCCTGTATTATCATTTAATTCTTCATAGTTGTCTGTTTTAGTTTCTGATGTTCCAACATTTTCACACCGTCATTCAGGGTTCCTTTCCTATTCTTGCAAATGCTTCTCAAGCTCTCCTGTTTCTTCCCCGTTTTCTGCGGGTTGATTCGCTCCGTATTTCTTGCAAGTTGTCTTGCTCCATCCCTTGTTGCCTCTGCACTGCTGGCTGAACCATGAGCTCATCTTCTTTCTTCCCTTATCGCTTGGTATGAATCTTTCATTAACCTCTTGACACTTTGACTCTATTACCTCCAACCGTTCTTGTGTGTGTGTGTGTGTGTGTGTGTGTGTGTGTGTGTACTCACCTAGTTGAGGTTGCAGGGGTCGAGTCCACGCTCCTAGGCCCGCCTCTTCACTGGTCGATACTAGGTCACTCTCCCTGAACCGTGAGCTTTATCATACCTCTGCTTAAAGCTATATATGGATCCTGCCTCCACTACATCGCTTCCCAAACTATTCCACTTCCTGACTACTCTATGGCTGAAGAAATACTTCCTAACATCCCTGTGATTCATCTGTGTCCCCTTGCTGTGTGTGTGTGTGTGTGTGTGTGTGTGTGTGTGTGTGTGTGTGTGTGTGTGTGTGTGTGGACAAGTACACAGTGTTGTGGTGAGAGTATATATCTCAGTGTCAGAGTACAACACAGCCTCCAGGACTCCAGCATCTCCCCACGCTTAACAAAGACCTAAGATGCTTGCCAGACAAGAATTTCCTTACAGCTGCATTCCACCATCACGCCGACTGACAAGGACAATTTACTTAACTACCTGTGCTTGTACCAGTAATTAAAAACCCGAGAATGGTAATTATGGAGTAATTAGTTAAATAAGCTTATGTCTCTCGTTAGATGACTCGGTAAATTGGCCGGGAAAATTGTTTGAGGAGCGTGAAGAGAGAGAACGATGAGAGATGTGAGGGATGCTATGAGGGAGAGCAGTTGATGCAACTCTCTCTCTCTCTCTCTCTCTCTCTCTCTCTCTCTCTCTCTCTCTCTCTCTCTCTCTCTCTCACACACACACACACACACACACACACACACACACACACAGTCCTAGGACCTGTGCTGTTCTTGATATATGTGAATGACATAACGGAAGGGATAGACTCAGAAGTGTCCTTGTTTGCGGATGATGTGAAGTTAATGAGAAGAATCAAATCGGATGAGGCTCAGGCAGGACTACAAAGAGAACTGGACAGGCTACAAGCCTGGTCCAACAACTGGCTCCTTGAGTTTAACCCTGCCAAATGCAGTCATGAAGATTGGGGAAGGGCAAAGAAGACCGCAGACACAATATAGTTTAGATGGCCAAAGTCTGCAAACCTCACTCAAGGAAAAAGATTTAGGGGTGAGTATAACACCGAGCATATCTCCTGAGGGGCACATCAATCAGATAACTGCTGCAGCATACGGGCACCTAGCAAACCTACGGATAGCGTTCCGATACCTCAGTAAGGATTCGTTCAAGACTCTGTATACCATTTACGTCAGGCCCATACTGGAGTGTGCAGCACCAGTTTGGAATCCACACCTAGTCAAGCACGTCAAGAAATTAGAGAAAGTGCAAAGGTTTGCAACAAGACTAGTCCCAGAGCTACGGGGATTGTCCTACGAAGAAAGGTTGAGGGAAATCGGCCTGACGACACTGGAGGCCAGGAGGGTCAGGGGAGACATGATAACGACATATAAAATACTGCGCGGAATAGACGAGGTGGACAAAGACGGGATGTTCCAGAGAAGGGACACAGACACAAGAGGTCACAATTGGAAGTTGAAGACTCAGATGAATCAAAGGGATATTAGGAAGTATTTCTTCAGTCATAGAGTAGTCAGGCCGTGGAATAGCCTAGTGGAGGCGGGAACCATACATAGTTTTAAGGCGAGGTATGATAAAGCTCATGGGGCAGGGAGAGAGAGGACCTAGTAGCAGTCAGTGAAGAGGCGGGGCCAGGAGCTATGAATCGACCCCTGCAACCACAAATAGGTGAGTACAAATAGGTGAGTACACACACACACACACACACACACACACACACACACACACACACACACACACACACACACACACACACGCACACGCACACACAGCCGAGAAATAGTTTAAATGGCACGTAAGTTCCCCCGTCTTCCAATAACATGTTCATTTTCCCACTACAATCTACCTTGTCCATAATTACTACAGCATTTCCTTTGTCCGTTTCGTAAGGTGAAGTCCAGGATCTTTCTTTAATAAGAACATAAGAAATAAGGAACACCGAAGCAGGCCTACTGGCCCATGCGAGGCAGGTCCAATTCTTCCATCGGCTTAAGCCAATGCCTTGACCTAGTCAGGTCAGGTCACATTCACTTAAGGAAGGAGCACGGTATCTGACCTAGTAGCACAAGGTAGTCAGGTCTAACTCACACCCACCCACACCCACTCCTGTATTTATCCAATCTATTTTTAAAACTACACAACGTCTTAGCTTCTATGACGGTACTCGGGAGTTTGTTCCACTCATCCACAACTCTATTACCAAACCAGTGCTTTCCTATATCCTTCCTGAATCTGAATTTTTCCAATTTAAAACCATTGCTGCAAGTCCTGTCAGTGGAAATATAAACACAAATGCAGTATAATGTGATCCTTTATTGACAACGTTTCACCCACACAGTGGGCTTTCTCAAGTCACACACGGATCTACCTGGGGTTGGAAGGTACGAGAGTATTTATAGTCATGTTGAGGTCAGGTGGAGAATGCTGCAGCTGATGATCTACCGGGTGGGGTTATAGAGTCTTGGGTAGCTTGGCAGGGGTATTGGACAAGTTGTGAGTAGACCTTCTGCAGTGTTCTATGTTCTTATGTGGGATAGCGATGAAGAAGTTTCTTGGCGAGTGGTTCAGCTATGTTATAGAAGCCATTGTTCTGGTTGAAATTGTTGGTTGTAGAGATGAGCGATGATTCCAGGATTCTTCTGTATTGAGTGTTGTCTTCTGTGGCTATAAGTCTTGAGTTTCTGTAGTTAACTAAATGGTTGTATGAATTGTGATGTTGTACACAGGCATTCCTTGTATCGTCAGTCCTGCTTGCATATTGGTGTTCTGAAATACGTGTTTGGAGGTCTCTTTATTCCGAAACGTTTTGCCTGCACAGTAGGCTTCTTCAGTCGAATACAGAAAGAAGGCAGGAACAGTAGAGATGTGAAGACGATGTAATCAGTCCATCACCCTTGAAGTCGTAGAATTTGAGGTTGTCAGTCCCTCAGCCTGGAGAAGTTCAGTTCTATAGTCAGGAACTATCTGAAGATCAAGCGACAGTGCGTTAGTTAGTTTAAAGGAGAGGTGCAGAGTAGTAGTAGTAGTGGATCTGAGAGGGACATGACCTCTCAGTGGCTACATTCTCACTACTACTACTACTCTGCACCTCTCCTTCCGACAGTATTTAAGTCTCCGCACTGTCGCTTGATCTTCAGATAGTTCCTGACTATGGAACTGAACTTCTCCAGGCTGAGGGACTGACAACCTCAAATTCTTCGTCTTCACATCTCTACTGTTCCTGCCTTCTTTCTGTATTCGACTGAAGAAGCCTACTGTGTAGGCGAAACGTTTCGGAATAAAGTTGCCTAACTGTTGCCTATGTGTCTTACCTACATACCATGATCTACCTCCTGAAATACCTTAGTGAAGAAAGTTAGTAAATTCGTAAGACAGGAACGCCCCTTTGTTAAACTGTGCTGATATTCATTAATCAATTTATGCTTTTCGAGATGGCTGCGAATTGCTTCGGTAATTATTGATTTCATAAATTTATCAACTATGGAGGTAAGGCTTATTGGTCTATAGTATGAAGCTAAGGACCTGTCACCTGCCTTGTAAATAGGTATTACATTTGCCATTTTGCACTTGTCAGGCACTATGCCAGTTTGTAGTGATATATTGAAAAGTTTAGCCAAAGGTTTGCTAAGCTCCTCTTTACATTCCTTTAACACCCTTGCAAATAGTTCATCAGGGCCTGAGGATTTGTTAGGTTTTAATTTCTCTATTTGTCTGAGGACCATGTTACTAGTTACCCTAACAGTGAAGTTATAATCGTCCTGTTCTACATAATTTATTATTCTGGAATATCGCTTGTATCTTCCTGAGTAATAATGAGAGGAAGTAGGTACTGAAGAGTTCACACATTTCCTTATCACTGTCAGTGATCTGTGTTAAGCCATAAAGACTATGTGTTAAGCCACACAGAACATGTGTCAATCCACACTGTCAGATCTGTGTTAAGCCATAAAGACTATGTGTTAAGCCACACAGAACATGTGTCAATCCACACAGAACATGTGTCAATCCACACAGAACATGTGTCAAGCCACACAGAACATGTGTTAAGCCACATAGAACTTGGTGAATAAGTAAGACACATGTTAGGTATCTTTATTCCGAAACGTTTCGCCTACACAGTAGGCTTCTTCAATCGAATACAGAGGCAGCAAAAACAGTAGATATATAAAGAAGCTGTAATCAGTCCATCACCCTTGAAGACGTAATTTTTGGGTGGTCAGTCCCTCAGCCTGGAGAAGAGTTTTGCTCCATGGTCTGAACACTGTGACGTTGAAGCAACAGAATGGAGACATACTGTCAAAGGTGAGGCAAAGAAAATCTTGAGGACAGAAGAGGCGGGACCCACTTGTGGAAGTAAGAATGTAATAATAATTGCCTCGTGTTATTACATTTTCACTTCCACTAGTTGGTCTCGCCTCTTCTGTCATCAAGATTTTATCCGCCTCACATTTGACAGTATATAAGTCTTCATACTGTTGCTTCAACTTCACATTGTTCCTGACTATGGAGCTGAGGGACTGACCACCTCAAAACTACGTTTTCAGGGGTGAAGGACTGATTAAATCGCCTTTACATCTCTATTTCTTTTGCTGTCTCCTCTGTACTCGACTGAAGTATCCTACTGTGTAGGAGAAACATTCCGGAATTAACATACCTAACTGTTGCACATATGTCTTACTTATCTACCTGTGGGTATTGTATATCTTTGTTATATTAACACAGAACATGTATCAAACCACATATAACATGTATCAAGTCACACAGAACACATATCAAGACACACAGAACATGTATCAAGCCACACATAACAAGTATCAAGCCACATACAACATACATCAAGCCATATAGAACATACATCAAGCCATATACATGTATTAAGCCACTCAGAACATGTGTCAACCACCATAGAACATGTGTCAAAGAACACAGCATGTATCAAGCCACATAGATCATGTAAATAGAAGGAAATGAACACTTGAAAGATTTGGATATAATTATGTTAGCTGACCTGTCTTTCAAAGAACACAATAAGACCAAAGTCACGACAGTCAAGAAGTCAAAGTCACGACAGTCAAGAAGATGACTGGGTCGAGAAGAAGGGAAATAGTGCCAATTGCGACACTTTTCAAATCGCTTTTACTCTGTCATTTGGAATACCGCTTAGTGCTGACGGCCCCGTCCTGGACAGGAGAAATATCAGAGATCGCATGGAGCCAATAAATCATTTAAATTACCCGGAATGCCTTAAAGTCTTAAATATGTACTCACTGCAGCAGAGGAGAGATACAAGATAATATATACATGGAAGGTAATTGAGGGCCTTGTTACAAATCTGCACACTGTCATAACAACTTACTGGAGTCAGAGATATGGGAGGAAGTACAAAAGAAATCCATTGAAAAACAGGGAAGCAATAGGCACAATAGGGGAACAGCCAGAGGTCTATTTGTAATCCCCCTTATGCATGTTGGGAGGCAGTTGAACAGCCTTGGGCCCCTAACACTTACTGTGTTGTCTCTTAGCGTGCTCGTGGTGCCCCTGTTTTCACTGGGGGGGTATTGCATCTCCTGCCCAGTCTTTTGCTTTCGTTGTGAGTGATTTTCGTGTGCAAGTTCGATACTAGTCCCTCTAGGATTTTCCAAGTATATATTACCATGTATCTTTCTCGCCTGTATTCCAGGGAGTACAAATCAAGGGACTTCAACCGTTTCCAGTAATTTGGGTGCTTTAACGTACTTATACGTGTCGTGAAAGTTCACTGTACATTCTCCAGGTCTGCAATTTCGCCTGCTTTGAAGGGGGCTGTTAGTGCACAGCAATATTCCAGCCTAGAGAGAACAAGCGATTTAAAGAGAATTATCATGGGCTTGGCGTCCCTAGTTTTGAAGGTTCTCATTATCCATCCTATCATTTTCCTAGCAGATGTGGTAGACACATTGTTGTGATCTTTGAAAGCGAGATACTCTTATATTATCACTCCCAGGTTCCTCAGGTTAGTTTTTCGCTCTACAGTGTGATTGGAATTTGCTTTATACTCCGATACACTTTTAATTTATTCGAGTTTTCCATATTAGAGTAATTTAAATTTCTCTTTATTGAACTTCATATTGTTTTCTGCTGGCCATGCAAAGATTTGGTAGATGTCCGCTTGGAGTCTTTCCATGTCTTCAGTAGATGACACTGTCATGCAGATTCGGGTGTCATCCGCAAAGGAAGACACGGTGCTGTGGCTTAAGTCTCTATGTCAGATATGAGGATAAGGAACAGGCTGGGAGTGAGTACTGTGCCTTGTGGAACAGAGCTTTTCACTGTGGCCGTCTCAGACTTGACTGCTTACTATTACCCTTTGTGTTCTATTTGTTAGGAAGTTATAGATCCATCTACCAACTTTTCCTGTTATTCCTTTATCCCGCATTTTGTGTGCTATTTATTACACCATGGTCACACTTGTCGAAGGTTTCGCAAAGTCTGTGTATACTACATCTGCATTTTGTTTATCCTCCAGTACATCTAAGACCTTGTCATAGTGGTCCAGTAGTTGGGACAGGCAGGAGCGACCTGCTCTAAACCCGTGTTGCCCTGGGTTATATAACTGATAGATATCTAGGTGGATGACGATCTTGCTTCTTAGAACCCTTTCAAAGATTTTAATGATATGGGAAGTTAGTTCTGTATGTCTGTAATTCTTTGCAATTACTTTACTGCCACCTTTGTCGAGAGGGGCTATGTCTGTTGTTTTTAGTGAGTGTGGGATGACCCTTGTGTCCATGCTCCCTCTCCATAAAATGCTGAAGGCACGTGAAAGGGGCTTCTTGCAGTTCTTGACGAACATGGAGTTCCCTGAGTCTGGGCCTGGGCCTGAGTGCATGGGCATGTCATTTATTGCTTTTTTGAAGTCTTGCTGTGTTAGGGTCATATCGGAGATTTTTGAATTGACCAAATTCTGCGTCTTGGTCATAAAAACTTCGTTTAGATTCTCGACTCTTGGTTAACGGCTCACTAAACACTGAGTCATATTAGAGCTTCAGTATCTCTCTCATTTCTTTGCTGTCATCTGTGTTAAGTCCCGTCTCATCTAAACAGGGATCCAATACTGGATGTTGTTTTGGCCTTAGATTTGGCATAAGAAAAGATTTTTTTTTAATTTCATTGATAGCTTTAAGTTCTTCCTGGGTTTTTTGTCTCCTGTATGGTTAATTAAGCTTAAGTTCGATATTTGCTATTTCTCTGACCAGTGCCTTCCTTCGTATTTCAGGTGTACTGGCCCCTTTCAGCAGCTCTGATTCTTTGCCTTCACCTGTATAGGAGCGTCTCTCTCTTTCTAGTTTACATCTTCTCTTCATTTTTCTTAAAAGAATGTGCCTTGAGCAGACCTCAGGTGCCACAGAGTTAATTCTTTCCAGGCGAAGGTTCGGATCTGTGATGTGCATGATACCTTCCCAGCTTGTTTCATTCAGGACATGGTTGACATGACCCCACTGTATGTTTTTTGTTACTGAAGTTGAATTTGGTGAAGTCACCTTTATAACTGGTCATATTTTGGTGGTCAGGAGCCCCGTACATACATGTCTGTACCTCTCTTATGTTGTGGTCTGAGTGTATTGCCTTTGATACTGTTATATTTCGTATCGGATCATCATTGTTGATGAAAATGAGATCTAGTGTATTTTCCAGTCTTGTTGGCTCTATTATTTTCTGGTTTAAAGTGAATTTGTTGCAGAGGTTTAATAGCTCATGTATGTGTGAATTATCGTCTTCGCTACACCCTTCCACTTTAGGTGTCTAAAGTTGAAATCGCCCAGCAGCAAGATGTTTGTGATTGATATGTGGATCAGCTGACCAGCAGCAGCAACAGTCTGGATGACCAGGTAAGCACCAAACGAGCCTAGCCCATGGCCGGGCTCCGGGAGTACAAAAAATCTAGGAACTCATCAAAGGTAACAACAAGAGTACTTAACAGTGGTCAACAACAACAGTACCTGACAGTGGTCAACGACTGTCAGCAACAGTTCTTGCTGACAGTGGTCAGCAACAATAGTACCTGACAGTGGTTAACAACAACAAGAGTACCTGACAGTGGTTAACAACAGCACCGTCAGTGGTCAGTCGTCACGTGAGGTCAGTGGTCAGTCGTCACGTGAGGTCACAGGCCCTCAGCTGCTTTGGGGATTAGTGTGGACGGTTACAAAGCCATGGCTTGCTTTTGCAGTGCTTTAAAAATTGAGGTTGGAGAGTTGAAGGAGGAAGTCTTGCTTCTCCAGAAGGTAAATTAGGAGGCTGAAGGTTCACCTCAATGGGTTTGGTGACTGGAATGGTGAGGTGGCTGGAATGGTGGAAGGGAATGAGGCTACCAGCAGCGAGGTGGAGTCCAGCACCTGCTACAAGTGGCAAGTGGTTCCCAGTAATGGGAAGAGCATCAAAATAAGGAAAGTTAAGAGAGAAGATTTGAAGGTAGGAAATCGCTTCTCTGTTCTTCAAGATTAGTGTACTTCAGTGGCCAGTGAAGGTAAAGGTACTACTTCCCCTGCAAATAGAGGTAAGCGCATCCTTGTGGTTGGTGACTCATTGGTAAGATGGACCGTGCTTTCTGTAATAGGAATAAGAAGTTAAGAGATAGTGTGCTTCCCTGGTGCTGGTGTTAGTGACATAGTCAACAGGTTGGATAATATCATGTCAGGTAATGGGAACAAGCCTATTATCTGTCTCAGTGCTGGTGGAAATGATATTGGGAAGAGTAAGAGAGATCTGCTAGATAAGTATAGGTCAGCTATAGATTTAATTAAGTCTAAGGGAGGGGTCCCAGTCATATGTAGCATCTTGCCTAGAAGGGGAGTAGGCAATGAATGGTTGTCTAGGGCAATTGGTGTAAATTGCTGGCCAGGCAAATACTGCAAGGAACTTGCAGTCCCATTCATTGACAACTGGGACAACTTTTATGGCAAACTTGATATGTATGCAAGGGATGGGGTGCATCTCTCTGGAGCAGGGGTGGTAGCACTTGCAAACTCAATCAAGAGGGCCATTGCTGAAATGCCTAGGATTTTAAATTGATAGAAGATAGAGGTATGGGTGTGTGTGGGAAACAGTCAGGTTGCAACACTAGGGTTGAAAACAGTAAATGTATAAAAGACATTCATCATGAAGTTATAAATAAAGACAATAGATCAGGTCAGCAAACAAAGGGAGACAGCAGAGGGCAGCAAGGGACTAGCTCCCTTAAGGTCTACTATACTAATAGCAGGAGTGTAAGAAATAAGATAGATGAGCTAAGATTAATTGCAAATGCAGGTAACATAGATATCATTGCTATAACAGAGACCTGGCTCAATCTGAAAGATAGAGAGATGCCCTCTGAATGTCATATACAAGGCTATAAATTATTCCACACTGACAGGGTCAACAGGAAGGGTGGTGGAGTAGCGATGTATGTCAGAGACAATTTAAATTGTTGTGTTAGACAAGATATAAAATTAGAAGCGTCAGCCACTGAATTTGTTTGGTTACAGCTTCTCGAGGGCCGTGAAAAACTAATTTTGGGGGTGATTTACAGGGCCCCAAATACTGATAGGGAGTGCGGTATACTATGGGATGAAATTCGTAAGGCATCTACATACGAAAATGTTGTGATTAATAGGAGATTTCAACTATAGACAGATTGGCTGGAGCAATTTGACAGGAAATTTAGAGCCAAGCGACTTTCTTGATACGATACAGGATTGTTTTTTAAAACGGTTTGTGACAGAACCAACTACAGGAAATAACCTGTTTGACTTGGTTCTTGCCAGAAGGGAAACGCTAATTAATAATCTTGAGGTTAATGATGAGCTTGGGGAAAGTGATCACAAATCACTCAGCTTTAATATATCATGGAATTCTCCTAATAATGGCAATCAAGACTCTGTCTTTGACTTCCGCTTGGCTGATTTCATAGGACTGAAAAATTACTTGGGTGGGCTGAACTGGAATGACCTGACTATGGGTCATGTAGGTGGTGATGATTGCCGAAATGACGTTTTCCAGGGCATAGTTCTAGCTGCTCAGACAACTTGTTTCAAATAGGGAAATCACATCAAACAAAAATGATCCTAAATGGATGAACAGTAGATTAAAACATCTCTCTGGTCAAAAGAGAGGCATATATAGGCAAATCAAAAGAGGAGATGGGCAATTAAGAAATCAATATATTCAGTTAAAGAGAGAAATAAAAAAGGGAATAAGAAAAGCAAAAAGTGAGATGTGACGCACGTGACCTGAGGAATGTCATAAGAACATAAGAATGGAGGAACACTGTAGAAGGCCTACTGGCCCATGCGAGGCAGGTCCTTATCAAAACAACCTCTACCTATGATGAGGACGGGTAGACGATGAAATCATGTGACTCCTGTGTTGTTGGGTCAGCCACTGAATCTGTTTAGTTACAGCTTCTCGAGGGCCGAGAAAAAATAATTTTGGGTGTGATTTACAGGGCCCCAAATCTTGATAGGGAGTGCAGTAAACTTCTATGGGACGAAATTCGCAAGGCATCTACATACGAAAATGTTGTGCTATTGGGAGATTTCAACTATAGACAGATTGACTGGAGCAATTTGACAGGAAATTTAGAGTCAGGTGACTTTCTTGATACGATCCAGGATTGTTTTTTAAAACAGTTTGAGACAGAGCCAACTAGGGGAAATAACCTCCTTGACTTGGTTCTTGCCAGTAGGGAAACACTAATTAATAATCTTGAGGTTAATGATGAGCTTGGGGAAAGTGATCACAAATCACTCAGTTTTAATATATCATGGAATTCCCCTAACAATGGCAATCAAGTCTCTGTCCCTGACTTCCGCTTGGCTGATTTCATAGGACTGAAAAATTACTTAGGTGGGCTGAACTGGAATGACCTGACTAAGGGTCAGGTAGGTAGTGATGGTTGCCGATATGACGCTATATAGGGCATAGTTCTAGCTGCTCAGTCAAATTATGTTCCAAATAGGGAAATCAGATCAAACAAAAATGATCCTAAATGGATGAACAATAGATTAAAATATCTAATTGGTCAAAAGAGAGGCATATATAGGCAAATCAAAAGAGGGGAGGGGCAATTAAGAAATCTATATATTCAGTTAAAGAGAGAAATAAAGAAAGGGCATAAAGAGCGACATCAGCAAGTTTGCCGATGACACCAAAATAGGCCGTCGAATTCATTCTGACGAGGACATTAGAGCACTCTAGGAAGATTTGAATAGACTGATGCAGTGGTCGGAGAAGTGGCAGATGCAGTTTAATATAGACAAGTGCAAAGTTCTAAATGTTGGACAGGACAATAACCATGCCACATATAAACTAAATAATGTAGATCTTAATATTACGGATTGCGAAAAAGATTAAGGAGTTCTGGTTAGCAGTAATCTGAAACCAAGACAACAGTGCATAAGTGTTCGCAATAAAGCTAACAGAGTCCTTGGCTTCATATCAAGAAGCATAAATAATAGGAGCCCTCAGGTTGTTCTTCAACTCTATACATACTTGGTTAGGCCTCATTTAGATTATGCATAAGAACATAAGAACGAAGGCCTACTGGCCCATGCGAGGCAGGTCCAAGTCTCCTACCGGCTTAAGCTAATGCACCCAACCGAGTCAGGTCAGGTCACATTGGCTTAAGGGAGGAACACGGCAACCGACCTGGTAGCACAAGCTATCAGGTCCAACTCACACCCACCCACATCCACTCATGTATTTATCCAACCTATTTTAAAGCTACACAACGTTCTGGCCTCTATAACTGTACTCGGGAGTTTGTTCCACTCATCCACAACTCTATTACCAAACCAGTACTTTCCTATATCCTTCCTGAATCTGAATTTTTCCAACTTTAAACCATTGCTGCGAGTCCTGTCTAGGCTAGATATTTTCAGCACACTATTTACATCCCCTTTATTTATTCCTGTCTTCCATTTATACACCTCAGTCATATCCCCCCTAATTCTACGTCTTTCTAGAGAGTGCAGATTCAGGGCCCTTAGTCTATCCTCATAGGGAAGGTTTCTGATACATGGGATCAACTTTGTCATCCTCCTTTGTACATTTTCCAGAGAATTTATATCCATTCTGTAATACGGTGACCAAAACTGTGCAGTATAATCTAAATGAGGCCTAACCAAGGATGTATAGAGTTGAAGAACAACCTGAGGACTGAAAGTTAAGACACATGTGCAACATCTGGATATCTTTATTGTAGACGTTTCGCCATCCAGTGGCTTTATCAATACAGATTCTAGGACATAATAGGATGACAGTAGAACTATATACAAAAGATGAGGTAATCAGTCCCTCGGCCTTGGAGTTAGTGTTCACAGCATCGTGGTGGAGGAGAATCTGGAGCAAAGACAAGAAGACTGGCTGTTATATAGGCGTCAGTGGATAGGGACGGGCAGCAGACGAGGGCAAAGTCACTGGTAGGCGGGATTCCCCAGTGGAAGTAGGTCCTTCCCAAAGAGATGGGTTAGTTGCAGCAGCCGTGAAGAAGGTCTTGTAGATGTCCTCTGAACCAAGATTCCATGATGTTGCAGTGTCTGACAAGTTGTGCAAGAAAGGTATAAAATACCGACAATATGAAAGTTAAGACACATGTGCAACATCTGGATATCTTTATTGTAGACGTTTCGCCATCCAGTGGCTTTATCAATACAGATTCTAGGACATAATAGGATGACAGTAGAACTATTCCGACAGTATTTAAGTCTCCGCACTGTCGCTTGATCTTCAGATAGTTCCTGACTATGGAACTGAACTTCTCCAGGCCGAGGGACTGACAACATCAAATTCTACGACTTCAAGGGTGATGGACTGATTACATCGTCTTTACATCTCTACTGTTCCTGCCTACTTTCTGTATTCGACTGAAGAAGCCTACTGTGTAGGCGAAACGTTTCGGAATATAGTTGCCTAACTGTTGCCTATGTGTCTTACCTACCAACCTGTCGGTATTGTATACCATTTTGATGTTCATCTTGTCAGACACTGCAACACATGGCCTCTTGGTACAGAAACGCTTAGACAACCCTTTCAAGTGAGAACTATTGGATCTAGAAGGACTTGACCTCTCAGTGGCTACACTCTCACTACATCTACTACTATACTGCAACCTCTCCTTCCGACAGAATTTAAGTCTCCGCACTGTCGCTTGATCTTCAGATAGTTCCTGACTATGGAACTGAACTTCTCCAGGCCGAGGGACTGACAACCTCAAATTCTACGACTTCAAGGGTGATGGACTGATTACATCGTCTTCACATCTCTACTGTTCCTGCCTACTTTCTGTATTCGACTGAAGAAGCCTACTGTGTAGGCGAAACGTTTCGGAATATAGTTGCCTAACTGTTGCCTATGTGTCTTACCTACCAACCTGTCGGTATTGTATACCATTTTGATGTTCATCTTGTCAGACACTGCAACACATGGCCTCTTGGTACAGAAAACGCCTTAGACAACCCTTTCAAGTGAGAACTATTGGATCTGAGAAGGACCTGACCTCTCAGTGGCTACACTCTCACTACTACTACTACTACTCTGCACCTCTCCTTCCGACAGAATTTAAGTCTCCGCACTGTCGCTTGATCTTCAGATAGTTCCTGACTATGGAACTGAACTTCTCCAGGCCGAGGGACTGACAACCTCAAATTCTACGACTTCAAGGGTGATGGACTGATTACATCGTCTTCACATCTCTACTGTTCCTGCCTACTTTCTGTATTCGACTGAAGAAGCCTACTGTGTAGGCGAAACGTTTCTGAATAAAGTTGCCTAACTGTTGCCTATGTGTCTTACCTACCAATAAAGGATCACATTATACTGCATATGTGTTTATATGTCCATTGTGTCGGTATTTTATACCATTTATTTCCATCACCCTTAAAGTTTTGAGGTGGTCAGTCCCTCAGTCTGGAGAAGAGCATTGTTCCATAGTCTGAAACAATATGGAGTTGAAGTGACAGGATGGAGCCTTATATAGCGCCAGGAGGTGAGACGTAGGTCACTAGTAGAACGCAGATGTTAGGAGGTCAGGTCCCTCTCAAATCCAGCCGTTCTCACTAGTAGAGATTGTCGAAGTTGATTTCAGGTCTGTACCAAGATACCCTTGTGTTGCAGTGTCTGACAGATTGAACATTAAAATGGTATAAAAAACAGACAGGTTGTTAGGTAAGACACATATGCAACAGTTAGGTATCTTTATATCGAAACGTTTCGCCTACACAGTAGGCTTCTATCAACTTTTCCGTACTCGACTGAAGAAGCCTACTGTGTAGGCGAAACGTTTCGATATAAAGATACCTAACTGTTGCATATGTGTCTTACCTAACAACCTGTCGGTATTTTATACAGGTGTCCGGCTGCTGCACAGACGAAACGTTTCGCCACTAACTATACCCAAGTTGTGCTCGTGTGTCTTATTATCTGGTCGGTATTGTATATCATATTCAATAAGATGGTGGTAAACCTAATAGACACTTAAGACAAGATGACGGTAAACAAAGACGGTAGAGCAGCATCACCATCTGGAGAAGACCCGAACCGGGATGACACTGGAGGACAGGAGAGATAGGGAGGATATGATAACAACATATAGAATACTGAGAGGAATTGACAAGGTGGACAGACACAGGATGTTCCAGAGATGGGACACAGCAACAAGGGGTCACAATTGGAAGTCGAAGACTCAGATGAATCGCAGGGATGTTAGAAAGTATTTCTTCAGTCACAGAGTTGTCAAAATGTGGAATAGTCTGGGAAGTGATGTAGTGGAGGCAGGATCCATACATAGCTTTAAGAAGAGGTATGATAAAGCTCATGGAGCAGGAAGAGTGATCTAGTAGCGACTCGTGAAGAGGCGGGGCCAGGAACTGCAACCACAACTAGGCGAGTACAACTAGGTGAATACACAAACCACATGCACACACATATACACACAAACCACTTGTACACACACACGCACACGCACACGCACACGCACACGCACACGCACACACACACACACACACACACACACACACACACACACACACACACACACACTCAACAAGAGATTCAAAGAAGTGTTCACAGAGGAGACAGAAGGGGCTCCAGAAAGACGGAGAGGTGGGGCACACCACCAAGTGCTGGACACAGTGCACACAACCGAGAAAGAAGTGAAGAGGCTTCTGAGTGAGCTAGATACCTCAAAGGCAATGGGGCCAGATAACATCTCTCCATGGGTATTGAGAGAGGGAGTAGAGGCGCTATGTGTACCCCTAACAATACATCTATCGAAACACGGAGATTGCCTGAGGCATGGAAGACAGCAAATGTAGTCCCAATCTTTAAAAAGGGAGACAGACATGAAGCACTAAACTACAGACCAGTGTCACTGACATGTATAGTATGCAAAGTATGGAGAAGATTATCAGGAGAAGAGTGGTGGAACACCTAGAAAGGAATGATCTCATCAACAGCAGCCAACATGGTTTCAGGGACGGGAAATCTTGTGTCACAAACCTACTGGAGTTCTATGACATAGTGACAGCAGTAAGACAAGAGAGAGAGGGATGGGTGGATTGCATTTTCTTGGACTGCAAGAAGGCATTTGACACAGTTCCACACAAGAGATTAGTGCAAAAACTGGAGGACCAAGCAGGGATAACAGGGAAGGCACTACAATGGATCAGGGAATACTTGTCAGGAAGACAGCAGCGAGTCATGGTATGTGGCGAGGTGTCAGAGTGGGCATCTGTGACCAGCGGGGTCCCACAGGGGTCAGTCCTAGGACCAGTGCTGTTTCTGGTATTTGTGAACGACATGACGGAAGGAACAGACTCTGAAGTGTCCCTGTTTGCAGATGACGTGAAGTTGATGAGAAGAATTCATTCGATCGAAGACCAGGCAGAACTACAAAGGGATCTGGACAGGCTGCAGACCTGGTCCAGCAATTGGCTCCTGGAGTTCAACCCCACCAAGTGCAAAGTCATGAAGATTGGGGAAGGGCAAAGAAGACCGCAGACGGAGTACAGTCTAGGGGGCCAGAGACTACAAACCTCACTCAAGGAAAAAGATCTTGGGGTGAGTATAACACCAGGCACATCTCCTAAAGCGCACATCAACCAAATAACTGCTGCAGCATATGGGCGCCTAGCAAACCTCAGAACAGCATTCCGACATCTTAATAAGGAATCATTCAGGACCCTGTACACCGTGTACGTTAGGCCCATATTGGAGTATGCGGCACCAGTTTGGAACCCACACCTAGCCAAGCACGTAAAGAAACTAGAGAAAGTGCAAAGGTTTGCAACAAGACTAGTCCTAGAGCTAAGAGGTATGTCCTACGAGGAGAAGTTAAGGGAAATCAACCTGACGACACTGGAGGGCAGGAAAGATAGGGGGGGACATGATAACGACATACAAAATACTGAGAGGAATTGACAAGGTGGACAAAGACAGGATGTTCCAGAGATGGGACGCAGCAACAAGGGGACACAGTTGGAAGTTTAAGACACAGATGAATCACAGGGATGTTAGGAAGTATTTCTTCAGCCACAGAGTAGTCAGGAAGTGGAATAGTCTGGGAAGCGATGAAGTGGAGGCAGGATCCATACATAGCTTTAAGCAGAGGTATGATAAAGCTCAAGGTTCAGGGAGAGTGACCTAGTAGCGACAAGTGAAGAGGCGGGGCCAGGAGCTTGGAATCGACCCCTGCAACCTCAACTAGGTGAGTACAACTAGGTGAGTACACACACACACACACACACACACACACACACACACACACACACACACACACACACACACACACACACAAACATTTGCTAGTACTAGGAAGCCTGGAAGTCCACATGACAAGAATATTGTTATGTTGGTGGCGACAACATAGCGGTCAGACGCCTACAGCATGGCGTCATGAGGGTGTCAGACGCCTACAGCATGGCGTCATGAGGGTGTCAGACGCCTACAGCATGGCGTCATGAGGGTGTCAGACGCCTACAGCATGGCGTCTGACGTGTCAGACCCACAGCTGGCGTCATGAGGTGGTCAGACGCTACAGCATGGCGTCATGAGGGTGTCAACGCCATACAGCATGGGTCAGAGGGTGTCAGAGCCACAGCATGGCGTATGAGGGTGTCAGACGCCTACAGCATGGGTCCATGAGGGTGTCAGCGCCCTACAGCATGGCGTCATGGAGGGGTCAGACGCCTACACTTGCATCATGGAGGGGGTGAGGCATCCCATCCACCAGCCTTACGAGCAGGCAGCATCCCATGGTAACTCTTCACACCCATGCTGCTAAGTGGCAGCTGTGGGGAAGCTTTATATGGGGGGAATTATAGGGAATAAGTGAGGGAAGATGTGTGTACAAGCGCAGTTGTAAAAACTAGTGGGGTGAGGTCCCTCCTATCCTGGCTAGCTGGTTAGCGGGCTCGCATCTACACCTTATCCTGGCTAGCTGGTTAGCGGGCTCGCATCTACACCTTATCCTGGCTAGCTGGTTAGCGGGCTCGCATCTACACCTTATCCTGGCTAGCTGGTTAGCGGGCTCACATCTACACCTTATCCTGGCTAGCTGGTTAGCGGGCTCACATCTACACCTTATCCTGGCTAGCTGGTTAGTGGGCTCGCATCTACACCTTATCCTGGCTAGTTGGTTAGCGGGCTCGCATCTACACCTTATCCTGGCTAGGTGGTTAGCGGGCTCACATCTACACCTTATCCTGGCTAGGTGGTTAGCGGGCTCGCATCTACACCTTATCCTGGCTAGCTGGTTAGCGGGCTCGCATCTACACCTTATCCTGGCTAGCTGGTTAGCGGGCTCGCATCTACACCTTATCCTGGCTAGCTGGTTAGCGGGCTCACGTCTACACCTTATCCTGGCTAGCTGGTCAGCAAGTTCGCATCTACACATTATCCTGGCTAGAAGGCTCGCATCTCCACACTATCCTCCATCAAAACAGGGACGGGATGAGTACGCTGAGAGGCAACTCAACAAGTGTAAGGTAACCACGATTCTTCAGCACCCTCCCTTCATACATAAGGGAAATTACTAACAGACTTCTAGCTCTCTTCAAGACTGAACGCAATAAGTTTCTCAGGCCAGTACCTGATCAGAATGGCTGTGGTTCACACGCTGGAGTGTGTGCGACGTGTTCCAACAACCTGATGGATCAGGCCAGCAACTAGGAGACCTGGTTTGGAAACCCAGCCGCTTGGCCAGTAAACCCCGGAAGTGACATTAACGTAATCTGTATGTAAAAGAATTTGAGTCACTCCTGAGAAATTAGAAAATTCCGAGATGACTGTCACAGAGATCGGTTTGAACTGATAAAGACGCATGTATCGTGTATCAGGCATCATGGTAACAGTGAGGTATATGATATATACAAGGTGAGGAAAGGGTTAAGTGAGCTTATACCTTCCTCTTAGATAATGAGACCTTCACTGATGCTGTCAGTCAGACACACCTCTCATTTTGAGTCTGTCATGAGATCTCCGTGTAGACATTGCTTTCATATGTAATTGGGAAGAGCATCACAAATACGATCACAGAATGTCCATTGGCACTGAAAATTGGAGTCTGTGCAATGCTTCAGAAGAAACAACCTCACTGAACAATTCCATGACCTTGGTATCTGCTGCTCCTGCGATGAATTTTGGGATTTAAAGCATCAACGGCAGTGGCTGCATCGCAAGGAACAACCCTGAGTAATGTATTCGTTCATCAGATACGGGGCTAGTGCAAGACATTAAGAATAATTGGCCTTCAAATATTTCTTCACCCACTGAGCTAAAATCAACCCACTCCTTAGCATTATTAATGACGTAAACATCTACACAGACTGAAGACGGTCATGACAGCACCACAATTAACAGTAGTTTTTTAAAGAGTCTGGTAAAAACCTTGGGAATAGTACTGACAAATTGGTTTAGAAAGAAACGTAAGCAAACACTACGACATATTTATTAGAAAACGTTTCGGTTCTGGGACCTTGATCACTTCTAACATACAGAGATTACAAAGACAGTATATATAGAAGAATAAGGTGTGAGTAACACATGGCGACCTGAAGAATGCCATATGGGATGAGGACAGGTAAACAACGGGATTTTGTGACTCCTTTGTTGTTAGGTAGGTGGTGCTTTGCCGTTCTAGTGTTTGATCACTTGTCTTTTTGGAGAGTCCTCATCATATGTTCCTGTATCGTACTGTAAAGTGTTCTGTCTCTGAAGGTCTAAGCACAGCAGCGAATCACTGTAAAAAGATCAAATTCTAATGATTCTGACTTCGTAGAGTGCTGCCACAAAGTTGTCTACACTATTTTCGGGGTTTTCACACTAAGATTGTCCACATGACATCACTAGAACCCAAGTCATGTGCAAAATCAGTTAATACACCTCTGATTGACCTGACTCCTCTAACCCTGCAACAATGGAAACAACTGTGCTGTAAGCCAAGAGATTGATTGATAAAGAAAGCTGGTCAACTCTCAATTTCATTTACAGCAGATCTACAACTGTACCGTGTGAGTACTGACGTACAATGGGCTAACCAGGAAATTTTCAGTAAGGACTCATTTTCCCATGAGCTTTGTTGGTGTAGGGACTCTAATGATTAGCAGTGAACGTGAGGAAGTAATGAAAGCTGCCTTTGCTGGTGTGTCGGAGATACTAATCACATATGACGCACCTCACTTGAGACAGCCACCCACACACACAACACGAAGTGAAGGCGTATAGACCTCGACTAAGCTGGTTGAACACTCACCATCCCTGTACTTGCTAACCTTTCTGTTGAAAATGGCATAAAATACCGACAAATTGATGAATAAGACACTGTGCAACAGTTGGGTATCTTTAACGTTGAAACGTTTCTCCTACACAGTAGGTTTCTTCAGTCAAATACAGAGGCAGACGGTGTAGTAGTGAAATGAAGATAATGTAATTAGTCCAACAACCTCAAATACTATTTCTCCATGGTTGATGCCACTGCTACACCTGCTGCCCTTGCATTTGACTGAAGAAGCCTACTGTGTAGGCGAAACGTTTCAGCAATAAAGATACCCAACTGTTGCACATGTGTCTTACTCATCAACTAACCTTTCTCGAGGATGAGCTGAGTAAATGCTCAATGCCCTATTCTGATAATACGATCTTAGAGATAACTAAGCTTTGCGTTGTAAATTGTAAGTTTAGTTTTAATGGTAAGTTCTATGCTCAGAAACCAGATATGGATAATGGCTAGGATATGTTAGGGCTAGGATTTTTTAGGGCTAAGATATATATCTTAAGGCTAGGATATCTTAGGTTAGAATGTCTTAGAGATAGGACAACTAAGACTAGGATTTCTTAGAAATAGGATATCTTAGAGCTAGATACTAGTTGATATCTAAGGGCTAGATATCTTAGGCATGCTATCTTAGAGCAAGGATATCTTAGGGCTAGGCTATCTTAGGACTAGGTATCTTAGGTAGGACTATCTCAAGAGTTAGGATATCTCAGGGCTAGGACATTTAAAGCAGGATATCTAGGGCTGGACATCTTAGAGTTAGGATATCTTAAGGGTAAGATATCTAAGCTAGGATATCTTAGGGCCCGTGTATCTAGAGCTAGAATTTAGGGCTGAGATATTAAAGCTAGGATATCTTTAGAGATAGGATATCTTAGGGCTAGGACATCTTAGGGCTAGGATGTCTTAGAGATAGGACATCTTAAAGCTAGGATATCTTAGGGCTATGACATCTTGGCTATGTATTCCAAGGGACTGAGGACATTTAGATTTAGGACTCTTAGCTAGTCTAAGATATCCTTAGGATACTTGCAAGAAAGACCTAAATTTTGCAATATAAATCTTACTCTTAGTAATGGGGATATTTTGTTATACCGGGCTTAACAAAAGTCGTTCAATAAATAATGGGGGGGAGGACCTCCCTCTCCTCGGATCATACCTAACTGCCTTCTATTCTTCCGGGGCTGCACGGCCCTTACAGGTTTAGTGCTTCCCGATATGCTTAGCAGTGCCTGTACAAGTGAACACACCTGCATACATAGTATCTGTACAAGTGAACACACCTGCATACATAGTACCTGTACAAGTGAAACACTGCATACATAGTACTGTACAAGTGAACACACCTGCATACATAGTACCTGTACAAGTGAACACACCTGCATACATAGTATTTGTACAAGTGAACACACCTGCATACATAGTATTTGTACAAGTGAACACACCTGCATACATAGTACCTGTACAAGTGAACACACCTGCATACATAGTATTTGTACAAGTGAACACACCTGCATACATAGTACCTGTACAAGTGAACACACCTGCATACATAGTATCTGTACAAGTGAACACACCTGCATACATAGTATCTGTACAAGTGAACACACCTGCATACATAGTACCTGTACAAGTGAACACACCTGCATACATAGTACCTGTACAAGTGAACACACCTGCATACATAGTACCTGTACAAGTGAACACACCTGCATACATAGTACCTGTAAAGTGAACACACCTGCATACATAGTACCTGTACAAGTGAACACACTGCATACATAGTATTGTACAATGAACACACCTGCATACATAGTACCTGTACAAGTGAACACACCTGCATACATAGTATCTGTACAAGTGAACACACCTGCATACATAGTATCTGTACAAGTGAACACACCTGCATACATAGTACCTGTACAAGTGAACACACCTGCATACATAGTACCTGTACAAGTGAACACACCTGCATACATAGTACCTGTACAAGTGAACACACCTGCATACACCTCAGTGAATAAACCTCAGCTTTACTGAACAATACGCACAAGACGACAGAAGACAAGGTAATCTGTCTCTCACCCCGGAAACCATTGTTTATGTATCTTAGTCTCCATACATATGTATACCAAGACTGTAACAGTAAGTGCTATCAACGCATCACCGAAGTCTGTCATCAACTCATCAGTACATCACTGGTATCTGTCATCAACTCATCAGTACATCACTGGTATCTGTCATCAACTCATCACTGGTATCTGTCATCAACTCATCACTGGTATCTGTCATCAACTCATCACTGGTATCTGTCATCAACTCATCACTGGTATCTGTCATCAACTCATCACTGGTATCTGTCATCAACTCATCACTGGTATCTGTCATCAACTCATCACTGGTATCTGTCATCAACTCATCACTGGTATCTGTCATCAACTCATCAATGCATCATTGGTGTCTGTTATCAACTCGTCAATGCATGACTGGTGTATGTCATCAGCTCATCAATGCATCACTGGTATTTGTCATCTGCTCATCAACGAATCACTGGTGTTTGTCATCAACTCATCACTGGTGTTTGTCATCAGCTCGTCAATACATCACTGGTGTTTGTCATCAACTCATCACTGGTGTCTGTCATCAACTCATCAATACATCACCGGTGTTTGTCAACAACTCATCAATGCATCATTGGTGTTTGTCATCAGCTCATCAATGCATCACTGGTGTCTTTCCTCAACTCATCAATGCATCACTGGAGTCTGTCCTCAACTCATCAATGCATCACTGGTGTTTGTCATCAACTCACCAATATATCACTGGCGTTTGTCATTAACTCATCAATGCATCACTGATGTTTCAAATCAACTCATCAGTGCATGACTTGTGTTTGTCATCAACTCATCAGTGCACCACTGGTGTCTGTCATCAACTCATCACTGGTGTCTGTCATCAGCTCGTCAATATATCACTGATGTTTATCATCATCTCATCACTTGTGTCTCTCACCAACTCATCAACTCATCACTGGTGTTTGTTATCAATTCATCACTGGTGTCTCATTAACTCATCAATACATCATTGGTGTCTGTTATCAATACATCACTGGTGTCTGTCACCAACTCATCAATGGTGTCTGTCATCAACTCATCAATACATCACTATTGTCTGTCATCAACTCATCAACGGTGTCTCATTAACTCATCAATACATCACTGGTGTCTGTCATCAACTCATCAATACATCATTGGTGTCTGTCATCAACTCATCAATGGTGTCTTTCATCACCTCATCAATACATCACTATTGTCTGTCATCAGCTCATCACTGATGTCTCATTAACTCATCAATACATCACTGGTGTCTCATTAACTCATCAATACATCACTGGTGTCTCATTAACTCATCAATATATCAATGTTGTCTGTCATCAACTCATCAGTATATCACTGTTGTCTGTCATCAACTCATCAATACATCACTTGTGTCTGTCAACTCATCAACATATCACTTATGTCTGTCATCAATTCATCAATACATCACATGTGTCTGTCATCAACTCATCAGTACATCACTTGTGTCTGTCATCAACTCATCAATGGTGTTTGTCATCAACTCATCAATACATCACTGTTGTCTGTCATCAACTCATCAATATATCACTGGTGTCTGTCATCAACTCATCAATACATCACTGGTGTCTGTCATCAACTCATCAATATATCACTGGTGTCTGTCATCAACTCATCAATACATCACTGTGTCTGTCATCAACTCATCAATACATCACTTGTGTCTGTCATCAACTCATCAATACATCACTGGTGTCTGTCATCAACTCATCAATACATCACTTGTGTCTGTCATCAACTCATCAATACATTACTGTTGTCTGTCATCAACCCATCAATACATCACTGGTGTCTGTCATCAATTCATCAATACATCACTGGTGTCCGTCATCAGGTCATCACTGGTGTCCGTCATCAACTCATCACTGGTGTCTGTCATCAATTCATCAGTACATTACTGGTGCCTGTCATCAACTCATCAATACATCACTTGTGTCTGTCATCAACTCATCACTACATCACCTGTGTCTGTCATCAACTCATCAATACATCACCTGTGTCTGTTATCAACTCATCAATACAACACTTGCATCTGTCATCAACTCATCAATATATCACTGGTGTGTCATCAACTCATCACCGAGGTCTGTCATCAACTCATCAATACATCACTTGTGTCTGTCATCAACTCTTCAATGCATCGCTTGTGTCTGTCATCAACTCATCAATACATCACTTGTGTCTGTCATCAACTCATCAATACATCACTGGTGTCTGTCATCAACTCATCAATACATCACTGGTGTCTGTCATCAACTCATCAATACATTACTGGAGTCTGTCATCAACTCATCAATACATCACTGGTGTCTGTCATTAACTCATCAATACATCACTGGTGTCTGCCGTCAACTCATCACTGGTGTCTGTCATCAACTCATCAATACATCACTGAGGTCTGCCATCATTACATCACCGGCGTCTGTCATCAACTCATCAATACATCACTGGTGTCTGTCATCACCGATGTCTGTCATCAACTCATCAATACATCACTTGTGTCTGTCATCAACTCATCAATACATCACTTGTGTCTGTCATCAACTCATCAATACATCACTGGTGTCTGCCATCAACTCATAATACACTGGTGTCTGTCATCAATACATCACTGGTGTCTGTCATCAACTCATCAATACATCACTGGTGTCTGTCATCAACTCATCAATACATCACTGGTGTCTGTCATCAGCTCATCACTAGCGTCTGTCATCAACTCATCACTGGTGTTTGTCATCAACTCATCACTGGTGTCTGTCATCAACTCATCAATACGTCACTGGTGTCTCCCATCAACTCATCAATACATCACTGGTGTCTGACATCAACTCATCAATACATCACTGGTGTCTGTCATCAACTCATCACTGGTGTCTGTCATCAACTCATCAATGTCTCACTGGTGTCTGTCATCAACTCATCAATGCATCACTTGTGTCTAATCATCAATCATCACTTGTGTCTGTCATCAACTCATCAATGTCTCACTGGTGTCTGTCATCAACTCATCAATACATCACTTGTGTCTGTTATCAACTCATCAATATGCTAGCAGAGTTTCTCCCCGTCTTTGATTGCCTTGTATATATTAATGGCAATTGGTTATATGACAGAGATGGGACTTCCAACAAGTGGCTGAGACATCGTTAGTGATGACGTTTGGTCCACTTTCTTAGTGAGGTCTGGTTCAGTTTCTTAGTGAGGTCTGGTCCACTTTCTTATTGAGATCTGGTTCAGTTTCTTAGTGAGGTCTGGTCCAATTTGTTAGTGAAGCCTGGTCAAATTTGTTAGTGAGGTCTGGTCCAGTTTGTTAGTGAGGTCTGGCCCACTTTCTTAGCTAGGTCTGGTTCAGTTTCTTAGTGAAGTCTGGTCCATTTTGTTAGTGAGGTCTGGTCCAATTTATTAGTGAGGTCTGGTCCGATTTGTTAGTGAGGTCTGGTCCACTTTCTTAGTGAGATCTGGTTCAGTTTCTTAGTGAGGTCTGGTCCAATTTGTTAGTGAAGCCCGGTCCAATTTGTTAGTGAGGTCTGGTCCAGTTTGTTAGTGAGGTCTGGCCCACTTTCTTAGCTAGGTCTGGTTCAGTTTCTTAGTGAAGTCTGGTCCATTTTGTTAGTGAGGTCTGGTCCAATTTATTAGTGAGGTCTGGTCCGATTTGTTAGTGAGGTCTGGTCCACTTTCTTAGTGGATCTGGTTCAGTTTCTTAGTGAGGTCTGGTCCAATTTGTTAGTGAAGGCTGGTCCAGTTTGTTAGTGAGGTCTAGTCCAGTTTGTTAGTGAGATCTGGTCCACTTTCTTAGTGAGGTCTGGTTCAGTTTCTTAGTGAAGTCTGGTCCATTTTGTTAGTGAGGTCTGGTCCAATTTATTAGCGAGGTCTGGTCCGGTTTGTTAGTGAGGTCTGGTCCATTTCTTATGAGTCTAGGTCGTTTCTTAGTGAGAGTCTGGTCCAATTTTTTAGTGAGGTCTGGTCCAATTTGTTAGTGAGGTCTGGTCCAGTTGTAGTGAGGTCTGGTCATTTTCTTAGTATCTTTCCAGTTTTTAGTGAAGTCTGGTCAATTTCTTAGTGAGGTCTAGTAGTAGTCAGTTTTTATTGAGGTCTGGTTCTTTCTGTAGTGAGTCTGGTCAAGTTCTTAGTGATCTGGTCCAGTTTCTTAAGTGAAGTCTGGTCAGATTCTTGTGTGAAGGGTCTGGTCCAGTTTCTTAGTGAGGTTTGGTCCAGTTTGTTAGTAAGATCTGGTCAATTTCTTAGTGAGGTCTGGTTCAGTTAGTGAGTCTGGTCTTCTTTAGTGAGGTCTGTCCAATTATTTTAAGTGAAGATCTGAGTGTGTCCGCTCTTGTGGTGAGTCTGGTCCAGTTCTACATGAGGTTGGAGTCTACTAGTGTTGTGAAAGCAATCTAGGAGGTCCAGATTCTTGTGGAGTTGGCAGTCTTAGTGGTCTGGTCTAGCTCTCTTAGTGAGGTCTGACCAGCACTACTAGGTGAAGATCTCTAGGGTTGACCAGCATTACAAAGTGGTGTATAACCAGCATCTACTAGTGGGTATGGACCAGCATCTACTAGTGAGGTGTGGACCAGTATCTACTAGCGTGGTGTGGACAAGCATCCACTAGCGAGGTGTGGACCAGCATCTACTTGTGGATGTGGACCAGCATCTACTAGTGGGGTGTGGACCAGCATTTATAGTGGTGTTGAACCAGCATCTACTTAGTGAGGTGTGGACCAGCAACTGCTAGTCTAGTGGGTTGGACCAGCATCTACTAGGGGTGGGCCACAACTACTAGTGAGGTATGGACCAGTATCTATAGGTGGTGTGGACCAGCATCACTAGGGGTGTGGACCAGCATCTACTAGTGGGTGTGGACAGCATCTACTAGGGGTGTGGACACATCACTAGCGAGGTGTGGACCAGCATCTACTAGTGGATGTGGACCAGCATCTACTAGTGGGGTGTGGACCAACACTTACTAGTGGTGTATGGACCAGCATCTACTAGTAGGGTGCGGACCAGCAACTGCTAGTGGTGCATGGACCAGTATCTACTAGTGGGGTGTGGACCAGCATCTATTAGTGGGGTGTGGACCAACATCTACTAGTGGGGTGTGGACCAGCATCTACTAGTGGTGTATGGACCAGCATCTACTAGTGGGCTGTGGTCCAGCATCTATTAGTGGATGTGGACTAGCATCTATTAGTAGGGTGTGGACCAGCATCTTCTAGCGGGATGTGGACTAGCGTCTACTAGTGGGGTGTGAACCAGCATCTACTAGGGGAGTGTGGACCAGCATCTACTTGTGGATGTGGACCAGCATCTATTAGTGGGCTGTGAACCAGCATCTACTAGCGAAGTGTGGACCAGCATCTACTAGTGGGGTGTAGACCAGCATTTAATAGCGGGGTGTAGACCAGCAACTACTAGTGGTGTATGGACTATCTAATAGTGGGGTGCCACATCTACTAGTGGGGTGTGGACCAGCACTGCTAGTGGTGTTGGACCAGCATCTACTAGTGAATGTGGACCAGCATCTACTAGTGGGGTGTGGACCAGCATCTACTAGTGGGCGTGGACCAGCCATCTACTAGTGAATTTGGACCAGCATCTACTAGTGGGGTGTGGACCAGCATCTACTAGTGGGGTGTGGACCAGCATCTACTAGTGGGGTGGACCAGCATCTACTAGTGGGGTGTGGACCAGCATCTACTAGTGTGTGTGGACCAGCATCTACTAGTGGGGTGTGGACCAACATCTACTAGTGGGGTGTGGACCAGCATCTACTGGGAAGTGGACCACATCTACTAGTGGGTGTGGACCAGCATCTACTAGTGTGTATGACCAGCATCTACTAGTGGGGTGTGGACCAGCATCTACTAGTGGGGTGTGGACCAGCATCTACTAGTGGTGTATGGACCAGCATCTACTAGTGGGGTGTGGACCAGCATCTACTAGTGGATGTGGACCAGCATCTACTAGTGGGGTGTGGACCAGCATCTACTAGTGGATGTGGACCAGCATCTACTAGTGGGGTTGGACCAGCATCTACTAGTGGGTGTGGACCAGCACTACTAGTGGTGTATGGACAGCATCTACTAGTGGGCTATGACCAGCATCTACTAGTGGGATGTGGACCAGCATCTACTAGTGGATGTGGACCAGCATCTACTAGTGGATGCGGACCAGTAACTACTAGTGAGGTGTGGACCAGCATCTACTAGTGGGGTGTGGACCAGCATCTACTAGTGAATGTGGACCAGCATCTACTAGTGGGGTGTGGACCAGCATCTACTAGTGGGTGGACCAGCATCTACTAGTGGGTGTGGACCAGCATCTACTAATGGGTGTGGACCAGCATCTACTATGGGATGTGGACCAGCATCTACTAGTGGGGTGGACAGCATCTACTATGGGGTGTGGACCAGCATCTACTAGTGGGTGTGACAGCATCTACTAGTGGATGTGGACCAGCATCTACTAGTGGGGTGTGGACCAGCATCTACTAGTGGATGTGGACCAGCATCTACTAGTGGGGTGTGGACCAGCATCTACTAGTGGTGTATGAACCAGCATCTACTAGTGGGGTGTGGACCAGCATCTACTAGTGGGTGTGGACCAGCATCTACTAGTGATGGACCAGAACTATAGTGGTTGGACCAGCATCTACTAGTGGTGTATGAACCAGCATCTACTAGTGGGGTGTGGACCAGCATCTACTAGTGGTGTATGAACCAGCATCTACTAGTGGGGTGTGGACCAGCATCTACTAGTGGGGTGTGGACCAGCATCTACTAGTGGGTGTGGACCAGCATCTACTAGTGGTGTATGAACAAGCATCTACTAGTGGTGTGTGGACCAGCATCTACTAGTGGGGTGTGAACCAGCATCTATTAGTGGATGTGGACCAGCATCTACTAGTGGTGTATGAACCAGCATCTACTAGTGGGGTGTGACCACATCTACTAGGAGTGTGACCAGCATCTACTAGTGGGGTGTGGAACCAGCACTACTAGTGGTGTGACCAGCATCTACTAGGGTGTGGAACCAGCTCTACTAGTGGGGTGTGAACCAGCATCTCTAGCGGGGTGTGGACCAGCATCTACTTGTGGATGTGGACCAGCATCTACTAGTGGGGTGTGGACCAGCATCTACTTGTGGATGTGGACCAGCATCTACTAGTGGGGTGTGGACCAGCATCTACTAGTGGGGTGTGAACCAGCATCTTCTAGCGGGGTGTGGACCAGCATCTACTAGTGGATGTGGACCAGCATCTACTAGTGGGGTG
This sequence comes from Cherax quadricarinatus, assembly GCF_026875155.1. Lineage (NCBI taxonomy): Eukaryota > Metazoa > Arthropoda > Malacostraca > Decapoda > Parastacidae > Cherax > Cherax quadricarinatus. The sequence continues at coordinate 10,000,718 of NC_069448.1, read as the reverse complement.
TGGACCAGCATCCACACGCCCCCATCCTGTTCCTCCTCATATCTGACATAGACAAAGATGTAAGCCACAGCATCGTGTCATCCTTTGCGATGACACCGGAATTTGCATGACAGTGTCATCCATCAAAGATATTGCAAGTCTCCAGGCGGACATCAACCAAATCTTTAAATGAGCCGCAGAAAATAATATTTAGTTCAATGAAGACAATTTCAATTACTCCGGTATGGAAAACTCGAATAAATTAAAACTGTATCGGAGTATAAAGCAAATTCCAATCACTCTATAGAGTGAAAAACTAATGTGAACCTGGGAGTGATAATGTCTGAGGATCTCACTTTCAAAGATCACAACAATGTATCTGCCACTTCTGCCAGGAAAATTATATAATGGATAACGAGAACCTTCAAAACTAGGGATGCCAAGCTCATGGTGATTCTCTTCAAATCGCTTGTTCTCTCTAGGCTGGAATATTGCTGTACACTAACGGTCCCTCTCAAGGTAGGCGATATTGCAGACCTGGAGAATATACAGAGAAATTTCACGGCACGTATAAGTACGATAAAGCACCTAAACTACTGGGAACGGTTAAAGTGTTTTGATTTGTGCTCCCTGGAACGCAGGCGAGAAAGATACATAATAATATACACTTCGAAAACCCTAGAGAGACTAGTTCCAAATCTCCACACGAAATTACTTCCTACGAAAACAAAAGTCTTGGCATGAGATGCAACATCCCTCAATGAAAAGCAGAGGCGCCAAGAGTACGCTAAGAGACAACACAATGAGTGTCCGGGGGGCAAGACTGTTCAACTAGTTGCCTCTCAGCATGCAAGAGATCCCTGGCTGTCTTCAAGAAGGCGCTGAACAGGCACCTAAAGTTAGTTCCTGACCAGCCAGGCTGTGGCTCGTACGTCGGTTTACGTGCGGCCAGCAGTGACAGCCTGGTTGATCAGACCCTGATCCACCGCGAGACCTAGTCACAGACCAGGCCGCAGGGGCATTGACCCCGAAACCTCCTCCAGGTATACTAACGATGAGTGGACCAACCTCTACTAGTGGGAGTGGACCAGCATCTACTAGTGGTGTGTGGACCAGCATCTACCAGTTGTGTGTGGACCAGCATTTACTAGTGGTGTGTGGACCAGCATCTACTAGTTTGAACCAGCATCTACTAGCTGGGTGTGGACCAGCATTTACTAGTGAGTGTGGACTAACATCTATTGGGGTGTGGACCAGCATCTACTAGTGGGGTGTGGCCCGGTCCTGGGCAGTACAGCAACACCAAGCCACAACCATCGCTATGTTATTCAGTCAGTCAGTTCGTGATTTATTGTAGGTATAGTCAGGGCTGGCTACGAACACTTGTGTTTCCCTCTAAAATATTCTGGTTGTGTTTACGACTGCCATCAACACTGGCAAGAACAAAGTAACTCCATCTTTCACTCACCGGCTCAGCAGTGAGGCAAAAATCTTAAAATGTTGGAGCATGAAAAAATATAGAAGTTTAAGAAGCGCAGGATAACAATACAGCAAACAGAAGAGCCAGAAACAAATATGCGAGGCTAAGAAAAGAGGCTCGGCGACAATCTGATATTAACATATGGCATCGAAAACCATATCTGACACTAAGCTGATACACAACAACATCAAGAGGAATACAATAGCAAGGGACCAGTTAATCAGACTGAAAATGGAAATAGGAGAACTCTCAATGGATGACTAGGAAGTCTGTGAGCAGCTCAGCGAAGAATTTAAAGAGGTATTCTCGAAGGAAATAGAGATGTTACCGGTGAGCTTCCTTTCCTGAATGTACATGTCCATCGCTGGGCTACAGGCTTTTCTTTTTCCGTTTATCACAAGCCTATGCACAGTGGAATGTACATTCACTATTTTTCTTACCATACTCCCTCTGTCAAGAAAGTGTTCTAATTTCTCTCTTTATCCGTGCCCTTTGCATTTCTGGCCTTCAGTTTCTTGACTAAGAAAATTCCACCCTTCGTAGTTCATTCTCTCATCTTGGCTACCCTTCTGATTTTATAACCTTTGCCTTCTCAGCGTGAAACGGACTTTCTTCTCCCCCAAACTCTCAACTCCTGTGAAATCTGTTCTTTGCCTTCCATATATATTCAGTTTCCCTAATCTTAACCACACCATCCATCCTAGACCTCAAACTTACTTATCGCCAAACTAGCACCGTTCTTAGTAATCTAGTTGGTACCTCCCCTCCTGCCACTGATACTTTCGAAGTCTACTCTATTTCCTGCTTCTCTTGTCCTCTCCAATACGTTGGAGAAACTGGTAGCTCTCTTTCTGACAGACTTAAAGAGCACAAAAGAAGCGTTAGATTTGCCTGCTATTAAAAATGCTCTTTTCTGTCATGTTAAGAATTATAGTCATCCTATTGACTGGTCTTCTGCCCAAACTGTCTGCCCTTCTTCTAGCCTTCACAGACGCCGTCTTGTTCAGGCATTCCTTATACACAGCTTTCGTAATATGAATCTTAGTCGTGGCTTTGTCTTTGTAGATGTCTTCCTTTCTCATTACATTGTCAGATGTTACAAACTTCACAACTCCTGTGACTTGACCTGATCTTTATCTCCTCCTCTCCTTACCTCTTCTTTCCTATATTTTCTTTGTCTTTCCTTTCCTCTCCAGGTAGGTTCTGTCATATGGGGTTTTGTCTCTATGGGATGTGGTCCTCCCCTCACGGGTCATTAACTCTCCTGCAGTGCTTCTCTTTTCTATTATTCTTAAGACTACCTCCACTATTACTTCTACTACTATCTCTTCGCTGAGTTTCCATCCTCTACCCATTTTTTCATAACCACTACTACCTTCTTATTGCCACCTCTACCTCTACTTTTTATACCACCACCACCACTACTACTACTACTACTACTACCACTTTAACACTATTTCCTCCTCTCGTTACAATATTCCCGTCCCCGCTCCCTCTCGTGTATTTACTGGCTTCTTTTCCCTCGCTTTTCTGTCTCGTTAATGTCTAAATCGAACAGAAACGTCGTCATAAGTTTCAGTCTTCTATGAGCAGGTTACTTGTGTATTGTTCCTGTCACAGTATTGTGCCTTTTATTCTTTCCGTTTGATACATCTAAGAAGGATGCTGCCCTCTACGCTCAAGTTACTTACCTGCAAATTTAACAATTTATTAACATAAATAAAAAATTTGGTTAACGTTATAACAAATCAGACAATTTAACACTATATAAGGTTTTATGCCATCAATAACAAGTCAAACATTATTCATTAAGCATATAACCTGTACAGTCAACTTAGCTCGGCACCAAGGGTCAAACTCTCATTATATATTGATTGAAAATCGCATGTAATTGTCTGGACGACAACTGACACAAGTATCAGTTGTCGTCCAGACAACTGATACTTGTAATATGAATGTCATCACCGGTACGACAACTGATACTTGGTATGTCTGTGAGGCAGAGCTCACACATCTGACTTCCTGGCCATGCAACTGTGATCAGAACAAAACTAACCTAGTGAAAACTGATCTGATAGTTTTCTTGACTAATTTTGTAAATTTTTTTCTGAATAATTCGAACACCTTTGCTTCTAAAAATTCTTTAAGAATGCTGCACATCTAACATGTAATATGAATGTCATCACCGGTACGACAACTGATACAAGTATCATACCAAGTCCAGCCTTTATGCACTTACAACACACTTTACACAGCCCTTCTTCCCTTTCCATTACACGAGTTCATAGCAAGTGTAGGTCATACTGGTAACCTGGTCCAGCATGGTTCGTCCAGCACCTCGTCACTTTTGGTTCATCTCCCACCTGGTTGGAGTAGGCAGCTCAAGTGTGGGAGTATCAGTGGTTGATCCCACATATGTCCTCAATTATAGGTTACCCTCTTCATATGTTGTACATTGTTCTTCTCTACAAAAAAGTTTCTCTTTTCTCTTGTCAATGCCTGTGCATGTGCAGGTTCTGCCGTAGACAGAATAATAAACCTCTCAATGGTGTGCACGGCATCTTCATGTATGTTACTTGGTGAAAATTGGTATGGATATGGAAAAAGACATGTATATTAAAATGGTATAAAATACCGACACATATGCAAGAGCTCTCCATGAGCTTTATCAAGCCGTTACGGCTTGATAAAGCTCCTGGAGAGCGAAACGTTGCCATAATAAAATGTCAAATTAGTTGCACTTGTGTCCTTTTATCTAACATATTGTCGGTAATTCTATTAACATTAATACAGTACATTGTGTACACTACCTTATCACGAGATAGGCACATGGCTTCTGCCGGAAGGAAGAGGTTACGATGTTCCAGGGACACGATGAAAGACTCGGATTTGGAAATGTGGGGCGCAGTTCTAGCGAAGAAGTTGCGAGACCATCCGTGTCATCAGAGGAAGAAGAGTCTGCAGATCTGACAGATCTGACAACCATGCAGCCAGTGAATACAGAAGGATGGATCAATGTGGACAACAGCAAGGCGCGCCGTTTGTCCAAGGAGCAGGCAAACCAGCTCAACCCACCTGACAGATTCAAGGTAAAGTCTTACGGGGAGCACAGAACCTACTGTGACGTGATTGCACACCTGGAATCACGGCACAAACTGAGGTTCAAGATATGGTTCAACCTGACTGGTGAACCAATACTGACTCCTCTCAACAAATGTATACCACCTTGAAGAGTCATGGAGACAGACCGCTCCTTCACCCTGGAGGAACTGGATTCTCGACAGATTACCAAGGGTGTAGTGATGCGGTACCCGCTGATGATGTCCATCGAGGCAGTAACAGCTCACCCCAGTGTGGTGTCAGCTCAACGTCTCAAGGCAAAAACGGCAGGCAACGCACCAACCCGGCAGGTCCTCATTCAGCACGGGGGACCGCTGCCAACCCATTTGGATCTCGGTTCTTGGGGCAGGTATGATATCAGGACCTTCACGCCAGAACCAGTTTGGTGTTTCAAGTGTCAGCATTACGGACACCTGGGTGCATTCTGTCCGAACAGAGTTATCTGCGGTGTCTGTAGCCAGCGCCAGCCTACCGAGGACTGCATCACCAAGCTGAAAAATGCATCGCCACCCACTCCACGATGCTCGAACTGAGGCAGAAACACCATGCCTAGAACCCTCGATGTCCGAGAGGCTCGCTAAAATTTATGGGGCCTGGAAGACGCCAACAATTCGGCAGCAGGCTACGGCAGAGCATCACTCTCAGCAGACGATGGGTGCAGAGAATCCTGCCATACTGCAGAAGTCTCATCAGGCCACCCAACTTAATGGCGAGGAATTTCCGACCCTCGAAGCCTCAACCAAGCGTCATGGACAGGAGCCTCCTGCTTCTCTACCTCAACGAAGAAACGAAAACATAAGGAACAAGAGGCGCCAACAGGGAACATCTGGTCAACGCAATCGCAAACGGCACTACACGAGCTCCCACCGGTCACAACACGGCAATGCCGGCACTCCTTGCCCGGTACAGCAGCTATGCAGGCGTCCCTGGCTATGCCTGCACCTCACCAGCATATGCCGGCTACCAAACTTGGCACACAGCAACAGGCCACGGTGAGCACAATGAAAAAATCCAACCTCAGCAGCCCCCACAGACCACAACGAACCCACCGCCAACGCAGGCCTTCACCAGGGAAGATCTCGTAGCACTCGTCAAGGCATTCACGGATATTATTTGCAACACAATCAACTCCACGGAACAACAAAGCATATTCTGGCAAATGATCAGCACACTCCTGAGGGTGTGCTTACTGACCAAGGAGGAGAATGTGGATGCCATGAATTTGCAGATTCTCAGAACGGACAAAGCCCAGTCCCCAGCTCAGGAAACAACAGAGATGGAGTAACTTCAGTACCAAATCACAGTCGCTTATGAGACGCACTAGATGAACTGTCCAGAACAGTGCTTGCGCAGCATATTCTGCAACAATGAAGAATCTATTCTCCTTCGGGAGCCAGAGACGGGTCATCGCAAGATTAAAACCCGTGCCAAGATCCTGGTCTTGGCGAACATTATACATACATACATATCTCTGTATTAGGACTGAAAAAGTCCTGAGCTCTACATAAGTGTCTTTTTCCACATGTTATTTGGTGGTGAGAACTACTTCAGTAGCGCCTCTCTCATTTTTGTCAGTACAGCCCAGAATGTCCAGGCAGTTGTCTCGCCATGTCCAACGAAACAGGATGCAGTATCACATTCTGTCAGAGTTTGAAACAGTGGCGGTGCTAGTGCCTTCTCAGGTCCCCGGCCAGTTGCTGTTTCATGAGCTGCCATGTTCCGAAAGTTCTTGCCAGTTCTGAATACTAGCCAGTGTTCATCTTTACCTGGGTCACTGCCACAGCAACAACAGCATCCGTGCCAACAGTTTTGAATCAGTGTGGAATGCACGTAATAAGATGCGACTGTCAGCTTCTCCATGGATATATGGGGTGAGCAAGACCACATCTGGCAGGTGTGACTTCCTAAGGACTGCCTCTTCATAACTGATGGCGAGTTAATTGTTCTTCTTATCAAACTGCCTGAGAAGTGTTTCTCATAGGAACATGAACAGCCCTGTCTTGTTGCTGTCCTCTCGAAGAAAGTTCCACCAGTTGTTTGGGATCGCAGTTCCAACAACTTCAAGTCTGAAGAATTAGACACATGTGCAAGATCTGGCTATCTTTATTTGTAGATGTTCGCCATCCAGTGGGTTTATTACTTGTGGCCCATTTCTTGGGTATGACCTACTTCCACTAGGGAGTCGCGCCTACCAGTGCCAATACCTTCGTCTGAAACTGCAACATAAATGCCCCACATTAGGTCCAGGCGAGGTGCAATTTAAGTATTAAAGTATTATGCATAAGTGTAGAAAATTCCATATGTATACTCAGTTACGCTGTTGACTGGCTTCAGCATGTGGACAATGACGGCTTCATCAATAACTGTGGTGGTTGTAACAATAGCCTCTATTTTATCTTCACACAAAGTTTCCAAGGATTTCTGGATATCACTTTTTGTAACAAGTCGGAGGCTTCATCCATCAGAGAGTGAAGGAGGACATGTCTGATTCTCATGAAGAATTGTTCGAGGTTACCATTCCCGGTCTGACAGATAATGTATACAAGCATGAAAAAGAGTTCCACATCATTCATCAGAGAAACCAGCTGGTGCTCGGATATTCTTTGGTGGGAGGAACTGAAGACTCATCTTGTTTATGAAAAACACCGTCAATTAACTTACTTTTTTACGAAACATTGTTGAAATCTTGGAATTCTTTAGATTCTACACAGCCTCAACTGTAGTAGGAACTGTAAGCTGCACAGCAGCTTGTGGCTTTCTTTCGTGTTTAACAATATTTTCTTACATATAAACTACATTCTGTAAACTGCAGAAATAAAGTTTGTGTGAGTGGAGAGTGAGGTATTAGTGACCCATAGTGATAGTGTCATTGTAACCTCTGTATGTTACAAGTCATCAAGATCCCAGGACCGAAACGTTTTCTAATAAATATGTCCTAGTGTTTGTTCACGTGTCTTTTTAAAACCCGTTTGTGGGCATCAGTTACCAAGGTTTAAACTATTTGATGCAGTGCCATATATCACTCGAGTTGGACACTGTTGAATCTGAGTGACAGTAAGTGCTGCAGGTATCTTTAGTGTTAGGTAAAAGGACACAGGTGTAACTAATGCGACATTTTATTGAGGCAATGTTTCTCTTTCCAGGAGCTTTGTCAATCCGTAACGGCTTGACAAAGTTCCTGGAGAGCGAAATGTCGCTACAATAAAATGTCGCATTAGTTGCACTTATGTCCTTTTACCTAACATTGTTGTACTTAGGTCAGTATGTATAGTGGAACAGAGCACGGTTTGCAATTGTGGCTGCTTCAGTGCCTTGGTCTTCCAGCTAAAGAGTTGTCCAAATGACTGACTTTTATCAGATTCTCTACCAATGAACTGTACCCACATTATCTGTCTTTCTATTTAGATTGTGAAGGACATGTCAGTGGTTCTGCTTAGTCTTCTTGGTATGTTATGTACCGCTTCTTAGACATGATATTTGAACCCTGATGTTTGAACCCTGATGTTTGAACCATGATGTTTGAACCATGATGTTTGAACCCTGATGTTTGAACCCTGATGTTTGAACCATGATGTTTGAACCATGATGTTTGAACCCTGATGTTTGAACCATGATGTTTGAACCATGATGTTTGAACCATGATGTTTGAACCATGATGTTTGAACCATGATGTTTGAACCCTGATGTTTGAACCATGATGTTTGAACCCTGATGTTTGAACCCTGATGTTTGAACCCTGATGTTTGAACCCTGATGTTTGAACCCTGATGCTTGAACCATGATGTTTGAACCATGATGTTTGAACCCTGATGTTTGAACCCTGATGTTTGAACCCTGATGTTTGAACCATGATGTTTGAACCATGATGTTTGAACCATGATGTTTGAACCATAATGTTTGAACCATGATGTTTGAACCCTGATGTTTGAACCCTGATGTTTGAACCCTGATGTTTGAACCCTGATGTTTGAACCCTGATGTTTGAACCCTGATGTTTGAACCCTGATGTATGAACCCTGATGTTTGAACCATGATGTTTGAACCCTGATGTTTGAACCCTGATGTTTGAACCATGATGTTTGAACCATGATGTTTGAACCCTGATGTTTGAATCCTGATGTTTGAACCATGATGTTTGAACCCTGATATTTGAACCCTGATGTTTGAACCACGATATTTGAACCATGATGTTTGAACCATGATGTTTGAACCCTGATATTTGAACCCTGATGTTTGAACCCTGATGTTTGAACCATGATGTTTGAACCCTGATGTTTGAACCATGATATTTGAACCATGATATTTGAACCATGATGTTTGAACCATGATGTTTGAACCATGATATTTGAACCATGATGTTTGAACCATGATGTTTGAACCATGATGTATGAACCATGATGTTTGAACCATGATGTTTGAACCCTGATATTTGAACCCTGATGTTTGAACCCTGATGTTTGAACCATGATGTTTGAACCCTGATGTTTGAACCATGATATTTGAACCATGATATTTGAACCATGATGTTTGAACCATGATGTTTGAACCATGATATTTGAACCATGATGTTTGAACCATGATGTTTGAACCATGATGTATGAACCATGATGTTTGAACCATGATGTTTGAACCCTGATATATTGAACCCTGATGTTTGAACCCTGATGTTTGAACCATGATGTTTGAACCCTGATGTTTGAACCATGATATTTGAACCATGATGTTTGAACCCTGATGTTTGAACCATGATGTATGAACTTTGATGTTTGAACCATGATATTTGAACCATGATGTTTGAAGCATGATGTTTGAACCATGATGTATGAACCATGATGTTTGAACCATGATGTTTGAACCCTGATATTTGAACCCTGATGTTTGAACCCTGATGTTTGAACCCTGATATTTGAACCCTGATGTTTGAACCATGATGTTTGAACCCTGATATTTGAACCCTGATGTTTGAACCCTGATGTTTGAACCATGATGTTTGAACCCTGATATTTGAACCCTGATGTTTGAACCATGATGTTTGAACCCTGATATTTGAACCCTGATGTTTGAACCCTGATGTTTGAACCCTGATATTTGAACCCTGATGTTTGAACCATGATGTTTGAACCCTGACATTTGAACCCTGATGTTTGAACCCTGATGTTTGAACCATGATGTTTGAACCCTGATGTTTGAACCATGATATTTGAACCCTGATGTTTGAACCCTGATGTTTGAACCATGATGTTTGAACCCTGATGTTTGAACCATGATGTTTGAACCATGATGTTTGAACACTGATGTGTAGTTAAGATGTATCCACTGGTAGCTTAATAAAGAGATTAAACAAGGATATGAGTGAGAAGGGCTGGGACTGATCAGTACCTGAGGTATTTAAGGAAATTTTTGTGCGGCTTAGGGAAAAAGATGGATCAGTGGGTGGATGAAAATGAACATCAAAATGGTATACAATACCGACAGGTTGTTAGGTAAGACACACATAAAGTTGTCTAACTGTTGCATATGTGTCTTACCTGGATGAAAATGGTTGGTTCAGAGAAGGACTGGCCCTGTATGAGCCAGTAGGCCTACTTCAGTGCTCTTCCATTCTTATATTTATTAGCAACCACCGCCATAATCTAGAAAAAATCTTCTTTAACATCCACTACCACAGAACACCACCTCCATGTCTGCCAGCACCATCACTACCCCCTCCCCCCTCCCCCTCCACAATCAAGAACAAAATAACAGTGATCAAAACAACAATCCACGTCAATCACCAACACCAGATAACCAGTCTATGTTCTGTACATTTACAATAGTTGTACTGTCGTCGGCACCTCACTGCCTAATAATTGTATAAACTGGTCCGGCGAGACTATTTTAAATTATATTATGCCCAAGATATCACTGAACACCTCTAAACCAAATAACATCCACTATTATCAAGCACTTCCAGTTGTAAGTATTGTAATTGACAGTAATTATAGGACGCCATGCCGCTATAGTGCCAGTCAAGGGTGATTCACTGTCCACATTTGTTTACATAAACTAACAATACATGCGCTAAGTGTCTTGCTTTTATCCAAAGTGAACACCTGTCATATTTTCTCGGCTTTGTCGATCCACTGGTGAAAAATACTTATGCAACCGATGAAAAGTATCACTTCTGGAGATACCTAATCACCATGAAAAAGTTCATTCGTAATCAGCGAAAAAAAATATGAGAGAATTTGTTTTGCAATTTTAATTTGAAAAGGATCATTTATGCTGTAATGGTCATGAGAGGAACTTGTGCCTTCCATAGTTACAGTGATAATATGTGGAGAATAACACAAGCAAAGAATAACTGGTTCAGACACAGTACTGGTCCAATACATGTCAGCGTTACTAGAGATAATGTATTAATCATGCAACAGCAACAACATCAACATCATCAACATAATCAACATCAACAGCAATATCATCAACAACATCAACATCAATAATATTAGCAACAATAACATCATCAAGAACATTAGTAACGACAATATTAGCAATAATAACATCAACATCATCATCAACACCAAAAACAGCATCATCAACGACATCAACAACATCATCAACAACAACAACAACATCATCAACACCAACATCAACAACATCAACATAATCAACATCATCAACAACACCACTACGTGAAACAAGACATATCTTTCCCTCAACAAAAGTGTCTACCTGAGTTAACTCGTTCTTCCCTCCTGCATAATGTCAGCACACAACACCAGGTGGGTCGTGGGTCATGATGAACGTAATCTTTCATAAATACAAAGTGAAGTACTACTGTTAGAAGGTACCTGCCAGCAGCCACACCTGTCCCTCAAACAGCTGTAACAGTTGGTTTAGAAAGACACGTAAGCAAACACTATGACATATTTATTAGAAAACGTTTCGGTCCTGGGACCTTGATCACTTCTAACATATAATATAATGCCTTTCTACCTCTGTATGTTAGAAGTGATCAAGGTCCCAGGACCGAAACGTTTTCTAATAAATATGTCATAGTGTTTGCTTACGTGTCTTTCTAAACCAACTTGTCAGTATTTATTACCAAGGTTTATACCAGCTGTAACAGTACACACCTGCAATCGTCTTTCATATATTAATGAAACAACTATGTCTGGCTTCCGTAATATATTCACTCACATCTTCAAGAAACAGCTGTTGTCTGACATTACTTTTATATAAGCAGTGAGAAATTAATTATTTTAATAATTTCTGCCACTAGAGAGAACTTCAGTGGAGAGTTGGTCTGTTTACCTGGTTCATGAAGCCGGGGTGAAGCCTTGTGCTGAAGCATGAAGCTAGGGTGTGGCCTCGTGTTGAAGCATCAAGCTAGGGTGTGGCCTCGTATTGAAGCATCAAGCTACAGTGTGGCCTCGTGTTGAAGCATCAAGCTAGGGTGTGGTCTCGTGTTGAAGCATCAAGCTAGGGTGTGGCCTCGTGTTGAAGCATCAAGCTACAGTGTGGCCTCGTGTTGAAGCATCAAGCTAGGGTGTGGTCTCGTGTTGAAGCATCAAGCTAGGGTGTGGCCTCGTGTTGAAGCATCAAGCTAGGGTGTGGTCTCGTGTTGAAGCATCAAGCTAGGGTGTGGCCTCGTGTTGAAGCATCAAGCTAGGGTGTGGTCCTCGTGGTTGAAGCATCAAGCTAGGGTTGTGCCTTGTTGAAGCATCAAGCTACAGTGTGGCCTTCGTTTGAAGCATCAAGCTAGTGTGCCTCGGTGTTGAAGCATCAAGCTATAGTGAGGCCTCGGTTAGAATCAAGCTAGGGAGGTCTCGTGTTGAAGCATCATGCTAGGTGTGCCTCGTTTGAAGCATCAAGCTAGGGTGTGTTCGTGTTGAAAGCATCATCTAGGTTAGTCCGTTTGAAGCATCAAGCAGGTTGTGTGAGCCTCGTGTGTTAAGCATCAGCTAGGGTGTGCCTCGTGTTGAAGAATTCAAGCTACAGTGGTCAGCTCGATGTTGAAGCATCTAGCTAGGTTGAGTCTGTGGAAATATAAACATATGCAGTATATGTGATCCTTATTGATCTACGTTCACCCACACTGAGTGCTTTTTCTAAGTCACAAAAGTACTGGTGAAAGGGGCGTATTTATATCAGTCAGAGTTGTGAGGTACGGTGGACAATGCGCATCTGATGATGTACCTAGTGGTTATTGTAGTTCTAAAATCTTGTAGCTTGGAAGGAGTTGGACAAGATCTGTGAGAAGACCTTCACAGTATTCACTAGGATACGATGAAGAATTCTGAAGTGTTCAGAGTTATAGAAGCCACTATTCTGTTGAAGATGCGGAACTAAAATAATGATGATTCCAGAATCTCGGTAATATATGTTGTCTTCTGTATAGTCCTGAATTTCAATCAGTTATCAAGTGGTTGTGTGATTAACGGTAGTTGTACAGCATTCCTTGTGTCGTCAGACCTGCTTCGTATTGGGTCTGAAATACCAATACGCAAGCAGGCTGACGAACAAGGAATCCTGTGTACCAACACGTAATTCACACAACCACTTGATAAACACAGCACCCAAGACTCATCGCCAAGAATCACAACACTCAATACGGAAGAATCCTGGAATCATCACTTATTTCTAACCGACAACTCAACCGATAGTCGCTACTATAACATAGCTGAACGTCCCTTTCCCCAGAAACTTCTTGTGACTATCAACATAAGACACTGTGAAGGCTGTCACAACTTATCCAATCTCATTACAAGCTACCCAGATTTTAGACTCTACAACCCCATCGGTACATCATAATGCAGCATTGTCCACCTGACCTCAGCACTCTGAACCTGACTATAAATACTCGCGTCCTTTCACCCCAGGTAGATCTGTTTGTGAACTTGAAAAGCCCACTGATGTGGGTGAAACGTAGTCAATAAGGATCACATTTATACTGCATATGTGTTTATATTTCCATTGTGCGTATTTTTATACCATTTATGCTTGGTCTCGTGCTGAGCATCAAACTAGGGTGTGACCTGTGTGAAGCATGCAGCTGAATGTAAATTTGGAAAGCTCAGTGAAGCTGTGAACACCGATGAAACATCTATTTGATGTGGGTTCATCCCCGCCTGGTATGGTTTAGTCACATATACGCTCGATGCACTGCTTGTATATCCTTGTTTCCGAAACTTTACGCCAACACAGAAGACTCCTTCACCACCACCACAACATACACTAGTGGTACACCAGTAAACCACCACCACCACAGTATACACTAGTGGTACACCAGTACACCATCACCACCACAGTATACACTAGTGGTACACCAGTACTCCACACCACAAGTAACACTAGTGGTACACCAGTACACCATCACCACCACAGTATACACTAGTGGTAAACCAGTACATCACCACAGTATACACTAGTGGTACACCAGTACATCACCACCACAGTATACACTAGTGGTACACCAGTACACCATCACCACCACAGTATACACTAGTGGTACACCAGTACACCATCACCACCACAGTATACACTAGTGGTACACCAGTACATCACCACAGTATACACTAGTGGTACACCAGTACACACCACCACCACAGTATACACTAGTGGTACACCAGTACACCACCACCACCACAGTATACACTAGTGGTACACCAGTAAACCACCACCACCACAGTATACACTAGTGGTACACCAGTACACCATCACCACCACAGTATACACTAGTGGTACACCAGTACACCATCACCACCACAGTATACACTAGTGGTACACCAGTACACCATCACCACCACAGTATACACTAGTGGTAAACCAGTACATCACCACAGTATACACTAGTGGTACACCAGTACATCACCACCACAGTATACACTAGTGGTACACCAGTACACCATCACCACCACAGTATACACTAGTGGTACACCAGTACACCATCACCACCACAGTATACACTAGTGGTACACCAGTACATCACCACAAGTATACACTAGTGGTACATCCAGTACACCACCACCACACAGTATATAGTAGTGGTACACCAGTAAAGTCACCAACACAGCATACACTAGTGGTACACCAGTACACCACCACCACCACAGTATACACTAGTGGTACACCAGTAAAGCACCACCACAGTATACACTAGTGGTACACCAGTACATCACCACAGTATACACTAGTGGTACACCAGTACATCACCACAGTATACACTAGTGGTACACCAGTACACCATCACCACCACAGTATACACTAGTGGTACACCAGTACATCACCACAGTATACACTAGTGGTACACCAGTACATCACCACCACAGTATACACTAGTGGTACACCAGTACACCATCACCACCACAGTATACACTAGTGGTACACCAGTGGACCACCACCACCACAGTATACACTAGTGGTACACCAGTACATCACTACCACCACAGTATACACTAGTGGTACACCAGTACACCACCACCACCACAGTATACACTAGTGGTACACCAGTACACCACCACCACCACAGTATACACTAGTGGTACACCAGTACACCACCACCACCACAGTATACACTAGTGGTACACCAGTACACCACCACCACCACCACAGTATACACTAGTGGTACACCAGTACACCACCACCACCACAGTATACACTAGTGGTACACCAGTACACCCACCACCACCACAGTATACACTTTGGTACACCAGTACACCACCACCACCACAGTATACACTAGTGGTACACCAGTACACCACCACCACCACAGTATACACTAGTGGTACACCAGTACACCACCACCACCACAGTGTACACTAGTGGTACACCAGTACACCACCACCACCACAGTATACACTAGTGGTACACCAGTACACCACCACCACCACAGTATACACTAGTGGTACACCAGTACACCATCACCACCACAGTATACACTAGTGGTACACCAGTACATCACTACCACCACAGTATACACTAGTGGTACACCAGTACACCACCACCACCACAGTATATACTAGTGGTACACCAGTACACCACCACCACAGTATACACTAGTGGTACACCAGTACATCACCACCACCACAGTATACACTAGTGGTACACCAGTACATCACTACCACCACAGTATACACTAGTGGTACACCAGTACACCACCACCACAGTATACACTAGTGGTACATCAGTACACCACCACCACCACAGTATACACTAGTGGTACACCAGTACATCACCACCACAGTATACACTAGTGGTACTCCAGTACATCACTACCACCACAGTATACACTAGTGGTACACCAGTACACCACCACCACCACAGTATACACTAGTGGTACACCAGTACACCACCACCACCACAGTATACACTAGTGGTACACCAGTACACCACCACCACCACAGTATACACTAGTGGTACACCAGTACACCACACCACCACAGTATACACTAGTGGTACACCAGTACACCACTACCACCACAGTATACACTAGTGGTACACCAGTACACCACCACCCACCACAGTATACACTAGTGGTACACCAGTACACCACCACCACCACAGTATACACTAGTGTACACAGTACAACCACCACCACCACAGTATACACTAGTGGTAACGACCAGTACACCACCACACCACAGTATACACTAGTGGTACACCAGTACATCACTACCACCACAGTATATACTAGTGGAACACCAGTACACCACCACCATCCACAGTATACACTAGTGGTACACCAGTACACACCACCACCACAGTATACACTAGTGGTACACCAGTACACACCACCACACCACAGTATACACTAGTGGTACATCCAGTACACCACTACCACCACAGTATACACTAGTGGTTACACCAGTACACACCACCACCACAGTATACACTAGTGGTACACCAGTACACCACCACCACCACAGTATACACTAGTGGTACACCAGTACTCCACCACCACCACAGTAACACTAGTGGTACACCAGTAACACCACCACCACCACAGTATACACTAGTGGTACACCAGTACATCACTACCACCACAGTATATACTAGTGGTACACCAGTACACCACCACCACCACAGTATACACTAGTGGTACACCAGTACACCATCCACCACCACAGTATACACTAGTGGTACACCAGTACACCACCCACCACAGTATACACTAGTGGTACACCAGTACATCACTACCACCACAGTATACACTAGTTGTTAACCAGTACATCATACCACACAGTATACACTAGTGGTAACCCAGTACATCACCACCACCACAGTATACACTAGTGGTACACCAGTACATCACTACCACCACAGTATACACTAGTGGTACACCAGTACACCATCACCACCACAGTATACACTAGTGGTACACCAGTACACCATCACCACCACAGTATACACTAGTGGTACACCAGTACACCATCACCACCACAGTATACACTAGTGGTACACCAGTACATCACCACCACCACAGTATACACTAGTGGTACACCAGTACACCATCACCACCACAGTATACACTAGTGGTACACCAGTACACCACACCACACAGTATACACTAGTGGTACACCATACACCACCACCACCACAGTATACACTAGTGGTACACCAGTAACACCACACACCACAGTATACACTAGTGGTACACCAGTACACCATCACCACCACAGTATACACTAGTGGTACACCAGTACATCACTACCACCACAGTATACACTAGTGGTACACCAGTACACCATCACCACCACAGTATACACTAGTGGTACACCAGTACACCATCACCACCACAGTATACACTAGTTGTACACCAGTACATCACTACCACCACAGTATACACTAGTGGTACACCAGTACACCATCACCACCACAGTATACACTAGTGGTACACCAGTACACCACCACCACCACAGTATACACTAGTGGTACACCAGTACACCACCACCACCACAGTATACACTAGTGGTACACCAGTACATCACTACCACCACAGTATATACTAGTGGTACACCAGTACATCACTACCACCACAGTATACACTAGTGGTACACCAGTACACCACCACCACCACAGTATACACTAGTGGTACACCAGTACATCACTACCACCACAGTATACACTAGTGGTACACCAGTACATCACTACCACCACAGTATACACTAGTGGTACACCAGTACATCACTACCACCACAGTATACACTAGTGGTACACCAGTACACCACCACCACCACAGTATACACTAGTGGTACACCAGTACACCACCACCACCACCACAGTATACACTAGTGGTACACCAGTACATCACTACCACCACAGTATACACTAGTGGTACACCAGTACACCATCACCACCACAGTATACACTAGTGGTACACCAGTACACCACCACCACCACAGTATACACTAGTGGTACACCAGTACACCACCACCACCACAGTATACACTAGTGGTACACCAGTACACCACCACCACCACAGTATACACTAGTGGTACACCAGTACATCACTACCACCACAGTATACACTAGTGTACACCAGTACATCACTACCACCACAGTATACACTAGTGGTACACCAGTACATCACTACCACCACAGTATACACTAGTGGTACACCAGTAACAACCACCACCACCACAGTATACACTAGTGGTACACCAGTACAACCACCACCCCACAGTATACACTAGTGGTACACCAGTACACCACCACCACCACCACAGTATACACTAGTGGTACACCAGTACACCACCACCACCACAGTATACACTAGTGGTACACCAGTACACCACCACCACCACAGTATACACTAGTGGTACACCAGTACACCACCACCACCACAGTATACACTAGTGGTACACCAGTACACCACCACCACCACAGTATACACTAGTGGTACACCAGTACATCACTACCACCACAGTATACACTAGTGTACACCAGTACACCACCACCACCACAGTATACACTAGTGGTACACCAGTACACCACCACCACCACAGTATACACTAGTGGTACACCAGTACACCACCACCACCACAGTATACACTAGTGGTACACCAGTACACCACCACCACCACAGTATACACTAGTGGTACACCAGTACATCACTACCACCACAGTATACACTAGTGGTACACCAGTACACCACCACCACCACAGTATACACTAGTGGTACACCAGTACATCACTACCACCACCATAACTTCCACCAGCTATTTACTTCTGAACATGTTAATCTGTGTAGGTTAATAATGGGAGTGTTGACGTTGTTAGCGTTGCCAGCACTCTCCTCTAACTTGTATGTTACTCAGCTAATTATTTGCGTGAGTTATTAATGTTTTAGTAAGTTAGCAGCGCCAGCTGATTATCTTTTTTTTGTTTAGCAAAATTAGATACATCAGCAGTGTGTTTCTTACATCGACTGTAATAATCTGTACGATTGTAATTTCAACATCTCGTTTGTGTCTCTCTTATCGTCTCTTCCCATATATATATTTTCTCACTGAATGATGAGAATCTTGTTTTTAAAGACAAAATTTATGAATCTTAATTGCACTTAGATAACATTGATGATGCATTTTTAAAAAGAGCGAATATATTTGAAAGAGAATGCTTGCATAACTTTAATAAACTCGAACGAATACTTGAATATTTATATATAAAAGTTGACATGTGAGTTGCGTGCTCGCCTAGTGATGGTTGAGGGAGATGCGGGGTCGAGTTTCAGCTCCTGGTTCCACCTCTTAGCTACTCAAGAATACTCATACTGTATTCTTGGACTTATGGACCCTTCCATACCTACTTCTCAATCTGTGTATCGAATTTGCTTCCATCATTGTGTGGTCCAGGTGGCCTTGCTTCCTAACAACACTCACACTGGTGACACACTACCACGTCCTCACATTTCTGTATTCTAAGACTCACTGGGGCCTTTAATCTCCATCTAAGTTATCTTGCTCCTTGACCTCTCCTTCCAAGCATTTGTTTGTCTGGTGTATCATGTCTCTCCTCTAGTTTGTAGTCAGGTTTTCCTTTGGTTCTTCTGTCTTTCTCCCAATTTTTTCGTCACACAAATAACCCGCACTTATGAAAAAGAAACTTCTGACGAAGTTTCGTCCAACTTGGACCATTAACTTGTGTGACTAGTTAATGGTTCAGGTCGACTGAAACGTCGTCATAAGTTTCTTTGTCCTATGTTCGGGTTATATTTGTAATGTTCCAGTTACGGTATTGTGCCTTTTTATTCTTTAAGGTTCTCGTTTATAACTTGAAAACTCCCCTTCCGATCGGCTTCAAATTTCCAACGCTTTTATACTTTAACAGTCAGGGAAAGCTTCAAGCAAGTTCCGGCGTGTGCAGGGGACCTCGGCTTAACTTTACACTGACCATTCCCGTCATAACCTGAGACATGATTATTATTATTATTATATTTATCGGGAAGCACTAAACCTATAGGGGTCATATAGTTCAAGGGAAGCATTTAGTTTCGACCCAAGGAAGAGGAGGGCAAGTCGAATTCCTTGGATTAATAGCCCCTCACTGGCATCAAAACACCTCCCTGAGAAAGCCTTTTCTGGTCGGCTTCAACACTGGTGTGACCTACCTAATAAAAGGTTGGGATTGGTAGTGGAAAAGATTTGTACCAATTTGCAAATCGTATTTTAATCATGGAGTAGCATATTATGTGTAAAATATCCTGAGTTCGGCTCTTCTTTGCGGCTTCAATCTTTAACGGCTGGTGATTTAATGAGCAGAATTGTATCCGGTAAATTTAGCTTTGTTGATGTCAGTTTGCCAGTTTCCTAACACAATTAATACATTTGGAGTAGATGGATTTCAAATAATAGTTGGAGATGTTTAGAATGTTTAAATAATGTGCGTGGATGTAGTACGGATAATAAGAAGAGTTGAATGTGAATGTTATGAGTGAAAATAAGCTGGATATCATGGCTCTAAGTGAAACAGTGCTAAAGAGGTAAGTAGGAGAATTTCAGTGGGAAGTTAAATAAGTTTAGGTCAGGTGTATCTGATAGACTTTATGCTAAGGAAGAAGTAGCGGAAATTTTAAATGATCATTTATGGAAAGACAATAGGAAATATAAATGTATAAATTCAAGGATTATGTGGATTAAAATAAAGTTAGGATGCGAAGTGTGTGTTATACTAAGTGTTTATGAACCTGGAGAAGAGAAAGAATTTGGGAGGTGTTAAGAGAGTGTTTAGGGAGTTTTGAACCAAGTGAGAGAGTTGGAGAAACTATTGTCGAGGGCATAGTAGGTAAGTTTGGAGCGCCAGGGATTAATGATAATGGGGGAGGCCTTTAATTGGATCATATATAGAAAGAAACTTAGTAATAGGCAATACATAAAGACTAAATAAATATACAAGAAATTATTTAGAGAGCAATTACAGCAGTTTATTAAACTAAAAAACAAATAAAAAAACTATGTATTAGTAAATAAAAGGTTGATGGGTAGACTTCTGAATGTGGATTTTTGTAGAGAAGCGACAAGTAAATCATTGTTTACTTGTTCCTACAGTGAGAGTAAAAGGTAGAGAAGTGAAAGAGAAGTGAAAATTTATAAATTAAAGGCAGGAGATGCAACATTTCCCTGATGAAAAGCAGGGGCGCCACGAGTACACTGAGAGACAACACAATAAGTGTCCGGGGCCCAAGACTGTTCAATTGCCTCCCAGCATACATTAGGGGGAATACAAATAGACCCCTGGCTGTCTTCAAGAAGGCACTGGACAGGCACCTAAAGTCAGTACCTGACCAACCGGGCTGTGGTTCGTACGTCAGCTTGCGTTCGGCCAGCAGTAACAGCCTGGTTGATCAGACCCTGATCCACCATGATGCCTGGTCTCAGACTGGGCTACGGGGGCGTTGACCCCAGAAACCCTCTCCAGGTAAACTCCAGGTAAGATATAAGTAACTACTGGAAGAAAGATGATCTAGAGAGAATATAGGTAAGACCAATGTGCAACAGTTAGGTACTACTGAGGAAGCCTACACAGTCGTAGAGGGAGTATGAAAGGAGCAAATGAGAGAGTGGGTGAGGCGTTGTCAGAAAATTTTACTGAATATAAGATATAGTTTTTGAGTGCGATTAACAAGCTGAGAAATCTTATGGAACAAATAAATTTAACAGTTAAAAAGAAACGAGGGGAGTTATTTGATGTGGAGGTGCAGGTACTGGGAATATGGAGGAATATTTTAAGGATTTCCTGCATTGGTCAGAGAGGTATAACCCTCCAGGGGTATACGTAACCCTTGCAACGATTGCAACCAATTATGCATTGGCGAGTCATCCTTAGACCTCCAAACACATATTTCAGAGCACCAATACACAGGCAGAATGGACGATTTGAGTAATGCCTGTGTCTGACACCGAAACTTCCATAACATTTAATCAACTACAGAGACGCCAGACTCATCACCGGGGAAGAAGACGTTCAATGCCTCAGGGTCTTGGAATCATCACTTATCTGTATATCCAACAATTTCAACCAAAACAACGGCTTTTACAACATATATGAACCCCTTGCCAGGAAACTTCATCGTTATCGTATATAGCAACCAACCTACTTGCCCATTCCTTGCAGGTCCTTTCAGATCCGACCTTCTCAACATTCTCCACATGACTCCCACGTCACTATGCTCCCTATATGTACTCACCGCTCAGGTAGATCTGAGAAATGTTATGGTGATACCTACAAGATGTGGAAAAAGACACTTATGTACAGCTCAGGACATTTATTAGAGGAAACATTTCGCCACGAGTGACTTCTTCAGTCCTAACGTAGAGTAACTAAGAAAAGAAAGTAATGTAATATATATATATATATATATATATATATATATATATATATATATATATATATATATATATATATATATATATATATATATATATATATATATAATATATATAAAGGCAGGAGTCAGGTGGAAGGTCGCGTAGGCAGTAATAGTGGAAATATTTGTCCACAATGGATACTATACGCTTGATTAGCAATTTGAATATTGTGCAGCTACCGGACTTTTGATGGACAGTGTAGCTGACAGCAATTATGGAAACCTCTATACACTTTCGTGGCCTTAAATCGTCTTCCTTAATGACTATTCTAGCCTCACTGAATTTCATGAGGTGCCCAACATCGTCTCTGTGTTGAACACACGCGTCTCTATGGTCATCACGGTCGCAAGAGTTCTTGTGTCTTCTGATCCTAATATCTAGAGATCTAGCTGTTTCCCCCATATACACTCTGTCATACTCCCCACAGAGTCATTCTTGCCAGAGTCATTCTTGGTTTTTTTGCACTAAGTTTCTAATATCAGAAGACTGACGTGAGAGTCTGGTGGAGAATGTTGAGAAGGTTGGATGTGAGAAGGAGGTGCACGGAACTGGTAAGTAGGTTGGTTGCTGTGTAGGATAACGTGAAGTTTCCTGGCAAGGTGTTTCCAATATTCAGTCTATCAAACTTGACAAAAGCGCAGCATATTCAGGACTGATGGACTGAACACGTCGACTCCAGACTGAGGGACTGATAACCTCAAACTCCTCATCTTCCACCTTTCTCTGCATTGGACTGAAGAAGTCACTGGGTGGCGAAACATTTCCAAAATAAAGATATCTAAATGTTGCATAAATGTGTCATTTATGAACCTGTCGGTTTTCTAAACCGTGGTGTTGATTGAGGCAGCGAGGAGGAAGTGGGCTCGAACCTGAATTCTGGCCACCAGCAACTACACAATTAGTAGCAATAGCCAACATGACTCGCATGTGTAGACCGTCTTTATGGCCGACAGTATCTCATGATCTGAGGTGAGGGAGCTCAGCTCTGGAACTTACACCAGCCTCTCCCACGTACCACACAACACCACCAATAACCTCACTGGAACTTACACCAGCCTCTCCAACGTACCACAGAACACCACCAACAACCTCACTGGAACTTACACCAGCCTTTCCCACGTACCACACAACACCACCAACAACCTCACTGGAACTTACACCAGCGTCTCCCACGTACCACAGAACACCACCCACAACCTCACTGGAACTTACACCAGCCTTTCCCACGTACCACACAACACCACCAACAACCTCACTGGAACTTACACCAGCCTCTCCCACGTACCACAGAACACCACCAACAACCTCACTGGAACTTATACCAGCCTCTCCCACGTACCACACAACACCACCAATAACCTCACTGGAACTTACACCAGCCTCTCCCACGTACCACACAACACCACCAACAACTTCACTGGAACTTACACCAGCCTCTCCCACGTACCACACAACACCACCAACAACCTCACTGGAACTTACACCAGCCTCTCCCACGTACCACACAACACCACCAACAACCTCACTGGAACTTACACAGCCTCTCCCACGTACCACACAACACCACCAACAACCTCACTGGAACTTACACCAGCCTTTCCCACGTACCACACAACACCACCAACAGTCTCACTGGAACTTACACCAGCCTCTCCCACGTACCACACAACACCACCAATAACCTCACTGGAACTTACACCTGCCTCTCCCACGTACCACACAACACCACCAATAATATGACTGATCACAGAGCCGCGGGGGAGAGGATGGTGGATGGAAACTTGACCATTCTTAACTCTAAGTGACCCGCACGAGCTTTAGCGCTTCATAAGACAAAATCAGACCCTGCAAAGACTGGAGTGGTCCCAGACCCTCAGCAGGAACTGGAGTGGTCCCAGACTCTCACCAGGGACTGGAGTGATCCCAGACTCTCACCAGGGACTGGAGTGATCCCAGACTCTCACCAGGGACTGGAGTGATCCCAGACTCTCACCAGGAACTGGAGTGATCCCAGACTCTCACCAGGGACTGGGGTGGTCCCAGACCCTCGGCAGGGACTGGAGTGGTCCCAGACCCTCAGCAGGAACTGGAGTGATCCCAGACTCTCACCAGGGACTGGAGTGATCCCAGACTCTCACCAGGGACTGGAGTGATCCCAGACTCTCACCAGGGACTGGAGTGATACGAGACTCTCACCGGGGACTGGAGTGATCCCAGACTCTCACCGGGGACTGGAGTGATTCCAGACTCTCACCAGGAACTGGAGTGGTCCCAGACTCTCACCAGGGACTGGAGTGATCCCAGATCTCACCGGAGATGATCCAGACTCTCACCGGGGACTGGAGTGATCCCAGACTCTCACCAGGGACTGGAGTGATCCCAGACTCTCACCAGGACTGGAGTGATCCCAGACTCTACCAGGACTGGAGTGATCCCAGACTCTCACCAGGGACTGGATGGTCCCAGACCCTCGCAGGGACTGGAGTGTCCCAGACCCTCACAGGAACTGGAGTGTCCCAGACTCTCACCAGGGACTGGAGTGATCCCAGACTCTCACCAGGGACTGGAGTGATCCCAGACTCTCACCAGGGACTGGAGTGATCCCAGACTCTCACCAGGAACTGGAGTGATCCCAGACTCTCACCAGGGACTGGAGTGATCCCAGACTCTCACCAGGAACTGGAGTGGTCCCAGACTCTCACCGGGGACTGGAGTGATCCCAGACTCTCACCATGGACTGGAGTGATCCCAGACTCTCACCAGGGACTGGAGTGATCCTAGACTCTTACCAGGGACTGGAGTGATCCAGACTCTCACCGGGACTGGTGTGATCCAGACTCTCACCAGGACTGGAGTGTCCCAGACTCTACCAGGAACTGGAGTGATCCCAGACTCTCACCAGGGACTGGATGATCCCAGACTCTCACCAGGGACTGGAGTGACCCCCAGACTCTCACCAGGACTGGAGTGATCCCAGACTCTCACCAGGACTGGAAGTGATCCCAGACTCTCACCAGGGACTGGAGTGATCCCCAGACTCTCACCAGGGACTGGAGTGATCCCAGACTCTCACCGGGACTGGAGTGATCCCAGACTCTCACCAGGGACTGGAGTGATCCCAGACTCTCACCAGGACTGGAGTGTCCCAGACTCTCACCGGGACTGGAGTGATCCCAGACTCTCACCAGGGACTGGAGTGATCCCAGACTCTCACCAGGGACTGGAGTGATCCCAGACTCTCACCAGGATGGAGTGTCCCAGACTCTCACCGGGACTGGAGTGATCCCAGACTCTCACCGGGACTGGAGTGATCCCAGACTCTCACCAGGGACTGGAGTGATCCCAGACTCTCACCAGGGACTGGAGTGATCCCAGACTCTCACCAGGGACTGGAGTGATTCCCAGACTCTCACCGGGACTGGAGTGATCCCAGACTCTCACCGGGGACTGGAGTGATCCCAGACTCTCACCAGGGACTGGAGTGATCCCAGACTCTCACCAGGGACTGGAGTGTTCCCAGACTCTCACCAGGGACTGGAGTGATCCCAGACTCTCACCGGGGACTGGAGTGATCCCAGACTCTCACCAGGGACTGGAGTGATCCCAGACTCTCACCGGGGACTGGAGTGATCCCAGACTCTCACCAGGGACTGGAGTGATCCCAGACTCTCACCGGGGACTGGAGTGATCCCAGACTCTCACCGGGGACTGGAGTGATCCCAGACTCTCACCATGGACTGGAGTGATCCCAGACTCTCACCAGGGACTGGAGTGATCCCAGACTCTCACCAGGGACTGGAGTGATCCCAGACTCTCACCGGGGACTGGAGTGATCCCAGACTCTCACCGGGACTGGAGTGATCCCAGACTCTCACCAGGGACTGGAGTGATCCCAGACTCTCACCAGGGACTGGAGTGATCCCAGACTCTCACCAGGGACTGGAGTGATCCCAGACTCTCACCGGGGACTGGAGTGATCCCAGACTCTCACCGGGACTGGAGTGATCCCAGACTCTCACCAGGGACTGGAGTGATCCCAGACTCTCACCAGGGACTGGAGTGATCCCAGACTCTCACCAGGGACTGGAGTGATCCCAGACTCTCACCGGGGACTGGAGTGATCCCAGACTCTCACCGGGGACTGGAGTGATCCCAGACTCTCACCAGGGACTGGAGTGATCCCAGACTCTCACCAGGGACTGGAGTGATCCCAGACTCTCACGAGGGACTGGAGTGATCCCAGACTCTCACCAGGGACTGGAGTGATCCCAGACTCTCACCAGGGACTGGAGTGATCCCAGACTCTCACCGGGACTGGAGTGATCCCAGACTCTCACCAGGGACTGGAGTGATCCCAGACTCTCACCAGGGACTGGAGTGATCCCAGACTCTCACCGGGGACTGGAGTGATCCCAGACTCTCACCGGGGACTGGAGTGATCCCAGACTCTCACCAGGGACTGGAGTGATCCCAGACTCTCACCGGGGACTGGAGTGATCCCAGACTCTCACCAAGGACTGGAGTGATCCCAGACTCTCACCGGGGACTGGAGTGATCCCAGACTCTCACCAGGGACTGGAGTGATCCCAGACTCTCACCAGGGACTGGAGTATTCCCAGACTCTCACCGGGGACTGGAGTGATCCCAGACTCTCACCAGGGACTGGAGTGATCCCAGACTCTCACCGGGGACTGGAGTGATCCCAGACTCTCACCAAGGACTGGAGTGATCCCAGACTCTCACCGGGGACTGGAGTGATCCCAGACTCTCACCAGGGACTGGAGTGGTCCCAGACTCTCAGCAGGAACTGGAGTGGTCCCAGATCCTCTCCAGCCATTTCCCATCTAGGTGGAGTATAGAAACCAAGGATTTGCTTTAGTTCCCACGTATTGGAGCTGCCATCCACTTGGATCAAACTTAAGTATCCTCCTTTCTCCAGGATAGCGTTCCGATACCTCAGTAAGGATTCGTTTAAGACTCTGTATACCATTTGCGTCAGGCCCATACTGGAGTATGCAGCACCAGTTTGGAATCCACACCTAGTCAAGCACGTCAAGAAATTAGAGAAAGTGCAAAGGTTTGCAACAAGACTAGTCCCAGAGCTACGGGGATTGTCCAACGAAGAAAGGTTAAGGGAAATCGGCCTGACGACACTGGAGGCCAGGAGGGTCAGGGGAGACATGATAACCACATATAAAATACTGCGCGGAATAGACAAGGTGGACAAAGACGGGATGTTCCAGAGAAGGGACACAGACACAAGAGGTCACAATTGGAAGTTGAAGACTCAGATGAATCAAAGGGATGTTAGGAAGTATTTCTTAAGTCATAGAGTAGTCAGGCCGTGGAATAGCCTAGAAAGTGAAGTAGTGGAGGCGGGAACCATACATAGTTTTAAGGCGAGGTATGATAAAGCTCATGGGGCAGGGAGAGAGAGGACCTAGTTGCAATCAGCGAAGAGGCGGGGCCAGGAGCTGTGACTCGACCCCTGCAACCACAAATAGGGAGTACGAATAGGTGAGTACACACACACACACACACACACACACACACACATGTATATATATATATATATATATATATATATATATATATATATATAATATATATATATATATATATATATATATATATATATATATATATATATATATATATATATATATATAATATATATAAACACACAGTGGCAACCAGTGAAGAGGCGGGGCCAGGAGCTGTGACTCGACCCCTGCAACCACAAATAGGTGAGTACAAATAGGTGAGTACACACACACACACACACACACACATTATATATATATACATATATATAATATATATATATATATATATATATATATATATAATATATAATTATATATATATATATATATAACACACAGTGGCAGCCAGTGAAGAGGCGGGACCAGGAGTTATGAATCGTCCCCTGCAACCAAAATTAGGTGAGTACACACACGCGCCATGTGATTTTCGCTCACCATGAAGCGGGCCAAAACGACATGTTATTGATATATATATATATATATATATATATATATATATATATATATAATATATATATATATATATATATATATATATATATTAGAATATAAATTTATCCTAGACAAACAAAACAATAATTTTCATTTAATCAAAATATGGTGTAAACAGCCAAGTAGACGCCATCTGGATATACAACTTTTTTATACACTGCTAAATCATACAACTTTGCCGAGAATTGGAATTTGGATGTCCAAGCGTCTTCACACACTGCACTCTAAGAGGCTATATTAAATTGAGCCAGACTACACATACACTCAACTAGGCTATATTATATCCCTATTTGTGTTCTACATTCGTTGTGTTGCGTTGGGGCCTAAATTTCAGATCTTGAAGATTGACATGGTTTATATATAATTTACATATAATTTACATATAATTTATATGATTTACATTTGTGCTTTCAAAACAGGTTAAAGATAACAGAAGTTGTTGAGTGTTATTCTCACCAGAAGAAACCTTCACAAGACCTTCTTCTCCCTGGATCACACACCGAGAGGTGTATGTCTCTCGGTGTATATACACTGAGAGGTGTATGTCTCTCGGTGTATATACACTGAGAGGTGTATGTCTCTCGGTGTATATACACTGAGAGGTGTATGTCTCTCGGTGTATATACACTGAGAGGTGTATGTCTCTCGGTGTATATACACTGAGAGGTGTATGTCTCTCGGTGTATATACACTGAGAGGTG
>NC_069448.1:9884054-9969054 GCF_026875155.1 Cherax quadricarinatus | reverse complement strand
AGTACAGGTTACTAAAAATAAAAAAAAATAAATAAAATAAAATAAAAATAAAAAGCAAAAAAAAATTTAAGTTGGGATGTTTGAATGTGCGTGGATGTTGTGCAGATGATGAGAAAGAGATGATTGCGGATGTTATGAATGAAAAGAAGCTGGATGTTCTGGCTCTAAGTGAAACAAAGGTGAAGAGGGTAGGTGAGTTTCAGTGGATACAAATAACTGGAATTAGGTCAGGGGTTTCTAAAGAGTTAGAGCTAAGGAAGGAGTAGCAATAATGTTGAAGGATCAGTTATTGCAGGAAAAGAGGGAATATAAATGTATAAATTCAAGGATTATATGGAGTAAAATAATGGTGGGATGTGAAAAGTGGATTATAGCAAGTGTTAATGCACCTGGAGAAGAGAGAAGTGTAGAGGAGAGAGAGAGAATTTGGGAAATGTTGAGTGAGTGCGTGGGGAGTTTTGAACCAAGTGAGAGAGTACTTGTGATAGGGGACCTAAATGCTAAAGTGGGTAAAAGAGATGTAGAGGGAGTAGTAAGTAAATTTAGGGTGTCTGAGGAAAATGAAAATGGGGCCTTTAACTGAATTACGTATATAAAAAGGTTTGGTAATAAGTAATACATATTTTAAGAAAAAGAGGATAAATAAGTATACAAGCACATAATGAAAGTAGTTTATTAGATTATGTATTGGTGAATAAAAGGTTGATGGGTAGACTTCAGGATGTACATGTTTACAGAGGGGCAACTGATATATCTGGTCATTATTTAGTTGTTTCTACAGTTAGAGTAAGAGGTAGAGGGAGCAAAATGAAAACGTCAACAGCAAGTAAGAGAGAGATGAAAGTTTATAAACTAAGGGAGGAGGAAGTCAGGGTGAGATATAAGCAACTATTGAGAGAAAGGTGGGCTAATAAGAATATAGGTAGTGTGGGGGTTGAAGAGGGGTGGGATAGTTTTAAAAAGGCAGTGTTAGAATGTGGAGCAGAAGTTTGTGGTTATAGGAAGGTGGGTGCAGGAGGAAAGAGGAACGATTGGTGAAATGATGAGGTAAAGGGTGTGATAAAACAGAAAAAGGTCGCATGTGAGAGATTTTTACAGAGCAGAAGTGATATAGGAAGGGTGGGGTATATAGAGAGTAAAAGTGAAATGAAGAGAGTGGTGAGGGAGTGCACAAGGAGAGTATATGATAGAGTGAGTGAGGCACTGTTAACAAATTTTGCTAAGAATAAGAAAAAAATTTGGAGTGAGATAACTAGGTTAAGAAAGCCTAGGGAACGAATGGATGTAACAGTTAAAAACAGACTAGGGGACTTAGTAGATGGGGAGTTGGAGGTGTTGGGAAGGTGGTGGGAATATTTTGAGGAACTGTTAAATGTTGATGAAGAGAGGAAGGCAGTAATTTCATGCATTGGCCAGGGAGGTATAACATCTTTTAGGAGTGAAGAAGAGCCGGATGTGAGTGTGGGAGAGGTGCGTGAGGCATTAGGTAGAACGAAAGGGGGTAAAGCAGCTGGAACTGATAGGATCATGACAGAAATGTTAAATGCACTGGCGGATATAGTGTTGGAGTGGTTGGTACTTTTGTTCAATAAGTGTTTGAAACAGAGGAAGGTACCTAGGGACTGGCAGAAGGCGTGTATAATTCCTTCATAAAGGGGAAAGGGAAACAAAAGAGATTGTAAAAATTACAGGGAATAAGTTTACTGAGTATACTTGGTAAAGTGTATGGTAGGGTTATTAATGAAATAATTAGAGGTAAGACAGAGAGGCAGGATTGCAGATGAACAGGGAGGCTTTAGAATGGGTAGATGAGTAGATCAAGTGTTTACATTGAAGCATTTAAGTAAACAATGCGTAGATAAAGGTAGGGATGTGTTCATTGTATTTATGAATTAGAAAAGGCATTTGATAGGGTGGATAGAAGAGCAATGTGGCAGATGTTGCAAGTGTATGGAATAGGTAGTAAGTTACTAAATGCTGTAAAGATTTTTTATGGGGATAATGAGACTCGGGTTAGGGTGTGTAGGAGAGAAGGAGATTACTTTCCAGTAAAAGTAGGTCTTAGACAGGGATGTGTAATGTCACCATGGTTGTTTAACATATTTATAGATGGAGTTGTAAAAGAAGTAAATGCTAGGGTGTTGGGGAGAAGGGTGAGATTAAATTATGGGGAATCAAATAGAAAATGGAAGTTGTCACAGTTGCTTTTTGCTGATGATACTGTACTTTTGGGAGATTCTAAAGAGAAGTTGCAAAAGTTAGTGGACGAGTCTGAGAGGGTGTGTAAAGAAAGAAAGTTGAAAGTGAACATAGATAAGAGTAAGGTGATGAGGGTATCAAACGAGTTAGATAAAAAAAAACTGGATATCACATTGGAGGGAGTATGGAAGAAGTAAATGTGTTCCGATATTTGGGAGTAGATTTGTCAGTAGATGGTTTTATGAAGGACGAGGCTAACCATCGAATTGAAGGAAAAAAGGTGAGTGGTGCATTGAGGTGTCCGTGGAGACAAAAAACGCTATCCATGAAGGCAAAGAAGGGAATGTATGAGAGTACAGTGGTATCAACACTCTTATATGGGTGTAAGCATGGATTGTGAATGCTGCAGCGAGGAGAAGGCTGGAGGCAGTGAAGATGTCGCGTTTAAGGGCGATGAGTGGTGTAAATATTATGCAGAGAATTCGTAGTGTGGAAATTAGGTGTGGAGTTACAAAAGGTATTATTTAGAGGGCTGAAGAATGATTGTTGAGGTGGTTTTGTCATTTAGAGAGGATGGAGCAAAATAGAATGACTTGGAAGGTGTATAAATCTGTAGTGGAAAGGTCATTATAGGAAAGGATGGAGGGAGAGGTAAAAGAGGTTATGTGCACAAGGGGCCTGGACATGCAGCAGGCATGTGTGAGCGTGTTAGACAGAAGTGAATGGAGACGAGTGGTTTTTGGGATCTGACGAGCTGTTGGAGTGTGAGCAGGGTAATATTTTGTGAAGGGATTCAGGGAAACTGGTTAGCCGGACTTGAGTCCTGGAGGTGGGAGGTACAATGCCTGCACTTTAAAGGAGGGGTTTGAAATACTGACTGTCTGAAGTGACATCTAAACTGTCATATCTGGGTACGTCTGCAAAGACAGTGATTATGTGTGAATGATGATGAAAGTGTTTCTTGTTTTGGGTCACTCTGCCTCGGTGGGAGACGGTCGACGTGTTGAATATGTAATATAATATATATATATATATATATATATATATATATATATATATATATATATATATATATATATATATATATATATATATATATAATATGGAAGTAGCAACACCATGTCTGGTGTTAATTGGACCTTCATCCTTAGAAACGAGAATAAGCTTCATTGATGATCTCGTTGGCTTCACTGTATCTAACGTGCCAACTTTTGGAATCTGAACAGTTCTGATCATGCAGACAGTACCTGTCGACTACCACACTGCCGTATCTACACTTGAGCTCAGTATGAACAGATGTAGCAGGATGGAGAGAGACACTGCAGTAGTGTTGGCTGTGGATCTAGCCGTGCGCCCGTCACACAGATGGGCAACTAGTAGGAGAAATTCACTTGAGTGGTCGAACTGTAATCACAGCTAAAAGGCGAGCTCTCTCACTTGCAAAGCTTCCACCTGCTAGTATAGCTGCAGCAGCTTTATTCATGATGCTGTTCCACCTGGATTATATGTAAGTCAAAATTTTAGTTGGTGTTGTTGTCTGTGCTGGTGCAGTTAGTGTAGCTGGGATAATCCACCCCCGCCAGATTACATATATGAATAGGTAGAATTTAGTTCACCTGCTCGTTGGATCCAATGAAAGAAGGTAAGAAGGGTGGCAAGGCAGTCTAAGAGGCTGTACGTATGCCCAATCTGCCTAACCTGACTGAATGAAGTTTGGCTTCCTCCCACTGTGATTCGTCCTGGGGAATGATTCGGGACTTTTTTTTAGTACAGACTTTAGAAGGGACTCGTACTGTCCCAGTCTGGGGCTGACAGAAGGATGACAAACATTGTTACAATAATAATATGTTGCACATTGCTTGTTCAGGGTATACCAGGAAGCCAACGGTCGTATCATACATGGCTTCCAGCCTGAAGTTGACTTGTACTAGATTTGTTAAATACCCATCCAGTGACTCGTTATAATAAACAGGATTTGCTACCTCGTTAGGAGTTTTAACACTCTTTAAATACTGTACTTAAGAAGTTGTGGCAAAGAAAATATAAACTTAAGAATAAAGTTGTTAACTTTAATACAAATAAAAAAAACTAAGTTATTCATCATAAGGAATGTTACTGCAATAACAGTTATCTTTACTTATCCGTGTATAATAAAAGTTGTCATAATTATATCCTTTGGTTCTATACAAAGATAAACAACTTAACTGTATCATGTAATCAATGACATATCTGCAACACCAAGAATCTATAGTCAAGAAATGTTTCGCTTGTACTGCAGCCTTCATCAGTCGAATAAAGAGATAAATCAGAATCTCGGTGACATTAACGTTGATGGAAGACAAAGTAGATGAAGTGTTGAAGTAGTCTCATTTAATCAGCTCATCATCCTAGGTGTCAGGTGGAGTGATTACATTAAACTATCTCTACACTTCACTTACTTCGTCTTTCATCAACGCTGATGTCATCAGGATTCTCATTCATCTCCGTATTCCACTGACGAAACCTTCACTGGAGGCGAAACGTTTCATCAATAGACAGCAGATTCCTAGAACTGCAACTGTGTCTCACTTATCAACAACATCAGGTACTTAACTGTATAAGAGTAATCTTCAGCAGTATCATAGATTAATGAATATGTGAATTTTATATGAGTAAGCACGAAACAGAGTAGCAGATTAACAATCCAAGCAACACACATCAGTTACAAGCAACACAGCAGTTACAAGCAACACACATCAGTTACAAGCAACACAGCAGTTACAAGCAACACACAGCAGTTACAAGCAACATATAACAGCAGGTCAGGACAGAGATGCAAACACGACCTAACCGAGGGACAGCAGCCTGTCCTCCACTAAGTCACAAAAATTCTAAATTGCCGAATCTGAGTTCAGCAACTTCCACATCCCGACTTCGACAGTGCGCAGATACCAGGTTGTCATAGTTAACCAGTAAGAGCAACCAGAAAATGTTAAGTGTTCATTACAGACCAAAGTTTGCAGTCTCCTCTCTCTCTCTCTCATCTCTCCTCTCTCCTCTCCCATCTCTCTCCTCATCTGCCTCTCCTCTCTCTCTCTCTCTCTCTCTCTCTCTCTCTCTCTCTCTCTCTCTCTCTCTCTCTTAATAAGTGAATTACTTTCATTATGACCAATCACATGACCTCTTGAATAGGAAGGAATGAGCTACGTATGAGTTAATTATCATGAAGAGACATGACCTCACCTCTCCTGACCTGACCATAAGAAAGTTATCACCTGACCTTCAATAATCTGACCACGAGTTTAACATCTTCATGCTGATCCTCACCAGCAACTCTATCACCGTTTTTCTTACACATTATAATAGTCGTTAGCGTAAATTATGGTCATGGAATATTAATTATGCTTGAGACACATCAAAGTTTTGGAACCAATGCAATAAAATTTTATACAACAATGTGCCTTTTTATTTAATGGTCAGATTTAAATAGCATTTTGCAATCGTCAAAATGTATATTGTGGTCATGTGAGGGGTCAATACCCCCCCCACAACCGTAGATAGACTGAAATACACACATCACAAACAAAGTTGCTTCCTTCCTTGCATTTCCCTCAGTAATATATAGCCAGAGACACCTTCCTTCTTCCACGTTAAGGTACTCGCTCTATCACTGCTTCTGAGTACTTTGTACAACGTAACAGTGTTACACCTTGTTCTCCTCCCCATTCCTTGTAATAAGAACATAAGAAAGGAACACTCCAGTAGGCCTACTGGCCCATGGAGAAATGGTATGGTGATACCGACAAGATTTGGAAAAAAACACTTATGTACAGTTCAGGACATTTATTAAAGAAAACGTTTCGCCACGAGTGGCGAAAGTTGAATATAAGTTTATTTAGGTGCATTTACACATAACTGCAGTTACACAAATTATCATACTAGTAACATATGTGTAAATTACCCAGCATAATCCAAAAACGTCAGACAAAGTGACTTATTTCCACTGGAATCCTTGAGGCCCTCACTCTCCTACTTCCCACTCTCACCTTTTCACCTTCTCCAACCTTCCTCTCACCACTCTCTCACCTTCCTCTCACCACTCTCTCACCTTCCTCTCACTACTCCCCAACCTTCCTCTCACTAGTCCCAACCTTCCTCTCACTACTCCCCAACCTTCCTCTTAGTGCTCCCCAACCTTCCTCTCACTACTCCCCTATCTTTTTCTCACTACTAAATACATCATAAACAAGCCACGAAACTTTTGGATCTTCTGTAACTACTCTACGTAAAACAATGTTTAATGGAACCCTAATGGCTGTACTGATGTCTTCCACCTCACCCTGACACATTTCATCATCCGATTTACGAAAGCCATCCTGTGTGATGGAGTATGGCAGAGAAACAATCCTGTGTGATGGAGTATGCCAAAGAAACCATCCTGGGTGATGGAGTATGCCAGGGAAACCATCCTGGGTGATGGAGTTTGCCAGAGAAACCATCCTGGGTGATGGAATATGCCAGAGAAACCATCCTGGGTGATGGAGTATGCCGGAGAAACCATCCTGGGTGATGGAGTATGACAGGGAAACTATCCTTATATGAAAATGTTGTGTTAATGGGAGATTTCAACTTGAGTCTAGCGATTTTCTTGATACGATTTAGAATTGCTTTACAAAACAGCTTGTGACAGAACCAACGGGAAGAAATAGCCTACTTGACTTGGTTCTTGCCGACAAGGAATCGCTAATTAATAATCTTGTGGTTAATGATGAGCTTTGGGAAAGTGATCACAAATCCCCCAGTTTCAATATATCATGGAATTACCCTAATAACTACAATCAAGTCTCTGTCCCTGACTTCTACTTGGCTGATTTCATAGGACTGTGAAAATACCTGGGTGGGTTGAACTAGAATGACCTGACTCTGGGTCAGGTAGGTGGTGATGGTTGCCAATATGACTTTTTCAGAGCACAGTTCTAGTTGCACAGGCAACTTATGTTCCAAATAGAGAAATTAGATCAAACGAAAATGATCCAAAAATGGATAAACAATACATTAAAACACCTCACTAGTCAAAAGAGAGACATTTACAGACGAATCAAAAGAGGAAGGGAGCAATTAAGAAATATTATTTTCAATTAAGCAAGAAATAAAAGACGGAACAAGAAAAGCAAAAAGATATTATTAGATCAAAGTCGCAAGAGATTTGAAGAGTAAGCCAAACGGTTTCTTTCAGGTATACAGAAGTAAGATTAGGGACAAGACAGGCCCACTCAAAAGTCACTCAAATCAGCTCTCCGATAGTGATAAGGAAATGTATAGAATTTTTAACACATTTCCTCTCAGTTTTTACACAGGAAGATACTAGTGAAATTCTAGA
Organism: Cherax quadricarinatus; assembly: GCF_026875155.1. Taxonomy (NCBI): domain Eukaryota; kingdom Metazoa; phylum Arthropoda; class Malacostraca; order Decapoda; family Parastacidae; genus Cherax; species Cherax quadricarinatus. The sequence goes on along the minus strand of NC_069448.1, from coordinate 9,961,496 downwards.
AATAATAAATTATGTTGAACTGAACGATAATAAGTTATGAACGATCCGAGTCACTAGTGATATGGTTCTCACACAAATAGGTAAATTAAAACCTAACAAATAAATTAAAACCTTACATTTCTTTAAAACTCGCAAGTTTTAAAGAAATGTAAGGTGGAACTCAGTGAACCTTTGCCAAGTCTTTTCAACATATCTCTACAAACTGACATAGTACCAAATAAGTGGAAAATGGCAAATGTGATACCTGTCTACAAAGCAGGTGACAGGTCCTTAGCTTCGAACTACAGACCAGTGGGAAAATTGATGGAATCTATAATTGTCGAGGCTATTCGTAGCCACTTTGAAAGATATAAATTGATTAATGGATCTCAGTACGGTTTTACAAAGGGGCGTCCCTGCCTTAGGAATGTGGATAATGGTAATGAATATGACATTGTGTATATATGGACTTCACTAAGGCTTCCGACAGAGTCCCACATCGGAGACTGTTAAGGAAAGTCGAGGCACACGGAATAGTAGAATTTTTTTTTTCTTGGATAGAAGCATGGCCGACATATAGGAAACAGAGTGTTTGCATAAACGGGGAGAAATTAGAGTGGGGAAGCGTAAAAAGCAGTGTTCCACAGGGGTCAGTGTTGGGCCCTTTGTTGTTCACAATTTACATAAATGACATAGATGAGGGAATAAATAGCGACATAAGCAAGTTTGCCGATGACACCAAATTAGGCCGTCGAATTCATTCTGACGAGGACACTAGAGCACTCCATGAAGATCTGAACAGACAGGTGCAGTGGTCAGAGAAGTGGTTGATGCAGTTTAACATAGACAAATGCAAAGTTCTAAACATTGGAAAGGTAAATAACCATGATACTTATAAGCTAAGTAGTGTAGATCTTAATATCTCTGAGTGTGAAAAAGATTTGGGAGTTCTGATTAACAGTAATCTAAAGCCAAGACAACAGTACGTAAGTGTTCGAAACAAAGCGAATAAAATTCTTGACTTCATATCAAGAAGCATAAATAACAGTAGTCCTCAGGTTCTTCTTCAGCTCTATATATCGTTGGTTAGGCCTCATTTAGATTATACTGCGCAGTTCTGGTCGCCGGATGTAAATGCACTGGAAAACGTACAAAGGAGGATGACAAAGTTGATCCTATGTATTCAAAATCTTTCCTACGAGGACAGACTGAAAGCCCTGAATCTGCACCCTCTAGAAAGGCGTAGAATTCGGGAGGATATGACTGAAATGTATAAATGGAAAATAGGAATAAATAGAAGGAATGTAAATAATGTTCTAAAAATATATAGCCAAGACATGACTCGCAGTAATGACTTCAAGTAGGAAAAAATTAGGTTCAGAAAGGATTTAGAAAAGCACTGGTTTGGTAATAGAATTATGAATGAGTGAAACAAACTCTCGAGTAGCGTCATTGAAGCTAAAACCTTGTGTAGCTTTAAAAATAGGTTAGATAAATACACGAGTGGGTGTGAGTTGGACCTGAGTAGCTTGTGCTAATGGGTTTGATGCATTGCTTCTTCTTTCTTAAGTGGATGTGACTTGCACCTGACTAGCTTGGCCCAATCGCTTACACCGGTAGGAGATTTGGACCTGCCTAGCATGGGCAAGTCCAAGTGCTCCTTCTTTCTTATGTTCTTATGGAGTATGACAAGGAAAAACCATCCTGTGGGATGGAACCTGACAAAGGAAACCATCCCGTATGATGGAAACTGACAAAGGAAACCATCCCGTATGATGGAAACTGACAAAGGAAACCATCCCGTGTGATGGAAACTGACAAAGGAAACCATCCCGTATGATGGAAACTGACAAAGGAAACCATCCCGTGTGATGGAACCTGACAAAGGAAACCATCCCGTATGATGGAAACTGACAAAGGAAACCATCCCGTGTGATGGAAACTGACAAAGGAAACCATCCCGTGTGATGGAAACTTGACAGGGAAACTAGCTAGATTGTATTCGCACTATGTATAATGACAAAGCTGGGCAGCAGCACTTTCATAATCACAAGACAGTGCACGAGACAGTGTCTCTGGTCACCGCCTATGGCCAGACGCCTCGTGAAAACCTGAAGTTGGCCAGGCAGTGTTGTTATTATGGCCACCCTCACCACTGGAATTCCTCATGAGCTTACTGCTGTACGTATGGCCAGAGACTCTTGCCTCCACAATGTTATGTTCACAAAGAGAGGTGGATATCTCTTAGTGTATGTACACAACGAGAGGTGGATATCTCTTAGTGTATGTACACAACGAGAGGTGGATATCTCTTAGTGTATGTACACAACGAGAGGTGGATATCTCTTAGTGTATGTGCACAATGAGAGGTGGATATCTCTTAGTGTATGCACACAAAGAGAGGTGAATATCTCTCAGTGTATGCACACAAAGAGAGGTGAATATCTCTCAGTGAATATCTTTCAGTGTATATACAAAAGTGGTTATACCATATATCAATAATTATACCGCATACCAATGAATATACCACATACCTTTGATTATACCACGTACCAATACTACCACTTACCACTGGTTCTACTGGTACTTACCACTACTTCTATTGTTACTACTGTTTTTTCTGTTACCACTGGTTCTTCTGTTACTTACCACAGGTTCTGTTGCTACTTACCACTTGTTGTACTGCTACTTACCACTGGATCTACTGCTATTTACCACTGGATCTACTGCTACTTACTACTCGTTCTACTGCTACTTACTACTCGTTCTACTGCTACTTACCACTAGTTCTACTGCTACTTACCACTGGATCTACTGCTACTTGCCACTAGTTCTACTGCTACTTACCACTAGTTCTACTGCTACTTACCACTAGTTCTACTGCTACTTACCACTGGATCTACTGCTACTTACCACTAGTTCTACTGCTACTTACCACTGGATCTACTGCTACTTACCACTAGTTCTACTGCTACTTACCACTAGTTCTACTGCTACTTACCACTAGTTCTACTGCTACTTACCACTGGTTCTACTGCTACTTACCACTGGATCTACTGCTACTTACCACTGGATCTACTGCTACTTACCACTAGTTCTACTGCTACTTACCACTGGTTCTACTGCTACTTACCACTAGTTCTACTGCTACTTACCACTGGTTCTACTGCTACTTACCATTAGTTCTATTGCTACTTACCACTGGTTCTACTACTACTTACCACTGGTTCTACTGCTACTTACCACTGGTTCTACTGCTACTTACCACTGGTTCTACTGCTACTTACCATTAGTTCTATTGCTACTTACCACTGGTTCTACTACTACTTACCACTGGTTCTACTGCTACTTACCACTGGTTCTACTACTACTTACCACTGGTTCTACTACTACTTACCACTGGTTCTACTGCTACTTACCACTGGTTACTACGCTACTTACCACTGGTTCTACTACTACTTACCACTGGTTCTACTGCTACTTACCACTGGTTCTACTGCTACTTACCAATGGTTCTACTGCTACTCACCAGGTGTCAGGAAAACAACACCCAGGTACCTACCTCTTACTAGGTGAACAGAGGCAACAAGTTTATAGAACCAATCCAATCTTGAACTTCTTCGCCAATTCTAGTATACAAATTTCTAATCACCTTATCAAAAAATCCTAGTTGATATATAACCATTGGGCCATGCCAATTCGTATGGTAATATTTTCGAGTGGCAGCAATTCGAAAACGATTGAAAAGTAATTGAAGGTTGTGACTGGAGCGGTGGGTGCAAATTACATGGTTTAGCAATGTGTTTTAACTTTGGTGGAAGGGTTTATGAAGGGTTTATATATATATATTAGAGAGTAATTGTTGAGGTTTCTTTTATTTTTCTTCCTGTGATGGTTGGGAGGCATTGTGCATCTTGCTGTCTGTTTTAAAACAAAGATGGCGCCTCTGTTATTATTGAACTGGTCTGGTGTTTACCTGGAGTTTACCTGGAGAGAGTTTTGGGGGTCAACGCCCCCGCGGCCCAGTCTGTGACCAGGCCTCATGGTGGATCAGAGCCTGATCAACCAGGCTGTTACTGCTGGGTGCACGCAATCCAACGTACGAGCCACATCCCGGCTGGTCAGGTACCGACTTTAGGTGCTTGTCCAGTACCTGCTTGAAGACTGCCAGGGGTCTATTGGTAATCTCCCTTATGTATGCTGGGAGGCAGTTGAACAGTCTCGGGCCTCTGACACTTAGTGTATTGTCTCTTAATGTGCTAGTGACACCCCTGCTTTTCATTAGAGGGATGTTGCATCGTCTGCCGAGTCTTTTGCTTTCGTTGTGAGTGATTTTCGTGTGCAAGTTCGGTACTAGTCCCTCTAGGATTTTCCAGGTGTATATAATCATGTATCTCTCCCGCCTGCGTTCTAGGGAATACAGGTTTAGGAACCTCAAGCGCTCCCAATAATTGAGGTGTTTTATCTCCGTTATGCGCGCCGTGAAAGTTCTCTGTACATTTTCTAGGTCAGCAATTTCACCTGCCTTGAAAGGTGCTGTTAGTGTGCAGCAATATTCCAGCCTAGATAGAACAAGTGACCTGAAGAGTGTCATCATGGGCTTGGCCTCCCTAGTTTTGAAGGTTCTCATTATCCATCCTGTCATTTTTCTAGCAGCTGCGATTGATACAATGTTACGGTCCTTGAAGGTGAGATCCTCCGACATGATCACTCCCAGGTCTTTGACGTTGGTGTTTCGCTCTATTTTGTGGCCGGAACTTGTTTTGTACTCTGATGAAGTTTTAACTTCCTCATGTGGGAGGCTTTTGTTCACTCGTTCACCACTCCATGCAATTTTATTGCTTTGCTTCATGTAATGATGGAGGTTTGTTCACTTGTTCATCACTGCAAGTAGCACTGCGCCTTGCGGTCATGTTTATCTGTTCAGTTCGACACAGGTTTGTTCACCACACAAATTTATTTTCTTTGTTCTTATACTGTAAACAATGCATTTTTTCTCTTTATTTTGGTTTATCATCTTCACTGCCTTGTTCAGCTGTTCACTAGTCATGTTCTCTCTCTCTCACACACTCCATCCTCCACGTCTCCTTCCATAACAATATATATTTCTACAAGTACATATACAAGGTATACAGTCCTAGCTGACATTAATGACATACTACTATATAGAAAGCCGTTTGTTATGCTGAGCATTTAGGGCAAATTAGATCAGTTTCGTCCCAGGATGCGACCCACACCAGTCGAGTAACACCCAGGTACCTATTTTACTGATGGGGAACATAGACAACCGGTGTAAGGAAACATGCCCAATGTTTCTACTCTCGCCGGGAATCGAACCCGAACCCTCGCCGTGTGAAGCGAGAGTTTTAGTCACCAGGCCACGGGACACCGTCACCTGCAAGTTCTTCCTTCCCCACCTCCATAATTTCACCTCCCTTCATGCTCCTTCCCAACCGAAATAACACTAATGGTCCCTCAACTATCCCTGTCCTCTCGCCTTTCCCCACTCCAACTCTCACTTGCATCTCCCCTCCCTCTCCACGCCACCTCTAATAATAACACTATCCCTCCATCTCATGTCACCTACACTAATCCCTTCTCTCTCACTCAAAATCCCTCCAGAAGTCAGTCGCCATACTAGAAGTTCTATCATAAAATATGTGGTATGCAAAAGTAGACGTAATCACCTAAGAAAGTGGTGAATTTAGTTACAGGGTATCAGAGGAAAGTCCACACATTATAGCTATCACAGAGACAAAACTTTCTGGAAAGATAACTACAGTGGAGTTTTGAGATGAGAAACATGGACACTGGTGATTTCAATTATTATATGTAGGAGAAATAACGAGCGGGTGACCCAGGGTAAGAGTAGCAGTGGTTTATAATTCTCCACTTAATAACAGCAGACTGAGGCAGGAAGACTAGAACAACAGAGCCAGAATACAAATTCAAGAAAAGTAGCAGAGAACGAGCAGAACCAAGGCAGCCAAGTTACTGACTGCAAAAAGCTTGAATCACAAGCAAGTACACTGCAAGAATTCGAATGAAAAATTACACACTTGTGCAACATCTGGGTATATTTATTGTAGACATTTCGCCATCCAGTGCTTTTATCAATACAAATTCAAGGACTTAATGTGAAGACAGTAGAAATATATACAAAAGATGAGGTAATCAGTCCCTCAGCCTTGGAGTTGGTGAAGAGCATCGTAGTATTGAAAAATCTGCTTCAGATTCTTCAAGACTACGATAAAGACTTGATAAAGATACCCAGATGTTGCACATGTGTTTACTTCTATAACTTGTGGGTATTATATACAACACATGTACAAGAATCTGGATCTACGTGGAGGGTCAAACAGGGAGAGCAACATTAGAGGAGAAAGTAATGAAAAAATTCACGACCTAACATGTCAAAGAAGCCACAAAAGTGAGATCAAACGATGAACCAGCTTGACTTGACTTAGTTATAAACTTGGGTTAATCTAACACAGGTGAAACTGAATACTGTCTACCACCAGATGTAAGTGACCACACGTTGTTTAGTTATGAATATTTGGCGCAAGATAGAGCGAAGAGGAGAGACAAATAATAAAACCAGATTACAAAAGAGGAAATTATGCAGGGATGAGAAATATTCTTAATGGAATGTAGTGGGACATGAAGGTGACAGAACAAACAACCCACAAGATGATGGAGAACCTCGCCAGAAGTGACTTAGAGGCAGCAGCACGGTTTATACCCATCAGTAAGTATGACATGTTGAGATACGGAGAGAACCCCTGGTTTAATTACAGCTGTAGAGACGACAAAGCAAAGAGAAAAAAAGAACATAAGAAAAGTACAAAACAAAGATGATGACTAAAAATAGGAAATAAAGTATAAGAGCTGGAAATGATTATGCAAGAATAAGAAAGAAGTAGATTGTCAGGTTGAGAATTACATCGCAGCAAAGGACAAATCAGAGACAAAACTACTACACAGTCACATAAGAAGGAAAACGACTATAAAAGACGAAGTAATAAGGCTGACGAAGGAGGAAAGTGCACTCACAGAAGACAGAGAAATTTGCGAGGATGAAGCAGAAGACTTAAAGAGGTATTTACTAAGGAAACATGACTGGTGTCGGACAGCAGATGTGAAAGGCAAACAACAGACACTGAATAGAATTCACATATGAAATGAGGAAATAAAAAAAACTAGTAAAAGAATTAGACACATCAAGAACCATGAGTTCTGGCTGCAAATCACCGTAAATACCGAAAGAAAGAGCAGAACTGTGTGAACCACTAGCAAAGATTTGTATCGTGCCAGTAATGGTGGGAAATTCGCAGAAGCCTGCAAATCTACAGACACGATCTCAGTGTACGAGCAGAGGGACAGACGAGAGGTACTGAGCTACAGGCGCGTGTCGCTGCCATGTTTACAGTCCAATGTGAGGAAAAATAAATCAGGAAATGACTTGTTGAGGATTTAGTGAGGTGACACTTTGAACAGCATTGATATAGGGAAGATAAGTCTTGCCTCACAAACTGCTGGAGGTCTACCACAGAATAACGGAAATCGAGCAAGAAAAACAAGGATGGGTTGACTGCATATTCTTGGACTGCAGGAAAGCAGACTGAGTCACAGATTAGAGGAACAAGCAGAGATACGAGGTAAGATCCTACAGTTAACAAAGAATACCTAACGAACGGAGGACAGAGAATGAGAGTAACAAGTGGGGTTCCCTAAGGATCAGTACTAGTGTAATAACTAAACATAGTATATGTAAATAACGTGCCAGAAATATATATATAATATATAATTATATATAATATATATATAATATATATATATATATAAATATATATATATATATATATATATAGGTAGTAGGTTGGTAGACGCAACCACCCAGGAAGTACTACCGTCCTGCCAGATGACTGTAAACAGAATCCTAACTGTTTTGCATGATGGTAGGATTGCTGTTTCTTTTCTGCCTCATAAACACGCTAGATAACAGGGATATCTTGCTACTCCGCTACACTTTGGTCACACTTCACAGACACGCACATGGCATATATATATATATATTATATATATATATATATATATAATATATATATATATATATATATAATATATATATAATATATATATATAATATAACATATATACATATATATATATATATAAATATATATATATAATATATATATATATATATATATAAATATATATATATATATATATAATATATATATAAATATATAATACATACATCTAGGTTTTTCTCCTTTTTCTAAATAGCTCTTGTTCTTCTTTATTTCTTCTATTGTCCATGGGGATGTGGAAAAGAATCTTTCCTCCGTGTGCCATGCGTGTTGTATGAGGCGACTAAAATGCCGGGAGCAATGGGCTAGTAACCCCTTCTCCTGTAGACATTTACTAAAAAAGAGAAGAAGAAAAACTTTATAAAACTGGGATGCTTAAATGTGCTTGGAAGTAGTGCGGATGACAAGAAACAGATGATTGCTGATTTTATGAATGAAAAGAAGTTGGATGTCCTGGCCCTAAGCGAAACAAAGCTGAAGGGGGTAGGGGAGTTTCAGTGGGGGGAAATAAATGGGATTAAATCTGGAGTATCTGAGAGAGTTAGAGCAAAGGAAGGGGTAGCAGTAATGTTGAATGATCAGTTATGGAAGGAGAAAAGAGAATATGAATGTGTAAATTCAAGAATTATGTGGATTAAAGTAAAGGTTGGATGCGAGAAGTGGGTTATAATAAGCGTGTATGCACCTGGAGAAGAGAGGAATGCAGAGAGAGAGAGAGATTTTGGGAGATGTTAAGTGAATGTATAGGAGCCTTTGAACCAAGTGAGAGAGTGATGTGGTAGGGGACATGAATGCTAAAGTAGGAGAAACTTTTAGAGAGGGTGTGGTAGGTAAGTTTGGGGTGCCAGGTGTAAATGATAATGGGAGCCCTTTGATTGAACTTTGTATAGAAAGGGGTTTAGTTATAGGTAATACATATTTTAAGAAAAAGAGGATAAATAAGTATACAAGATATGATGTAGGGCGAAATGACAGTAGTTTGTTGGATTATGTATTGGTAGATAAAAGACTGTTGAGTAGACTTCAGGATGTACATGTTTATAGAGGGGCCACAGATATATCAGATCACTTTCCAGTTGTAGCTACACTGAGAGTAAAAGGTAGATGGGATACAAGGAGAATAGAAGCATCAGGGAAGAGAGAGGTGAATGTTTATAAACTAAAAGAGGAGGCAGTTAGGGTAAGATATAAACAGCTATTGGAGGATAGATGGGCTAATGAGAGCATAGGCAATGGGGTCGAAGAGGTATTGTGTAGTTTTAAAAATGTAGTGTTAGAGTGTTCAGCAGAAGTTTGTGGTTACAAGAAAGTGGGTGCGGGAGGGAAGAGAAGCGATTGGTGGAATGATGATGTAAAGAGAGATAGTAAGGAGAAAAAGTTAGCATATGAGAAGTTTTTACAAAGTAGAAGTGATGCAAGGAGGGAAGAGTATATGGAGAAAAAGAGAGAGGTTAAGAGAGTGGTGAAGCAATGTAAAAAGAGAGCAAATGAGAGAGTGGTGAGATGTTATCAGCAAAATTTTGTTGAAAATAAGAAAAAGTTTTGGAGTGAGATTAACAAGTTAAGAAAGCCTAGAGAACAAATGGATTTGTCAGTTAAAAATAGGAGAGGCGAGTTATTAAATGGAGAGTTAGAGATATTGGGAAGATGGAGGGAATATTTTGAGGAATTGTTAAATGTTGATGAAGATAGGGAAGCTGTGACTTCGTGTATAGGACAAGGAGGAATAACATCTTGTAAGAGTGAGGAAGAGCCAGTTGTGAGTGTGGGGGAAGTTCGTGAGGCAGTAGGTAAAATGAAAGGGGGTAAGGCAGCCGGGATTGATGGGATAAAGATAGAAATGTTAAAAGCAGGTGGGGATATAGTTTTGGAGTGGTTGGTGCAATTATTTAATAAATGTATGGAAGAGGGTAAGGTACCTAGGGATTGGCAGAGAGCATGCATAGTTCCTTTGTATAAAGGCAAAGGGGATAAAAGAGAGTGCAAAAATTATAGGGGGATAAGTCTGCTGAGTATACCTGGTAAAGTGTATGGTAGAGTTATTATTAAAAGAATTAAGAGTAAGACGGAGAATAGGATAGCAGATGAACAAGAGGCTTTAGGAAAGGTAGGGGTGTGTGGACCAGGTGTTTACAGTGAAACATATAAGTGAACAGTAATTTAGATAAGGCTAAAGAGGTCTTTGTGGCATTTATGGATTTGGAAAAGGCGTATGACAGGGTGGATAGGGGGGCAATGTGGCAGATGTTGCAAGTGTATGGTGTAGGAGGTAGGTTACTGAAAGCAGTGAAGAGTTTTTACGAGGATAGTGAGGCTCAAGTTAGAGTATGTAGGAAAGAGGGAAATTATTTCCCAGTAAAAGTAGGCCTTAGACAAGGATGTGTGATGTCACCGTGGTTGTTTAATATATTTATAGATGGGGTTGTAAAAGAAATAAATGCGAGGGTCTTCGCAAGAGGCGTGGAATTAACAGATAAAGAATCACACACAACGTGGGAGTTGTCACAGCTGCTCTTTGCTGATGACACTGTGCTCTTGGGAGATTCTGAAGAGAAGTTGCAGAGATTGGTGGATGAATTTGGTATGGTGTGCAAAAGAAGAAAATTAAAGGTGAATACAGGAAAGAGTAAGGTTATGAGGATAACAAAAAGATTAGGTGATGAAAGATTGAATATCAGATTGGAGGGAGAGAGTATGGAGGAGGTGAATGTATTCAGATATTTGGGAGTGGAACGTGTCACGGATGGGTCTATGAAAGATGAGGTGAATCATAGAATTGATGAGGGAAAAGAGGAGTGATGCACTTAGGAGTCTGTGGAGACAAAGAACTTTGTCCTTGGAGGCAAAGAGGGGAATGTATGAGAGTATAGGTTTACCAACGCTCTTATATGGGTGTGAAGCATGGGTGATGAATGTTGCAGCGAGAAGAAGGCTGGAGGCAGTGGAGATGTCATGTCTGAGGGCAATGTGTGGTGTGAATATAATGCAGAGAATTCGTAGTTTGGAAGTTAGGAGGAGGTGTGGGATTACCAAAACTGTTGTCCAGAGGGCTGAGGAAGGGTTGTTGAGGTGGTTCGGACATGTAGAGAGAATGGAGCGAAACAGAATGACTTCAAGAGTGTATCAGTCTGTAGTGGAAGGAAGGCGGGGTAGGGGTCGGCCTAGGAAAGGTTGGAGGGAGGGGGTAAAGGAGGTTTTGTGTGCGAGGGCTTGGACTTCCAGCAGGCATGCGTGAGCGTGTTTGATAGGAGTGAATGGAGACAAATGGTTTTTAATTCTTGACGTGCTGTTGGAGTGTGAGCAAGTAACATTTATGAAGGGGTTCAGGGAAACCGGCAGGCCGGACTTGAGTCCTGGAGATGGGAAGTACAGTGCCTGCACTCTAAAGGAGGGGTGTTAATGTTGCAGTTTAAAAACTGTAGTGTAAAGCACCCTTCTGGCAAGACAGTGATGGAGTGAATGATGGTGAAAGTTTTTCTTTTTCGGGCCACCCTGCCTTGGTGGGAATCGGCCAGTGTGATAATATATATAAATATATATATATATATTAATATATATATATATATATATATATATATATATAAATATATATATATATATATATATATATTGGCAGTTTCGAGGGATATGTTGTGTATCTTTATACGTATATGCTTCTAAACTGTGTATTCTGAGCACCTCTGCAAAAACAGTGATAATGTGCGAGTGTGGTGAAAGTGTTGAATGATGATGAGAGTATTTTCTTTTTGGGGATTTTCTTTCTTTTTTGGGTCACCCTGCCTCGGTGGGAGACGGCCGACTTGTTGAAAAAAAAAATATAGCTTTAAACAACAGGACCACTCATTCCTACAAAGATGACACAGCCAGCAAAGCTAGCTGTTTTTACCGCCATCCGAGGACATTCGGTGTTGTGGGAGCTTCTAGGATAATTTCAACCTTATCCCTGTTTGGTGTACTAGTCCACGAGCAGCATATATATATTAATGTGACCATAAAATAATGCTGCTCGTGACTAGTACACCAAACAGGGATAAGGTTGAAATTATCCTAGAAGCTCCCACAACACCGAATGTCCTCGGATGGCGGTAAAAACAGCTAGCTTTGCTGGCTGTCATCTTTGTAGGAATGAGTGGTCCTGTTGTTCATATATATATATTATATATATATAATATATATATATATATATATATATATATTATATATATATATATATATATATATAATATATATATATATATATATATATATATATATATATAAAAATTTTCATACCATACATTATTTATCGATGATATAAAACTAATGAGAAGTATCAATGTGGAAGAAGATGGAGCCAGGCTACAGGAAGATTTGAACAAGCTACAAGTGGTTACTGGAGTTCAACCCTAGCAAGTTCAAGGTCATGGAAACTGGTAATGGAGAGAAGTGACCAAACACAGAAGAGAGCATGAGAGGCGAAGTTACGAACTTGCTCAAAAACAAGGATCTTGAGGCGCACATCACACCCAACATATCGCCAGGAGTGCACATAAATCTACAGTATATGTGAGGATACCGAATCTCAGAAGTGATTACAAAAACCTCAATAAAGAATCTTTTGGAACTCTTTACACGAATCATGTTAGGTTTATCATGGAGTATGCAGCACCAGCATGGAGCCCTCACCTGGTCCGGCATGTACAAAGACATTAAAAAGGTCCAGAGCTGAGGGAGTTGACTAACAAGGAAAGACTATATGAGCTTAATCTGACGAATCTCGAAGGACTAAAGAAGACATGATTACGACATGCTGAGATAATGAACGTAACAATACCAGAACGTACACTGATGTAACTAACTGGATCAACACATGCAACAAGGAACAGTACTCACACAAAAACAAGTTTGCAAGAGGAAAAGATTAATTACAGATATTGAGAAGAATATAATTCTAGAAGCAACAACATTACTGTCTATGGTACACTAAGGTACAGTACTAGCAGAAGGAACATTGCTGTCTATGGTACACTAAGCTACAGTACTAGAAGCAGCAACATTACTATGGTACACTAGGGTACAGTGCTAGGGGCAGCGACATTACTGGCTATGGTGCACTAAGGTACAGTACTAGAAGCAGCAACATTACCCAGATAGGTTTAGCACCTCACACAGGCAGGATCTCGTACCTCTCTCCATGAACCCTCATCAGTGGTCCAAATGTAAAATGCTGGTACTTACCCCCTTATTACGCGGACGACAGTTCAAGCCCACATTTCTCCATCCCTAAACAATATATTACCTTAACGATATTGTGAAATGTTAATTTGTACTGACGGAAGAGAAGGACATGAAGGGACTGTAAACCTGAGGACTGACTGGACGCCAGAAATATGTAACTTAGATAAATAGTTTGGAAAAGCAAGATAGACAGGATTACCTTCAGCACACTGCTGTCCAGGACGACATCTAGAGAATTGCTTGAGAAGATTCTACCAGAGTATCGAAGAAACTCTGGGATACACGTGTCATGGTAATATAAAGTGCTACGTTCTTTATGTTATAGTGATTAGTAGGCATTCCCTGTGATTATGTTGTAGTGATTAGTAGGCATTCCCTGTGTGAGTTAACTACCCAAAGGGACCCCAGACTCCTAGGCCAGAATGCCAAGATCATGGAATGTGATGCTGTACACATACATACCTTCCTAGCTACGTTGTAAGACAGTGTCTGGCTTCATTGGTGTGTATGTCTCAGCTCAGCACTCACACCTGGTCTCAGCTCTGCCTGCATGTGACAGCAGTGGGAACTTTGTCTCCAGAACTAAGATTACCACTGCAAGATCTGCTCTAATTCGTATGAAGTGCAAAGAGTCTTTCTTTTATAGACATATTTGGTGTAGTATTTAAATATCACATATAACTCTAGTATACTACCACTATATAAATATCCGAGTGCTCAACCTTTGATATTCTTACCCTAAATTATTTCCTTAAACTTATTATCAAAATGTTATAATTTTTTTTTATATTTCGTTCATTCCTTTATTGACATGATGAATCTTTACGTTAAAATATTCCAGTACTTAAAAAAAATTATTATACTAGTAGCCGTTTAATATAACTAATGTGACATTTTATTATGGCATCGTTTCGCTCTCCACAAGTGTTGTCAAGCTGTTGGGAAGACTTGTGGTGGAGAATATTTCCTCAATTGAATTATGAAAAAGACATTAGGTGTACAGTGAAACCTTCATTGCCACGCCTCGTCCAGGACTAGACTTTACCAAGTATCATGGACTTGGCATGATAAAGTCGAGCACTAGAGGAAAACGTCGCAATAAACTTTTCTCTTCAAAGTGCCTTTCTGAGTGACTGTCGTCTTACGTCATGGTTGATGCTCCAGGAAGCCTGGCCTCAGCTCACTGCACCAAACACAATAGGATCCCCAAGAATCCAGACCAGATGACAGCCTAACATGACCAGTTAGAGTCACTTTATTACCATGGCCAGAAGTTAACAGATGTTTCTTTAATACACGCTACACATGTGCTCACTTACGCAATAAGATCACAGTAAACAAGTGATATCACAATATACAATACAGCCATTATGAAAAATTGTGATATTCCAAGCGCCTTCGTGATTTTTTACATTATTAAGAACCTTGATAATTAGAGAAATCACGAAAGCGCTTGGAATTTCACTGTTTTTCACAGTGGTTAGTTGTGTTTGCTGGTGGGTCCAGGCATATTTTCTAACCCCTCCACTTAACTGTTTATTACTCTACTGATATCTAGCCTCCAGAACCCCATCATACCTGCTACTGAAGCTGTGTATGGTGTTTGTCTCATCATCTCTTCATCTAGTGCAATCACCTTCCTACACTACAACCGACAAGAGACTTCTAGCATGGCCGAGCTCAGCTGAGTCTTTAGCTGCTACCTGTGTAACCCAACTCCCCCTGACATCTCTAGCAGATTGTCCCACAGCTATAACAGCCAACAGCTAAGTCTGCTTATGCATAACTAAGTATATACATACTGTAAACCCCTATGTCAAGCTGGTTTCACCAGCTGGTTTCGAAAGATTCAAAGGCTTTTGAAACCAGGTGGTGCATATTTCACTCATAGTTTACTTTAAATCACGTTTTAGGTAATAAAGTATTCTTGTCTGGTGGTGTACAGGTGACACGTAGCCTTAATGAACCTCGTATAGTCGACAGGCTTCAAACCTCATGAAGAGCCCAATATCAGAGCTGTTTCAAAAGGTTTGTTATTCAGGATTACGTTACTCCAACTTCGTAGTAGGATATTCTCCTTCTATGGTACTTCTCTTTCTCATTTTCTCTATTTCTCTCCTCCTCCTCATCGTCTCACTGTTCTTCTCACCTCCCATCCTTCTCCCTTCATCTTTATTCCCTGCCGTTCTTCTTCCCTCCACCTTCTAAACATAAATTCTTCTCCCCATCCATCTCCCCTCCACCTTTTTTCCTGCTTCTTTCTCTCCCGCCATCTTTTTTCTGCCATCTTTTCTCCTCACCATTTTTTTTCCTGCCATCCTTCTCCCCTCCATCTTTCATTCCTGCATCCTTCTTCCTCCAACTTTCCTTTCCCTGCCATCCGTCTCCCCTCCATCTTTCTCACATCCACCTTCTCCCCTCCATCTTTCTCTCCTCCATCTTCTCCCCTCCATCTTTTTCTTCCCCTTCCATATTTCTGCTTCCATCATCTCCCCTCCAACTTTCTCCCCCACTCCATCCTTCTCCATTCCCATCTTTCTCCCCTCCATCCTTCTCCCCTCCACTTTCTCCCCTCCATCCTTTCTCCCCTCCCTCCCATCTTTCTCCCACCTCTCCATCCTCTCCCCTCCACTTCTCCCCTCCATCCTATCTCCCCTCCATCTTTCTTCTCCCCTCCATCCTTCTCCCTCCATCTTTCGCCCCTCCACGCACCGTGTGTGTTCCCATCATTTATTCACTGTCTGCCGCCTCTTGCGTGTTCCATCCTGCATCATTATTCATCGTCTTCACCAGAGTTCTTGCCAGGCTTCCCTGCCACCAATTTGCATTCTGGGGCCAACACTGTCTGACACGTCCAGTTCACTCCGCGTCTGTTGGTACGTTTCGTTCACCCCGTGTCTGATGAAGCGTTTCGTTCATTCCGCGTCTGTTGGAACGTTTGGTTCACTTCGTGTCTGTTGGAACGTTTCGTTCACTTCGTGTCTGTTGGTATGTTTCGTTCACTTCGTATCTATTGGTACGTACCTGTTCTTAAAACTATGTATGGAGCCTGCCTCCACCATTTCTTCACCAAGATAATTCCACTTTCCGACCACTCTGAGACTGAAGAAATACTTCCTGACATCCCCTGTGGCTCATCTGTTTCTTTAATTAACTTCCAGTTCTCTTCCAGAGTACCTGTTTCTCCCCTCGCAAACAATCTCTTCCTATCTACCCAATCACTTCCTCTGAGTAATGTTATCAATGTCTCCCTGGCTCTTCTGTTCTCTATTGTCTTTAGATTCAGTTCCGTTACCTTCTCCTTGTACCTCATATACCACAGCTCTGGAACTAGTCTCGCTGCATACCTCTGCACTTTCTATAGTTTCTTAGCTTTTTTTTCAGGTGTGGGTTCCATACTGGTGCTTCGTACTCAAGATGGGTCTGACATATGTTGTATAAAGGGTCCGTAATGACTCTTTGTACGAGATTCCTGAAGGCAACTCTTAGATTTGTCAGACGAGGGTTGGCTGCAGAGGTTATTTGGCTGATGTTATTCTTTGTTGATATGGTAGGCAATATGCTCACCCTTAGGCCTTTCTCTCTGAGTGAGGCCTGCAGCCTCTATCCTCCAAGTCTATACCCCGCGTCCCCAGTCTCATTATCTTGCATTTGCTGGGATGGAATTCAAACAACCAATTATCTCACCAATCTTGCAATTTGTCCAAATCCATTTGCAGCATTTACCTTCTTCAACTGTTTCTATTATTTTTTTTTTTTCTTCAGATTTTATATCTAGAAAACAGAGATATTTCGGACTTAATTCCATCTGGAATGTTATTCACTTTAAACCTGCAAAATAGTCCTGCCTACTGATCGATCCTTAGCGGACCACCGCTTGACACTCTTATCCATACTGACATCTCTTCCTTGGACAGTCACTCTTTTGCCTCTTCCACTAGATACACTTTGATCCACAGAGGTACGGGTCCCATTTTTCCTGCTGCCCAGTCTCCTGTGCCGTGCAGTATTAAATCAATCCCTCTTTCTCTCTCTGTCTCTCTGTTTCTGTCTCTCTGTCTGTCTGTCTCTCTCACCAGTCGCATCTCCGTTACTTTGTCATAGTATTTCAACGGGTTAGTAAGACAAAATCTACAGTCTGTGAACGCGTGCTGGTTATTGTTAGAAACCACTCTGCGAGTGTTCTACTATCTTCTGCATTACCTTGTGTGGTCTACATGTCAGTGAAACTCTCCTCTACATCAACGCTTCCTGCCTGCCTTCGTTCTTAAATATAGGAACTACATTCGTTGTCTTCCAGATCAGTGATAACTGTCTCGTGTCCACAGACTGGTTGCAGACCTTAGGGAGTGGGTCACACAGTCCGACTCTGTCTCTGTCTCTGTCTCTGTCTCTGTCTCTGTCTGTCCATCTGTCTGTCTGTCTCTCTGTCTGTCTGTCTCTCTCTGTCTCTGTCTCTGTCTGTCTGTCTCTCTCTCTCTTCTCTTCCTCACTCACTCTCTCTCATCACTCCTCTCTCTCTCGTCTCTCTCATTCTCTCTCGTCTCCTCTCTCACTCCTCCTCTCTCTCTCTCTCTTACTCTCTCTCTCCTCGTTCTCTCTCTCTCTCTTCTCTCTCTCTCTCTGTATCCAGTTTGCGAACACCCGTCTATAATTTCAATGGGGCCCAAATAAACGACTAATAATTAACTCTCCAACCCTTCATTTATTCAAAAACAAGATTAATTTCGGTAGGATTTAAATGAAACTTAGAAGTGACTGACAGGGAAAACCCCCATCCGTATAAATGGTGACTTAAACTATACAGACATTATGCTCTAACATTTAAAATGTCATACATCATCATACATACATCCTATACAATGTCATATCCACAGTATTATACACAATATCATAGTATAATAGTTTTTAAAAAAAAAAACTATTCATAATGTCGTATAATATAAAACAACTGCAAAACACTGCCATATACAACAATATCATATACCAATACTTACACAATACTATAACATCAATACTTTACACAAGTAAACACAGTACCATACACAATTCTATACACAATGCTATGCACGATACAATATGCAGTGCCATACACAATGCCATACGAAATACCATACATAATGCCTAATGAACGCTACAATATGCAGTGCCATACACAATGCCATACGAATACCATACATAATGCCATACACAAAACTATGCACAATACCATACACAATACCATACACAATAAACCATACACAATACCATACACAATACCATAACAACAATAACCTTACACAATACCATATCACAACAGTATACTCAATAGCATATACAATACCATATACACAATACCAATACACAATAAACCATACACAACAGTATACACAATATCATATACAATACCATACACAATACCAAACACAATACCATACACAACAGTATACACAATATCTATACAAATACCATACACAATACCATAACACAATACCATACACAACAGTACACACATATTATATACAATCCATACCACAATACCCATACACAATACCATAACACCATACATACACAATACCATACACAATACCATAACTCAATACATACACAATACATACACAATACCATACACACTACATACACAATACCATACACAATACCATACAACAATACCATAACACAAGTACCATACACAACAGTATACACAATACATATACAATACCATACACAATACCAATACACAATACATACCTAATACCATACACTATACCATACACACTACCAAACATAATACCATACACAATACCATAACACAACATACACACAATATCATATTACATTACCATACACAATACCAGACATAATACCATACACAATACAATACACAATACCATAACACAATACCATACACAATACCATACACAATACCAAACACAATACCATATCACAATACCATACACAATACCATACACAACATAATACACAATATCATATACAATACCAATACACAATACCATACACACTACCAAAACACTATACCCATACATAATACCATACCCAATACATACACAATACCATACACAATACCATGACACAATACCATACACAATACCATAACACAATACCATACACAAACAGGATACACAATATCATATACAATACCATCCACAACAACACAATACCATACAACAATACCATACACAATACCAATACACAACAGTAATACACAATATCATATACAATACCATACACAATACCATACACAAACCATACTCAATACCATAAACATAATACCATACACAATACCATACCAATACCATACATAATACATACACAATACACATACACAATATCATACACAATACCATTCAACAATACCATACACAATACCATACAACAATAACCATTAACACAATATCATACACAATACAACACAATACCATACACAATACCAACACAATACCCATACACAATACCATACACACTACCATACACATACAATACACAATACCATACACAATACCATACACAATACCATACACAATACCATACACAATACCATACACAATACCATACACAACAGTATACACAATATCATACACAATACCATACACAATACCATACACAATACCATACACAATACCAATACACAATACATACACATACCATACACAATACCATACACAATACCATACACAATACCATACACAATACCATACACAATACCATACACAATACCATACACAATACCATACAAAATACCATACACAACAGTATAACACAATATCATAGTACAATAACCAATACCAATACCATACATAATACCATATACACAATACCATACACAATACCATACATAATACCAAACACAATACATACCAATAGCTAGCACAATACCATACAGACAATACAATAACACAATACCCATACACAATACCATACACAATACCATACAAAATACCATACACAACAGTATACACAATATCATACACAATACCATACACAATACCATACACAATACCATACACAATTTAAAACCCCCCAAAAACACAATAGCATACACAATACCATAACACAATACCATACACAATACCAACACAACATTAATACCAATATCATACACAATACCATACACAATACCATACACAATACCATACACAATACCATACACAATACCATACAAAATACCATACACAACAGTATACACAATATCATACACTATACTATACACAATGCGTTGTATCTCTTTTTTTGCAAATTATTGTGATGTGAAAAAGTCAGTAATGTTATATGAACCCGGTACAATATTGAGTAAAATTTATTTAGTGAATAGCAAGAAAAAGTGGAACTTTCAAGCGGCAATAATTAAATATTTAACTGATTGATCAAGCAGGTTGTTGTGTTCCCATACCTTTGAGTCAGCCTGAGGGTACCTGAACAGCTGTCAGGTGGTGCTGAGGGTGGCCCAAACTGACGAAAAACTGGGTTGTGGCTTGATAGCATCACGATGTTTCGCCCACCGGGGATTTTATCACGTGATCAAGTCCCCTGTTGGACCAAACGTCATCACATAAGCATGACCTCAAATTCTGGGTGTATAAGCTACCCCTAAAGGAAAAAATTATAAATAAAACCCAAAAATTTCATAAAAAATTTTTTTTACACAACCTCCTTTTTAAAAAATAACAAAAAAAACAAAATTTAATCCTTTCCTAAAACTAAAAACCTTTACACATTCCCCAAAAATTTACAAACAATCCACACATAAAAAAAACTAAAAATTAAAAATCCCTACACAAACATCATTACTAAATTCCATCCTGACCCCACACATTTAACATCATTTTTATATATTAACCCCATAAAAAAACCAATTCCCTTTCCAAATACTAAATTATAAAAATAAATCCAAATACAACCAAAAGACAAAACTACATTTCCAAAAACTCTCCTCAATTCAATCCACCAAATCAAATCTAAATTCAAAAAAACCCAGAACAAATAAAACTATACAAAATACGACCTCATTAGGGAAAAAGCCTTAGTAAAACCCGGGACTAGGAGGAAACAAAAAAAAAGTAAAATTTGGGGGCGGCAAAATAAATATTTAACCTTAATGGGGAATTTTTTTCCATTTTACACGGGATTTTAACCCCTCGGGGAGTTCGAAGTTGGCCCAAACCTGCAAACGTGGAGTTGGAAAGTCAAAGGTTTGCCAGGTACCCCAACTAAAAGTCGGGGAAAAGGTTAAAAACAGACAAACCTGGGGAAATCAACATGATAACCCAACAAACAAAACAAACAAAAATTTCCAAAACAAAACAAAACACAACTAACGAAACCAACACCCAAAAGGGATTTGGGAAGTATTTCTTCAGTCATAGAGTTTGTAAAAGGGGAAATAGCCTAAATAAAAGTATTTGGAGGGGGAAACCATAAAAATTTTTTTAAGAGAGTTGAAAATCAGGAAAGCGGAAAGAGGGGTCCAGTAGCACGTGAAGAGGGGGGCCAGGAGCTGGACCGACCCCTGCAACCACAATAGGGAGTACAATTAGGTGAGTACACACACAACACCATCAACCCACCCCCAAAAAAAAAAAAAAGGGGTGATTTTAACCAAAAGGAAAATCGTTTGGGAAAAATTGGACCCCCAGGGGGGCCAAGATACATGGAGGGCAAGAAAAAGGAGGTGGTACGGAAAATTTAAGTGCCAACACGTAGGGCACCAAGAAGAAGGAGAGGAGAACCACAAGGCGGGCTTAGATCCCTTGGTGTGCGATACGAGGACATCAATATAAAAGCCCCCTTGGGGCCCAGTGACCATGTGGTTTAACTTCAATACACAGTAGAGCTACAAGTGGGGGAGAAGCAGGAAGGCCGGGACGAATGAACCCAACTCAAAAAAAAGGGGGACTCACGGAATGAAACTTCCCTGAACGGGTTTTCATGGGCAGAGAAGCGGGGAAACCATTTAAATTTGTAGAAACAAAATGAAGGGAGGCTGAGGAGAGGTTTGTCCCCAAGGGAACAGGAATAATGAAAAAGCCAGGATGGCCCAGGTTTACCCAGGGGTGCAGGGAGGAAAAAAACCAAGTGTGCTGGGGAATGGAAGAATAAGAAGGCAAAGGACCCAGGAGAAAAAGGAAAGCATCGAGAGCCGAAACAAATATGCACAGATAAGAAGGGGGGGCCCAAAAGACAAAAAAAACGACATAGCGCGAAAGCCAAACTGACCCGAAATGTTGTACAGCCACATCGGGGAAAAAAAACAACAGTAAAGGACCAGGTAATCAGGCAAGGGAAGGAAGGAGGGAGACAACAAAAATGCCTGAAAAATGGGGGAAAATCAACAAGAGTTCAAAGAAGTGTTCCAGGGGAACAGAAGGAGCCCAAAAGACAGGGGGTGGGGTACACCACCTGGGGTGGACCATGCACAAAACCCAGGAAGAAGGAAGGGGTTTTTGAGTACTAGATACCTCAAAGGCCAGATAACATCCCCCCAGGGGTTTTGAGGGGGGAGCAAGGGGCCTATGTGTACCCCAAACAAAATTTTTCAATACATCTAAAAAACAGGGAGTTTGCCTGAGGCATGGAAACAGAAAATTAGTCCCAATTTTTAAAAAAGGGACAGACAAAACAAAAAATACAGCCAGTCACTGACAGTATAGTTGAAAAAACAGGGGAAAAATTTTATCGGGGAGAAAGAGTGGGGGAAACCACCTAGAAAGGAACGACTCATCAACAGCAGCCTGGTTTGGGGAGGAAAATCCTGTGTCCAAACCTACGGGAGTTCATACTTTGTGACAGCAGTAAGACAAGGGGAAGGAGGGGTGGGGGATTGCATTTTCTTGGACGCAAGAAGGCTTTTGACACATTTTCCACAAAAAAAATTTGGGTGAAAAAAACGGAGGCCCAAGCGGGGATAACAGGGAAGGACAAAAATGGACAGGGAAAATTGTCAGGAAGACAGCACGAGTCATGGTACGTGGCGAGGTTTCCAGAGGGGGCACCTGTGACCAGGGGGGTCCCAAGGGTCAGCCTAGGACCAGGCTGTTTCGGGTATTTGGAACGACATGAGGGAAAGGAATAGACTCTGAGTGCCCCCTGTTTGCAGATGACGGAAGTTGATGAAAAATTCACTCGATCGAAGACCAGAGAATACAAAGGGATCTGGACAGGCTGCAGACCTGGTCCGAAAATTTGGGCCCCCGGGAGTTAAAATCCCCCCAAGTGCAAAGTCATGAAGATTGGGAAGGGCAAAAAGACCGCAGCGGAGTACATCAGGGGGCCAAAACTACAAACCTACTCAAGGGAAAAAAAGACCTTGGGGTGGTATAACACCGCACATCTCCTGAAGCGCACAAAACCAAAATAACTGTGCAGCATATGGGCCCCTAGAAAACCTCAGAACGCTTTCCGAATCTTAAAAAGGGAATCATTCGGGACCCTGTACACGGACGTTAGGCCCTTTTGGAGTATGCGCACCAGTTTGGAACCCACACCACAAGACGAAAAGAAACTAGAGAAAGTGCAAAGGTTGAAACAAGATACCAGAGCAAGAGGATGTCCTACGAGGAGATTAAAGGGGAAAAATCAACCTGACGACACGGGAGGACAGGAGAAAAGGGGGGGGAAGAAACGACATACAAAATATAAAGGGGAATTGAAAAGGGGTGGACAAAGACGGAGTTCCAAAATTTGGGACACAGAACAAGGGGACACATTTAAAAGCTAAAGACACAGAGAATCCGGGATTTTGGGAAGTATTTTTCCACCACAGAGTGTCATAAGTGGAATATTTTGGGGAAGGATGTATTGGGGGGCGGACCAACATAGCTTTAAGCAGAGTATGATAAAGCTCACCCCCGGGGAGAGTGACCTAGTAAAAAAGGGGGGCCGGGGTTGGAGAGAACCTCTGGGGAAAAAAAAAACCCCCACCACCCCCCCCAAAACCCCCAACAAACAAACAAAAACACACACACACCACACACACACGTGAAACCATCCCCCCCTGTGCACACCTCTAAATAACAAAAATTCAAAAATGGGTGAGTCGGCTGAGGCGGACAAGAAACAAGGTAACTTTTTTGACAGCGTCGGTACAAAAGTGTGAGGGCCAGGCTGCACCCCCGGGCCGGCTGCACTACCTGGCCAGGCCCCTAGCCGGGTTGGCCATCCTATCAAGAAAACATGAAGCACATGTAAAAAACCCCTGCTACAGTTCACGGATGTCCGTTACAAATTTTGGGGTAGTATTTGAGGGTAAAGATGCTGAAAAACTTTTCCCAAACCCCTAAAACGAAGTGTAGCTGGTCCCAGGCGCCTCACCAGTAAAGCTGGCCCCAGCTGCTGCCCA
Source organism: Cherax quadricarinatus (assembly GCF_026875155.1). Taxonomy (NCBI): domain Eukaryota; kingdom Metazoa; phylum Arthropoda; class Malacostraca; order Decapoda; family Parastacidae; genus Cherax; species Cherax quadricarinatus. Next base: position 9,936,869 of record NC_069448.1, on the reverse strand, counting down.
CACAGTATGTGGCCCCACTGCTGCCTCACACAGGAAGCTGGCCCCCAGCGTGCCCCACACAGTGAAGTGGTCCCAGCTGCTGCCTCCACGGACAGCTGGTCCCAGCTGCTTCCTCACACAGTAAAAGATTTCCAAAAACTTTTCCTTTGGAAAGAAGTCATGAGGGTTTTCCCGTCCATCCGGGACCATTGTCAACTTTACAGTAACTTAACAGAGCCCAGGAAGGCCCGAAACGTCGTCATAAATTTCCCTTCATAAGGGGGGTTTTTTTTTAGTGAATTTTCCCAAAGCCACGGTATTGAGATGTTTTTTTCCTTAAAGGTTAATAAAATATTAACACAAAACACATAAAAAAACAAAGAAATGCATGAAAGTCTTACAATATGAAACCTGGGGAAAGGGTTAACAAAATTTTGGTGTGAAAAGGGGGAGATGTACGAAGTGAATGTTTTTAGGTATTTGGGACGGCTCTTAAAAAAATGGATCAAGGAAGTGTTCAGGAACAACAGGGAAAAAAGGGGGATGACGGGTAAAAATTCAGGAAAAGCATTTCCGACGCGGTTCTTAGTTTTACAATGACACGCTACTAGCCCTTTTGCTAAGTGATAAGGCCCCCTGGCTTCCCATCCCCCCCTTTTAAAAAAATTAAACATTGGTATATTTCGGGTGGGAGTTTTGACGCAAGTGTGGTAATAGTTTTTATCAGTGACCCAAAAAAGAGGAATGCCCCCAATGTGCCATGATTTTAAAATGTTGCGGGGAGACGAGGCATGAATTTTTCATGTCAAAAAAGAAATGTAAAATGTAAAAATTATGCAGTAAATTTTTGAGCACAGAAATTAGAAACGTTTTTGGGTTAAAAGAAATGAAATTTCAGAGGGGGAGGGAGGTCTGTGATGGGTTTAGTTATCTAAAAAGAACAAAGAAAAAAACCAAGAGGGTGTGCAAATCCGGTATGGAAGGATGGACGGTAGGGATCCCCCATGAAGTTACTGAAGGGAGGTAGGATAATTTTTTAAACCTGCTGGGCTTCGCCAGCGTGTGAGCTTGTCAAATGGTTTAAAAGGGGAAGTGAGTTTATATCTCACTGCTTTGAAGTGTGAGTTAGGTATCTGATGAAGCGATTAGGGGAAGTCGATTAACCAATTGTGTCGGGAAAGGGGAAGTCAGCGCCCGCACTTTTGGGGGGGGCATGAGAATGTTGAGTTCAGAGGAAAATTTAAATGGTGATGCCCGAAATTTCTGCCCAAACCCGCTAAAATAAATGATAGTGGGGTGGTGTGGTGGTGGTTGGGGTGGTGGTAGTGGTGAGGGGTGGGGGTGGGGGTGGTGGGAATGGCGTCGCCAATGTCAGCATCCATTAAGTCCCCTCCTTCGTGTCCACACCGGATAACGCGCCCCCTTTTCTGCTTTTTGATGCCCCTTATTATTGTCTCACCCGTGTTGCACCTGTATACAAAAATACCCCACCAAAAATCCTATCCCAAAAATTTATTCTAGGGCCTAACCCATACTTTTTTGTGTTAAAATGGGTTATATTTCCGCCGCACCCCAGAATTAAAGTATCCCCCGGCCCCAAAATTTTACTTAAAATTTTAATAACTAGATACTAAACGAAAAGCTACTATTTCTATCCGTAAAGGCAGACCCCAAATTTTGTAAGATCGCGTGTTAATTTTCGAATTTCTCGCTACTTTTTTGCCCTTTTTTGCGCTCAAGTGATTCCCCAACAAGATGAAAATCTTTCTGAGAATAAGCAACTTGCGCATAGATCAATTTTGCTCTATAAAAACGAAAAAAAAAAAAAGTAACTAAAGCACAAAAGGGTGAAATCAAAAAATACCCAAACCCCATAATTGCAGTGAAATCAGTAAAATACGACCCTTCTTTGATAATGTGGGGTTACCCGCCTCCCTGACAAGAGTGTATGCGCAGACAAAGTGGGGAAGAGGATACTCAGCCAGATCCCGTTTTATCTTTTTTCCTTTGTACAAGGAATTGATCTCCCTCGTTGCAAGGTACCTTTGTGTAAGGAGCTTAATCGTTGCAAAAAAATACTTTTTTATAAGGAATTGACTTTTGCTCCTACGAGTACGTATCTTAAGGGCCTTTGTTTTCTGTCGCAAAAAATGCCCTTTTTATAAGGATGTGAGGTCCCAAACTTTTTAAGGACACCTTGTATGAATTTTTGCATATCTAAGAATTTGCAAATTTAACAAAGGGGACCTTAATAAAGAGTAAATAGGCCCTGAAGTAATTTTTATGGGGGGTTTTCTATTCAGCCCATCAAATTTATCATTAACGAAATAGTGATAAAGATTTTTTAAAGTATTCATTGTTTTAAAAATTAAAACTAAGTAGTATTATACCTGTAGGGTTAACCTTAACAGGCAGGGGATATACAGAGAGGAGTATTTTCTTTTCTAACACTCCGGCTGGTATTTCTCGGGGTACACTGAAAACAGTGTATCTCACTCCAAGTATGTACAATGGGAACTGGGGTTTCATGATATTGCAAGATAACAATGTATCTCGCTATAAAATTTTCACCAGATGCTTCCAGCACTGAATCCCTCTAATCAACAAAAAGCTGTTTTTTAAGGGAAAAACCTTTCGCAAAAAGTCTTAAGTACTGCAATGTTCCACTTCACCTTCCGGTACATGCTGTATATCCTTTAGCCCATATATCATTATATATAAATATTTTTTAAATATATTAAAAATCATTTTTATTATAACAAATATTTATATAAAAAAAATTATATTTAAATATATATATATTTTATAATTATATAATATAAATATTATATATATAAAATATATTATATTATATATTAAAAAATATATATATAATTATATAAATATTTATAAAATTAAATTTTTAAAAATATTATTATTATAAAAAAATATTTTTATATAAAAAAAATATTTATAATAAAAATTTATAAAATATATATATATATATATAATATATAACATACCTGGAGTTTACCTTTTAAAATAAGTTTTTGACTGTGTAAGGAAATTTTTCATCATAATAACTAGGTTAAAAATTAAAATTATTGAAATCCGCCCCAAAAAATGGAAAAAAACCTATTCCCATTGGTTTCAAACTTTTAAAAATTAGTGTGTCTCCCCAGAGAAAGATTTTTTTTTTTTAGTGGATTTTGTAGGGAATTTTTAAATTTTTTCGAGTTGGCGGCCATTATGCTGATACGTCATGACTGACAAAATTACGGGGAAAAACTCACTATGTTCATCCCTGATAATGATGAATTGAAAGGAGTACAATAAATATTTCTTCAAAAAGTAGAGAATAAAACTGATATGGGCAGTTTGCATTATTTTTAAACTCGTAAAAGGTTCCTGGTTATAAAGAGTATTTCGAGAAGTCTTTAAAATGAACTTTTAATGGTGAACAATTATTTAAAAAGTCAGGTTACGAAAATTTTTATAACAACTGTAATCTTTGGGATTAACAAATTTTATTTGCAAATTTTTTGGATTCTGGGATTTTTTTTAATAAGAACAGTTAACTTTTGTAGTGGTTATTTTAAGGTTTAAAAAAATTGGGGATAGTGAGAACAGTATAATAATTTTGGGCAAATTTTTGGGAAGGATGAACTGAATTTTTGGTAGATGAAGGAATACTTTTTAAGTATATTTTTTTTTAAACGGCGGAGGGATAGGGAAATTAGCATCTTTAAGGAATTTTCCCAAAAGTTAGATTCCCCTTTTTTGAGAAGTTTAACAAATTGATCGAACCTGGGAGAGGGGGTATTGTTTTTTTTATTTGTCTGTGTGCTATTTTTCAGCTCTCCAGGGAAAAGAGGGGGGAGCTGACCTCAGAAAAATACCAGCAGTGTGAAGTCTGTGATGTAACAAACACCTTGATAGGGTGCCGTAACCTGAATGGGGGATTATTCTAACAGGAATTTTTGTTAGGTAACAATGGATTTTTGGTGATTTGATTTTAGATTCCTAAGCAAAAACCATAAGTTTGTAAGGGTTTGATTGGAGCAGTAAGGGGTGAGTAAAGTTTTAAGTTTTTAGGTAATAAAGAGGCCAGTGAATATTCATTATTTTCTATTCTGAACAGAGTCAAATACGTAAGACGCACATCGTACTTTTTTTTTGGCCTAAGCCAAAGTGACAAATTGTCCTATTTAATTTTTTTGACTGATTTAAATTTAGTTCATTTTTACAAAACACGTGTACGTATGCACACAATACATACAAAATACACGTTACCTTACATATATCAAAAACGTAAATTTTTATACAAGTATATATATACTTTACATCTTACACTTATTAATGCGCATTAAAAAAAGTAACGTATTCGGAGAAGTGGAACGAGAGGATGTGTATAGTAGTAGTAGTAGTAGGGGTAGTAGTAGTAGTATTTTGAGAGTAGTGTAGTTAGTAGTATTTGAGCAGTTAGTAGTATATAGAGAGTGAAATATAGTAGTAGAGTATTAGTAGAGTAGTAGAGTATATAGTAAAGTAGTGTGTTTAGTATATGTGTAGTAGTAGTATAGTAAATAGTATAGTAGATAGTAGTAAGTAGAGTAGTAGTAGTAGTAGTGTAGGTAGTAGTAGTATTGTGTATAGTAGTTGTAGAGCAGAGTAGAGTATAGTATTAGTTAGTAGTAGTGTAGAGTTAGTAGTAAATAGTAGTAGCGTATAGTAGTAAAGTAGTAGTGTGTAGTGTATTAGAGTAGTAGTAGTAGTGTATAGTAGGGAAATGTAGAGTAGTAGTAGTAGTGTAGTGTAGCAGTATAGTAGAGTGTAGTAGTAGTGTAGTAGTGTATAGTAGTAGAGTAGTAGTATAGTAGTAGTGTAGAAGTATAGAGTAGTAGTATTTGAGTTAAATTTTAGAGTAGTAGTAGGGTTTAGTATGTAGTAGTAGAGTAGTAGTTAGTAGTAGCATAGTATAGTATAGTAGTAGTAGCAAGTAGTAGTGTTTAAAAAAAGTAGTATAGAGTGTAATGTAAATAGGTAGTAGTGCAGTGTAGGAGTAGTAGTAGTAAGGGATAGTAGTAGTAGAGTCGTAGTAGTGAGTAGTAGAGCGTAGTGTTGAGTAGTAAATGTAGTAGTAGTAGATAAGTATAGAGAGTATAGAGTAGAAAGTAGTAGTAAAAAGAGTAGAGTAGTAGTAGGTATTTAGTAGTAGGTATGCATTTAGTAGTAAATAGAACAGAGTATTAAGAGTTGTATAGAAGAGTAGTAGATCAATTATAAGGAATAGTCTAGTTTTGGATCAGAGGGTTTTTACGCATAAGAAACGCATAATGTAAAAAAAACAATTTTGAGTAAAATGCAATGTATAGTTTTAAGCGTATGTTGTACTGGTTACTGTTTTTATTGATACATATGTTGAGAGAGAGTAAATTTAGCACAAAATATAAATAAAAAGCTTTTCAATTTTGAGAGCGTAGTCGTTGGTTTTTGAAAGGCGAGAGTAGAGTAAAAGAATTAAGCAGGATAAATGTATGTCAGTGTAGTAATATTTGGGTAGAGTAAGGGGAAAATATTAAATCCTCAAAGGGGAAAAAAAACTGTTCCTTGGATCAAGAGCCTTCACCTGCTTAAGGGAAAAACTGAAAAAAGTAAAATAAACTATTTTACGATAAAAAAAAAAATGGCAAGTGGCTTTTCATTTTCATTTAATTTTCCGTAAAAAAGTTTTTGGACTGGGATGTTTTTTAAATTTTTTCCCGGAGGGGAACATTTCTACAATCAAAAAAAAAATAAATGGCAAACCCCCAAAAAATTTAGCAGGTAAAATGTATTTTTGGTTTAAGGAAACCAAAGGGGCAAAATTTTCAAAAAATTATTTAAAAACTAAATTTTACTTTAAAAAATGATTATGATGAAAAATTCTATTTAACATAAAATGTAATGTATTCCTGCAAAAGAAATTTGAAAAAGTCACATCTGGTCCCTTTATTTAGAGTTTTGAAAACGAGGTTTTTTAAAAAAAATTTATGGATTTGTATTTTAAAACCACTGATGGCGAACTCTACAATAAGAAACCCCTGTTTGAATTTCTTAAAATTTACTTGTGGATTAATAACCTTTTTTCCAAAATTTGGAAATTTTGGCAACCAGCAACAAAAAAGTGTTTCAGAAGTTCACACGCAGATTTCCCCCAAAAGATGAAACAATGTTTCCCGGGGGTTTTTTGCATATCTAAAAAGGGTCAAGCAAAACAAAAACGTCATTCGGAAAATTTTTAAAGAAATTTTTACCAGGCAGGGGGCCAATAATTTCAAAGAAAAGAAAACTTAAAAAAAACCGAATTTCTAGGTTATTTAGGAAAAAAAAAGTTTATTTAGGGTTTCCTCCCTTTTATCTTATATTGTACATTTTCCTTTGGCATTAAAGAAATATGCCGTTCCCACAAAAGTTGTTAGTCCCTTCAATATTTTCGAAAAATCAGGCCTGAAAATAGATTTTTTCGGGAGTTTTGATGTTTTTGCCGGTTACGAGGTGAAAAAAGCTCTAAAACGCTGCGAATACCCCATGGGAGGATTAATAAATAATAAAGGAGAGAATCGGTTTCCTTTAGGATGAAATTTCCTTTTTTCTAAAAGAAAAATTCAGTTGTACATTTGTCGAAAATAATTGTATCCAAAAACCGGGCCCAAAAAGATTCAAACGCCAAAATCCCCAATTATGAATTCATATGAAATTTTTTCCTGGGTTCCTTGGGGTTTTTTTAAAAATTTCCAAGGTCTCAGAAGTTTTTGGGTCGGCGGAGTGAATAAAACACCCGACCAGCCCCTAAAAAAACATCTGGGGGAAAACCACATTCTGAAAATTCCTCGCTTCAATTCCCCCTAGGATTGTTTTATTTATGAACCTTGTCGCGGTCATTATGAGGGGTCGGATGAGCATTTTCTAACCGGTTGTTGCCCCTTGCACCCGGGTACTCCGTTTTCCTTTTCTCCGCAAAGTGGAGTAAACAAATTTTTCCCCTTTAAATCCTTTAAAAATTTTTTTTTTTTTCGGGCCAAAAAAAGAATTTCTCTCAGAAGAATAATAAAACGTTTTTCTTGGAAAAAAATTGTCCGGGGGGAAGCCCCAAAAAGAAGGGCCAAAAGGAAAGCCAGCGGAAGCGTACCTGGGGCAAAGGAAAGGGTTTAGGGCAACTTAGGAGCCCCAAGACAATCGCTTTAGAGATGAAATCTTCCTCCATAACGACCACCTTCAGTGTGGGTGACAGTGGTTGCCTCCCCAGTAGTCTCTCCCACTTGGTGAGCTACCGTGGATAGCGAAACCTTGGCAAAACCAGACGATACTGGAAAACTGCCAAATCCTCTGGGCAGTTTTTATGCACGTCAGTATGGAGGTACTTTTTCCCCTCCTCCTCAGAGGCTCCCTTGAGCTTCACCTTAACGTACACATCCCGGAAGGTCTCGAGGCTGAGGTCCTGGATGTCGTGGACGGAGTGAATGATAACCCTCACCTCGTATACCTTCCCCGTCACCTCATCCACCACCTCCCTCCTCGCATCCCACCTCCTCCTCGCCTCATCCACCACCTCCCTCCTCGCCTCATCCACCACCTCCCTCCTCGCCTCATCCACCACCTCCCTCCTCGCCTCATTATCCACTCTAAATAATGAAGCCATTGTCAAAGTATAAAAAATTTGCAACAATAATTAAAAAATAATAGTTACAAGAATGTGTTGTGTTCAGTGATGCAGCAGTACCTCTCACCACTAGGTCTTTATCTTGTACTGCATCTGTCACCAAAGTCTACAGTCCGTGCTGCATCTGTCACCAAAGTCTGCAGTCCGAGTCCAATGCTCTGTTTATTCAAGTAAAAGATTTTAATCAAATTGATTTTCGAAAGGCCGAGAAAATTGAATCAAGCAGGTCCATGGTTGAGAGAAATATAATAAAAATCCAGTGTCATAAAAAATAGTACTGATTTTAATATGAATATTAGTTCAGGGTTATGAGAACATAAGAAAGAAGGAGCACTGCAGCAGGCCTACTGGCCCATGCGAGACAGGTCCAGCCTAAACCATTGGTCCAAACTAGTCAGGTTTAAGTCACATCCACTTAACAAGGAAGAAGCACTGCATCAGACCTATTAACACAAGCTAGTCAGGTCCAACTCACACCTACTCATGTATTTATCTATTTTTAAAACTACACAACGTATTACCTTCAATGACACTACTCGGGAATTTAGTTCACTTATCCACAACTCTATTACCAAACCAGTGCTTTCCTATATCCTTCCTGAATCTGAATTTTTCCATCTTGAAACTATTACTGCCAGTCCTCTCTTGGCTAGATATTTTTAGTACATTATTTACATTCCCTTTATTTATTCGTTTTCCATTTATACACCTCAATCATATCCCCCATAATTCTACACCTTTCTAGAGAGTACAGTTTCAGGGCCCTCAGTCTGTCCTCGCAGGAAAGATTTCTGATACATGGGATCAACTTTCTCATCCTCCTTGTACGTTTTCTAGCGCATTTATATCCGTTCAGCATAATTTAAATGAGGCCTAACCAACGATATATAGAGTTGAAGAACAACCTGAGGACTCCTGTTATTTATACTTCTTTATATGAAGTCAAGAATTTTATTCGCTTTATTTCGAACACCTACACACTTTTGTCTCGGCTTTAGATTACTGCTAACCAGAACTCCCAAATCTTTTTCGCAGAGATAATAAGATTTACATTATTTAGTTTATAAGAATCATGGTTATTTACCTTTCCAATGCTTAGAACTTTGCATCTGTCTGTGTTAAACTGCATCTGCCACTTCTCCAACCACTGCATCTGTCTATTTAGATCTTCCTGGAGCGCTCTAGTGTCCTTAATAATAATAATAATAATAATAATAATAATAATAATAATAATAATAATAATAATAAAATATCTTTATTTCTACAAATACATGTACAAGGTATACAGGCATAGCTGACTCAATGATATACTGCTACACAGAAAGCCGCTTTTTATGCAGAGCATTTCGGGCAAATTAGGTCAGTTTTGTCCCAGGATGCGACCCATAGCAGTCCACTAACTCCCGGGTACCCATTTTACTGATGGGGAACATAGACAACCGGTGTAAAGAAACACGCCCAATGTTTCTACACTCGCCGGGAATCGAACCCAGGCCCTCGCCGTGTGAAGCGAGAGCTTTAGCCACCAGGCCACGGATGAATGAATTCGACTGCTTATTTTGGCGTCATCGGCAAACTTACTTATGTTGCTATTTATACGCTCATCTATGTCGTTTATGTAAAGTGTGAACAATAAAGGGTCCAACACTGACCCCTGTCGAACACCGCTTGTGACGCTTCCTCACTGATTTCTCCCCATATATGCAAACACTGTTGCCTATCTGACAGCCACGCCTCTATCCAAGAAAATTTTTTTCCTATTCCGTGTGCCTCGACTTTCCTCAATAGTCTCCGGTGTGGGACTCTTGTCAAAAGCCTTACTGGAGTCCATGTACACAATATTACATTCATTATTATGATCTACCTCTCCAAATACCTTAGTGAAAAAAGTTTGTAAATTCGTAAGGCAGGAACGCCCTCTTGTAAAACCGTATTGAGATTCATTAACCAATGTATGTCTTTCAAGATGGCTACGAATAGCCTCGGCAGTTATAGATTCCATTAATTTCCCCACTATGGAGGTTAGGCTTATTGCTCTGTAGTTCGAAGCTAAGGACCTGTCACCTGCTTTGTAAAAAGGTATCACATTTGCCATTCTCCACTGATCTGGCACTATGCCAGTTTGTAGTTTATATGTTAAAAAGACAAGCAAAGGTTCACTAATTTCCCACCTTACTTTCCCTTTAAAACCCTCAAGAACAGTTCTCAGGCCCCGAGGATTTTTTAGGTTTTAATTTATTTATTTGTCTGAGAACCACGTCATTAGTGACTTGGATCGTTCATAACTTATTATCGTTCAGTTCAACATAGTTTATTATTTCTGGAATTTCATTAGTATCTTCCTGCGTAAAAACTGAGAGGAAATAAGTGTTAAAAAACCTACAACCCTTTCCTTATGATGAGGATTTAGAAAACCCTGTGCAACATCTGGGTATCTTTATTTTTAGACGTTTCCTAATCACTGTCAGTGAGCTGACCTGAGTGACTTTTAAATGGGTCTATCTTGCCCTTAATCTTACTTCTGTATACCTGAAGAAACCTTTTGGCTTATTCTTCGAATCCCCTTTCAACTTTAACTCATAACTCTTTTTGCTTTTTCTTATTCACTTTTTTATTTCTCACTTTAATTGAATTTACTGATTTCTTAAATGCCTCTCTCCTCTTTTTTTTCGTAGTAAATGCCTCTCTTTTTTAACAATGAGGAATTTTAATCCATTGTTTATCCATTTTGAATCATTTTTGCTTGATCTAATTTTTCTATCTGGAACATAAGATGTCTCTGTGGTTAAAACTGTGCTCTGAAAAGCGTCACATTGGCAACCATTACCACCTACCTGACCCATAGTCATGTCATTCCAGTTCAACCCACCCAGGTATTTTCACAGTCCTATGAAATCGGCCAAGCAGAAGTCAGGGATAGAGACTTGATTTTAGTTATCATGGTAATTCCATGATATATTGAAACTGAGGGATTTGTGATCACTTTCCCCAAGCTCATCATTAACCTCAAGATTATTAATTAGTGATTCCCTGTTGGCAAGAACCAAGCCAAGCAGGCCATTTCTTCTAGTTGGGTCTGTCACAAACTGTTTTAAAAAGCAGTCCTGAGTCGTGTCAAGAAAATCGCTAGACTCAAAATTTCCTGTCACATTGTTCCAATCAATTTGTCTAAAGTTAAAAATCTCCTATCAACACATTTTCATATCTAGATGCCTTAGGAATTTCGTCCCATAGCAGTACTGCACTCCTTATCAAGGTTTGAGGGCCTATAAATCACGCCCAGAATTAATTTTTCACGACCCCCGAGAAACTGTTGCCAAACAAATTCTATGTCCGATGCTTCTAATCTTATATCTTGTCTAACACAACAATTTAAATGATCTCTGACATACATCGCCACTCCACCACCCTTCATGTTGACCCTATCAGTGTGGAATAGTTAATATCCTTGTGTGTGGCATTCAGAAGGCATTTCTCTATGTTTCAGGCTGAACCAGGTCTCCGTTATAGCAATAATATCTATGCTACCTGCACATGCGATTAGTCTTAGCTCATTTATCTTATTTCTTACACTACTATATATATAAATTATATTTATTTATAATTAATGGAATTTGTGAGGAATTTAAGCTATACTTGAGATGTCACTCATTACCTTTACTTGACATGTGACCTGGCCAGATTATCACTACACTCCCACGCTCAGCGTGGAGGAGTAGGTGTAAGATCACATGTGAGGTGATATCTCAGCTTCACCCGGAGTATACCTGGAGAGGGTTTCGGGGGTTAACGTCCCCGCGGCTCGGTCTGAGACCAGGCCTCGTGGTGGATCAGGGCCTGATCAACCAGGCTGTTACTGCTGGCCACACGTAACCTGACGTTCGAACCACAGCCCGGATGGTCAAGGTACTGAATTTAGGTGCCTGTCCAACGCCTTCTTGAATGCAACCAGGGGGTCTATTGGTAATCCTCTTTATGTATGTGGGGAGGCAGTTGAAGCCTTGGGCCCCTGGCACTTATTGTGTTGTCTCTTGGTGTACTCATGGCACCCCTGCTTTTCGTCGAGGGCATGTTGCACTGTCTGCCAAGTCTTTTGCTTTCTTAGGGAGTGATTTTCGTGTGCAAATTTGGTACTAATTTCTCTAGGATTTTCCAAGTGAATATTATCATTATCTTTCTTGTCTGCGTTCCAGGAAATTCAAGTCAAGGAAATTCAACGGTTCCCAGTAATTTAGGTGTTTTATGGTACTTATGTGTGCCCTGAAGGTTCTCTGTACATTCTCCAGGTGAGCAATTTCACCTGCCTTAAGAGACGCCGTTAGTGTACAGCAATATTCCAGCCTAGTTAGAACAAGGGATTTGAAGAGAATCATAATGGGCTTGGCATCTATAGTTTTGAAGGTTCTCATTATCCATCCTATCATTTTTTTAGTAGATGTGGTAGATACGTTATTGTGATTTTTGAATGCGAGATCATCTGACATTATCACTCCTATATACTTTGATATAGTTTAATTTCCTCAATTTCTCATATCAAAGTAATTGAAATTTCTCTTCATTGAACATCATATTGTTTTCTGCGGCCCATTTAAACATTTAGCTGATGTCCGCTCGGAGTCTTGCAGTGTCTTTAATGGAGGACACTCATGCAAACTTGGGTGTCATCCGCAAAGGAAGACACGGTGCTGTAGCTTACATCTCTGTCTATGTCAGATAGGAGAATGAGGAATACGATGGCGGCGAGTACTGTGCCTTATGGAAGAGAGCTTTTGACAGTATCTGCCTCAGACTTTACTCTGTTTATTACTCTTTGTGTTATATTTGTTAGGAAGCTGTAGATCCATCTACAAACTTTTCCCTTTATTCCTCTATCACGCATTTTGTGCGCCATTACACCATGGTCGTACTTGTCGAAGGCTTTCGCAGTCTGTATATACTACATCGTCATTTTGTTTGTCCTCCAGAGCATCCAAGACCTTGTTATAATGATCCAGTAGTTAAGACAGGCAGGAGCAACGTGCTCTAAACCCATTTTGCCCTGGGTTGTGTAATTGATGGGTATGTAGATGGGTGGCGATCTTGCTTCTTAGAACCCTTTCAAAGATTTTTTTGATGTGGAACGTTAGTGTTACTGGTCTGTGTTTTTTTTTTTTTTTGCTATTGTTTTACTGCCCCCTTTGTGGAGTGGGGCTATGTCTGTTGTTGTAAGTGACTATGGGATGACCCCTGTGTCCACTCCCTCTCCATTGAATGCTAAAGGCATGTGACAGAGGCTTTTTGCAGTTCTTGATGCACTGTGTTCCACGAGTCTGGGCCTGGGGTAGATCTTTTCGAAGTCATGTGGTATTTCGATAATATCTGAGTCTCGCTCATAAAAAAATCATTTAGGTTATCGACTCTCAGTCTGGTTAGCGGCTCACTAAACAACGAGTCATACTGGGCCTTTAGTATCTCACTCAGTTCCTTGCTATCGTCTGTGTAAGTCCCATCTCGTCTAAGCAGGGATCCAATACTGGATGTTGTTTTCGACTTAGATTTCCCGTGAGAAATATTTGGGGTTTCTTTCAGTTTCATTTATGGCTTTTGAAAATGAATATGTTTATTTCCTTGCAAAGCTTACAACGTGTGGTTTACATATTATAATATATTAATTACAAAGAACGCCACTAGCATTCCTAGGCATTTCGGGCAGACTAATACTAATTCTTACTCTACATTGACACAGAAAAGTCAGATAACTGAAATGATTAATTAGATTTATAATAGTGAGGTAGTACAAAACATATAACAATATTACAATTAGTAAATTTAGTAATGGGGATGGTTTTGTCTTGGCATAATACACTGTTTCTATTAAAGCTCCTATATTGAGAGAGTATCTTAGGCAAACTATAACTAACTTAAGATTTATTAGGCAATAGCTATATTAGTCATTTTATGTTAACAGTCATTTGGGTGAGCGATGTGTAAACTAGGTGGAATTACAGATAACGAGAGTATGTCTATTTTGTTTTGGATATCTTCATGATAAAAAAAGAGAACAGGTGGTTTTCACATAGCTGATGATGGGGTGCGTTAGGGAAATAAGATGTTTTTTTTAACGGTAGTTTTGAAAATGGTAGTCGAGTCTGTGGTTCTAGTTTCCAGATAGGGAGTTCCACATTTTATGCCCTTTAATGTACATTGAATTTTTGTAGAGATTTAGCTGGACACGAGGAATATCATAGACATTTTTGTGTCTAGTATTGTGTCTATAGGTCCTGTTGCAACTATCAAAAAAGTGTTTCAGGGTTAATATTAGAATTTATGGTTCTGTAAATGTAGGTTGCACAGTAGTAAGTGTAAATGTTTTGTTTTTCACAGTAAGTTTAGGTCTTTGAAGAGTGGGGGGGGGGTTGTCTAGCAGTGGATTGAGTGATAATTCTTGCTGCCTTGTTTTGTTGTGTTATTACTGGCTTTAGGTGGGTTACTGCTGTTGATCCCCAGGCAGAAATAGCATAGGTGAGGTAGGGACAGATGATTGAATAGTAGTGTGAGCAGGGCTGATTGTGGTACGTAGTAAGGTATCTTGGAGAGGATCCCAACTGTTTTGGATACTTTTTTGTTGTGGGTTGGATATAGGTGTTGAATTTCATGTTACTGTCAAGGTGCAGGCCCAGAAATTTGCCCTCATTATGTTTAGCAATAAGAGTGCTGTCAATGAAAATGTTCAGCTGGGCATCACCTGTTCTGCTCCTAAACATAATGTAGGAGGTTTTGTCAGTATTAAGTGTAAGTTTATTAGCAGTCATCCTGGTCGATATTTTTACTAGCTCTTAGTTAATAATAGTGTTGAGTGAGGCAAGATTAGGGTGGGAGATGACACAATTCGTGTCGTCAGGTGTTGTGATACATTAAGAAGATCACTGACGCATAAGAGGAAGAGCAGGAGACCAAGGAGACTTCCCTGTGGTACTCCAGTATCCAGTGTTCTTGTTGATGAGGTTGTATCCTTAACAGAGACGTATTGATGCCTGTTAGTAAGGTAGGATATGAAATATGTAAGTGCGTGTCCTCTTATACCACAATGATCAAGTTTGTGGAGTAGGATGCTGTGGTCAGTTCCTGACCAGCCGGGCTGTGGCTCGTACGTTGGTTTGCGTGCAGCCAGCAGCAACAGCCTGGTTGATCAGGCTCTGATCCACCAGGAGGCCTGGTCACAGACCGGGCCGCGGGGGCGTTGACCCCGGAACTCTCTCCAGGTAAACTCCAGGTCTACTGTATCAATAACTTTCCTTAGGTCGATAAAGAGTCGACCTAAGGCCTTCTGTCTCCCACCGAAGTAGGATGACCCGAAAAAACAAACAGTTTCACCATTATATTTCAGCAGACAATACTTGTGTAGCATATATATTTGTCTTAATACCATTTACAGGTAGGATCCCTGACCAAGCCACAAGTCACGTGACTCCCGTTTGAATCAGCCAGTAAAGTTTGCTTCACGGTCGTGAGTAGACGTGAAGACTGGGCTCTTCCACGATTATCGAATATACTCTTCCATAACAGTATACAACTGTATCCTGCTATCATCATTGCATCTACGAACCCTATCAACATATTAACTCTGTCACTGTTTTGCCAAAGGCGTGAGTTGAGCAACGCAACTAAGGTAAATCAATCAATACGATTTACAACAGACTTAAATTAAAAGTCTTTGTATACAAAATTCCTTGTGGCTTAGCGCTTCTTTTTTATTATAATAATAATAATAATGTATACAAAATGGTTTAAAGATTATACTAGATATTTCAGAACCAAACCGAATAATTTCGGTAGAAAAACTCAAACGGGAACGCTACAGAAGCAGCACAAAACAAAACAATAAATGTTAAATTCTAGTTAAAATTTAAATCTTAAGTACAGAGTAACAATAAAAGTATACTCAGCCCAGAGCTGAAGTTAACACATTTCAAATGTGTTAAGTGAGTGTCGTTCAGCCAAGCAGTGACAAGTTTGATCTCCACCATTTCAAAGTTTATTCTCTATAAGGATTACAATGCTGAGTTTACAGAATTTGGTTGTTGTGTGGTTTACATGTAAAATAATGATTACAGAGTGTACCACTAGAACACCTAGCATGGCTAGGTATTGCAGAGTGTACCACTAGAACGCCTAGCATGGCTAGGTATTGCAGAGTGTACCACTAGAACGCCTAGCATGGCTAGGTATTACAGAGTGTACCACTAGAACGCCTAGCATGGGCTTTGGTATTACAGAGTGTACCACTAGAACACCTAGCATGGGCTAGGTATTACAAGGTGTACCACTAGAACGCCTAGCATGGCTAGGTATTATAGAGTGTACCACTAGAACACCTAGCATGGCTAGGTATTAGAGTGTACCACTAGAACGCCTAGCATGGCTAGGTATTACAGAGTGTACCACTAGAACGCCTAGCATGGCTAGGTATTACAGAGTGTACCACTAGAACGCCTAGCATGGCTAGGTATTACAGTGTACCACTAGAACGCCTAGCATGGCTAGGTATTACAGTGTACCACTAGAACACCTAGCATGGCTAGGTATTACAGAGTGTACCACTAGAACACCTAGCATGGCTAGGTATTACAGTGTACCACTAGAACGCCTAGCATGGCTAGGCATTTCGGGCAGACTTAGTTTAATTCTTAATTTTAAAATATTACAAATTATGAGGTAAGTTGGTATGATGGCTAAGTGACTAAATACTAGTTTGTGAGTTTAGCAATGTGAATGCTTTTGTTTTGGCACAGTACATAGTTTCAGTATTGGAGTATCACAGAATTCATTATTTTAAGATTAAGATTAATATTTCTGTTTATGTTCAAATGGGTGAGTGTAATGTGTGAACCACCAGGTTGTTGCTTGAAACCGACTGAATTAAAGCAGAGAAAATCATGTGAAATTATTTTACAAAAAGTATGTCTGAGACATATTGTTGTAGGTACTATGTTATCTTCACGCTGATGAGGGGCTTCTGATCAAAGGAATTAGAGCTGTTCTTCCCTTCCTTGAATCAAGCCTGGTTACCTCTTTTTTACGGAACTGTACGGTTTTAGCACTTCCAAAATAATATGAATTATGATTATTATTATTATTATTTAAAAAATATATATTGGTTAGGCTCTTTTGGTCAGAGTTTACATGTCTCATTAAATATTAAGGTAAATGAAGTCTATCATATTAAATGACAATTTATAGCTTAACACTATATATACATGGGAGCTTTACGAGTTTGTTTTACTGTCAGTTTATGAGACGTTGAACATTCTTGGACCCCTGACACTTATTGTGTTGTCTCTCAATGTACTTGTGGCGCCCCTGCTTTTCATCAAATCAAATCAAGTTTATTCTCTATAAAGATTACAATGTCAGGTTTACATATTTTAGGATGTGTGGTTTACATGTTATAAAATACTAATTACAGACGGGGCCACTATCACACCTAACATGGCTAGGCATTTCGGGCAGACTAAAATAATTCATAGCTCTAAATTATTACAGATTATGGAGTAAGTTGGTATTAAGGCTAAGTAACTACATTGCAGTTTGTAAGTTTAGCAATGTGGATGCTTTCGTTTTGGTACAATACATAGTTTCTGTATTGGAGTATCACAGGCAAACTTATGACTAGCTAGTATTCATTATTTTAAGATTCGTATTTCTGTGTTTACAGTCAATTGGGTGAGTGTGTGAGTGTAAGTGTGAACCACCAGGTGGTTTTCATGTAGTTAGCTGACGGGATGTGTCACGGAGATAAGATATTTTCTAACTGTAGTTTTGAAAGTGATGAATGTGTCTGCAGTTCTAGAGTTTTCTGGTAGGGTGTTCCAGATTTTAGGCCCTTTGACATACATTGAATTTTTGTAAAGGTTAAGTCGGACATGGGGAATGTCATAGAGATGTTTGTGTCTGGTGTTATGCCTGTGGGTCCTGTCACTACTATCAAGAAAGAGTTTTAGGTCAGGGTTAATATTGGAATTTAATGGCCTGTAGATGTAGATTGCACACTAGTAAGTGTGGATGTTCTGAACAGTGAGTAAGTTTAGATCTATGAAGAGTGAGGGGGGGGGGTGTTGCCTGGGATGGGATTGCGTGATTATTCTTACTGCGGCTTTTTGTTGGGTTATTATTGGCTTTAGGTGTGTTGCTGCAGGTGATCCCCAAACACAAATAGCATAGGTGAGGTATGGATAAATGAGTGAATGGTATAGTGTGAGAAGGGCAGATTGCGGCACGTAGTATTGTATCTTGGAGAGGATCCAAACCGTTTTGGATACTTTTTTATGTGTTGGATATAAGAACATAAGAACATAAGAACGAAGGAACACTGCAGAAGGCCTATTGGCCCATGCGAGGCAGGTCCAAGTCTCATAAGAACATAAGAAAGGAGGAACACTGCAGCAGGCCTGTTGGCCCATACTAGGCAGGTCCTTTACAATTCATCCCACTAACAAACATTTGACCAACCCAATTTTCAATGCCACCCAAGAAACAGCTCCGATGTGCAAGTCCCACTCAAATCCAACCCCTCCCACTCATGTACTTATCCAACCTAAATTTGAAACTACCCAAAGTCCTAGCCTCAATAACCCAACTAGGTAGACTGTTCCACTCATCAACTACCCTATTTCCAAACCAATACTTTCCTATTCCTTTCTAAATTAAACTTATCTAATTTAAATCCATTACTGCGGGTTCTCTCTTGGAGAGATATCCTCAAGACCTTGTTAATATCCCCTTTATTAATACCTATCTTCCACTTATACACTTCGATCAGGTCTCCCTCATTCTTCGTCTAACAAGTGAATGTAACTTAAGAGTCTTCAGTCTTTCTTCATAAGAAGTTTTCTATGCTATGTATTAATTTAGTCATCCTACGCTGAATGTTCTCTAACGAATCTATGTCCATTCTGTAATATGGAGACCAGAATTGAGCTGCATAATCTAGGTGAGGCCTTACTAATGATGTATAAAGCTGCAGTATGACCTCTGGACTTCTGTTGCTTACACTTCTTGATATAAATCCCAGTAATCTATTTGCCTTATTACGTACGCTTAGGCATTGCTGTCTTGGTTTAAGGTTGCTGCTTACCATAACCCCCAAGTCCTTTTCGCAATCTGTATGGCTAAGTTCTACATTATTTAACTTATAAGTGCTAGGGTTTGGACACTCCCGAGCTTCAGAACCTTGCATTTATCTACATTGAACTGCATCTGCCACTTTTCTGACCAAGAGTAGAGTTTGTCTAAATCCTCCTGAAGTTCCCTAACATCTACGTTTGAATCAATTATCCTACCTATCTTCGTGTCATCGGCGAATTTGCTCATATCAATAGCAATTCCTTCATCAAGATCATTGATATATATTATAAACAAAACGGGCCCAAGACTGATCCCTGTGGAACGCCACTTGTTACTGATCCCCACTCGGATTTAAACCCCATTTATGGACACTCTCTGCTTCCTGTCTGTGAGCCATGACTCGATCCACGAGAGCACCCATCCCCCAATGCCATGAGCTGCTACTTTCTTCAACAGTCTTTGGTGCGGAACTCTATCAAATGCCTTACTAAAATCTAAGTAAACAATATCAAATTCTTTATCGTGGTCAACAGCCTCAAAAGCTTTACTGAAGAAAGTTAATAAATTAGTTAGACAAGACCGGCCTCTTGTGAATCCATGCTGAGTATCATTAATCAAGCTATGCTTATCGAGATGGCTTCTTATAATCTCAGCTATAATTGACTCTAGCAACTTGCCTACAATTGAAGTCAGGCTTATTGGGCGGTAATTTGACGGTAGCGACTTGTCCCCTGTTTTAAAAATAGGAATTACATTAGCCATCTTCCACATATCAGACACTACACCTGTTTGAAGAGATAAATTAAAAATATTAGTTAATGGTTCACAGACTTCCATTTTGCATTCCTTAAGAACCCTTGAAAAAACCTCATCAGGACCCGGTGACTTATTTTGCTTCAGTCGGTCTATCTGCTTCACAACCATTTCACTAGTGACTGTGATGTTACATAATTTATCTTCTTCTGATCCACTATAAAAATTAATTACCGGAATATTATTAGTGTCTTCCTGTGTAAAAACCGAGAGAAAATAATTATTTAAAATCGAGCACATTTCATTCTCTTCGTCAGTAAGATGCCCATAGTTATTTTTAAGGGGACCTATCTTATCTCTGACTTTTGTTCTATATACCTGGAAAAAACTTTTTGGATTAGTTTTAGAATCCTAGCAACTTTAATTTCATAGTCCCTTTTAGCTTTTCTTATCCCCTTTTTAATGTCCCTCTTAATGTCAATATACTGATTCATAAGATGACCCTCGCCTCTTTTGATACGCCTATAAATTCCTTTCTTATGCCCTAGTAGATATTTCAGCCTATTATTCATCCATTTTGGATCATTTCTATTTGATCTAATTTCCTTATAAGGGATAAACGTTCTTTGAGCAGCATGTATTGTGTTCAGAAAACTGTCATATTGATAGCTCTCTTCGTTACCCCAGTCAACAGATGATAAGTGTTCTCTAAGCCCATCGTAATCTGCTAAGCGAAAATCTGGGACTGTTACTGAGTTATCCCTACTATCATACTTCCATTCAATTCTAAATGTAATTGATTTGTGGTCGCTAGCACCCAGTTCCTCTGAAACTTCTAAATTATTAACAAGGGATTCATTGTTTGCCAGAACTAAGTCAAGCAGGTTATTCCCCCTTGTAGGTTCTGTCACAAACTGCTTCAAAAAACAATCCTAAACTACTTCTAAGAAATCGTATGATTCTAAATTCCCAGTCAAGAAATTCCAATCAATATGACTAAAGTTAAAGTCTCCTAGAATTACTACATTATCGTGCCTTGTGGCCCTAACAATTTCCTCCATAGTAGTCTCCCTTGGTCCCTATCTAAATTTGGGGGACGGTTATCACACCTAAAATTAATTTTTCATGCCCCTCTGAAAATTCTATCCAAACAGGACTCTGTATGTGTTACTTCAGACTTAATACCGTTTTTATGCAACAGTTCAAGCGATCTCGGACATACAATGCCACCCCACCCCCCTTCCCGATACTTCTATCTACTTGGAACAATTTAAAACCCTGAATGTGACATTCTGCAGGCATGTCCCGACTTTTTGAATTAAACCACGTCTCAGTAATGGCAAATACATCTATGTTACCTGCACTAGCAACTAGTCTCAACTCGTCCATCTTATTCCTAGCACTGCGACTATTTGTGTAATAAATTTTTAATGACCCTCCTCTCTCTCTACCCTTCCTGCTCCTTTCTATTATTCCACTAAACCTATTACTGTCCTTGTCAATTAGTGCCACTGGCCTTCCAATATCCACCTCATTTTGCCTATTACTAGTTCTCCTAGTACTCATGTTACTACCCTGCGACTTCACAGTTTTCCCGCCAAAACCCATACCACTAACTATTCCTAGTTTAAAGACCTAACAGCTCCCTCCACTGCATTGGCCAGTGCTCCCACCCCACACCTAGATAAGTGAACCCCATTCCTGGCATACATGTCATTTCCGCCATAGAAGAGGTCCCAGTTGTCAATGAATGTTACCGCATTTTCCTTACAGTATTAGTCTAGCCAGCAATTGACACCAATTGCTCTGGACAACCATTCATTTCCAACTCCTCTCCTTGGCAAAATGCCACATATGACAGGTTTCCCACCCTTCCTCCTAATTATCTCTATTGCTGACCTATACCTGCTAATCAGGTCCTCACTCCTACGTCTGCCAACATCGTTGCCTCCAGCACTTAGACAGATAATAGGATTGCTCCCATTACCTCTCATGATGTCATCCAGACGGCTAACAATATCCTTCATCCCAGCCCCAGGAAAACACACTCTCTGCCTCCTACTCCTATCGTTCAAGCAGAATGCCCTATCCATGTACCTAATCTGGCTATCCCCAACAACAACAATGTTTTTACCTTCCTTGGCGTCGTCCGTCGTGATGCTCCGAGTAGTCGACTCACATTCGCCAGGTAGCATTACACCACTTGTAGAATTCGTCAAGACGTTCTCGATGGTCTTCGTTGGGGTTTCTAGGGATGTCTTACTCACGTCTGCCAATGCTTCTTTGGTGCTCGTTGTGGCATTCCCATTCAGGTTGTTGTCGAGGAATAGACCTAGGAATTTGCCCTCATTATGTCTGGCAATTAGAGTGCTGTCGATCTTAATATTAAGTTGTGAGACACCTGCTCTGCTACCAAACATAATATAGTAGGTTTTGTTAGTTTTAAGTGTAAGTTTATCGGCTGTCATCCAAGTAGATATATTGAGCAGCTCCTCGTTAACATTGGTGTTGAGGGTGGTAAGATTTGGGTGGAAGATGACAGAAGTCGTGTCATTAGCAAAGAGAATGGGCTTCAGGTGTTGGGAAGATCATTGATATATATTTATTTTTTATGTCTTTGCAAACAGTACATTGAGATTTTATATTTACAATAGTGGGTTGCATGCAAAGAGAGCCTCTATTATGCCTGGACATTATGGGCCAACTTAACATTATTGGCTTACTGACTACTTAACACTAAGGATTATATCATAGTTGTACAGTAGGACAATAATTATTTCATAGTTGAACAGTAGATTATTAATAATAAGTGAATTAAAATTGCATAAGACAAAGGATAAATTCATATAGTCTAAAATGTTTTTTTGTGAAAACAATGGTTAAATTATTTTCCTGTCAACAATGGATAAAAGATTCAAAGTGATTGTTGAAGTTATGATGTGGGAGTACATAGGTATGTGTGTACTGAGTATTTAGCGTTTAGCCTAAGGTGATTCAGTGGCTTTTGAGAAAAGTCTTAAACTGATTTTCAGACTGGGTTACTTTAATATCTTCTGGTAATGAATTCCATATTTTAGGGCCCTTTATGTGCATAGAGTTTTTACACAGTGTGATATGGACACGAGGTATATCAAAAAGAGATGTCTTGTGTTGTGGTCAAGTGTCCTGTTTAGGTTGGTGAGAAGTTTGAGTGGAGGGTTTATATTTGCGCGTATTGTTATGTGTATGTAGTAGGCACATGAATAAGTATGGATGTTCTTAATGGTGAGCAGATTCAGACTTGAAAATTGGTAGAGTATGCTGGCGGGAGTGGGAATTCGTTATCATTCTTACTGCTGCCTTTTGCTGGGTTTTGAGGGGTTTTAGGTGATTGGATGTTGTTGATCCCCATGCACAAATTCCATATGTAAGATAAGGGTATATGAGTGTATGGTACAGTGCCAGGAGAGCTGATTGTGGAACGTAGTACCTTATCTTTGATAGTATGCCTACAGTCT
The DNA here is from genome assembly GCF_026875155.1 of Cherax quadricarinatus. NCBI lineage: Eukaryota > Metazoa > Arthropoda > Malacostraca > Decapoda > Parastacidae > Cherax > Cherax quadricarinatus. The sequence goes on along the minus strand of NC_069448.1, from coordinate 9,913,856 downwards.
TGGAGATTTTCTTGGTGATTTGTTGTATGTGTGTCCGGAACTTAAGGCTACTGTCAAGGTGGATACCTAGGAATTTTCCCTGTGAGTCTTGTGACTGATGATCCATTTAGCGTTATGTTAATCGGATCATTTGCACCTTTGTTTCCAAACTGAATGAAATAGGTTTTATCTGTATTCAGGGTAAGTTTATTAGTCATCATCCAGACAGATATTTTCTGCAATTCGGCATTGACTGTGTTTGCTAGTATGAATGTGTTTGGGTGGGAAAAGACATATGTAGTGTCATCTGCAAATAATATGGTTTGAGTAGCTGTGATACATTCGGTAGATCATTGATGTAGATGAGAAAGAGGAGTGGTCCAAGGACGCTTCCTTGTGGGACTCCTACTGTGATTGGTTGGGTGGAAGAGTTTGCATCATTTGCATACACATATTGAGTTCTGTTACTAAGGTATGATTTTAGGTAGTTGAGGGAGTGGCCTCTGATACCATAGTGCGTTAATTTGGAGTACAGCAGTTCATGGTCGACTGTATCGAAAGCTTTACGTAAATCAATGAAAATGCCCACCGGGACTTCTTTCTTTTCGGTGCGGGATATATTAGTTCTAGCATGTGTATGATAGCATCATTCGTGCTTTTATTATTCCTGAATCCAAACTGACAAGGGTTTAATATGTTGTGTGAGACGAGGTAGGAATAGATCCGTCTATGAATTAATTTTTCAAAGATTTTAGAGAGTAGTGGTAAGTTAGATATTGGTCTATAGTTATTCAAGTCAGCTTGGTCACCTCCTTTGTGGATCGGAGTGACCCTCGCTATTTTGAGGATTGTTGGGAAGGTAGCTGATTCAATGGATTTGTTAAAGAGCGTTGCAATAATTGGTGACAATACTTGAGGAAGAGCAGGTGACCAAGAACATTTCCCTGTGGTACTCCAGTATCAAGTGGTCGTGTTGATGAGGCTGTGTCTTTAATGGTGACATACTGATGCCTATTAGTAATGTAGGATTTGAAATATGCAAGTGCATGGCCTCTTATACCATAATGGTCAAGTTTGTGGAGTAAGATGCCGTGGTCTACTGTGTCAAAAGCTTATCTTAGGTCAATAAAAAGTCCTAGCAGATATTCCTTATTTTCTAATGCTGTACAAAGCAGATCTAGCATTTTTACAATTGCATCATTAGTGCTTTTATTTTTTCTGAAGCCAAAATGGCACGAGTTTCTCGAAGATTTTGGATAGCAACGGTAAGTTTGATATTGGCCTATAGTTGTTTACGTCTGTAGGGTCACCACCTTTATGTATTGGTGTAACCCTTGCTGTCTTGAGTAGTGTCGGGAACGTGCTAGTTTCTAGTGACTTGTTAAAAGTAATGTAATAGCATGCGAAAGGACATGGGCCGCTCGCTTGTACAATAATGGTGGGACGTGAGACAGGTTCCCTGAGTTATTTTTAAGTGACTTTATAATTGTGGTGACTTCCGTGGGCTCAGTAGGTACAAGATAGAAGGAATGTTGCATCTGCCGAGTCTTTTGCTTTCATAGGGAGTGATTTTCGTGTGCAGGTTTGGTATCAATCCCTCCAGGACCTTCCAAGTGTATATTATCACGTATCTCTCTCGCCTGAGTTCCAGGGAATACAGATCAAGGACCTTCAACTGTTCCCAGTAATTTAGGTGCCTTATCGTGCTTATATGTGCCGTGAAAGTTCTTTGTACAATCTCCAGGTCTGCAATGTCACCAGCCTTGAAGGGGGCCATTAGTGTACAGCGGTATTCCAGCCTAGAGAACACAAGCGATTTGAAGAGAATCATCATGGGCTTGGCTTCCCTAGTTTTGAAGATTCTCATTATCCATCCTACCATTTTCCTAGCAAATGAGGTAGATACATTGTTGTGGTCTTTAAGGCGAGGTCCTCTGACATTATCACTCCCAGGTTCGTCATTATAACTACAGATTTTCTTATATAAGCATACGGTTAATGTAATGTCATATTATTTAGCTTTCATTTTTTCTAAGATAAACTTCAATTATTTTTTTACTTTTTTCAATATTGTTTTGATGTAAATCATCACATACCCGTCTAATAAAGAAATAAAAAAAAAACATGAGAATCATGGGCAGCAGAAGCAGCAGCAGCAGGTGCAGCAGACAGCCCATTCCAGCTCTTGTATTCTGTGCCTCAGCTCTGTTGCTGATCATGAAGCAGAATCTTTTGCTAGCTGACCAGCGCGTATTTGCAGGTGAACAATGGCTGCGAGTCGAGAGGGGGTGAATGCTAATAACGAAAGAAATAAAAATAATATGAATGATTATAATTACTATTATTATCAGGTGCTAAACCCGTAGGGATTATACAGCGCCTAGGGTAGTGGAAGGCATTCAGGGAACTGGAGCACAGATACAATTCCCTAGATCAAGAACCCCTCACCAACGTCAAGGAACTTCCCTTGAAGGGTATGAAAGGTGATGAGGAAGTGAATTTTGAAGTGTCATAACTGTGTCAAAGTTAACTGAAAGAAAAACTAAACATTTTTCAAAGTGTTGGGAAATAAGGCAGTTGCACTGAGCTGGCCTAAATGATACTGGGTAGTGTTGCTGCATACCCAGGTGCGAGGGTAGGGCTAAGAGAGGACAGTCACAATGTACTCTCTCGAGTGTCAGGATTATGTCTGTGAAGGCTGCTATTCTGAAAGCTTATGCACCGGTACCAGAAAAATATCAGAAGTTTCGTGACCAGCGTTGAGGTTCTGGCGAAACCAATCATGAGCCAACACAGAGCAAAGTGCTTTAGTATGCTGGTGTCAAGCCGTAGAGGCGGGCCAGGACTTTGGTTAATTTTTTTTATTTGTTGCTGATAGAGGATTTTCTTGCTAATATTATTAGGAAGTAAGAGGTGCATCATAACTGTGTGCCCTCCGAGGTTCCGCCTCTTTAGCAGCAAGCAAAATCCATCTGGTGCGATGTTAATATTCAAAGGCCTCATGTGCCTGGGCCAGCACGAGCAGCTGAAATACCTATTCCCAGACCACCAATGACTGGCGAGGTAAGGCCACAAGAATAGTCTCAAAATAAGATCCCAAAGCCAGCCTGAAGAGATTCATTCATTCATTAGAGGTTCGCCGGTACTTCCGGCCCGGGTCTTCTCCATATGGTGTACAGCCTGAAGAGAGAGATGCAATTATTACACTTAGCTAGGTTGTTTGTCCCTCGTGCTTTAGGCTTCAGAATGCACAAGCACGATAATATGAACAGCATGTTGACGGCAGTGAAGGGACTTGAGCTTGAGTTCGTCACGGCCACGCTAGCTGGAGATTCGTCTGTAAAAACTTGCATTTGTGGTCACAGTGGTGCCTGTGCTAACCTTCCTATGGTGTACAAATATACCTAGTTGGACGAATCTTATTGTGGCTAGCTGGTCTAGTGGCTAACGCGACGGGCTGGAGTTTTGAGACTCTCTGACCGCGGGTTCAATCCCGGCCGGGGTATGGTTTGTTTGCAATCGTGTCATTACGATTTCGTGAGTCATGTCGACAAGCACAAGAACAAATGTAGTCCTGTCAGTACTGGTTATTATTATTAAAGATTTGCCGGTATTCTCCCGGCCCGGGCCTTTTCCAAGTGGTGGCCCGGCCTTGGCTCCCTCTTTAGGGAGTGTCTGAGACCTAAGTCTCCCATGGGAGGAGGCACAAGTACCTCCTCATCTTGGGGACCAACTGTCCCTAGGCCTAGCCACAAGCTAGGCCTCTCTGGTCTGCCATCCCCGCCCCAAGGGGACTAATGGGAATGACAGTCTTATGAGCTGCAAGCTCGGGCTCAGGCACCTACCCTGCCCTAGAAGGGCTGGGCATGGTGTCGATCGTCAGTACCGGTGTTTAGATCCGTCAGTGTACATAATTTGTATTTTTCTTAACAGTGCAGCGAGACTTTTCTTTTGGGGCAATTTCCCTTACAAATGATTTCAGGATTATTAGTCGGAGGATCTCACCTTCAAGGACCATAACATTGTATCAATCGCATCTGCTAGAAAAATGACAGGATGGATAATGAGAACCTTCAAAACTAGGGAGGCCAAGCCCATGATGACACTCTTCAGAATATTGGAATATTGCTGCACACTAACAGCACCTTTCAAGGCAGGTGAAATTGCCGACCTAGAAAATGTACAGAGAACTTTCACGGCGCGCACAACGGAGATAAAACACCTCAATTACTGGGAGCGCTTGAGGTTCCTAAACCTGTATTCCCTGGAACGCAGGAGGGAGAGATTATATACACCTGGAAAATCCTAGAGGGACTAGTACCGAACTTGCACACGAAAATCACTCACTACGAAAGCAAAAGACTTGGCAGACGATGCACCATCCCCCCAATGAAAAGCAGGGGTGTCACTAGCACGTTAAGAGACCATACAATAAGTGTCAGGGGCCCGAGACTGTTCAACTGCCTCCCAGCACACATAAGGGGGATTACCAACAGACCCCTGGCAGTCTTCAAGTTGGCACTGGACAAGCACCTAAAGTCAGTTCCTGATCAGCCGGGCTGTGGCTCGTACGTTGGTTTGCGTGCAGCCAGCAGCAACAGCCTGGTTAATCAGGCTCTGATCCACCAGGAGGCCTGGTCACAGACCGGGCCGCGGGGGCGTTGACCCCCGGAACTCCAGGTAAACTCCAGACGAGTTTCTAGAGAGGGGCTTAAAGTTATGTGATGTTAAATGAGTACAGTTTCCATGGAGAGGTGAAATGTTTTTGTCTATAGATACAGCTCATGCAGGTTATAAAATTTAACAAAATTACAAGTGTTTACTTCTAGACATTTAGCAAAGTTTATGATGAATGATTCATGTCTTAGCATTTAAATTAAATAGTGTTATTCTCAAATATTCCATCACTTACACTATAAACACCAAGCTCCTTCCTCATATTAAGGACCCTTTAAAATTTCAAGGGTAACTAAGAATGATTATGAGAACACCATTTCGCATTAGCTGTAAAGGCCGGAAAAAAAATTCTTTAGCTAACATTAACATTAATTAGCCTAGCATAATCGACTAAGGATCCAATACAAGTATGTACACTATTCTCACTATTTTTACATTAGCACCATAGTTAGGATTGTAGCTAACAACTGCTCGAACAGCATTTATCCTATCTTTGCATTGTTCAAGACTATGGAGCTTAACTCTCCTCCAGGCTGAGGAACTGACCACCTCTGAACCACTTTTGAGGGTGATAGACTGATTACATAATTTTTTACAATCACTGCTAATGCTGTTTCTTGTATTCGAGTGAAGAAACTTACTGTATCAGCAAAACGTTTCGACATTATAAAGATACCAAACTGTTCCACGTGTTTTTTTTCATCTATATTTGCATATCTTGTTTAGTTATATGTTTGATTTACTAAAGGGTAAGTCTACACCAGGATATCCAAGATTTAACATAGGTTAGGTAAGGTTTGTCAAGAAATAGGACAAGTGTTACCTGACGCAATCGTGTCATTACGATTTCTTAAGTCAAGTCTTAGTCATATGATAATCAACCACTGGAGCTGTTGGTCATTTGACCAAGGACTTCTGCGGCTTACCGGTCCACTCCTTTAAAAATTAAGGTTATAAGTTTTTTAACGTAATAGTTAAGTTTACCCTTCAAAAAAGTATGGGTAGGGTATGCCGTGTGCTTATCAATATCTTAAGTCTTGGATGAAAATATGGCAAGTCCTAGTCAACCACATAATTTGCTCAACAAAGGGTTAATAATGTTACTCATTGTCTTATGCCCTGTTGTGTAGATCATGATGTTATCAGCATAGCTTATAGCTATGTGTCTAGGTGAAGTAGGTAGTGCATTTTAAAGATTATTATTACATTAAATAATATGGATTTGAGATTATTATTATAATCAAAAAGAAGCGCTAAGCCACAAGGGCTATACAGAAATATGGATTTGAGAACATCTACTTGGTGTGCCAAGGGATATTTCTGTAGTCTCACTTCTAAAACTTTGATAGAGAACAGAGGATTATTATTACAATACAGAACTAAGCATTAAACCCACACAGGTCATACAGCACTGCAGGGTAAGATGTGGTAGATGTAATATGCTGGATCAGACAGAACAGTGGATACTACTGACAGATAACCTCATATCCAACTGAGTAGGCTACCACTGGTATTCAGTTTAACTATTCCATGTATGACAAACGTTTTGTTTAAGATATCCAGTTCATAAGACTGTAGATAAGGAGATAGTTGGTGTCTGATTATATACTAGTCTATTGAATATTCTTTCAAATGTTTTACAAAGACAACTAGGTACGTACGGTGAAACTGTTGGCCCAAGTACTATATTAGCAAGGACTTTGATCAAGGTCCTTCACCAGCATCCAGGCACTTCCCTTGAGGGGCTTAGTACATACAAAATTCGGATTAATTTTGGGCTTTGTGCATACCAGTTTGTTATTTTTTCAATTAAATAATCGGGTGAGTCCAGCAATTATTTAGTAATGCCTTCCCTGATCAGTTTCAAATGTTCAAAGCTAATATTTAATTTCATGATAAATTTATACACATGTAAAAAAAAAAAGACAGTCGTTGATGACATCCCTGACTATTGGGCTATCCTGGGTTAATAATCCAAACAAAAATTTTCTTTTGCATGCACTGAGGTAGAAGAAGCTAGGTTTAATGGTTATAGGGGATGCCTTTCTCAAATCGAGTATCAACCAAAAAAGTCCTACTACATATATTCAAAACAGTGCTAATGGATAGATCATCATAATTTGACAAACTTAAAATAAGCAGTACACTCATCAGGAAATAAAGTTTTTTTTTTTTTTTTTTTTTTTTTTTCAACAAGTCGGCCGTCTCCCACCGAGGCAGGGTGACCCAAAAAAGAAAGAAAATCCCCAAAAAGAAAATACTTTCATCATCATTCAACAATTTCACCACACTCGCACATTATCACTGTTTTTGCAGAGGTGCTCAGAATACACAGTTTAGAAGCATACACATATAAAGATACACAACATATCCCTCCAAACTGCCAATATCCCAAACCCCTCCTTTAAAGTGCAGGCACTGTACTTCCTATTTCCAGGACTCAAGTCCGACTATATGAAAATAACTGGTTTCCCTGAATCCCTTCACTAAATATTACCCTGCTCACACTCCAACAGATCGTCAGGTCGCAAGTACCATTCGTCTCCATTCACTCCTATCTAGCACGCTCACGCACGCTTGCTGGAAGTCCAAGCCCCTTGACCACAAAACCTCCTTTACCCCCTCTCTCCAACCCTTTCGAGGACGACCCCTACCCCGCCTTCCTTCCCCTATAGATTTATATGCTTTCCATGTCATTCTACTTTGATCCATTCTCTCTAAATGACCAAACCACCTCAACATCCCCTCTTCTGCCCTCTGACTAATACTTTTATTAACTCCACACCTTTTCCTAATTTCCACACTCCGAATTTTCTGCATAATATTTACACCACACATTGCCCTTAGACAGGACATCTCCACTGCCTCCAACCGTCTCCTCGCTGCTGCATTTACCACCCAAGCTTCACACCCATATAAGAGTGTTGCTACTACTATACTTTCATACATTCCCTTCTTTGCCTCCATAGATAACGTTTTTTGACTCCACATATACCTCAACGCACCACTCACCTTTTTTCCCCTCATCAATTCTATGATTAACCTCATCCTTCATAAATCCATCAACCGACACGTCAACTCCCAAGTATCTGAAAACATTCACTTCTTCCATACTCCTCCCCAATTTGATATCCAATTTTTCTTTATCTAAAGCATTTGATACCCTCATCACCTTACTCTTTTCTATGTTCACTTTCAACTTTCTACCTTTACACACATTCTCAAACTCATCCACTAACCTTTGCAATTTTTCTTTAGAATCTCCCATAAGCACAGTATCATCAGCAAAAAGTAACTGTGTCAATTCCCATTTTGAATTTGATTCCCCAAAATTTAATCCCACCCTTCTCCTGAACACCCTAGCATTTACTTCCTTTACAACCCCATCTATAAATATATTAAACAACCATGGTGACATTACACATCCCTGTCTAAGACCTACTTTTACCGGGAAGTAGTCTCCCTCTCTTCTACACACCCTAACCTGAGCCTCACTATCCTCATAAAAACTCTCTACAGCATTTAATAACTTACCACCTATTCCATATACTTGCAACATCTGCCACATTGCTCCTCTATCCACTCTATCATATGCCTTTTCTAAATCCATAAATGCAATAAAAACTTCCCTACCTTTATCTAAATACTGTTCACATATATGCTTCAATGTAAACACTTGATTTACACATCCCCTACCCACTCTGAAACCTCCTTGCTCATCTGCAATCCTACATTCTGTCTTACCTCTAATTCTTTCAATTATAACCCTACCGTACACTTTTCCTGGTATACTCAGTAAACTTATTCCTCTATAATTTTTAGTCTCTTTTGTCCCCTTTCCCTTTATATAAAGGGACTATACATGCTCTCTGCCAATCCCTAGGTACCTTCCCCTCTTTCATACATTTATTAAACAAAAGTACCAACCACTCCAACACTATATCCCCCCCTGCTTTTAACATTTCTGTCATGATCCCATCAGTTCCAGCTGCTTTACCCCCTTTCATTCTACGTAATGCCTCACATACCTCCCCCACACTTACATTCTGCTCTTCTTCACTCCTAAAAGATGGTATACCTCCCTGACCAGTGCATGAAATTACTGCCTCTCTTTCTTCCTTAACATTTAAAAGTTCCTCAAAATATTCTTGCCATCTACCTAATACCTCCATCTCCCCATCTACTAACTCCCCTACTCTGTTTTTAACTGACAAATCCATACTTTCCCTAGGCTTTCTTAACTTGTTTAACTCACTCCAATTTTTTTTCGTATTTTCATTAAAACTTCTTGACAGTGCCTCTCCCACTCTATCATCTGCTCTCCTTTTGCACTCTCTTTACCTTTCTTTTACTCTTCATATACTCTGCTCTTCTTGTAACACTTCTGCTTTGTAAAAACCTCTCATAAGCTACCTTTTTCTCTTTTATCATACCCTTTACTTCATCATTCCACCAATCACTCCTCTTTCCTCCTGCCCCCACCCTCCTATAACCACAAACTTCTGCCCCACATTCTAATACTGCATTTTTAAAACTATTCCAACCCTCTTCAACCCCCCCACTACTCATCTTTGCACTAGCCCACCTTTCTGCCAATAGTCGCTTATATCTCACCCAAACTTCCTTCTCCCTTAGTTTATACACTTTCACCTCCCTCTTACTTGTTGTTGCCACCTTCCTCTTTTCCCATCTACCTCTTACTCTAACTGTAGCTACAACTAAATAATGATCCGATATATCAGTTGCCCCTCTATAAACATGTACATCCTGGAGCCTACCCATCAACCTTTTATCCACCAATACATAATCTAATAAACTACTTTCATTATGTGCTACATCATACCTTGTATATTTATTTATCCTATTTTTCATATTATTATTATTACTTATTACCAAATCTCTTTCTACACATAGCTCAATTAAATTTAATCCAAGAAGGGCAGGTCTTTTTCCTGGAATCAAGAGCCCCTCACTGGCATGCAAGAACCTTTCAGGAATAGATCCAATGGGAGACTAGGTCATTTCTTGCAACCTCCCTTGATGGGATAATAACTTAGAGCAGAGTATATCCACAAAGAAGCACTAAGCCCACAAGGGCCATATAGTGCCAGGAAAAAAAGGGAGAACAACTTAATTTTTTTTTAAATGGAAAACCCTTCACCAGTATCAATATAGCCCCATCCTCCCTCAAGCAATTTTCACAAATTTTACTGCACCCTGCCATAATTTTTTTAGAATACACTGACTGTCTCACCGAGGCAGGGTGACCTGAAAAAGAAAAACTTTCTCCATCATTTACACTATCAATGTCTTGCCATAGATGTGCAGATACGAGTTTACATGTCACTCTAAACAGCAAATATCCCATGCCACATATAAACTAAATAATGTAATCTTAATACTACTGATTGCAAAAAAGGATTTAGGAGTTCTGGTTAGCAGTAATCTAAAACCAAGACAACAGTGTATTAATGTTTGCAATAAAGCTAACAGAATCCTTGGCTTCATATCAAGAAGTATAAATAATAGAAGTCCTCAGGTTGGTCAACTCTATATATCCTTGGTTAGGCCTCATTTAGATTATGCTGCACACTTCTGGTCACCATATTACAGAATGGATTTATAAATGCACTGGAAAACATAGAGGATGACAAACTTGATCCCATGTATCAGAAATCTTCCCTATGAGGATAGACTGAGAGCCTTGAATCTGCACTCTGGAAAGGCATAGAATTAGGGGGGATATGATCAAGGTGTATAAATGGAAAACAGGAATAAATAAAGGGGATGTAAACAGCGTGCTGAAAATTTCCAGTCAAGACAAGACTCACAGCAATGGTTTCAAGTCAGAAAAATTCAGATCCAGGAAGGATATTGGAAAGCACTGGTTTGGTAATAGAGTTGTGGATGAATTGAACAAACTCCCGAGTACCATCAGAGAAGTGAAAACGTTGTGTAGTTTTAAAAATAGGTTAGATAAATACACGAGTGGGTGAGAGTTGGACCTGACTAGCTTGTGCTGCTAGGTCTGATGCTGTGCTCCTTCCTTAAGTGGAAGTGACCTGACTAGGTGGGCCAATGGTCTAAGCCAGGTGACATGGACCTGCTTCAAATGAGTAAGTAAGCCTGCTGCAGTGTTCCTCCTTTCTTGTGTTCTTAAGTGCTAAACCCACATGGAACAGTGCTGTGATTAGGGGTGAGCAAGGGCAGGGGTATGCCTGTGCAAGAACAAGGGTTAATGTCAGTTTGAAAGCATAGCTGGTGCAAGAGGTTTGTTAAAGTCAAAGGAAGTCTGCATTAAAGGTGACATTCAGCAAGATCAGTGTGTTGGGTACTGTAGGTGTTAGAAGTGAATCTTGCATACCCACTTATAATAAAATAACACAATCAAACTAAGTGCTAAACCCAAAAGGGTTATACAGCATTTCTAAGTGGGATGTGCCAAAGGAATATGCAGAGATCGTAGACTAGTTTGGGAAAGGAGTGTGCAAGAGGTAAATTTAGCAGGGGTAGTGGAGTGTCCACTGTTAGACTGGACAAATTATTAAGATGTAGTGAAATGATAATGCAGTCCAGCAGTCCTTGCAAAGCAGCATCAGTTATTTCTCTGTATAGCTGTGAGAGACATGTGATCTAACATTAGTGAGAAAATGATGCCAAGACCTCCATTCTGGTTTGATAGAAAAAAAAATTATGCATTCTAACTCAGACTAATGTTGCTAGTGGTTTTGGTGTCAAGAGCACTTTAAAAATTGATACAAATTAATAATTTAAAGTGCTAAACGAGTAGTGAACAGTAACATCCAAGGGAAATTGGTAGGTAGTGTTGAACAAGTGCCTGAATCTATTAACTGACATGAACATTGGTCCAGAAATCCAGCAAAAAAAAAAAAAAAAAAACTTTAATATTCAATAAAAATGAGATCAAACTAGTATATATGAAAGACGATGGGATGAGAGGTAAAGTCCTTGCATAACTTGTAATGCACATTAGATGTCAAACAAGACCTATTATAGTGATTTTACAATTTTGTCTTGAATTCTCAAAATAAAAAATAAAAGTATACTACATTTTTTGTGAGTAATAATGCTGTAGGAGTTATATATTATATTCATGAAGGAAGCACTAAATCCATGTGCCCTATAGCACCTGGGTAATGAGAGGTAATCGGGTTCTATTCAAGATTAACTCAGGTTAAATTCATTGGGTCAAAAACAGCAACATCTAGGCACCTCCCTTGTATACACTATTATTTAACTCTGCAAGTTACACAAACAGTATTGATGTATTTACTTCCCCTTCCCTATTGACGTATTTACTTTGCCCTCTGCCCTTCAAGGTATCTAACTTGTCTAGATGTAGTCTGTTATTGTTTTCCAGAGTGTTGTAAAGTATTCATTTACTGCCCATTGCTCACTGAGGTCAGAATACCATACAGGCTATCACAGAACAAAAAATAATTAAACATTGAATAATCTGAGTTACAGTTTCACAAAATGTTGAAGATCCAGCTGCCAATTTTTCCGTCATATTTTTTTCACATTTGTGGAACAAGTATACAATGGTCATGCTTATCATAGGCCTTCACAGTTTGTGCACAGAACATCAACAATTTGCCAATCTTCCATTGAATCCAAAACCATGTTATAGTGATTCAGCAGTTAAATCACAGGAGCACTAGAGTATATTCTGTTAACCTGGGTATTATTGTTATGCATGGGGTTAATGATAAGCCCACAGGGGTCATACAGCACCTGGGGGAATGGAAGGCATTTATTTTCGATCCAAGGGGACCACAGGTCCAATTCCTAGGATCAAGAGCCCCTCATCAATGTCCAGGATACCTAGGGGTATCCTGGGTACTGATATATTCATGGTCAAGTGCTAAACCCATAGTAGTCATGTAGCACCTGAGAAAAGCAAGTGGAAAAATACGAGCAGTTAGGATTGATTTTGGAAGTGGAAGGTAACCTAAATTCGTTAGAGATCTCTGCCAGCATAGTCTCTCCCATTAACCCTTAAACTATCCAAACATAGATCTACGTTCACGTGCGTAGCGCTCCAACCTTGATTTTGTCCATTTGAAAGCATGTAAAAAAAAAAACATAGCTCTACGTTCGGAGCCCCCCCGCACGTGGACGTAGATCTACGTTTGGACAGTTTAAGGGTTAAAGAGACTGCCCTTTGTAGAGGCCAATACCAGTAGGTTTAAGTTAGAGAGATCACACCCATATCTTAGATTATCTTTATGGGATATTCAAGGCCTGTTGCATTCTTTTGACAATTTTATAGAAAACCAAGTCAGGACCCGAAGATTTTTTTTATTTAATAGGTCGAATTAAACCTAAAAGTCACACAGCTTGAAGAATGGGAGGCAATTAGATCTGATCCAAGGAATAGGTCATAAAGCATGGAAAGGAAGTTGAAAAGTTGAGAGCAATGTGTGGTGCAAGTATTGTGTAGAGAATTTGGAGCATCAAAAATAGAGTATAATTCAGAGGACTGAAAGGTTCTAGAGGTAGTTTGGGCATGTAGAGGTATAGGATGATGAGGGTGTATAAATTTGGGAGAGAACATCAGAAAGATAGTTGTCCCAGGAATGGTTGAGGACTGAGCATCCAGCAGGCTTGCATGAGCATGCTAGACAGTGAAGGGAGACAAGTAGTTTTTGGTGGATGTGCTACTGAAGTGAGCAAGATAACATTTATGAAGGGATTCAGGAAAACAGGTTAGCTGATTAAATCCTGGAGGCAGGAAGGGCAGTGCCTACATTCTGAAGAAGGGGTGAGGATGTTACAGTAGGAGTGATCTAAGTTGTAAAATGTAGAGCATTAAACTTAAAAGGGTTATAATATCTCAGGCAATTTGAGGTACTAAGGCTCAACTGAAGGGAGGTAACTTGATGCTGAGAGGCTTAATCTAATGAAAAGGACCTGTTCTCAAATTCCTTAAAACAAGCCTTAATGCTTTTTTTTCTCCCAGGGGCTGTATGACCCATATGGGTTTAGTGCTTCCCCCATGAATGTACAAAGGAAAAGGCAGGTTCAGTTCTTTGAATCAAGAACTCCTAACTGGCATCAAGGAACTTCACCCAAGGGAAACATACGAATAACAGAAAGTTTCCTTTTTTAGGTCATCCTGTCTTGGTTGAAGAGAGCCAATGAAGAAAAAAAAAGGCTATTACTTTTATGTAAATAAGTGTAGCACAATCATGAAGCTCTCCATAGTATAGTATGAGGTGACATATTTGTCTTTGTAAATGACCACCTGGATGATACTAACTTTAAGGAATATTTAAAATTTAAAATAAAATGTTCAAAGCTTCTATGTTATTATTGTTAATCAAAACTTAAGTGCTAAACCAAAAGCATTTATAAAATGAGCAAATGGCAAAAGCTAACAAACACTTAGTTAAATATATTTGGGGTCACTTTTAAAATAGGAAAGATAAATATGATTGAGGAGGAGTGGATCTGAAAATCTGCCTAGCATGAGCCAGCAGGGCTACTGCACTGCTTCTCCATTCTTATGTTCTTTGCCAGTGTCTTTGGTTTTATTTGATAAGGAAAGTAAGTTGTTTAAGATTTATTCTTGACTTACTTTATTTTCTAGCTTTTCCATACTTTTGAAACATGATACATAAACTACATCAATTAGAATGTTATATTCTATATTACAAAGTCATATTAATTTGAGAATATTTTAACTAAATCAAAACACCTCTAATATGAATTAAACAAAATTTGTGAAATAAACCAATTTCCTTCTCTCAAAAATACAAAAGGAACATGTAATTTCATTCCAGTAAATAACATCACAAACTAAATTTATGAACTGTCTTGGCATGCTAATCAACGAATTTAATTTATACCTCATATTAGTATTTCCAAACATTGATATAAACATGTAGAGTAACAATACTGATCGACTTTATTCATTTTTAAAGATTTATTATAATTTCAAGTCAAAGTTTAGAAGGATTTACAATAGGCATGAGGTGGTAGGGGTGGAGGACAAGTACTACACTTGAGATTCTCTAAAGATACAACTGCTTCACAATTATCAATAACCTTGGTAGTCATATTTTATACCGAGAACTGCAGAAGGAAACCATCAACTATAGCCAAGTTACCACATTAAGCTGGAGATTCAAATGTGGATGCTATACCAAATAACCCTAAGACTGCTTCTTTGGCCAAGAAGAATTTTGCCTTTTTCACATTGGGTCCTGAAAAAATTAAATTAATTGAAAAAATGATAATTGTACTAAATACTTAACACAATTACAGTACATCAAATTCTTATCCTAGTCACCATCATCAAAGATGTAATGGTTTATGCATAACATACCCCAACACCTTATATCACAGTAATCTCTCTTATTCAGACTAATATATGTGGGGAGGAGGAGACTAATTACAAAATTGAATTTTTTTTCTTAAGTACAGCCATTCTTGAAAACTGCAGGCTTAATTATTTACAAGTTTTGATTATTCAAAGTTTTTACTGATGAGCAACCAAAGAATAAAATCAATTATCTAACATTTCTCTGGTTCAATGGCTTTCCAGCATTAAACTTCTTATTTATTTTGACCAATGTTCTTTCTGAATGTTAACATTAACCAGTTGAGTGATACACTTGAAAAATAAAGTCTGAAACAAAATGAACCTAAATGTGAAAAACAAATTTGTTGTACAGACTTAACTTTGTATTATTAGTGGCATTTTATTTTCAGGGGACCTCTAGGAACATAAGCCTTCCACAAATCTTGAAAGATGATTGTGTTCCAAAAGAAGTTTTAGTAACACCATTATTTGAAAAAAAATAAGAATTATCTCACTAGTAGTATGCTCCTAAATAAAATTAGGTAATCTTTACTCAGTTTCAAAAAATTCCAATATTTGGCAATATAATTTCCAAATTAAGGAATTCAGATTCCTAATTTGAGAGAATTCCAAATACAGTATATAAAGTGTACTTTTTTTTTTTTAACATGCTAGCCATCTCCCACCAAAGAAGGGCAACCCAATAAAGAAAAATACTTTCACCATCATTTACACAATCACCGTCTTTGCAGAGGTGCCCAGATATCACAGTTTTTTAAAGTGCAGGCATTGTACTTCCCACCTCCAGGAGTTAAGTCTTCCTAACCAGTTTCCCTGAATCCCTTAACAAAATATTACCTTGCTCACACTCCAACAGCTCATCAGGTCCCAAAAACCATTAGTCTCCATTCACTCCTATCTAACATGCTCACACATGTCTGCTGAATGTCCAGGCCCCTTGCACACAAAACCTCTTTTACCCCTCCCTCCATCCTTTCCTAGGATGACCCCTACCTGTCCTCCCCTCCACTACAAATTTATAAACCCTCTAGGTCATTCTATATTGCTCCATCCTCTAAATGACCCAACCATCTCAACAACCCCTCTTCAGCCTTCTGAATAATACTTTTAGTAACCAATTTATCCTGTACATTCTAAGTGCAGCAATGTCAAGTTATGCATTTCCTAAACTAGCATACATAGTATTAAATATTAAAAATAATAAAAAACTGAAAAGCAATCATAATTTGGCATTAATAAATTGTAAAATGATAGTGTTAATTTTGCCACCTTAACACAAAATAAAATCTAGTGTTCATGAAATGCCACTGCAACAGGCCTACTGGCCCATGTGAGCCAGGTCCAATTCTCCCACTCCCTTAAGCCAATGCCTTAACCTAGTCAGGTCAGTCACATTCACTTAAGGAAGGAGCACAGCATTTGACCTAGTAGCACAAGATAGTCAGGGTCCAACTCACACCCACCCACACTCACTCATGTATTTATCCAACCTATTTTTAAAACTACACATCATCTTAGCTTCTATGACGGTACTCGAGAGTTTGTTCCACTCATTTATAACTATTACCAAACCGGTGCTTTCCTATATCCTTCCTGAATCTGAATTTTTCCAACTTAAAACCACTGCTGTGAGTCCTGTCTATGAAATTTCCAATTCTCCAAGTAGGTAACAGTTAACAGGTTAAACAAATTACAACAAAAATGTAAAACAATTCAGAGATAACTGCAGGCACATTCAGATCTAACACTTACTAGCCTACCTGAAAGATCCAGAGAGATATATCATTCTAACTTTAAATGCAACTAAAGAAAAACCCTATTCCAAATTCTAGAAACAAACCAATCCCAAAACAAGAAACTTAACACTCACGACAAATAATTCACACACACTCTTGGCCTCTCATCCTGCTAATGAATGGAAGTGTTCCAATTTACACCAAACTACCATGTGACATCCTTCAAAGTCAAACTCCATAATGAGTTTTGTTACTGGCAACCAACCTAATTCCTCATACTTATTACCAATCACAAGTACCCTCCATAATAAAAATCACTCAATGTACAGAAAGCAATAAATCAAACATCATTATATACAAGGCATCACAACTGTTGTCAGCAGCCAGTGCAATTCCTTTCAATACATGATTTGACTCGGAAACTTGTACAGATATTCAAAACAACTAGTAACTCCCAATCCATAAAGGTGATAACTCCAACAAACAACTAACATCAATTGCAAATCAACCAATACTGTCAAATATGAAAAAATGCTATATATATTTTTCCATATATAATCAAGTAAAAAATTATCTCCATGCTAGTACAATTGCAATAAAAATATGGGACAATCTATACAGAAATTGACAAGAACAAATATCCACTTGGCATATTCGACTAGCTAATAACCTTCAACACTATTTACCCCAACCTCCTCTAAAAACTGAGACATAATAAATTCAACAGGCTACTCCTACTATAGTAAATCCTACTTAAGTAGGAGACAAACAAATCAGCATTTACTCTCAATATACTGTATACTGATGTTCCCCAAAGCACTATTCTGCACCCCTCCCTATTCCATTTTATATTAATGACCTATCAAATACCACCCAACAACTCAAATCAATACTGAGTTGTATAGGGTATAGACCCTGAAGGAGAGGTAAGGATGTTGCAATTTGGAGGGCCATCTGAACTGTGTCAATCAATTGAATGGGTGATGTTTCCTCTTTTCTGCATCACCTACCTTGGTGGCAGATGGCCAGTGTTAAAATTATTACTCCTAGTCAGTTTGCCTAAAATGCTTTGCATAATTATGAGCTTTTCCATGTAAGAAAACTTTGTAATACTAATGTATTTTCAGGAAAAATATATTAAATAAATGATTATGATTATATATACACTATAAAAAACAAAAAAAGACAAATTCACACCTCCCACCAAATATAATGCAATCATGGCAATCACTGTACATAAAGGTTAATGTTTTGGGGTGATTTCAAACTA
Organism: Cherax quadricarinatus; assembly: GCF_026875155.1. Taxonomy (NCBI): domain Eukaryota; kingdom Metazoa; phylum Arthropoda; class Malacostraca; order Decapoda; family Parastacidae; genus Cherax; species Cherax quadricarinatus. Next base: position 9,895,846 of record NC_069448.1, on the reverse strand, counting down.
TCATGCATCTAATTATGCAGCACAAATAAGCAAACATTTTATCATAAGAGACACCTTAGTTTGTTTATAAATACCTTAATTACTAAAATTTTTAAAGCCATTTCTCCTACCTTCCCCAGTGAACACCTTTCCATCAATGTCAGCTGTAACACTAAAGAAAGGTTTGCTGTCATGCATCGTCTGAGAAACAGTGTACTGAACTCCAGGTTTCATTTGATGTAAAACCATGACTGGATGCATGGCACCTGCATTTTCAGGAACCTGCTTAGCTGGATTTGGCACCTTCAAAGGCTCTGCTGTGTCTGGCTGAAAACAAAAACTGAATATTTTTAACTAGTCAAAACAGAATATTCCGATTTCGATGAGAAACATCTTAATCGTCAGAAAATAAATATCTATTATGTTACTCAATGGCTACATTAGTATGATCAAATGATGTATTGCAATACAAGCACAAATATCTTACTCGTCCATCAGTGGCAGGAGTGTTGGGAGCACGGCCTCCTAGATGAGCACATATTGCTTCAGTAAATGCTGCAGCTTGTGGGAATTCTTCCTTAACTGCATTTGTTCCCTCAGACTGATTTAAGAATGCTTGAAATCCTGCAAAGTGAGAAGCAGCTAGTTCCCACAAAAACAGAACAATTAGGCAAATCTGTCTATTATTCAATATACAATTACTGAAGAACTGTATGTATTTGGAAGCAAATTTTGAATTATGTTAAGTTCCAGTATGAAATAAAGTAATAAGTAATAGCAGAAACAAACATGTATGGTGGAGAAGTGGTCACTGTACCAGCCTAGCAACCTAACAGTCCCATATTTCATTCTTGCTGAGACAGTGTTTATTTCAAATCTAGTGTGCTAGTTTCCAGAGTGCAACCAAATTCCTAGCAGGACATCATAAAATTCCAAATGAGACCTTTTGTATACACCTTCCTTCTTCCTTACTAAGTGTGTAGTAATGCCAAAAGTACTATTGTACTCAACCTTGATGACCCGTACTCCCCCCTACACCGAGAATGCAACTGGTGGGTCCAAGAAAAGACCTGAAACACTAAAGCATGGATAGAGCTGAAGATAGGAAGGAAGGAAGAATGAGGAAAGGACAGGGTAACTGATACAAAGAAAAAAGTCCCTAGGAGGGAGAGGAAGAATTAGGATAAATATGAGAGAGAGAAGAAAAAGGTGGAAGAGCTTAACAGAAAACAAAGGAATTATAAAGAGAAGGGAAAGAGGAAGATAATAAAGTGAGAGAAAAAGGAAAAGTGGGGGTAAGGAGAGGAAATCGAGAAAAGAAGAGCAGAGGATAGTGATGAAAATATGAAAGGGATAAAAAAGGGAAGAAAAAATGAGGAGAGAGAAAAAGATAAAGTGAAATAACACAAGGATGCAGAGAAAAGAAAAGGATGTGGAGTAAAGAAATATGCATGAGGAAGCAAAGTGAAATACAGGGAAGAGAGGAGAGGAAAAGTATGAATAGGGAAGGGAGAGATGAGAGAGGGAGGGGCAAAGGAGAGGAGAGGAGGGGGACACAAGAGGGCAGGAGGGAGTGAAGGAAAGGGGACAGAGGGAGGAAAGGAGAAAACTAAGAGATAAATGACAGGAAGGAGAGAGGAGAGGAGGGACATAGAAGGGAAGAGGTGAGACAGGCAGGAGGGAAGGAAGAGGTGAGACAGACAGGGAGAGAAGGAAGAGGTGAGACAGACAGGGAGAGAAGGAAGAGGTGAGACAGACAGGGAGAGAAGGAAGAGGTGAGACAGACAGGGAGAGAAGGAAGAGGTGAGACAGACAGGGAGAGAAGGAAGAGGTGAGACAGACAGGGAGAGAAGGAAGAGGTGAGACAGACAGGGAGAGAAGGAAGAGGTGAGACAGACAGGCAGGAGGAAGGAAGAGGTGAGACAGACAGGCAGAGGAAGGAAGAGGTGAGAACAGGCAGGAGGAAGGAAGAGGTGAGACAGACAGGAGGAAGGAAGAGGTGAGACAGACAGGAGGGAAGGAAGAGGTGAGACAGACAGGAGGGAAGGAAGAGGTGAGGACAGCAGGAGGGAAGGAAGAGGTGAGACAGCAGGAGGGAAGGAAGAGGTGAGACAGGCAGGAGGGAAGGAAGAGGTGAGACAGCAGGAGGGAAGGAAGAGGTGAGACAGGCAGGAGGGAAGGATGAGGTGAGAGACAGGGGAAGGAAGAGGCGAGACAGCAGGAGAGAAGGAAGAGGGAGACAGACAGGGAGAGGAAGAGAGAGAAGGCGAGACAGACAGGTGAGAGAAGGAAGAGGCAGACAGACAGGAGAGAAGGAAGAGGCGAGACAGACAGGGATGAAGGAACGAGCGACGACACGCACAGGGAGAAGGAAGAGCGAGACGACAGGGAGAAAGAAGAGCGAGACAGGCAGGAGGGATGGAAGAGGCAGAAGACAGGGGGAGAAGGAAGAGGCGAGACAGCAGGAAGAAGGAAGAGCGAGACAGCAGGAGGGAGAGGAAGAATAGGAGTGGAAGATGGAGACAGCAGAGGGAAGGAAAGAGGCGAGACAGGCAGGTGAAGAAGAGGCGAGACAGGAGGAGGGAATAGAGGAGACAGGCAGGAGGGAAAGAAGAGGCGAACAAGAGGAGAGAAAGGAAAAGTGGAGGAAGGAGAGGAGACAGAGGAAAGAAGAGCAGAGGACAGTGAGAAAATGAAAGGGTAAACAAGGGAAGAAAAAAAAAGGAGGAGAAAAGATAAAGTAAAAGAGACAGGATGCAGAGAAAAGGAAAGGATGTGGAGTAAGAATATAGAGGAAGGCAAAGGAAAGTAACAGGCAGGAGGGAAGGAAAGGGTATGAACTAGGGGAAGGAAGAGATGAAGGGGAGGGGAAGGAAGAGGAGAGGCAGGAGGGACAAATAGACGGCAGGAGGATGAAGGAAAGGGGACAGGCGGGGGGAAGGAGAAAACAGAGAGGAAAAATGACAGGCAGGAGGAAGGAGAAAAGGAGAGGAGGAGACAGCAGAAGGAAGAGGTAGACAGGCAGGAAGGAAGAGGTGAGACAGGCAGGAGGGAAGGAAGAGGTGAGACAGGCAGGAGGGAAGGAAGAGGTGAGACAGGCAGGAGGGAAGGAAGAGGTGAGACAGACAGGGAGAGAAGGAAGAGGTGAGACAGACAGGGAGAGAAGGAAGAGGTGAGACAGACAGGGAGAGAAGGAAGAGGTGAGACAGACAGGAGGGAAGGAAGAGGTGAGAGACAGGGAGAGAAGGAAGAGTGAGACAGACAGGGAGGAGGAAGGAAGAGGTGAGACAGGCAGGAGGGAAGGAAGAGGTGAGACAGGACAGGGAGGGAAGGAAGAGGTGAGACAGACAGGGAGAAAAGGAAGAGTGAGACAGACAGGGAGAGAAGGAAGAGGCGAGACAGACAGGGAGAGAAGGAAGAGGTGAGACAGACAGGAGAGAGAAGGAAGAGGTGAGACAGACAGGGAGAGAAGGAAGAGGCGAGACAGACAGGGCAGGAGGGAAGGAAGAGGTGAGACAGACAGGCAGGAGGAAGGAAGAGGGAGACAGGCAGGAGGGAAGGAAGAGGTGAGACAGGCAGGAGGGAAGGAAGAGGTGAACAGGCAGGAGGGAAGGAAGAGGAGACAGGCAGGAGGGAAGGAAGAGGTAGACAGGCAGGAGGGAAGGAAGAGGCGAGACAGGCAGGAGGGAAGGAAGAGGCGAGACAGGCAGGAGGGAAGGAAGAGGCGAGACAGGCAGGAGGGAAGGAAGAGGCGAGACAGGCAGGAGGAAGGAAGAGGCGAGACAGGCAGGAGGAAGGAAGAGGCGAGACAGGCAGGAGGGAAGGAAGAGGCGAGACAGACAGGAGGGAAGGAAGAGGCGAGACAGGCAGGAGGGAAGGAAGAGGTAGACAGACGAGGAGAGAAAGGAGAAGGCAGAGGACAGGAAGGGTGACGGAGGGGGAAGGAAGAGGTAGACAGGCAGGAGGGAAGGAAGAGGTAGACAGGCAGGAGGGAAGGAAGAGGTAGACAGGCAGGGAAGGAAGAGTGACAGGGAGGAAGAAAGGTAGACAGGCAGGAGGGAAGGAAGAGGTGACAGGCAGGAGGGAAGGAAGAGGTAGACAGGCAGGAGGGAAGGAAGAGGTAGACAGGCAGAGGGAAGGAAGAGGTAGACAGGCAGGAGGGAAGGAAGAGGTGAGACAGGCAGGAGGGAAGGAAGAGGTGAGACAGGCAGGAGGGAAGGAAGAGGTAGACAGGCAGGAGGGAAGGAAGAGGTGAGACAGGCAGGAGGGAAGGAAGAGGTGAGACAGGCAGGAGGGAAGGAAGAGGTGAGACAGGCAGGAGGGAAGGAAGAGGTGAGACAGGCAGGAGGGAAGGAAGAGGTGAGACAGGCAGGAGGGAAGGAAGAGGTGAGACAGGCAGGAGGGAAGGAAGAGGTGAGACAGGCAGGAGGGAAGGAAGAGGTGAGACAGGCAGGAGGGAAGGAAGAGGTGAGACAGGCAGGAGGGAAGGAAGAGGTGAGACAGGCAGGAGGGAAGGAAGAGGTGAGACAGGCAGGAGGGAAGGAAGAGGTGAGACAGGCAGGAGGGAAGGAAGAGGTGAGACAGGCAGGAGGGAAGGAAGAGGTGAGACAGGCAGGAGGGAAGGAAGAGGTGAGACAGACAGGAGGGAAGGAAGAGGCAAGACAGACAGGAGGGAAGGAAGAGGCAAGACAGACAGGAGGGAAGGAAGAGGTGAGACAGGCAGGCAGAAAGGAAGAGGTGACATGGGCAGGAGGGAAGGAAGAGGTGACATGGGCAGGAGGGAAGGAAGGGGTGACATGGGCAGGAAGGAAGAGGCAAGACAGGAAAGATTGGGAAGAGGTAAGATGGAGAAAATTAAATTGGGGGAAGGGGGATTGGAAAGGAAAAAAATAAGTATAATAGGTAATGATTTAACCCTTTCAGTAGCATATAACTACATCACTGAGGCCAGGGTCCTTCATGTAGTTCTACACCATGAACTCGGCTCACTCAGGTAAGTTGTAAGTAAATTTTAGCCTAGATGTGAAAGAATGGGTCTACATGGTGAGTGTACACAGCAGAAAAAACTCCTGCCTCATGCAGTGCATGATGGCATGAGCGAAACTCCAGGCATGTTTGGTTTAATATAGCAACTTTGAGGTGTTTTCTAGGACAGTTTTTATAATTGTATTAGCTTTCTTGGTATCATTCAATAGAATGGAAGACATACTATTAAAAGAGGGATAATTTTGATTGGTTTCAGGACTGGAAGTAGCTTGAAATTGGACTCAAAGTAGCAGAAATATTTTATTTTTGCAGGTTTTACCGAGGATGGATACTGCACCCCTACACTCCCCAGCCTGTTTTATGAGTTTTTCATAGGTCGAATTTAATTATTGGAATGCCGTAAATGTTTAGACCAATCATTCCTGGTCGTATTTTATTATCCAAGAAGCTGAGTAAATCTTATATTTGTGTGATAATAAATTCAACATGAAAGGCAAGTACTTTTGGTGTCATTACCCTTAGAAAAAGATTCTCTACAATTTCAGAAGGAAAAAACAATTTTGTTTAAAAGTGGACACAGAGCAATATTAATTTCTGGGGTCTGGATAGTGGAAGGGTTAAAAGACCTCATTAGAGAACATTATATTCTAAAATATTAAATCATCATCTACGAGGCAACAAGATATATTAAAAAGTGTACCACAGCAGGTTAACTATTAAATACGAACATCTTAGTTGAAAAGCCACATCCTCTCAAAATTAATAAATCAATAAGCCATAGTAATTGCAGTCCTCAGAAGACCATGTCTCGGTTGAAATACTCTGACACTGTTCCAATATTCTACAGTCATCTACCACACTAGGAGCACTATGTGCAAGGAACAAATACCTATTATATCTGGAGGTCTCTGGATATTTAGTATATTTGGTTGCAATCATTGCAAGGAAATGTATACAACCCTGCAGATGACTGAACCTGTTGGTGTCCCTTACTGGTTAAGTCCTTGACTTAGTGGATACAGTGTCTAAATGTGTCAATTAGAAAAACCACAAAATAAGTGAACAGTATTAACACAAAATTTACCAGGGGGAACTGCAGCACCATAAGGTTGGGCAGGTGGTGGAGGACACATGCCAACTCTACCCTCACGCCAATCATTGAATAACTTGTATATAGCAAATGATGCAAGAGTAGCCCATGGGGTTTTATCCTCCTCTGGACTTCCAGAAGAGTTGGAAGTAATTGGTGGCTTAACAAAGCTTATCAATGCTGCTTCAGCTGCGGCTTGTTTTGCTAATTGTTTAGATGATCCAAAACCTCTGTACTTCTGAGAGTCAATCTGCAAAGGTAAAATTTTTAAACATGAGTATATTATAAACATTATTTTATATTTGAAGTTATCATCATAAATCATAGAATACTGGCAAAAATATATACAGTATGTAAATTAAATAAAATCACTATTTATAAATATACAATATTGCAATTTTTTTATTTCCAAAAATATGTAACACTTACTAGGCCAAAAAAGAAGTGCTTCTGACTAGCTAACCAAAAACAAACACTTGTCCATACTCAGGCATACGTAACTATTTTTATCTAACATACCACCATACCTTGTTGGGAAATGGCATATGCATTGAAAAAAAAAAATGTAGTGCATAACATTATACAACACCATACATACAGTACACACAGTAATGAAACGCATTTGAACAACACATTTTTTATAATATGATTGAAAAATTGCAGCATAAATCTGCACAGCACACCTTAAGTTTTAATACATTGTCAGGCAAATAATGCTTGCCCCTTTCCAGGGCATATGAAAATGCTAACAGCCTTTATCCAACAGGGTAATTTCTTCTCATCCAGTCTGAGTAACCATTCACAAAGCCCTAACTACTTCACAAGAGCAGTGAGATGAGAAGAGATATGTAGCTGTGCCATTCTAAGCCTAGGAGAGGGGTTCTCAATCGCTCACTAGTAGCAATAATGACTGTTTTAACTTACTTTCAAACATTCATAACAAAAAACTTATGAAGTTATGGTAAAATTTATAAGAGTAAAAATGTCTAAGAACATATCAATCTTTAGTATACTAGAAGTATACCGAAATCCCTCCATTATACAGCCTCTCCTCACTTAGCGATGTACTTGTTTACCAACGACTCTCACCAATATGAATACAGTGGACCCCGGGTTTTTGGCCGGTATGGAAATTGTACAATTCGGATTTCGAGCACTTACAGCGAAATTCCCCCCCGGGTTTCGTACATCAGCTCGGAAATCGACGGTACCAGACACGTCCACCTGGACCGCTCATACATTCGTGACTCACTCTTGGAAACATTAAATATCTTATTTTACATTAATATAGACATTTTCATTAATCCATCTATGATATTTTCTTCAAAATTATGTAAGAAACACGTTACATACCACATAAATATGCAATGTTTATATGTTGTCAAGGGGTCAGTGGAGGGTAAAAATTATATTTCCTCTGGTCCAGAGGAATACTGGAATATCAGCAAAAATTTAACATTTCCACTATAATGAGCTCAATTTCAAGCTACTTTGTCCTGAAACTAATCTCTATTCTGTAATAAATCTTCCATTCTATCAAAAGAGATGAAGAAACCGACAATACAACCATAAAAACCATACGAAAATACACTGCAAATCATAGTTTTAAACCAAAAACATGGTTGTAGGCATTTCTTTTTCTCATTATGCACTGCGTGTTGCAGGATTTTTTTATATGGTGCACACTTACTGCATAGACCCATTCTCTCATATCTATGCCAAAATTTACCACTCACAGCCTATCTGAGTGAGCTGAGCTCATGGCATCATACTACGGGACTGACACTGGTTTCAAAGCCGTGATACGACAGGACCAACACTGAAAAGGTTAAAGATTTGTATGGCCTGGGGAATGCCGACTGCTGACTCTGCACAAGATGACATATACTGTAGTGGCCTTAATAGATGACCGACCCACAACCACAAGCTGAGAGACCAAATGGATAACATACAGCTATTTAATGTTCAGAAGTCACATAACCATCTCCAAACACTTCTCTATCAACAAATAGGAAACAAAGAATTTAAGGCATGATGAAATTCTTCCTTGTCACCAGCAAAGAAGAAAACTGTATAGCTAATGTATGAGTTGCATCAGTTAATATAACAAAATGATTCACAGCCATCTACAGCACAATACATAAATCTCCCAAAGCTTCTGCTTGTACAAGCAGGAGAAGAAAAAAATAAATAAAATTAAGCATTAAACCCGAGGGGCCCATTAGCACTGCAGGGAGGGATGCAGGGAAAAAAAAAAACATGCAACAATGACGAGGGGAAATGAGGTGCAGAAGTTGTGCGAGTGGAGGTTAGTGGGGGTAGGGGGGAGAGTGAAAACAAAAAAAACTAAAATCCAATTGGTGCAATAAATAATTTTCTATTAAAAAGTAAGAATCTGCATCAAAGGTTGAACTTTCAGCAAGAAGGTCAGGTAGTTAACCCTTTCAGGGTCGACAGACCCTCTCAGAGACTTGTTCTCATGGTCGCCCCAAATTTCAAAAAAAAAAAAAAAAAATTATTATTTCTATGAAAAGACAGAGAATCTTTTCCTGATCATAATGACACCAAAAGTATGAAATTTGGTGGAAATTACGGAATTATGCTCTCCACAAAGTTAGCGGTCTCGACGATGTTTACGCAACAGCGATTTTGCCCACTTTGAGCTCTATTTTCAGCCAATTCCAGTGTACTTGTCGACAAAATCATAAATATTTTCGCTAGAACTTCATTTTTTCTATAGAATGAGTACAAGAAACCACCCATTTACCGATTTCAACTATCCAATAGTAGTCAGAATTTAGCAATTTTGCCAATTTCACACAAATTTCAAAGATGCCAATTTCCGAATAGGGTCCAGAATAAACGAGAAAGACATTCCTGGCACTAAAATAACATTTCCTCTGTTCATTAGTCACGTCCCCGTGCCCCTCTTACATTCTTTTGCTTTCCACTTTGAATTTTTATTCTCACAGAAAAATAGATTTACTGTTATGCAGACCACTGCATTGGTATAGAAATGGTATAAATAATATCAGCGCACTTGTGAAAGAATATTAGACACACCAGTTGACGTGTATTGGATGCATAGAATGATTTGTTTACTTTTGAACTTCAGTAAAAATCTAACATTTCAGCTACTTTGAGCTCAATTTCAAGGTATGTACTTTTCTTTGTAAAACCAGTCAAAATCATCTCAATTTCTGTAATGTCTTCCATTCTATAAAATGAGACCAGGAAAACTAGAATACAACAATAATACCATACGAAAATACAGTGCAAAGTCGCTGTTTTAATCCAAAAACACGGTCAAAGTTTTTTTTTTCTCATTACGCACTGTGTGCTGCAGGATTTTTTTTATACCACGCGCACTGACCACAGACCCATTCTTTCATATGTAAGCCTACCAGCTTTCTCTCACTAGATTTGAGGGCGCTAGAATTTAGGCGTACTAGTACGTCAAAAACCCTGGTGCGTAAGTCATACTGCATAAGTGTTCGCAATAAAGCTAATAGAATCCTTGGCTTCATATCAAGAAGCATAAATAATAGGAGTCCTCAGGTTGTTCTTCAACTCTATACATCCTTGGTTAGGCCTCATTTAGATTATGCTGCACAGTTTTGGTCACCTTATTACAGAATGGATATAAATTCTCTGGAAAATGTACAAAGGAGGATGACAAAGTTGATCCCATGTATCAGAAACCTTCCCTATGAGGATAGACTAAGGGCCCTGAATCTGCACTCTCTAGAAAGACGTAGAATTAGGGGGGATATGATTGAGGTGTATAAATGGAAGACAGGAATAAATAAAGGGGATGTAAATAGTGTGCTGAAAATATCTAGCCTAGACAGGACTCGCAGCTATGGTTTTAAGTTGGAAAAATTCAGATCAGGAAGGATATAGGAAGTACTGGTTTGGTAATAGAGTTGTGGATGAGTGGAACAAACTCCCAAGTACCGTTATAGAGGCCAGAACGTTGTGTAGCTTTAAAAATAGGTTGGATAAATACATGAGTGGATGTGGGTGGGTGTGAGTTAGACCTGATAGCTTGTGCTACCAGGTCGGTTGCCGTGTCCCTCCCTTAAGTCAATGTGACCTGACCTGACTAGGTTGGGTGCATTGGCTTAAGCCGGTAGGAGACTTGGACCTGCCTCGCATGGGCCAGTAGGCCTTCTGCAGTGTTCCTTCGTTCTTATGTTCTTATGTTCTGAAAGGGTTAATTAATGTGCTGGAGCGGCAGAGACAATGGAAGTGAATTCTGCGTGCCTGATGATAGGCTGGACAATCTAATATGGTAAACTAACAGTGCAACCAAAAAGTCCCTACTGAGCAATGCCAGGCATTTTTTCATGAGGCATCTACAAGGCGTGTGTTGCCAATATGTAAATGGGAGAATGCAGTCTCCGAAACATGACAGCAGTGGGAAGACAAGAAACCTAAACGTGCTCGGCAAAATAATTTGTTGTGAATCATCTCGGACCAACATTGTTTCCATCAGTTGTGGAGTTAAGAGATCTCTGATGGATAATCTGAACAAGGAACACCCATGGAAAATTGGAAGTCTCAAACAGCTGATTAAGCAGCTGAGTTTGCTTGTTCGTTAACATAAACTGATGTGTCCACAGGCCAAGCAAAAACTGATGTCTATGTTTACTAGAAATGTGGCATAGCCAAAGTTGACAAATAGAGTCAAATTTCTGGATAGTTTGTAATGTGCTCTAAGAGTCTGATAAAATTACAATGGCAAGGTAGACATCAAAGCAAAGTGGATGACAGCCATTAAAATTAAATACCCAAGACCATCAATAGAGTCAGAACCATCAGTGTACACTGCAATGAAGTGATCAAGAAAGCGTGAGCATGAAGTGAGCTCTCACACATGGAAGCAAGGAAGAACAAATGTGAATCATTGAGACTTTCCAGAGAGAATGAGAAAAGTAAGATGCAGGGTGAATGTAGAGAGGTATATTAATCCCTTCACTCTCAGGACCCCCAAAATTAAAATTACCCGAAGTCCACATGGTAGAGAATCCTTTCTGGAAGGCAATGACACCAAAAGTATAAAATCTGATGACAACTTGCCTTCCAATTTGAATTAAAAAACAAAAATAAATTGAAGATTTGTCAAATAATAAAATATAATCAGGAATGATTGGTCACAGTTTACAGTGTCCCAATAATTTAATCAGATTAGTAAAAATCCATAAAACAAACCAGGGGTTGTCAGGGGCACTGAACCCATCCTCAGGAAAATCAAAAATTAAATATTTCCACTACTTTGAACCCTATTTCAATTTACTTTCAGTCGTGGAACCAACCAAAATTATCTCTAGTTCAGTAGTATGTCTTCCATTCTATCAAATGATACTGAGAAACAGCCAATAAAACAAAACAGCCTCAGGCTCTGAAAAAATACGCTTATGTACAGTTGAGGACATTCATTAAAGGGAAACATTTCACTTCTTCAATCCTGAACTGTACATAAGTGTCTTTTTCCACATCTTGTCAGTACGTATCACCATACCATTTCTCACTCAGACTCTATTAAACCAGATACAAAATTAAAAGTTTTGCTCTTCTCATCATGCACAATGCAAGGCAAGATTTTTTTTTTATACTGTGCACACTTGCCACAAAGACCCATTTCCCCTTATATCTAACGACAAATTTTACCACTTGCAGCTCATCTGAGTGAGCTGAGCCATGACGTACATCACTTTATGGACTCTGGGAAAAA
>NC_069448.1:9868021-9883554 GCF_026875155.1 Cherax quadricarinatus | reverse complement strand
TTAACTTTAGAAAAATTGATGGAAAACAATGTGACGGGAAATTTTTGGTCTCGATTTTCTTGACACGACTCAGGACTGCTTTTAAAACAGTTTGTGACAGACCCAACTAGAAGAAATGGCCTGCTTGGCTTGGTTCTTGCCAACAGGGAATCACTAATTAATAATCTTGAGGTTAATGATGAGCTTGGGGAAAGTGATCACAAATCCCTCAGTTTCAATATATCATGGAATTACCATGATAACTAAAATCAAGTCTCTATCCCTGACTTCTGCTTGGCCGATTTCATAGGACTGTGAAAATACCTGGGTGGGTTGAACTGGAATGACATGACTATGGGTCAGGTAGGTGGTAATGGTTGCCAATGTGACGCTTTTCAGAGCACAGTTTTAACCACAGAGACATCTTATGTTCCAGATAGAAAAATTAGATCAAGCAAAAATGATTCAAAATGGATAAACAATGGATTAAAATTCCTCATTGTTGAAAAGAGAGGCATTTACGTACGAATCAAAAGAGGAGAGAGGCAGTTAAGAAATCAGTAAATTCAATTAAAGTGAGAAATAAAAAAGTGAATAAGAAAAGCAAAAAGAGATTATGAGGTTAAAGTTGCAAGGGATTCGAAGAATAAGCCAAAAGGTTTCTTTCAGGTATACAGAAGTAAGATTAAGGGCAAGATAGACCCATTTAAAAGTCACTCAGGTCAGCTCACTGACAGTGATTAGGAAACGTCTACAAATAAAGATACCCAGATGTTGCACATGTGTCTAAATCCTCATCATAAGGAAATGTGTAGGATTTTTAACACTTATTTCCTCTCAGTTTTTACGCAGGAAGATACTAATGAAATTCCAGAAATAATAAACTATGTTGAACTGAACGATAATAAGTTATGAACGATCCAAGTCACTAATGACGTGGTTCTCAGACAAATAAATAAATTAAAACCTAAAAAATCCTCGGGTCCTGATGAACTGTTCTTGAGGGTTTTAAAGGAATGTAAAGTGGAAGTTAGTGAACCTTTGGCTTGTCTTTTTAACATATAACTACAAACTGGCATAGTGCCAGATCAGTGGAGAATGGCAAATGTGATACCTTTCTACAAAGCAGGTGACAGGTCCTTAGCTTCGAACTACAGAGCAATAAGCCTAACCTCCATAGTGGGGAAATTAATGGAATCTATAACTGCCGAGGCTATTCGTAGCCATCTTGAAAGACATACATTGGTTAATGAATCTCAATACGGTTTTACAAGAGGGCGTTCCTGCCTTACGAATTTACAAACTTTTTTCACTAAGGTATTTGGAGAGGTAGATCATAATAATGAATGTAATATTGTGTACATGGACTCCAGTAAGGCTTTTGACAAGAGTCCACCCCGGGAGACTATTGAGGAAAGTCGAGGCACACGGAATAGGAAAAAAAATTTCTTGGATAGAGGCGTGGCTGTCAGATAGGCAACAGTGTTTGCATATAATGGGGAGAAATCAGTGAGGAAGCGTCACAAGCGGTGTTCGACGGGGGTCAGTGTTGGACCCTTTTATTGTTCACACTTTACATAAACGACATAGAGAGCGTATAAATAGCAACATAAGTAAGTTTGCCGATGACGCCAAAATAAGCAGTCGAATTCATTCATCCGTGGCCTGGTGGCTAAAGCTCTCGCTTCACACGGCGAGGGCCTGGGTTCGATTCCCGGCGAGTGTAGAAACATTGGGCGTGTTTCTTTACACCGGTTGTCTATGTTCCCCATCAGTAAAATGGGTACCCGGGAGTTAGTGGACTGCTATGGGTCGCATCCTGGGACAAAACTGACCTAATTTGCCCGAAATGCTCTGCATAAAAAGCGGCTTTCTGTGTAGCAGTATATCATTGATGTCAGCTATGCCTGTATACCTTGTACATGTATTTGTAGAAATAAAGATATTTTATTATTATTATTATTATTATTATTATTATTATTATTATTATTATATTATTATTAAGGACACTAGAGCGCTCCAGGAAGATCTAAATAGACAGATGCAGTGGTTGGAGAAGTGGCAGATGCAGTTTAACACAGACAGATGCAAAGTTCTAAGCATTGGAAAGGTAAATAACCATGATTCTTATAAACTAAATAATGTAAATCTTATTATCTCTGCGAAAAAGATTTGGGAGTTCTGGTTAGCAGTAATCTAAAAGCCGAGACAAAAGTGTGTAGGTGTTCGAAATAAAGCGAATAAAATTCTTGACTTCATATAAAGAAGTATAAATAACAGGAGTCCTCAGGTTGTTCTTCAACTCTATATATCGTTGGTTAGGCCTCATTTAAATTATGCTGAACGGATATAAATGCGCTGAAAACGTACAAGGAGGATGAGAAAGTTGATCCATGTATCAGAAATCTTTCCTGCGAGGACAGACTGAGGGCCCTGAAACTGTACTCTCTAGAAAGGTGTAGAATTAGGGGGATATGATTGAGGTGTAATAAATGGAAAACGAATAAATAAAGGGAATGTAAATAATGTACTAAAAATACTAGCCAAGAGAGGACTGGCAGTAATAGTTTCAAGATGGAAAAATTCAGATTCAGGAAGGATATAGGAAAGCACTGGTTTGGTAATAGAGTTGTGGATAAGTGAACTAAATTCCCGAGTAGTGTCATTGAAGGTAATACGTTGTGTAGTTTTAAAAATAGATAAATACATGAGTAGGTGTGAGTTGGACCTGACTAGCTTGTGTTAATAGGTCTGATGCAGTGCTTCTTCCTTGTTAAGTGGATGTGACTTAAACCTGACTAGTTTGGACCAATGGTTTAGGCTGGACCTGTCTCGCATGGGCCAGTAGGCCTGCTGCAGTGCTCCTTCTTTCTTATGTTCTCATAACCCTGAACTAATATTCATATTAAAATCAGTACTATTTTTTATGACACTGGATTTTTATTATATTTCTCTCAACCATGGACCTGCTTGATTCAATTTTCTCGCCTTTCGAAAATCAATTTGATTAAAATCTTTTACTTGAATAAACAGAGCATTGGACTCGGACTGCAGAGTTTGGTGACAGATGCAGCACGGACTGTAGACTTTGGTGACAGATGCAGTACAAGATAAAGACCTAGTGGTGAGAGGTACTGCTGCATCACTGAACACAACACATTCTTGTAACTATTATTTTTTAATTATTGTTGCAAATTTTTTATACTTTGACAATGGCTTCATTATTTAGAGTGGATAATGAGGCGAGGAGGGAGGTGGTGGATGAGGCGAGGAGGGAGGTGGTGGATGAGGCGAGGAGGGAGGTGGTGGATGAGGCGAGGAGGGAGGTGGTGGATGAGGTGACGGGGAAGGTATACGAGGTGAGGGTTATCATTCACTCCGTCCACGACATCCAGGACCTCAGCCTCGAGACCTTCCGGGATGTGTACGTTAAGGTGAAGCTCAAGGGAGCCTCTGAGGAGGAGGGGAAAAAGTACCTCCATACTGACGTGCATAAAAACTGCCCAGAGGATTTGGCAGTTTTCCAGTATCGTCTGGTTTTGCCAAGGTTTCGCTATCCACGGTAGCTCACCAAGTGGGAGAGACTACTGGGGAGGCAACCACTGTCACCCACACTGAAGGTGGTCGTTATGGAGGAAGATTTCATCTCTAAAGACGATTGTCTTGGCTCTCTCAAGCTTGACCTCACTAACCTTCCTCTCCCTGACCCGAGGGAATACTGCTCCGCTGAGACGTTCCTTAATGATCGCATTAACTTTTTCACGGGCGTCGTCACCGGACAAAATGCGCAAGAAATAACGAGTTATTTCGAGTCTCCTGTGCTGAGAGAAATCTCGGGATTTTGGCCGGCAGTAAAAAAGAAAAAGTTCTTCCGAGGAGAGAGGTTAGGTGGCAAAATTTGCTTAACCATCCAGCTCCTGACGGAGGCACAGGCAACGGAGTACCCGGCGTGCAATGGCAACAAGCCAGGTCCTAGAAATGCTCATCCGACCCTCATCAGACCTGACCGCGACCACGGAAATTACATAAATAAACTAATCCTAGAGCCAATTAAGAACGCTGAGACGATCCTTCAGTATATGACTGGGATTCCCTCCTTCAGCATGCTACTGTTAATAGTGCTGGTCGTGGTCGCTTTCTATCTCACGGGATGCCGCATCGACGTGCCGAAACTTCTGATGAAGCTTTGGAAACTTTTAAGGAAAACGTCCAAGGAACACCCAGGCAAACTAATTTTCATATGTATATTCTATACACTTGTGGTAGTTCTTGGACTGTGGTTGAAGGGGTCTTTTGAGCCTTGTTTTTGTGATACACTTATTTTCGTACATAATGCTACAGATTCTAGAATGTTTTCTAAAATTTCCACGCAAGAAAGGATAATTCATTCCTAAATGCAGAACCGATCTCATCTTCCTTTATTATTTATATGAATCTCTAAACCCATGTGGGTCATTCAGCAGGCGTTGTAGAAGCTTGCTGCACCATCCAGTAATCCCGGTCAAAACTATCAACACTCACACTGAATGAATTCTATTCTCAGGTTCCTCGTATTTTTCGACTCTAATATATTGAAGGGTAGCTGAACGAACTTTAAGTTTGTATACTTTTTGTGTCATATTTCTTTAATGCACAAAGGAAACTGATACAATATGAATGATGAGAATGTGAGTGTAAACAATCATCAATAAAACTCATTATTTCCTAACATAACTCGTAGTGAAATCTACGTGATTGTTTAAGTTTCATTTTCTTTGTAATATATTGCGTCCCTAGAACCTGTGATACACAATATCAATAAACATATATTACCGTTCATAGACAGTTTTTGTTTTGCTTGTCACCCTTCATCAGACTATGTACATTACAGACATCTGCCTCAGGAGAACATTGTCTTGCATGCTTTCTCGGAGATAACTGGAAGTGTGTAACAATCTGAACACTCTCTTGTTGGCTGGTGTGCCAGATCTTCCAGGATATACATTGTGTAAGAATGGTATATAATACCGACAAGATGAAATTAAGACACATGTGCAACATCTGGGTATCTTTATTGTAGACGTTTCGCCATCCAGTGGCTTTATCAATACAAATTCCAGTAATTTGTATTGATAAAGCCACTCGATGGCGAAACGTCTACAATAAAGATACCCAGATGTCGCACATGTGTCTTAATTTCATCTTGCAGGATATACATTCACATTTTTCACTGTTACATCAACTCAAATTTTTTCACTCAGCAATCATGGTGTGCACTAAAAATTTAGTTCTTTTAAAATCTTTTGTACCTCTTACGTTTTTCGGCTTTCCTTTAGAACCACGAATAATTTACGTGCAAAATTTTGAAATGGGGTTCTGCCATTTGTTTTTTTTTGTTGTGACTGAAATGTTCCCTCTCCAGGAAATTTTTATATAAAAAATAAAAACAGTAACAGTTTTCCAAAAGAATTTTTTCGCGTATTAAAGGGGGCAATAATGACAATTCCAAATAAATTGTACTTATTCCAGTTCCTGAAAGCTCATGATACCAAGACTGACTATTTTCCCTTTATGTATTTGAATACTACTACTACTACTGCTACTATATACTGCTATACTACTCGCTACTATAGCTACTACTATCTGCTACTACTACTACTACTACTATGTACACTACTACGCTATACTATACTACTACTGTACTACTTACTACTATATACTGCAACTGCTTTACTGCTATACTACTGCTGCTACTACTGACTACTACTACTACTGCTACTACTACTGCTACACTACTATACTGCTACACGTACTACCACTGCTACTACTACTACTACGCTACTACTACTATACTAACTGCTATGCTACTACTTGCCTACTACTACACTGTGCTTGCTACTACTACTACTATCTCTACTACACTACTACTGCAACTACTACACTACTTACAGGCTACTACTACTACTACGACTACTACTACTACTACTACTTCTACACGACTACTACTACTACTACTACTGCTACTACTACTACTACTACTACTACTGCACTACTACTATACTACTACTACTATACTACTGCTACTACTACTCTACTACTGCACTACTACTACTACTACTACTGACTACTACTACTGCTACTACTACTACTACTACTACTGCTACTACTAGACTGCTACTACTACTACTACTACTACTGCTACTATACTACTGCTACTAATACTACTACTACTGACTACTACTATAGCTACTACTACTACTATTACTACTCTACTACTGCTACTACTCTACTACTACTACTACTACTACTACTGCTACTACTACTACTACTACTACTACTGCTACTACTACACTACTACACTACTACTACTACTACTACTACTACACTACTACTACTACTACTACTACTTACTACTACTACTACTTACTACTACTACCACTAACTACTACTACTTACTGCTACTACTACTACTACTACTACACTACTACTACTATGCTCACTACTCTACTACTACTAACTACTACTACAACTACTACACACTACTTACTACTCTACTATCTACAACTACTACTGACTACACTACTACTACTACTACTACTATACTACTACTGCTACTACTACTACTACACTACTACTACTACTACTACTACTACTACACTACTACTACTACTACTACTACTACTACTACTACTACTACACTACTACTACTACTACACTACTACTACTACTATACTACTACATACTACTACTAGCTACTACTACTACACTACTACTACTACTACTACACTACTACTACTACTAACTCACTCACTACTACTACTACTACTATATACTCTACACTACTACTGCTACTCTACTCTACTACTACTACTACTACTGACTACTACTACTACTACTACCACTACTGCTACTACTACTACACTACTACTACTACTACTACTACTACTACTACTACTACTACTACTATCCGTCTCGTTCCACTTCTCTGCGACATACGTGTACATATTTACATGCGCATTAATAAGTGTAAGCATGTAAACGTATATATATACTTGTATGAATATATACGTTTATGTATATATGTACACGTGTATACGTGTATTTATGTATGTATATGTGTGCATACGTACACGTGTTTATGATAAAATGAGACTAAATTTAAACTCAGTCAAAATAATTATAATAGGACAATTTGTCACTTTGGCTTCAGGCCAGAAAAAGTACCGATGATGCTGTCATTACGATACTTGACTCTGTTCAGATCTAGAAAATAATGAATATTCACTGGGCCTCTTTATTAGCCTAAGAAAACTATAACAACATTACTCACTCCTTACTGCTCTCTAATCTAACCTTACAACACTTATGGTATTTGTGCTTAGGAATCTACTAAATCAAATCACCTAAAATCCATTGTTACCTAACAGAAATTACCTGTTAGAATAATCACCCATTCAGGTTACGGACACACTATCAAAGGTGTTTGTTACATCACAGAAGCTTCACACTGCTGTGTATTCTCTCTGAGGTCAGCTCTCCCTCTCTTCCTGGAGAGCTGCAACATAGCACACAGACACAATACAAAAACAAATACCTCCTCATACCAGGTGTTCGACTCAACTTGTCTCAGAACTTCATGCGAATAAAGGAATCTAACATTTGGAACTTCCCTTCAGAAGATGCATAAAGTTCCTAGTCCTCCGCCCGCTTAAAAAATATACTTAAAAAGTATCTCCTTCATCTGACCTAAATTCAGTTCATCCCTTCCAGGCAAGTTTGTCCAAATATTATTATATACATGTTCTCACTATCACCAATGTTTTTCAACACTTATAATAACCACTACAAAAGTTATAGCTGATTCTTATTAAAAAAATCCCAGAATGCCATAAATTGCAAATCAAATTGTTAATGCCAAAGATTACAGATTGTTACTATAAGATTTTCGTAACCTGACTTTTTATATTGTTCACCAGATTATAAGTTCATTTTAGACTTCGCGAAATACTCTTATAACCAGGAACCTTTTACGAAGTTTGCAAATAATGCTAACTGACCCTATATCAGTTGTATTCTCTACTTTTTAGAAGAAATATTATCATTGTACTCCTTATCATTATCATCATTATCACTGGATGATACATAGTGAGTTGTTCCCGTAGAGTTGTCAGTCAGTGACAGTATCAGCAGTAATGGCCGCCCACAGCTCGAGAGAAATTAACAATTCCTACAAAATCCACTAAAAAATAAATCTTTCTCTAAGGAAGACACACTAAGGTTGAAAGTTTGAAACCAATCGGAATAGGTATTTTCCAGTTTTTGGACGGATTTCAATAATTTTAATTTTTTAACCTAGTTATTATGATGAGAAATTTACACTTACACAGTCTAAACTTATAGTTTGCAAGGTAAACTCCAGGTATGTATTATATATATATATATATATATATATATATATATATATTATATATATATATTAAGACTATATTTATATTTATAAAATATTCTTTATAATAAATACTATATATATATATATATAATAAATATATATATTATATATATATATATATATATAATATATATATATATATATATATTATATATATATATATATATATATATATATATATATATATACATATCTATATATATATAGTACAGGCATATATACTTATTTCTGTGTATCCACTATAGATATCGCTCTCTGTGTATAATAGAAGAATGCACTTTTTCAATATATATTCACCGATGAGAAATACTTTATATATATATGATATATAGGCTGAAAGAGATATATCAGCATGTACCGGAAGGTGAAGTAGATACATCTGCAGTACTTAAGTATCTTTGTTGCAGAAAGGTTTCGCCTTCAAAACAGTCTTCTTCAGTTGAATAGAGGCGATTCCAGTGCTGGAAGCATCTCGGTGTATATATACTGAGCGAGATACATTGTTATCTATGCATATATCATGAAACCACAGTTCCCATTGTACATACATTGAGAGTGAGATACACTGTTTTCAGTGTACACACTGAGAAATACACAGCTCTGAGTGTATATGCATAAGAAATATACTCCTCTCAGTGTATATACCCTGCCTGTGTAAGGTTAAGCCTACAGGTATATATACTTACTTCAGTTTTAATTTTAAACAATGAATACATTAAACTCATTATCACTAACGTTCGTTAATGATAAATTGTGAGTGGAGCTGACATAGACACACCCATGAAATAATTACTTTCACTGGCCTATTTACTCTTTATTAATGGTCACCTTTGTTAGAATTTAGACGAATTACTTAGATATGCAATAATTCATACAAAGGTGTCCTGTAACAAGTAAGTTGGGATCCTCACATCCTTATACAAAGGCATCTTTGCGACAGAACACTAAGGTCCTTACAGATACGTATCTCGTAGGCAGCTAAAGTCAATTCCTTATATAAAAGTATCTTTTTGCAAGCGATCTAAGCTCCTTACACAAAGGTACCTTGCAACGAGGTGAGATCAATTCCTTGTACAAAGGAACACGATAACAAGCGAGGATCATGGCTGAGATATCCATCTCTCTCCACTTTGTCTAGCGCACTACACTCTTGTCAGGGAGGCGGGTAATACCTTATCATTATCACTAATGCAAGGGTCGTATTTTACTTGATTTCACTGCAAATTACTGAGTTTGTATTATTGATTTCACCCTTTTGTGCATTTAGTTACAGTTGTTTTTTTCGTTTTTATAGAGCTAATTGATGCTATGCGCAAGTTGCTTATTCATCAGAAAAGATTTCTCATCTTAGTTGAGGAGACTCACTTGAGCGCAACAAGAGGGCAAAAAAAGTAGCGAGAAATTCGTAATAGACACGCGATCTTACGAAATTGGTACTGCCTTACGGACTACTGAAATCATGTAGCTTTCGTCTCTAGTATCTTAGTTATTATTAATTTCTAAGTGAAATTGGGGCCTGGGATGACTTTAATTCTGCGGGTGCTGGCGGAAATATCAGAGCCATTTTAACACTAAAAGTATGGGTTAGGCCGTGAGAATAAACCTTTGGAGATAGGATCATTGGCTGGAGGTATGTAAGTATACAGGTGCAACACAGGTGAGACAATAATAAGAGGCATCAAGAAGCAGCAAAGAGGCAGCGTTATCACTGGTGTGGGACACGAAGGATGGACTTACTGATGGATGCTGACATCTGGCGACCGACCATTCCACCACCACCACCTCCACCACCATCACCACTACCACCACCACCACCTTCACCACCACCACCACCACCACCACTATCATTTATTATTAGCAGTGTTGGCAGAAAAGTTCAGGCATCACCATTTAAATGTTCCTCTGAACTGCAACATTCTCACTGCCTTCCCCAAAGTGCAGGCGCTGTACTTCCCGCTTCCACGACACAAATCTGGTTAATCGACTTCCCTGAATCGCTTCATCAGTACTACCTAACTCACACTTCAACAGCACGTGAGATACTAAACTCACTTCCACTTAATCCATTCTGACAAGCTCACCACGCTGGCTGAAGTCCCTAGCAGGTAAAACCTTATCCATACGCTCCCTTCAGTAACTTCATGGGATGATCCCTACTCGTCCATCCTTCCATACCGGATTTGCACACCCTCTTGGTCTTCTTATTCTTCGTTCTTTTTAGATAACTAAACCATCACAGCATCCTCTCCTCCACCCTCTGAATTACACTTTCTTTTAACCCCAACACAGTCTTCTAATTTCTGTGCTCATAATTCACTGCATAATTTTCACATTATACATTGCTTTTAGACATGACAACTTCATCGCCTCGTCTCCTCCTGCAACATTTGAACATCATGGCATCATTGGTGCATTCCTCTTTTAGGCTCCACTGATAAACGTATTACCACACTTGCGTCAGAACTCCTACCTGATAATATACCAATGTTAATTTTTTAAAGGGGTGGACTGGTAAGCCAGTGGAAGGCCTTATCAGCTTAGCAAAAGGTCTAGTAGCGTGTCATTGTATAACTAAGAACCGCGTCAGGAAATAGCTGTTTCCTGATGATTCTTACCTGTCACTCCACCTTTTTTCCCTCGTCTGTTCTCTGAATCACTTCCTTAGATCCATTTGTTGACAGAGCCGCTCCCAAATACCTAAATACATTCACTTCGTACATACTCCCCGCTATACACACCAATATACTGTTAACCTGTCCCGAGGTTTCATATTGTAAGACTTTCATGCACTTTCTTTGTATATTGTATAGTGTTGTGTGTTAAATATTTCATTAACCTTTAAGGAATAAACAGTCTCAATACCGTGGCTGGAACATTCACTAAAAAAACCCCACTTATGAGAGGAACTTTATGACGACTTTTTTCGGCCTTCCGATATTCAATTACTGACGTCGACAAAGGTCCAGGGTGGACGAAACGTCGTCATAAAACTTCTTTCAAGGTAAAAGTTTTTGGTAAAATTTTACTGTGTGAGGAAACAGCTGGGCCAGGGTCAAATGTGTAGGCAGCAGCTGGGACCCAAAATTCCACTGGTGAGGCAGCACTGGGGCCCCTACACTGTGTGAGGCAGATGGGACCACTATCACTGTGTGAGGGAGCAGCTGGGGCAGCTATCACTGTGTGAGGCAAGCTGGGACCCACTATCCTACTCGTTTACGGGTTGGCAAAAAAAAATTATCAGCACTCATTTACCCTCAAATACACAAAATTTAGTAACGGTACATCACGTGAACTGAGCAGGGGTTAACATGGCATTCATGTTTTCTTGATAGGTGGCCAACCGGCCTGAGGCGCCCGGCCCGGGATGAGCCTGGCCAGGAAAAGGGAGCCTGGCCCCCCACACTTGTATACCTGAGCTGTCAATAAAGTCTAAACCTTGTTTTTGTCCAGCCTCACCAGACTCACTCACATTTTTAAATTATTTTTTATTACGAGGTGTGAAAGGGGGACGAGGGTGCACCGTGTGTTTGTGTTGTTTACCCTTTTTTGACTCACCTAGTTTGGGGTGCGGGGTGGGTCCGACCCCTAGCCCCGCCCTTCACGGGTCGCTACAGGTCACTCTCCCTGAGCCGTGGCTTTATCATCCCTTGTTTAAAAGCTATGTATGGCCCTGCCTCCACTACACCCCTTTCCCCCAAACTATTCCATTTACTGACTACTCTGTGGCTGAAAAAATCCCTTCCTAACATCCCGGGATTCCCTTGTTTACTTCCAACTGTGCCCCCCTTGTTACGTGCCAATCTCTGGAACACCCTGTCTTTGTCCACCTTTTGTCAATTCTTCAGTTTTTTTGTATGTCGTTATCGTGTTCCCCCTACTCCTGTCCTCCAGTGTCGTCAGGGTTTTTTCCCTTAACCTCTCCTCGAGGACATACCTCTTGCTCTGGGACTATCTTTTTTGCAAACCTTTGCACTTTCTTAGTTTCTTTTTCGGGGTTGGGGTAGGTGTGGGTTCCAAAAAGGTGCCGCATACTCAATATGGGCCCAAGTACCGGGTTTCAGGGGCCTGAATGATTCCTTTTTAAAAATGTCGGAATGCTGTTCGAGGTTTGCAGACGCCCCAAGCTGCAGCAGTTATTTGGTTTAGTGCCTTAGGGAATGTGCCGGTGTTTTTAAATCACCCAAGATCTTTTTTTTTTAGTGAGGTTTTTATCTTGGCCCCCCTAATGTACTCCCTCGCGGGGCTTTTTTGCCCTTCCCCAATCTTCAGACTTTGCCCCTTGGTGGGGATTAACCCCCCCGGGGCCAATTTCTGGGGCCAGGTCGCAGCCTGTCCAGATCCTTTGTGTTCTCCTGGCTTTTTGATCGAGTGAATTCTTTCATCAACTTCCGTCATCTGCAAACAGGGAAAACCTCAGAGTCTATTCCTTCCGTCATGGGGGCACAAATCCAAAAAACAGCACTGGTCCAGGACGGGGACCCCTGGGGGACCCCGCGGTCACGGTGCCCCTTGCACCTCCCATACCAAAAACCCTGCTGTCTTCCGCAAGTATTCCCACCTTTGTAGTCCCTTCCTGTTATCCCGTTGGGCCCTCCAGTTTTTGCACCAATCTCTTGGGGAACTGGTAAAAATTTTGCGCCAAGAAAATCAAACCACCCCCCCTCTCTCCTTGTCTTACTCTGTCACCATGTCATAGAACTCCGGGGTTTGTGCACGGATTTCCCACCCCTGAAACCTTTGACTGTGTTGATGAGACGTTCCTTTCTAGGTGTTCCCCCAAACCTTTTCTCCTGTAATTTTCTCCTGTTTTTGCATACTATCATGTCAGGACACGGGCGTAGTTTAATGCTTATGTCTGTCTCCTTTTTTAAAAAGGGACTAATTTGCTGTCTTCCATGCCTAGGAAAAATCTCTGTTTCGATAGATGATTGAATATTATTGTTAGGGGTAACTAGCGCCTCTTCCCCTCTCAAACCCATGGGGGAATGTTATCTGGTCCATTCCTTTAGTATCTCTCACTCAGAAGCCCTTCACTTTCCTCGGTTGTGTGACTTGTCCGACATGGTGGTGTACCCCACCTTCTTCTTTTTAGCTCCTTTTGTCTCCCCGTGAACATTCTTTTAATCTCTTGTTTATTCCCACAAATTCAGGTTTTTTTTGGGGGCCCCCTTTCCCTTCCTTCCTGATTACCTGGTCCTTACTGTTTTTTTTCCTCCTGAGTGGGGTGTACAACATTTTTGGTCAGATTTGGCTTCGCTGCTATGTCTTTTTTTTATTTCTTTTGGGCCCCTTCTTACTGTGCTTTCTTTCTGGTCTACGACTGTCTCCTTATTCTCCTGGGTCCCTTTCCTTCTAATTTTTCCATCCCCAGCACACTTGTTTTTTCCTCCCGACCTGTGGGTAAACCATGGGGGTCATCCTCCTTTTTTTATTATTTGTTTCCCTTGGGGACAAACCCTCCCCCCCCCCCCCACCCCCCCCCCCCCCCCATTGTACTCTACTGTGTTTTCAAGTAAACCACAGGTCACTGGCCCCAAGGGGTCTTTTATGTGATTCCCGATATCGCACTACTAAAGGGTGAATACAAACCACCTTGCGGTTTCATCCTCCCCTTTTCCTTTGAAACCCCTTACGTGTTGGCACATGAAGTTTTCCATACCACTTCCATCATTTAGCCCTCCATTACTTGGCCCCCATGTGGGTCCAATTTCTCCCAATCGATCTCCTTGGGGTTAAAGTCCCCCATGTGTGTGTGTGTGTTGTGTGTGTGTTACTCACCTTTTTGTATCACCTATTTTGGGGTTGCAGGGGTCAGTCCTACCCCGGGCCCCCCTCTTCACGGTTGCTACTAGACCCTCTCTCTCCCCGCCCATGAGTTTTATCAAACCCTGTCTTAAAACTGTGTAGGTTCGCCTCCATACTCATTTTTTAGGTATTCCACTGCTTTCAACTCTATGACTGAAGAAATACTTCCTCCTACTCTGTGTGTGTTGGGGTTGTGTGTGTGTGTATGTGGTGTGTGTGTGTGTGTGTGTGTGGGGGTTGTGTGTGTGTGTGTGTGGTTTTGTGTGGTGTGGTGTGGTGTGGAGTAATACAAGGAGATTAACACCCAGAAATTTGAGGTCATTTTAATTGGGAAAAGTTTTGGGCCCCCAGGGGGTTGATCACGTGATAAAAACCCCGATGGGCAAAAATCGTGATGCTATCAAGCCACAACCCATTTTTCGTCAGTTTGGGCCCCCCCAGCACCCCCTCGCTGTTCAGGTACCCTCAGGGTTTCTCAAAGGGATGGGGAACACAACAACCTCTTGATCAATCGTTAAAAAAAATTTTAAATTATTGCCGCTTGAAACTTCCCTTTTTTTTTTAATTTTTCCTTAATTAAATTTTATAATATTTTACGGGTTCATATAAAAAAATTTCTGACTTTTAACATCACAAAATTTGCAAAAAAAAGATACAACGTATTGTTATAATAATGTATGATATTTGTATAATGTTTTTTTTATGGGATTTTGTATGGTTTGTGTATGGTATTGTGTAGGTATTTGTTGGGATTGGTAGGATTTTGTTTTGGATTTGTATGGTATTGTGTATGGATTTTGTTGGTTTTGTGTATGGGGTTTTTGGGTTTTTGTATGGGGATTGTTTGGTATTTTGTATGGTATTTTTTATGATATTTGTATGGTATTGTGTATGGTTTGTGTTGGATTTGATGATATTGTGTAGGTATTGTTATTATGGTTTTTATGGTTGGTATTGTGTATGGGATTTGTATGGTATTTTGTATGGGTTTTTGGGGGGGTTTTGGGTTTTTTTGTGAGATATTGGTATGGTATTGTGTATATTTGGTATGGGATTTGTATGTATTGTGTATGGTATTGGTTTAAAGGGATTTTTTATGTATTTATGGGATTGTTTGGTATTTTGGGGTTTTTTTTTGTTTGGTTTGGTTTTATTGTTTGGTATTTGTTTATTGTGTATGAAATTTTTTGAATTTTAGGCATTTTGTATGGTTTGTTATGGGATTGTGTATGGGTTTGGATGATATTGGTAGAATTGTTATAATTTTTGTATGGATTGTGTATGGTATTGTGTATGGTATGTGTATGGGATTGTGTAGGTT
>NC_069448.1:9851328-9867521 GCF_026875155.1 Cherax quadricarinatus | reverse complement strand
CCCAGCAAGACAAGACTCAAAGCAATGGTTTTTTCAAGTCAAAAAATTCAGTCCGGAAGGATATTGGAAAGCCTGTTTTGGGAAAAATAGTTGGAAAAAATTAAAACAAACTCCCGAGTCCCATCGAGAAGTGAAAACGTTTTTTATTTTTAAAAAAAAGGTTAGATAAATACGAGTGGGTGAGAGTTGCCCTGACTAGTTTTGTCCCTTTAGGTTGATGCTGTGCCCCCTTCCTTAAGGGAGTGACCTTCTAGGGGGGGCCAAGGGTTTCTAACCCGGTGACATGGACCTGCTTAAAATGAGAAAAGTAACCCTGCTGCAGTTTTCCTCCTTTCTTGGGGTTCTTATGCTAAACCCACATGGAACAGTGCTGGATTAGGGGGGGCAAGGGCAGGGTATGCAGGGGTAGGACTGTACAAGAAAAGGGTTAATGTCAGTTTGAAAGCATAGCTGGTGCAAGAGGTTTGTTAAAGTCAAAGGAAGTCTGCATTAAAGTGACATTCAGCAAGTCAGTGTGTTGGGTACTGTAGTTTAGAAGTGAATCTTGCTACCACTATATAAAAAACCAATCAAACTAAGTGCTAAACCCAAAAGGGTTATACAGCACTTCTAAGTGGGATGGCAAAGGAATATGCAGAGATGTAGATTTTTGGAAAAGGGAAAGTGTGCAAGAGGTAAATTTAGAAAGGGGTGTGGATTTTGGTCCACTGTTAGACTGGACAAATTATTAAGATGTAGTGAAATGATAATGCAGTCCAGCAGTCCTTGCAAAGCAGCATCAGTTATTTCTCTGTATAGCTGTGAGATTATTATTATTATAATCAAGGGGGAAGCGCTAAACCCGGAGGATTATACAGCGCCTGGGGGGGGGATATGTGGAAGGCATTCAGGCTTAATTCGGGGAACTGGAGCACAGATCCAATTCCCTAAATCAAGAGCCCCTCACCAACATCAAGGAACCTTCCTTGAGGGGATAGCTGTGAGAGACATGTGATCTAACATTAGTGAGAAAATGATGCCAAGACCTCCATTCTGGTTTGATAGAAAAAAAAATTATGCATTCTAACTCAGACTAATGTTGTTGCTAGTGGTTTTGGTGTCAAGAGCACTTTAAAAATTGATACAAATTAATAATTTAAAGTGCTAAGCGAGTAGTGAACAGTAACATCCAAGGGAAATTGGTAGGTAGTGTTGAACAAGTGCCTGAATCTATTAACTGACAGAACACTGGTCCAGAAATCCAGCAAAAAAAAAAAAAAAAAAAAACTTTATATTCAATAAAAATGAGATCAAACTAGTATATATAAAGACGATGGGATGAGAGGTAAAGTCCTTGCATAACTTGTAATGCACATTAGATGTCAAACAAGACCTATTATAGTGATTTTACAATTTTGTCTTGAATTCTCAAAATAAAAAATAAAAGTATACTACATTTTTTGTGATAATAATGCTGTAGGAGTTATATATTATATTCATGAAGGAAGCACTAAATCCATGGCCCTATAGCACCTGGGTAATGAGAGGTAATCGGGTTCTATTCAAGATTAACTCAGGTTAAATTCATTGGGTCAAAAACAGCAAAAATCTAGGCACCTCCCTTGTTTTACACTATTATTTAACTCTGCAAGTTACACAAACAGTATTGATGTATTTACTTCCCCTTCCCTATTGATGTATTACTTTGCCCTCTGCCCTTCAAGGTATCTAACTTGTCTAGATGTAGTCTGTTATTGTTTTCCAGAGTGTTGTAAAGTATTCATTTACTGCCCTTTTGCTCACTGAGGTCAGAATACCATACAGGCTATCACAGAACAAAAAATAATTAAACATTGAATAATCTGAGTTACAGTTTCACAAAAGTTGAAGATCCAGCTCCCCAATTTTTCCGTCATATTTTTTCACATTGTGGAACTAGTATACAATGGTCATGCTTATCATAGGCCTTCACAGTTTGTGCACAGAACATCAACATTTGCCAATCTTCCATTGAACCCAAAAACCCAAATGTTATAGTGATTCAGCAGTTAAATCACAGGAGCACTAGAGTATATTCTGTTAACCTGGGTATTATTGTTATGCATGGGTTAATGATAAGCCCACAGGGGTCATACAGCACCTGGGGGAATGGAAGGCATTTATTTTCGATCCAAGGGGACCACAGGTCCCAAATTCAAGAGCCCCTCATCAATGTCCAGGATACCTAGGGGTATCCTGGGTACTGATATATTCATGGTCAAGTGCTAAACCCATAGTAGTCATGTAGCACCTGAGAAAAGCAAGTGGAAAAATACGAGCAGTTAGGATTGATTTTGGAAGTGGAAGGTAACCTAAATTCGTTAGAGATCTCTGCCAGCATAGTCTCTTCCATGAACCCTTAAACTATCCAACATAGATCCTACGTTCACGTGCGTTAGGCGACTCCGACTGATTTTGTTCCATTTGAATGCATGTTAAAAAAAAAACATAGTCTACGTTCGGAGCCCTCCCCCGCTCACGGGGGACGTAGATCTACGTTTAGCGACAGATTAACGGGTTTAAAGAGACTGCCCTTTGTAGAGGCCAATACCGTCGGTTTAAGGTAGCAGGAGATCACACACCCTTATATCGTAGATTATCTTTAAGGGCTATTCAAGGCCGGTTGCTTTTTTTGACAATTTTATAGAAAAACCAAAGTTCAGGACCCGATGATTTTTTTTATTTAATAGGTCGAATTTAACCTACAAGTCACACAGCTTGAAGAATAATGGGAGGCAATTAGATCTGATCCAAAGGAAGAGGTCATAAAGCATGAAGGAAGTTGAAAAGTTGAGAGCAATTTGTGTGGTGCAGTATTGTGTAGAGAATCTTGGAGCTATCTCAAATATAGTGGTATTAATTTCGACGGATGAAGGTTATAGAGGTAGTTTGGGCATGTTAGAGGGGTGGAGGGTTATAGGATGATGAGGAGTGTTATAATTTGGGGAAGTGAAACATCAGCAAAGATAGTTGTCCCAGGAAATGGATTGAGGAACTGATGCATCCAGAGGCTTGCTATGAGCATGCTAGACAGATGAAGGGTAGGACAAGTTGTTTTTGGTGGGTGTGATACTGAATGTGAGCAGATCAAATTTATGAAGGGATTCAGGAAAAAAGGTTAGCTGATTAAATCTGGAGGCAGGAAGGGGCAGTGCTACATTTTGAAGAAGGGTGGTGAGGATGTCTACGTAGGATTGGATCTAAGTTGTAAAAATGTAGAGCATTAAACTTAAAGGGTATAATATCTCAGGTTTATTTGAGGTACTAAGGCTCAATGAAGGGAGGAACTTGATGCTGAGGGGGCTTAATCTAATGAAAGGAACCTGTTCCTCAAATTCTTAAAACACAGCCTTAGTGCGTCTTTTTTCTCCCAGGGGCTGTAATGAACCATATGGGGTTAGTGCTTTTCCCCATTGAATGTACTACGGAAAAAGGCAGTGCAGTTCTTTTGATAATCATGAACTCTAACTGGCATCAAGGAAACTTCAACCAAGGGAAATATCGAATATACAGAAAGTTTCCTTTTTTTAGGTATCCTGTTTGTTGAAGAGAGCAATGAAGAAAAAAAAAAGGCTATTACTTTTTGTAAATTTAAGGTGTAGCACAATCATGAAGCTCTCCATAGTATAGTATGAGGTAGTATATTAACTCTTAGTATCATCCAGGTGGTCATTTACAAACTTTAAGGAATATTTAAATAATTTAAAATAACATGTTCAAAGCTTCTATGTTTTTATTGTTTAATCAAACTTAGTGCTAAACAAAATGCATTTATAATATGAGCAAATGGCACAAAGCTAAACAAACTTAGTTAAATCTATTTGGGGTCACTTTTAAAATAGGAAAGATAAATATGATTGAGGAGGAGTGAGATCTGGAAAAATCTGCCTAGCATGAGCAGCAAGAGGCTATGCATGCTTCTCCATTCTTATGTTCTTTGGACAGTGTCTTTTGGTTTTATTTGATAAGGAAAGTAAGTTGCTTAAGATTTATTTCTTGATTACTTTTTTTTCTAGCTTTTCAATACTTTTGAAACATAGATACTAAACTACATCAATTAGAATGTTATATTTTATTACAAAGTCATCATTAATTTGAGATATTTTAACCTAAATCAAACACCTCTAATATGAATTACAAACAAAATTTTTGTGAATAAAACAATTTCTTCTCTCAAAAAATACAAAAGGAAATGTATTTTCATTCAAGTAAAAAACATCACAAAAACTAATTTTGAACTGTCTTGGCATGCTATCAACGAATTTAATTTATACCTCATTTAGTATCTTCAAACATTGATATAAAACATCTTGTAGAGTAAACCAATACTGATCGAACTTTATTCGCATTTTTAAAGTTTTATTAGACTTTTCAAAGTCAAAGTTAGAGGATTTACAATAGGCATGAGGTGGTAGGTGTGGAGGAGACAAGTACTACCCCAAAACTTGAGATTCTCTAAAGGTTACAACTGTTCACAATTATTTAATAACCTTGGTAGTCATATTTTTATACCGAGAACCTGCAGAAGGGATATAAACCATCATCTAATAGCAAAGTTACACAATTAGCTGGAATTTCAATTGTGGACTGCTTATACCAACATATAACCCTAAGGCCTGCTTCTGTGGCCATGAAGATTTTTGCTTTTTCACATTTGGGTCCTGAAGAAACATTAAATTAATTGAAAAAAATGATATTGTACTAATTTAATTCAACACAACTTACAAGTACATCTAATAATTCTTATCCTAGTCAACAGCATACAAGAGTAAATGGTTTATGCCTAACATACCCATACACCTTATATCACAGTAATCTTCTTATTCAGACAAATATTTGTGAGGGGGAGGGGGAGACTATTACAAAATTGAATTTTTTCTTAAAAGTACAGCCATTCTTGTAAACTGCAGGCTTAATTATTTACAAGTTTTGATTATTCAATGTTTTTTACTGGGGGGGATGAGCAACCAAGAATAAAATTCAATTATCTAACATTTTTGGTTAAAGGGCTTTCCAGCTTTAAACTTCTTATTTTTTTTGCCAAATGCTTTCTGAATGAAACTTTAAAACCATTGAGTGATACACTTGAAAAAAAAAGTCTGAACAAAAAAAAACCTAAATGGAAAAAAAAAATTTGTTGTACAGATTTAACTTTGAATATTAGGGGGCATTTTATTTTAAAGGGGACCCTGGGAACAAAACCCTTTCCCCAAAAAATTTTTAAAGAGTTGTTTTCCCAAAAAGAAGTTTTAGTAACCCCCATTATTTGAAAAAAAAAAAGAATTATTCACTAGTATATGCTCCTAAATAAAATTGGGAAATTTTTTTTATCAGTTTAAAAAAATTCCCAAAATTTTTTTGGCAATTAATTTCCAAAATTTAAGGAATTCATTCCAAATTGAGAGAATTCCAAAATACAGTTATAAATTTAACTTTTTTTTTTTTAAATGCTACCATCTCCCCAAAAAAGGGGAACCCAAATAAAGAAAAAACTTTCCCCACTTTTACCAATCCCCGTCTTTGCAGGGGGTGCCCAATACACGTTTTTTAAAAGTGCAGGGCATGTACTTCCCCACCTCCCAGGATTTAAGTCTTCCCAAACCATTTCCCTAAATCCTTAAAAAAATATACCTTGCTCAATCCAACACCATGGGGGTCCAAAAACCTTATCTCCATTACCCCATCAACATGCTCACCATGTTGCTGAATTCCGGGCCCCCTTGACACAAAACCTCTTTTCCCCCTTAATCTTTTCCTGGGAACCCCTACCTTCCTCCCCTCCATTTAAAAATTTTTATAAACCCTCTATCATCATATGCTCCACCTCTAAATCCCCCAACCTCTAAACAACCCCTCTTCACCCTTCTGAAAAATATTTTTAGAAACCAAATTTTAAATCCTGTAAAATTCTAAGTGCAGCAATGTCAAGTTATCATTTCCTAACAGCAAACATAGTTTTAAATATTAAAAAAAAAAAAAATAAAAGCAATCTAATTTGGATTAAAAAAATTGAAAATGATATTTATTTCCACCTTAACACAAAAAAAAAATTGTGTTCATAAAATCCCACTGAAACGGGCCTACGGGCCCCATGTACCGGGCCCAATTCCCCCACTCCCTTAAGCCAAAGCCCAACCCAGTCAGGGCAGTCACATTCCTAAGGAAAGGAGCACAGCATTTGCCCAGTAGCACAAAAGTCAGGGCCAACTCACACCCACCCACACTCACTCATTTTTTACCAACCTATTTTTAAAACTACACATATCTTATTCTATGACGGTACTCCCAGAGTTTTTCCCCTCTTTTTAACATTTTCCCAAACCGGGCTTTCCCCATTCCTTCCTGAAACTGAATTTTTCCAACTTAAAAACCCCTCGTGAGTCCTGTCTATGAAATTTCCAATTCTCCAATAGGTTTAAAAGTTAAAGGTTAAACAAATTCAACAAAAAATTTAAAACAATTTAGGGAAACGCAGCACATTCAGATCTAAACCCCTTACTAGCCACTGAAAATCCAGAGAGAATATCATTCTAACTTTTAAATGCAATAAAAAAAACCCTATCCAAATTTAGAAACAAACCAAAACCAAAACAAGAAAATTTAAAACTACGACAAAAAATTCACCACATCTTTGGGTCTCATCCTGCTAATGAATGGGAAATGGCCAATTTACACCAACTAAACCTGTGACATCCTTTAAAGTCAAACTCCTAATGAGTTTTTGTTAGGCAACCAACCAATCCTCAACTTTAATTTCCAAACCAAGTCCCTCCATAATAAAAATCACTCAATGTAAGAAAGCAATAAATAAACTATTAATAAAGGCATCACAACTGTTTTCACAGCCAGTGCAATTTTTAATACTGTTTGACTCGGAAAATTTACAGAATTCAAAAAACTAGTAACTCCCAAACCATTAAATGATAATCCAACAAACAAAAACATCAATTTCAAATCAACCAATACGTCAAATATAAAAAATGCAATATATTTTTCCATATTAATCAAGAAAAAATTACTCCAGCTAGTACAATGCAATAATAGTATGGGACAATCTATACAGAAATTGACAAGAACAAATTTCCAACTTGGATATTAGTCCTAGTCAATAAACCTTCTAACATCTATTTACCACTCTCTAAAAAAAATAGCGGACATAATAAATTCAAAACAGGTACTCCTACTATAGTAAATCTACTGTAAGTAGGAGGACAAACAATCAGCATTTACTCTCATA
This sequence comes from Cherax quadricarinatus, assembly GCF_026875155.1. Taxonomy (NCBI): domain Eukaryota; kingdom Metazoa; phylum Arthropoda; class Malacostraca; order Decapoda; family Parastacidae; genus Cherax; species Cherax quadricarinatus. The sequence goes on along the minus strand of NC_069448.1, from coordinate 9,860,266 downwards.
TACTGTATACTGATGTTCCCAATGCATATTCTGCACCCACTCCTATTCCATTTTAAATTAATGACCTATCCAAATACCACCCAACAATCAAATCAATACTGAGTTGTAATAGGGTATAGACCTGAAGGAGAGGTAAGGATTTGCAATTTGGAGGGCCATCTGAACTGTGTCAATCATTTGAATTGGGTGATGTTTCCTCTTTTCTGCATCACCCTACCTTGGTGGCAGTGGCAGTGGTTAAAATTATTCTCACTAGTCATTTTGCCTAAAAATGCTTTGCATTAATTATGTAGCGTTTCCATGTAAGAAACTTTGGTTATATCTAATTCTCTTTTCAGGGAACAAAACTAAATTAATGAAATGATTATGATTATATTTACACTATTAATAAATAAAAAAAGACAAATTTCACACCTCCTCACCAAATATAATGCATTCTGGCAATCACTGTACATAAAGGTTAATGTCTTTGGAGGTGATTTCAACTATCTTGCATCTAATTATGCAGCACAAAATAAGCATCATTGTATCATAAGAGAAACCTTAGTTTGTTATAAATGCCTTAATTATTAAAATTTTTTTAAAGAAGTTCTCCTACCTTCCCCAGTGAAACCTCTTTCCATCAATGTCAGCTGTAACACTAAGAAAGGTTTCTGTCATGCATCGTCTGTCTGAGAAATCAGTAGTATGATACTCAGGTTTCATTTGGTGTAATACATGACTGGATGCATGGCACTGCATTTTCAGGAACCTGTTATGGTTGGCAACCTTCAAATGGCTCTGTGTGTCTGGCTGAATAACAAAAAATGAATATTTTTAACTAGTCAAAACAGAATATTCGACTTTCGATGAGAAAATCTTAATCGTCAGAAATAAATTATCTATATGTTATCAATGGCTACATTAGTATGATCAAAATGATGTATTGCAATACCTAGCACAATATCTTTACTGTCCATCAGTGGCAGGGTCTGGTTGGGAGAACGGCCCCTCCTGAGGAGCAATATTGCTTCAGTAAATGCTGCAGCTTGTGGGAATTCTTCTGCTTATCAGAATTTGTTCCTCAGAACTGATTTAAGAATGCTTGAAATCCTGCAAAGTGAGAAGCAAGCTAGTTTCCCACAAAACAGAACAATTAGGCCAATTCTGTTATTATTCAATATACAATTATGAGAACATGTATGTATTTGGAAGCAAACTTTTGAATTATTGTTAAGTTTCCAGTATGAAAATAAAGTAATAAGTTAATCGCAGAAGAAACACACATGTATGGCTGGAGAAGTGGTAATGTCCAGCCTAGAACCTAACAGTCCCATATTTCATTCTTGCTGAGACAGTGTTTATTTCCCAAATTAGTGTGTAGTTTCCAGAGTGCAAAACCAAATTCCTAGCATGACTCATTAAATTCCAATTGAGACTTTTGTATACACCTTTCCTTCTTCCTTACTAAGTGGGTTGTAATGGCCTATAGTACTATTGTACTCAACCTTGATGGACCCCAGTACTCCACCCTACACCGTGAATGTAACATGGTCTTGCTGGTGGGTCCAAGAAAGACCTTGAACACTAAAAGATGGATAGAGCTGAAGATAGGAAGGAAGGAAGACGAGGAAAGGACCGTGGTAACTGATACAAAGAAAGAAAAAAGTTCCTAGGAGGGAGATGGAAGAATTAGGATAATATGAGAGAGAGAAGGAAAAAGGTGAAGACTTAACAGAAACAAAGGAATTATAAGAAGAAGGGAAAGAGGAAGTTATAAAGTGAGAGAAAAAGGAAAAGTGGAGGTAAGGAGAGAAATCGAGGAAAAGCCGAGCAGAGGATAGTGAATGAAATATGAAAGGGATAAAAAAGGGAGAAAAAATGAGGAGAGGAGAAAAAGATAAAGTACAGAGACAAGGATTGCACGAGAAAAGAAAAGGATGTGGAGTAAAGAAATTTTATCTGAGGAAAGCAAAGTGAAATACAGGAAGAGATGATAGAAAAAGTATGAATAGGGGAAGGGAGAAGAATGAGGAGGGAGACAGGGACAAAGGAGAGGAGAGCGAGGGACACAAAGAGGGCAGGAGGGGGTGAATGGAAAGGGGACAGGGGAGGAAAGGAGAAAACAAAGAGATAAATGACAGGAGGAGAGAGGAGAGGAGGGGACATAGAAGGGAGAGGGTGAGACAGGCAGGAGGGAAGGACGAGGTGAAGACAGGCAGGAGGGAAGGAAGAGGTGATAGACAGGAGGAGGGAAGGAAGAGGGTGAGAGACAGGGAGAGAACGGATGACGGCGAGACAGACAGGGAGAGAGGAAAGCGGCGAGTCAGCGACAGGGAGAGAAGGAAGAGGTGAGACAGACAGGGAGAGGAAGGAAAGAGTGTGAGACAGCGGACGGGAAGGAAAAGAGGTGCGAGACAGGGAGAGATAGGAAGAGGCGAGACAGAAGGGACGAGAAGGAAGAGGGTGAGACAGGCAGGAAGGAAGGAAGAGGTGGAGTCAGGCAGGCTGGGAAGGGAAGAGGTGAGAGAGGGAGAGAAGGAAGAGGCGAGACAGACAGGAGAGAAGGAAGTAGAGGCGAGTGGACAGACAGGGAGGAGGAAGAGGCGAGACAGACAGGGAGAGAGAGAAGAAGAGGCGAGAAGACAGGGAGAGAAGGAAGAGGCGGAGACAGACAGGGAGAGAAGGAAGAGGCGAGGACAGACGGGAGAGAAGGAAGAGGCGAGAAGGCAGGTAGGAAGGATAGAGGTTGAGACAGGCAGGAGGAAGGAAGAGGGTAGACAGGCCGGAGGGAAGGAAGAGGTCGAAGGCCGGATTGAAGGCTGAGAGGTAGACAGGCAGGAGGGAAGGAAGAGGCGAGACAGGCAGGAGGGAAGGAAGAGGCGTAGACAGGCAGGAGGAAGGAAGAGGCGAGACAGGCAGGAGGGAAGGAAGAGGCGAGACAGGGCAGGAGGGAAGGAAGAGGCCGAGACAGGCAGGGAGGGAAGGAAGAGGCGAGACAGGCAGGAGGGAAGGAAGAGGCGAGAAGACAGGGAGGGCATGGAAGAGGCTAGACAGCAGGGAGAGAAGGACGAGCGGAGACAGACAGACGGACGAGAAGGAAGAGGCGGACAGACAGGGTGAGAGTAGAAGAATGAGGCGAGAAGGCAGGAGGGAAGGAAGAGGTGTGAAGGCAGGAGTGAAGGAAGAGGTGAGACAGGCATGGAGGGAAGGAAGAGGTGACAGGGCAGGAGGGAAGGAAGAGGTTGACAGGCAGGAGGGAAGGAAGAGGTCGACTGGCAGGAGGGAAAGGAAGAGGTCGACAGGCAGGAGGGACGGAAGGAAGAGGTAGACAGGCAGGAGGGAGGAAGGAGGTAGTCAGGCTGGAGGGAAGAAAGTGGTAGACAGGCAGGAGGGAGAGAAGAGGGTAGAAGGCCGGAGGGGAAGGAAGAGGTGAGAAGGCAGGGGGAAGGAAGAGGTGATGAGACAGGCAGGAGGAAGGAGAGGTGAGACAGGCAGGAGGGAAGAGTGGTGAAGACAGGCAGGAGGGAAAGGAGAGGAGGAGACAGGAGGAGGGAAGGCAGAGGTGAGACAGGCAGGAGGGAAGGAAGAGGAGAGACAGGCAGGAATGGGATGGAACGTGGTGAGACAGGCAGGAGGGAAGGAAGAGGTGAGACAGGCGGAGGGAAGGAACGAGGGTGAGACAGGCAGGACGAGGACAGGACAGAGGTGAGAAGTAGGAGGGAAGGAAGAGGTGAGACAGGGCAGGAGGGAAGGAAGAGGTTTGAGACAGGCAGGAGGGAAGGAAGAGGTGAGACAGGACAGGAGGGAGGAAGAGGTGAGACAGACAGGAGGGAAGGAAGAGGCAAGACAGACAGGAGGGAAGGAAAGAGAAGACAGACAGGAGGGAAGAAGGGTGAGAAGGCAGGCAGAACAGGAAGGAAGGTGACATGGGCAGGAGGGAAGCGAAGAGGGTTGACATGGGGCAGGAGGGAAAGGAAGAGTGTGACATGGGCAGGAAGGGAAGTGAAGACAGGAAAGTTGGGAAGAGGTAAGATGGAGAAAATAAATTGGGGGGAAGGGGGATTGGAAAGGAAAAAAAATAAAGTATAATAGGTAATGATTTAACCCTTCAGTTTGACATATACACTACATCACTGAGGCAGGGTCCTTCATGTTGTTCTACACCATGTGAAACTCGGCTCACTCAGGTAAGAGTTGTAAGTAATTTTAGCCTGATGTGAAAGAATGGGTCTACATGGTGAGTGTACACAGCAGAAACAGAATAAAACCTCCTTGCATACATGCAGTGAATGATGGCATGAGCGAACTCCAGGCATGTGTGGTTTAATATAGCAATTTTGAGGTGTTTTCTAGGACAGTTTTTATAATTGTATTAGCTTTTTGGTATCATTCAATAGAATGGAAGACTATTACTATTAAAAGGGGATAATTTTGATGGTTTCAGGACTGGGAAGTGTTGAAATTGGGCTCAAAGTAGCAGAAATATTTTATTTTTGCAGGTTTTACCGAGGATGGATACTGCACCCCTACACTCCCCAGCCTGTTTATGAGTTTTTCATAGGTCGAATTTAATTATTGGAATGCCGTAAATGTTTAGACCAATCATTCTGGTCGTATTTTATTATCCAAGAAGCTGAGTAAATCTTATATTTTGTGTGATAATAAATTCAACATGAAAGGCAAGTACTTTTGGTGTCATTACCCTTAGAAAAAGATTCTCTACAATTTCAGAAGGAAAAAACAATTTTGTTTAAAAGTGGACACAGAGCAATATTAATTTCTGGGGTCTGGATAGTGGAAGGGTTAAAAGACCTCATTAGAGAACATTATATTCTAAAATATTAAATCATCATCTACGAGGCAACAAGATATATTAAAAAGTGTACCACAGCAGGTTAACTATTAAATACAAACATCTTAGTTGAAAAGCCACATCCTCTCAAAATTAATAAATCAATAAGCCATAGTAATTGCAGTCCTCGAAGACCATGTCTCGGTTGAAATACTCTGACACTGTTCCAATATTCTACAGTCATCTACCACACTAGGAGCACTATGTGCAAGGAACAAATACCTATTATATCTGGAGGTCTCTGGATATTTAGTATATTTGGTTGCAATCATTGCAAGGAAATGTATACAACCCTGCAGATGACTGAACCTGTTGGTGTCCTTACTGGTTAAGTCCTTGACTTAGTGGATACAGTGTCTAAATGTGTCAATTAGAAAAACCACAAAATAAGTGAACAGTATTAACAACAAAATTTACCAGGGGAAACTGCAGCACCATAAGGTGGGCAGGTGGTGGAGGACACATGCCAACTCTAACCCTCACGCCAATCATTGAATAACTTGTATATAGCAAATGATGCAAGAGTAGCCCATGGGGTTTTATCCTCCTCTGGACTTCAGAAGAGTTGGAAGTAATTGGTGGCTTAACAAAGCTTATCAATGCTGCTTCAGCTGCGGCTTGTTTTGCTAATTGTTTTAGATGATCCAAAACCTCTGTACTTCTGAGAGTCAATCTGCAAAGGTAAAATTTTTAAACATGAGTATATTATAAACATTATTTTATATTTGAAGTTATCATCATTAAATCATATGAATACTGGCAAAAAATATATACAGTATGTAAATTAAATAAAATCACTATTTATAAATATACAATATTGCAATTTTTTATTTCCAAAAATATGTAACACTTACTAGGCCAAAAAAGAAGTGCTTCTGACTAGCTAACAAAAAACAAACACTTGTCCATACTCAGGCATACGTAACTATTTTTATCTAACATACCACCATACCTTGTTGGGAAATGGCATAGCATTGAAAAAAAAAATGTAGTGCATAACATTATACAACACCATACATACAGTACACACAGTAATGAAAGCATTTGAACAACACATTTTTTATAATATGATTGAAAAATTGCAGCATAAATCTGCACAGCACACCTTAAGTTTTAATACATTGTCAGGCAAATAATGCTTGCCCCTTTCCAGGGCATATGAAAATGCTAACAGCCTTTATCCAACAGGGTAATTTCTTCTCATCCAGTCTGAGTAACCATTCACAAAGCCCTAACTACTTCACAAGAGCAGTGAGATGAGAAGAGATATGTAGCTGTGCCATTCTAAGCCTAGGAGAGGGGTTCTCAATCGCTCACTAGTAGCAATAATGACTGTTTTAACTTACTTTCAAACATTCATAACAAAAAACTTATGAAGTTATGGTAAAATTTATAAGAGTAAAAATGTCTAAGAACATATCAATCTTTAGTATACTAGAAGTATACCGAAATCCCTCCATTATACAGCCTCTCCTCACTTAGCGATGTACTTGTTTACCAACGACTCTCACCAATATGAATACAGTGGACCCCGGGTTTTTGGCCGGTATGGAAATTGTACAATTCGGATTTCGAGCACTTACAGCGAAATTCCCCCCGGGTTTCGTACATCAGCTCGGAAATTCGACGGTACCAGACACGTCCACCTGGACCGCTCATACATTCGTGACTCACTCTTGGAAACATTAAATATCTTATTTTACATTAATATAGACATTTTCATTAATCATCTATGATATTTTCTTCAAAATTATGTAAGAAAACACGTTACATACCACATAAATATGCAATGTTTATATGTTTTCAAGGGTCAGTGGAGGGTAAAAAATTATATTTCCTCTGGTCCAGAGGAATACTGGAATATCAGCAAAAATTTAACATTTCCACTATAATGAGCTCAATTTCAAGCTACTTTGTCCTGAAACTAATCTCTATTCTGTAATAAATCTTCCATTCTATCAAAAGAGATGAAAACCGACAATACAACCATAAAAACCATACGAAAATACACTGCAAATCATAGTTTTAAACCAAAAACATGGTTGTAGGCATTTCTTTTTCTCATTATGCACTGCGTGTTGCAGGATTTTTTTATATGGTGCACACTTACTGCATGACCCATTCTCTCATATCTATGCCAAAATTTACCACTCACAGCCTATCTGAGTGAGCTGAGCTCATGGCATCATACTACGGGACTGACACTGGTTTCAAAGCCGTGATATGACAGGACCAACACTGAAAAGGTTAAAGATTGTATGGCCTGGGGAATGCCGACTGTGACTCTGCACAAGATGACATATACTGTAGTGGCCTTAATAGATGACCGACCCACAACCACAAGCTGAGAGACCAAATGGATAACATACAGCTATTTAATGTTCAGAAGTCACATAACCATCTCCAAACACTTCTCTATCAACAAATAGGAAACAAAGAATTTAAGGCATGATGAAATTCTTCCTTGTCACCAGCAAAGAAGAAAACTGTATAGCTAAATGTATGAGTTGCATCAGTTAATATAACAAAATGATTCACAGCCATCTACAGCACAATACATAAATATCTCCCAAAGCTTCTGCTTGTACAAGCAAGAGAAGAAAAATAATATAAAATTAAGCATTAAACCCGAGGGGCCCATATAGCACTGCAGGGAGGGATGCAGGGAAAAAAAAAAACATGCAACAATGACGAGGAAGTGAGGTGCAGAAGTGTGTGCGAGTGGAGGTTAGTGGGGGGTAGGGGAGAGTGAAAGCAAAAAAACAAAATCACAATTGGTGCAATAAATAAATTTCTATTAAAAAGTAAGAATCTGCATCAAAGGTTGAACTTTCAGCAAGAAGGTCAGGTAGTTAACCCTTTCAGGGTCGACAGACCCTCTCAGAGACTTGTTCTCATGGTCGGTCGCCCAAATTTCAAAAAAAAAAAAAAAAAATTATTATTTCTATGAAAAGACAGAGAATCTTTTCCTGATCATAATGACACCAAAAGTATGAAATTTGGTGGAAAATTTACGGAATTATGCTCTCACAAAGTTAGCGGTCTCGACGATGTTACGCAACAGCGATTTTGCCCACTTTGAGCTCTATTTTCAGCCAATTCCAGTGTACTTGTCGACAAAAATCATAAATATTTCGCTAGAACTTCATTTTTTCTATAGAATGAGTACAAGAAACCACCCATTTACCGATTTCAACTATCCAATAGTAGTCAGAATTTAGCAATTTTGCCAATTTCACACAAATTTCAAAAGATGCCAATTTCCGAATAGGGTCCAGAATAAACGAGAAAGACATTCCTGGCACTAAAATAACATTTCCTCTGTTCATTAGTCACGTCCCCGTGCCCCTCTTACATTCTTTTGCTTTCCACTTTGAATTTTTATTCTCACAGAAAAATAGATTTACTGTTATGCAGACCCACTGCATTGGTGTAGAAATGGTATAAATAATATCAGCGCACTTGTGAAAGAATATTAGACACACCAGTTGACGTGTATTGGATGCATAGAATGATTTGTTTACTTTTGAACTTCAGTAAAAATCTAACATTTCAGCTACTTTGAGCTCAATTTCAAGGTATGTACTTTTCTTTGTAAAACCAGTCAAAATCATTTCAATTTCTGTAATGTCTTCCATTCTATAAAATGAGACCAGGAAAAACTAGAATACAACAATAATACCATACGAAAATACAGTGCAAAGTCGCTGTTTTAATCCAAAAACACGGTCAAAGTTTTTTTTTTCTCATTACGCACTGTGTGCTGCAGGATTTTTTTTTATACCACGCGCACTGACCACAGACCCATTCTTTCATATGTAAGCCTACCAGCTTTCTCTCACTAGATTTGAGGGCACTAGAATTTAGGCGTACTAGTACGTCAAAAACCCTGGTGCGTAAGCATACTAGTACAGTCCGAATCTGAAAGGCGTTCATTAATGTGCTTAGGAGCTCAGAGATTTGGAAGTATAATCTTGCGTTGCCTGATGATAGGCTGGACATCTAGTTATGGTAAACTAACAGTGCAACCAAAAGTTCCCTACTGAGCAATGCAGGCATTTTTCCATGAGGCATAAACCCTTTTGGGGCCAAATTTTAAAAAAG